>PYHW01009979.1:11093663-11117276 GCA_013186435.1 Turdus rufiventris
TTTTTTTTTTTTTTTTTTTTTTTTTTTTTTTTTTTTTTTTTTTTTTTTTTTTTTTTTTTTTTTTTTTTTTTTTTTTTTTTTTTGTTGCTGTGGGGTTGTTTTATTCCCATAGGCAACTCTATTTTGACTTTGCAGTGTATCACTTTTGGTCTTCTTTCCAAATGTCTAGGTCATGATAGCTTTAGGTATTACACTGAAGCTCAGCCATGTGAGCCTGCCTTATAAAAAAGAATCTTAAAAACCAGTTTTCATAAACTTAAGAGAACAGAAAGGAATAAGACTGCAATTAGTATAAATGCCAGGGATTTTGTAGAAGAGGGCTATAGGGTAAACATATCACCTCTCCCTTCGGCAGGCAGAGCCGTCCCATGCTGGTCACAACTAGCCACATCTGGCTCCACAAAAGACCCACACAACTGAGTCCATCAGTACAGTTTGTAACATTTTTATGAAGACGTATTTAAGATAAGACAATAAATACTGAGGAAAAGGAATAAGGTCAGAGAATGCATGCTCCATTCCAGAGCTAGTAATACCCTTAAAGGGATTTCAGCCCATGGATAACCCACACTGGAGCAGATTCTTCCCCTAAGAGACTACAGCCCATGGTCAATGCACATCAAGGCAGAATTAATGAGCAAGAGGGAAGAAATGGCAGAAGAAAGGAACGAGAAATGAGGAACAGCAGAAATTAACTCCTACACTTTGACCTGAACTGCCTGCACTGGCTATCGCATCACCAAAGAGACAAAGAATAATCTGTGGTGGAACGGAGGAAAGGGGAGTATTTGGAATGAAGTTAAGCTTTCAAGAAGGAGAGTAAGGGTCTTTTTCATAATTTCTTTACTATTTGTCTTTGTTTTCCAATACCCAAAATAATTATGAAAGGTTTTAAAATAAGGCTATTTTGTCCAGGATAGTAGTTAATGAGTGATTTTCCACATCTTCATTTCAACCATGAAACTTTTCAATCTTGTTCTTCCTATTTTCTGCCCTCTTGAACTCTAAGGATGGAGTGTGTGAGCGGTGGTGAGAGGGCTTCATAGATACTTAGGGTTAAACCACAACCCAAATACACTAACGAAATGTGCACTAGTGCAAACAAAAGCAGTAAACCAAGGGAGTGATTAGCTGAAAAGGGTACTGCAGTGCCACTCAGTGACAGTCTAAAATTATGCAGTGTTCTGAAGTTCAGAATTTGAATGAAGTCCAGGTCCTTAAAAATATGTAATAGACTAAAGAAAATTAAACTAGAGGAAGTACTAAGAAATTAGTAATTCAGGTTATAGTGGTACTATGTAGTAAATACCATGTTTCAGGAAGGGAACTCAGAAAGAAGTCAATTAAGCATGGGAAGGACTGACATTTTATCAGTTACTACTTTGTAGCACTCTGATAAAACAAGCTATTTAAAGAATTAACAGATTGCCTCTCCAAAGTAATGTATAAATACATTCTTGAAAATAAAAAAAAAAAAAAAACAACAAATAAAACCCCCAACAACACTTGTACTACATGGCATTTTGCAATACATCAAAAAAATTGCATTAGTTTTCTGCTTTTCAGATCACTCAAGTCAGAAAATAACTGAGGTTAAAGTTTGAAAATTTTAATTACAAAAAGGCTTAAATTTATTTCTAACTGAAAAATGTAAGGTTACAGTTCTCAAAAAAACTGAAATATTTTGTGCTATACATTTAATGTGCATTTTCTAAATGTAAGAAGGTTTTTTTTTTAATATATCCCATCTGTAGAAGAGTTCATGGCAGAGTTTGAGCAATCTGGTCTAGTGGAAGTTTCCCTGCACATGGCACAGGGGTTGGAACTAGATGATCTTTAAGGTCCCGTCCAACCTAAACCATTCTATGATTCCATGATTCTTATCTGATTTTCTTACACTCCAGAAACTACACATCCTCTATTATCTGATCATGCATTTTTCTATTTCCTACTATCAAGGTTATCTTTTATTGATCACATAGGCTTGAGTATGCACATTTAATTCCTTTGTACACTGAATTATTTTTTTACTGCCTACATTTATTTTAGAGTTGTAAAAGACATTTTCTTCTTTTTAAGGATGGTGGGATACTGCAGCATCTGACAACTTAGTATTTAGCCCACTTTAACATACATTCAGAAATACAACATTAAAAATTAAATGAGCAAACCAAAATAGTAAAAACACTATTATTTGATCACTACATTCTTAGTAAAGAGAAATAGAAGACACACAACATATTCAAATCTCCCACACCTACCAACTCACACATTTTATGGGTCTTGGATAAAACACATTTTTAAACATAAGCCTGTTCTCTTTTATTAACTACTACCTCATGTTTTTGGCAGGAATGCATGTATGTTTACCTTGAGACATTGTTTGTTCTTTTTTCTTTCTACTTCAGAAGAAACAGCTCAACAATCCAAAACACTTCACTTAAATCACCAAAATAGTTATCACATGGTTTCTCAATTGTGGGGTAGATTTATTAGAGACAGTTCTAACTTTCTATCTTTTTACAGTCCCATAAGCTAGCAACTTCTCAGTAGAGTGTGGTTTATCATATGTGGTATGAAAGATACCATGCAAAAAATGAGTCAGTGTTTTTCATAAACCAGTATAGAAGCCCTGTAGCTAATTAAGAAAGCTTCTTTCCTATAAATTCACTCAGAATACACATTCCAGTACATCTATGAACACAGGAAGTCCAAATAAGGATATACAATATCTGCTGAAAATAGGAATCAGTTTTTTTCTGTTCTTGTATAGAATATGCTATCTGAGGCAATCACATAGAGTTGTAAAATTCGCTATGTTCAAAGTTCAAATTAAAACATTGGTCATAGGCTTTTGCTAATTGCAATTTTTTAATTACTTGACTAATTTTATCAGATTCTGCAAAACTTTATGTAACTATTTTCTTCCTATGCTAGATTTTCTATAAAAAACTATAAAAGAAATTCCTGATTTTAATAAGAATGCCATGATTCGTTTTTTCATCAGATAAATGGAAAAAGAACAAAAACACAAAAAAGGGGTTACTGTTCCCTGAAGATCCATTGATCCACTGTGGATATTGAAAACTATTATTTGCAGTATTACCATACACTACTGACATTTAGTTTTCATTAGCACTTCATCATTAGAATGACCTTGTTTCAAACAGTGACATTCCCAAAATTATGCTTCAGATGCTTTCACTCTTACTCAAATTAAATACTTGTCCATAAAATCAGTGGCTAAGACTCTTTCTGGTTAATTAAACCTTTAATAATTCAAAGCATTCCCAAACATAACAAAAAGTAATAGAGATTAAATGCTACTTTAGTAAACAGAAACTTACTCACTGCTTTACAAATATGACTATGCAACTATGGAGTAAATCCCATACTTTAATGATAAAGACATTCTCTCTGCTACTGTTTCACAGTATTTTTCAGAATATTAGGACCATTTTAAAAGCTAAGTACTTGCACAGGTTAGAGTAAAGCAGGTACCTCCTGTAATTTTTGTTTGGTAACTGAATGTAGATATACTGGATAATACCGCCCATATTGTAACTGACTGTCATTTGATATAGCAGGCAGAAAAAGAAAAGCAAACTATATTCTTATGAGGGTTTTTTTGGTTTTTTGTTGGTTTTTTTTAAGTGGCCCTTCCCATTTTTCCCATTTCTTACAGCTTCAGGCACTATTTTTTCTAGCAAATATAGCCACAATTAAAATGTATGTATTTAAATGTACCTTGGTAGTGGGCACTAAATCCACGGTATCGGTGATTGCTGTCTGTTACAAAATGTAGTCTGAGCCAGTTTTTGTTGCTTATAACTGGAGGAGGTATATTCATTCCAGAGAGCCTGAATTAAAACAAATAAATAAAAAATATTAATAAAATATTTCAAAATTATCAGGAAAACTTTTCTATTCAAACTAGTATTCATTGACATGCCCTCTGTGGAACTTTTTATTTATTGGTTAGTAGCATTTTAAAAAGCATGAACAAACAAAATTGTACATTATACCCAGTCAAGTGATGGGATACAAATCAGTGCTAAGCCAGACACTGCACAACCATGTTATTGGTCAGGCACAGCACTGCAAAGATGGAAGTGCATGGCACTCAGACTAGAAAGAATTTGTGTCTACACAGGTCAGGTAATGGGCTAGACAGAGCATTGCTCTGGGCACCAGGGAAAGGTTCATACCTTGTGACTTTTACATTCAAGAGATGGAAGAAGAGAACTTAAGTTATGCAAACCACTATTGAAAATAATAAAACAGACATCTACTTTTCAAGAGTAAGTAATTTACCCTATTCAGGGTATAAAGATAAAAGAAATATTCCATTACTTGTGTGGATTTGAAAATTAGCTATTAGATGTACAAGAAAAGTAGGGAATTCTAGTGGATTGATCCCAGCTAGCAGTCAAGCACCACACAGCTGCTCACTCCCTCCCTTCCCTGTCCCAAACACTGGTAAGGGGAGAGAACAGGAAGAGTAAAAGCAAGAAGGACTCTTAAAAGACAGTTTAGTAAGTGAAGAGTTGAGAAAAAAAGTAGTGATAGAGAAGCAAAAATTTACCACATTCCACAAACAGATCAATCAGAGTAGTCTTCAATGATTAGCAGCTGTTTCTCTACTTTTTTTATTGCTGATCATGAAGTTATATGTTATGAAATATTCTTTTATTCAAATTTGATTCTGTTGTTTCAGGTTTTTTTACCTTCCCTGTATCCTGCCTATGCCAGGTCTACCCACTATGGGGAATGAGGAGGGGGGAAAGAAAGCCTTGATGCTGTGTGAGCACACCTCAGAAGTAGCCAGTACATTGTTGTGCTATCAACTATGGTTTAGTCACAAATCCAAACTACAATGACTTATGCGCTTCAAGGAAAAAAAAACAATGAGCCATTTGACCGAGGACACAAAATTACCTGGAATTTTTATTGTTTTGTTTTCTGTTTGTTTTTTAGCATAACAATATTGCTCCAATTATAGTAGTCTTTCTTCTTGCCTGGTTCATTAGGAAAGTCTGAATTTAAGTTCTTTTTTGTTTGGGGGGTTTTAGTGGGGTTTTTCTTTTGTAATTTTATTTTCAAATTAGATGCCATGTTATAAAGAAGGAGAATAAAGTTTAGATAGAAAATTCTTCCATCAAGCCAGTAATTCAATAGATATTTCTTACCAAAAACCAGAAAGATAGGTCACTTCTTCAGAATATCACAATATTTACTAATGGCCTTCCATTTAATTATAAATAGAATTCTTCCTGTAGTTAAAATAAAATACTAGGCAACAAGTATGCCATTTTATGTTCAGACATCAGGGATTCCTATTTTATTTTGAGAAAAGTTCTATTCATAATGAATCAATTGATTCTGACCAATTTTTAAAGTGAAATAAAATCCCAAACCTTACTTAAATAAATAACTAATAAGTTTGTATAAGTACTATTCTGTAAGGAAGACTTTTGAAATAATAACTGTTTAGAGGTAGCATTCTTTTCATCTTTTCCCACCCAGTTTAGCTCTAAACAAAACATGTTTAAGACAAATTTCCAAATTTCTAAAACTTTACCAGCACCCTTGTTCCCTCCGGGACTCATAAATGACAAAATGCTTGACTGACACCACAGGCTATTAAAACTCTTTCACCTACTTGCAAAAGAATGTTTTTATACTGTGGAAACACATTAGCTCACACAATTCATTTCAGTTGAACAACACATAGAATCTAAGTTTTTAAGCCTATAAAATTGAATTCAAATTCAAGATTCAAAGAAATCCAGATGATGAAGTTAACCAAAAACCCAACTGAACAAACAGAAATATAGTGCTATTAGATTGCAACAGGATCTGGTGAATGCACATTAATCTGTACCAATTAGAGTCAGAACTGTACTAGAATATGTATAAAGTGTAAGAGGCAGAAGCCCACACCTTTCAATTAGAAAACACCAAATATTTCTGCATTTTCATTATGACTTTTATAATAAAACACACTTTCTAACAGCCATTAAGTGGCTTTAGTTGCTACAAATTTCTTGCTACAGATGTAAGAAGTACACTTTGAGACTTGCATTTTGGAAGGTGGAGGTTAGTTATCCTTTTTGGTACAGTTATTTCCCTCTATAATAATATTACCCAATGATGCAAGAGGAAATAGTTATTTTATTGAAATTCTCACTCTATAAATAATTATTAGGCAGTATAGAAATAGAAGCAATAACCTTTCACTGCTTGCATATTTTAGAATAAACCTATTATTGGAGGACGTCTTTCTAAAAAATTAAAATAAAATAAGGCTGTAAAACACATTTCCTAACACACATTTTGACTCATATGTATTCTGCCTACGAGAAGGTTTCTCTTCAATAATCACAAAACCTTGTGAAAAATAAACTGCAAGTTTATTGTCCAAGGTATGATAAAATATTGCCCTAGAACTTTAAATATGTTCACAGTGAAAGACTAATTTTGTTTCTAAAATAGTTAAAAATCGAGTTTACCTATCAAATCAGGTATTTATTAATATAGGTGTACTTTATACATCTATCCTTACATCTATGCTGACTTCTAATTGAATCCACAGCTCCTACAATCTGACTTTTACAGTTCATGGGTTCTATGGGATTCTTCCCAGAAAGTAGATTTGCAAACTGACAAAATGCATTCTGTTGATATAACTGTCCCTTTTCTCATGTGAATTTATCTTCATAGCAAATTATAAAGCTGTTCAAGATTACAATAATACATTGACAGCCCAACCTACTTCTGTGTCAGCTACTATTCCAAGCATAGCTATGCTGCATCATCTACAATATTTTCCTAAAATCCAAAGTAAAACACCATGTCTTCCATAAAGGAAACACAGCTGTCTCATGTTCTTTTATAATTCAAAAGATGTAGCTCCCTCTCAAGCTGCACAGAATTCCACATAGTAAATTTCAGTCAACAGAGAGTAGGCTTCCCTTCTGCAGCTGTCTTTCATCAGCTCTTAGAAATGTTCATGGAGAATCTTGGCTGTGAACCAGAGATTTAAAGTACCTCACTACTATGTTTAGTCAACAGCATTGGATGTTATCTTCTGCAAAATGTATTTGAAAAAAGAAGTGCTTACTGAAACAGTGGACCTTTGTTGCTAAACAAGGGATTAGTGGAAGTGTAAGACTGTGCATGAAGATATGTCAGCAAAGTTCCATCAATGCACTTAATTTGTGTGTAAACCACAGTTTACAAAAGAAATAAGGGACTAGCATTTTTGAGAATCAAAATTTCATTCTTCTTGCACTTCACAACACGCCTTGATTCCCTTCTTATACGCACTACTTAAGTAGTAATTAAAAAAAAAAAAATCACCTGATTTAAGCTAATTCTGATCCAGTGGAGTCAACTGGTATTTTATTTGCCCTCAAAATTCTAACACATAATTCCCACCTTATGTTGCTAAGTAGAATTCGGGGTTGGTGTGTCTATTTTTTTTAAGAGCACAGTGCACATCCTTTTTTCTTCCAGAAAAGGAACAATGTACATTTACTTTAACATTTGAAATGTACACTCTCGGATGCCTAAAATCTTGACAAATAATTTAAACATTCCTGTCTTGTTCATGTACCAGACTAGTTTTAATTTCTAAAAGTCATCTAAAACTACAGTTCTTACAAACATTGACAAACAACTGTCAATGCACTGATTGTTGTAATGATGTAATGCAGGCTTTAATTTAGGCAGTCAATATGTCCAAAATATTCCAAAGAGAAAAAAGTTTTGCTTTTAAAAAAACATAGAGCAAAGTTTCCCCAAAACGTTTTAATTAAGCATATAATTTCTACATTTCATCCCATGCCAGATTCACAGAAATTGAATTAATTTAAAAAACAACATTGAGGTTGATATCTGATAAACAGTGCTGAAACTCATTCTAATTCTACCAAATCTTAAGCTAACAAAGACTTACATCTAAGCATGACTAAGTGCATAGATAAATCTCATTACTCATAAAAATGGACTACAAAGTCCTAAGTGCTTGTTCTGATGCAAACTGCAGCTGTTTGGATTCTTTCTCATTAGATTTATTTATATGTTGAAATAAAACTACTATATTAAAAGTTTTGATTTAAAAAGGGCAAATTATCACACATTTTAATAAGGCCTATGCATGTTCATATATGTGCTATGGGGCTTAATACTTACACAGCATAATACCATAAAAAAAGAGAGCAACCACCTGTACCTTGAAAGGACAGGAAAGACACACCAAACAGAACAGTACCTGATCAATGACCTGTCTGTTTTGGTTGAATTATGCTTAAATTAGGAAGTACTTGTATCAAACACAAACTTGAAGTAGCGACCACTTAAAGTCTATTGCGCCTCCTGTATTTGTATACAACATATACTCATTAGCAAAGATTTCTGGGATCCTTTCCTTTGTTCATGACTGCCTTGATCCCATAAAGCACCATCTCATGTAGCAACCTTCATAATAAACATCTTTTGCAAAGGATCCACCCCATATTGCAGATTTAAGGGCACAAGATTAAAACTCAGGTCTCTCATTTAATAAATCCAGGTCTGTTTAGAAACATCCAGTTGTACACTAGCGGAGCAAAGCTGACGCCAACTCAATATTACGTACTTGATTTGAAAGATCCTGAAGGACTTCATTATTAAGTTAACATATGCCTCCTGTTCCATCAACTCAGTTTGCATGATTTTTACACTGAAGTTCAGACACTAACCTAACTTACTTCTTTGGTCAAGAACTAAAGAGTAAGTATTTTGTAGGACTAGGCATATCAATATATTTTATGTTTCCAGTTTCACTGATGAGTTTAATGGGTCTTAATGGCATTCATTATAAATGTGAGTGGCTGTTGCATGACAGATTTGGTTACTGGCTTTTTTTTTTTTCCTGGAAATGTTCTATCAAAATGATATTAAATCATTTCAGAGCAAGGACACTGCTCTGACCTATATTGTCAATTATCAAAAAAAGCTTCACCAACTTCTTATATTTCTTACAAAATCTATTGCTGTCTGGAACTGATAACTCAGGATTTAATTTTTTTTAAGATATCACATAAATATTAAAAGCTAATAGGCATTTTCAGTTATCTTGGGATAACAACAAAGGTCAACAAAAAGGATAATTGCCTGTAAATTTTGCTTCTTGAAGTATTTCCAACATAAAATAAGTATTTTAAGAGTTGTGATTTCCCTAGAATTTTAATTGTAGCTTAAATTTATGCAGTACTAACATTTATAATATTTGTATGTCTGCATTTCAGGAAAAGTCTAAATACGACATCTCAGTGACAGAAGCTACAGAACTTTAATGTAAGTTGAGTTTTTCATTTAATTGTATGTGTGAAACTCAAACTGCTAGTGGGTTGCATCAGAGCTGCTCTTGTGCACACCCAAGTCAGTACACCCAAGTCATTAATTCCCTGCATGATTAAGGAAATTTCCACCTTGTGAGATAGACTGCCTTCAGAAAAGAGAGTAATTTGAAAGGAAATTACAATATCAAAATAAGCAGTTTCCCAAATTATACTTTAACTGATGAAAACAAAAATAACACAGGAAGCAAAAGATTGACTTTGAAATTAAAAAAGCATATAAATAAAGAAAAGAAGAAGAGGATTGAGTTATTCTTCTGCATTGCCATAGTACAATGTCCAGTCACAAGGAATGACAGAACATATCATTCCAATGAGAAATTAAATGGTCATAATTCAATCTTTAAAGAGGAAAGAAGAAAAAGTCTCTTCCTAAAGCATGCTCCTTCTCAACAGTAAATATTCATTGGAAAAGTAAAGGAATAATGCTAACACTCTACTAGAATTTTGAGGGTCATATATAACCCAGTTTTCAAGTGGTTGTGAAACTAGTAAAAGACCTAATTCTTATGGTGAGTCCCTGAAATATTTATAGCAGGACTGAGCATTTTATGTATCTGAGAATGAGGACACTCACAAGTTTGATATTATATTAATTGCTGTTTCCATCTCTCAGAACTGCAGCCAAATTAATGAATTAATGAAAAAAAGCAGGTTTTTATTTTTAGACCAGTAAATTACCACACTTCAAATTTAGACTCATGAGCTATTTAGAACTAAACTAAGAGTTTAGATTGAAACTTCACTGCAATCACTTATTTCTGATTTATTACAAAAAAAAAACTGAAACAGATAAGTAAGTGTGGGAAGAGGAGGAAAAAAAGTTCTACATTATTTAACCTTGAAAAAAAAATACTTGTTCTGTAAAGTACTTTAATTGATTAATTATTGATTAATTTTAGAGTTATTAATCTAGATAGATAAAAATAATTCACCCTTTGACTCTTTTTGTCAAGTATATTATGATGTCTGAAAGACCAAAGAAAAAAAGGTCTTTGTTTTAAAAATGTCAATGTTGAAATATATGAAAGCTTACCTTTGCAATGCTGAAAAAAAGTTAAATTTTAGAGTAGAGTTACTATAATATAAAGCAACTCCATGAGAAGCCTGCATATGATCATTAAGGTCATGAATAAAGGTTCAAGTGATGACTGATGAAAGTTTATAGTACTGTGGATATGAAATGTTGAAAAGTGCCAAGATTAAGAAAGAGTTCATAAATTCAGAAGTTGATTGCATCCTATAAAGCCATATGTTCCTATGCCAAAGTTTTCCAATTAAACTCTTGGCAGAATAATAAAGTATGAGGAAAGGAGTTTTCTAAATACACAAATGTTAGCTCATGATACATGTAATCTTGTATTTATGACATAAGTAAATAACACTGATGGTCAGTGGTGTGTCCTGACTGCCTATAGGCCTAGTATAAGCTGCTGATTTTCCTATAGATGTCAGGATCTTAGAAGGAGTAATTTTTCATACATGTGATGCAAATACCTTATACACAAAGTGACCTTGCACTCAGAACTCAATTTCCCTGAGCAGATCATAGACACAATATAAATACACATTAACTGCACCTGGGCTGTACCTGGTGGTTAATGCATGAATCTTTCTACCACACAAGCTGTGATGAGTTGCACAGGCAGCTCCTTGGTGTGCTAATTGGTGAGACCAAGCTCAGGGCAGCCAACAAAGAGCAGAGGCAGACGAGTCTGGATGCACCACTGAGAAGACACACCTGCACCTGGTGCAGGCTGTGTAACTTTGGCGTCCCACAAAAGCACTGATCCTGCTGGCCCAGAAGCTATGATAAGGTGAACACCAAGTACTGTCACTGGATTTTTTTTTTTCCTGTTCATGCTAAATCAAAATGTCTCTCGAGAATCCCAAATCTGAGGGCCTTGGCTGGAGAGTGGAGGACCCTGGACAGGTATAAAGACAAATGTGACTATCTCAGTGTTTTCCATGGAGTCCTGCACATTTCTTGCCCCTAATTTCACAGCAAATAAAACTAAATAAAACTAAATTGAATACAATCTGTGACCAATACTTCTTTGGATAAATCAAACTGAATAACTGGGACCATTATCTGCGAGAGGTTTATAATATTTACCTCTCTAAAAATTTCTGAACTTGCTGCTATGTTTTCAATTCTATAGGATTCTTACACTTACAAATATTGCCTGAATAGGGGAAGGAGGCTTGTCCTTGATTCTTCCTGGTAAGTGTCAATAAATGAACCAAACAAAAAACTCAAAAAAATATTACACTTGCCCTACAATTCGATGTTCTGCAACAGTATTTGTTACACACAAAATTTTGTTGGGATAGAAAAGAATAGCCAGCCCCATGTGAAAATTATTATTAGTCCAACTAATACTTTAACAGACAAAAGTCTAAATATTGAAAAGTCTCATTATTATTAACAGTAATTTCTTTATTAAAAAAAAAAATCTAATATATATTTCTTTTCTCATATGTTTTGTTCCAATTTTCAGTGTCCCCCTGCATCCTGAGATCAGCACTTCATTCTTTCTCAAATTTTTATTGTGAATCATTCTGCCTTTCTTCATCTGATCTGGTGATGCCGCACCTGAAATATTGCATACAGCTCTGGATTGCCCAGCACAAGAAGGACATAAACTGAAATACAGAGGGGGTCCATGAAAATGATTAGAGGGATGAAGAATGGCTGAGAGAATTGATATTCCTCAGCCTAGAGAAGGAGACTCCAGGGAGACTTAACTGTTGTACTTCAACAACAATACAAGGGGAGCCTACAAGAAAGCTTGAAAGGAATTTTGAAAGGTCATGTAGTGATAGGACAAGGAAAATGGTATTAAAGTAAAGAAGATTGGGTTTAGATAAGACATTAGAAAGAATTTTTTTAATGTAAGGGTGGTGAAGCACCACACCATGTTACCAGAAGCTGTGAGAACCTCATCCCTGGGAGTGCTCATGGCCAGGCTGGATGGGCATGCAAGTAACCTTGTCCAGTGGATTATGTCCCTGCCCACAGCAGAGAGGCTGGAACTAGATCATCTTTAGGGTCCTTCCAACCTACACCACTATGATTGTATGACCAGTATCCTGAGATGATCACGATACAACTCTCCTTCCTCAGTCTTGAGTCATTCTATCTGATGCTTCCTAAGCAGAATCTTTGTTCTTTCTCATTAGTTCCCAATCTTCTCAACACCCAATTATCATAGAGGTCCAACATGTGTTGCACAGAAACTGCTTAGAGTTCTCAAACCTTTGATATACATGATAGTCATATAGTCACTTGACCAGTAGACAAAGAGAATATAAAAAAAGCCCAGGTTACAACATTTCAGAAGACTTCTAAGAGAATCCAGCTGCCAGATCAATGGCCATACTAGGCCTGTGGCCACTTCCCAAAGTTGGATTTACTGACTTATCAGTTGCTATCAATATAGCCAGATGCACACTAAAGAAACTTGGAGGAACTAGAAATAGGAAGCAAAGAGTTCATTTATCCATGAAGCCAATTCTCATTTAACTTCTTCCCACAATCCCTTGTATTTCATGTAACTAAAGTAGTTAAAATGAAAACCTCAAATATGTTTGCAGTGGTCAAACTGGTAGAAGACTCTAATTGCATTTTCGGTAGTGCATGAAGGGAAATTAGCATGAAGCTTTGTATGGATACAAAGTTTAAAATATAAGTGAAATTACTTCCACTTTGCAGCAAAATTTAGAACCCCATAGGTCTTACAAAAGAAAGTACAGTAATTTCATGATTATAAGCTGCACCTGATTGTAAACCGCACTTCCAGGTGTCAACAACTTTTCGTTCTTTGGTCATATATAAACCCCATGGGATTATAAACTGCACTTTCATTTGCAGCAAGGATCCGCGCCCAACAAAGTAACAAATTAGCAACAGTCGCGTGATCACAGGGTTTGCTGGCAGGTGCTCAATTTGCAAACATTTTTCATGGATCGGGGTAGCCTTTAAACGCAGCCTAAAAACTAAAAAAATACAGAGAAAAATCATTCACTTTTATTAAACCTGCCGGCCCTGCTCTCGCCCAGGTGAGGGGAGGGCGTGGCCCAGGGGGGCGAGGGCAGCGGGACTGGGCAGGCTGGGGACCTGCTTCCCCGGGCTGTCGGAGGCGTGGGGGTCGCAGGCGGGAAAGTTTCCTGGTGTGCGGCGGAGCCCCCCCGAGCGCCATGCTGACGTGCACCAGGTTTGCACTTCCGGGTTGGCAAAATTCATAACTTCGTCCATATATTGGCCACTCCTGAGTGTAAGCCGCACTTCCGGGTTCAGACCAACATTTTAATCAAAAGGGTGCGGCTTATATTCATGAAATTACTTTTAGACTCTGACTTTTCCTGAGTATTTGCCACTCTAGTTGCTCATATTTAGATATTACATTGAAATGCAAATGTATCTTAAAAGTGTTGTTCCTTAACATCACAATAAAAAATTTAAATGCTACCATTTTACGTCTGAGTCAGTTGTGGTATTTCATCTTTTAAGGGTAATAATAAGTCAGTCCTCAAATGCCTTTAAAGAACAACTCATCAATACAAAGTAAGAGGATAAACATTACACATTTCAATTCAAATTACAGGTGATTTTTTTCTGAGACCTCATTTCTTCCTGTTTCTTCCCTTTGAAAATATGTCAAGGTAGATAACAAAATCTTCCAGGAAAGGCTAATTTTACTGCATAATTTAAATATGATAGTAGTCAAGGAATCCATGCAGATTACTCACAGAATCATTGACCTTAGCTTCCACCTTCTAATATTAATTACCCTCAATTAAAGTACACTATGGAATCCCATAATCTACTTTTTAATTGAGGGTAATTGATATTATTAAAAAACAAAAGGGGATTGATAATTGGAAATACTTCAAATTGATTTTGCTATATCAATCTGCACTACTTGAAAAACTCATTGGATTCAAAAGTCTACCATTTACAGCTGAAGGAGACATAAAAGACATTTTAAATAAATGTTTCTTCCCTAGAAAGTAAAAGTAATATTTTCATTGTTCTATGGACAAATATAACTTCTTCTTAATCCTCACATCTTTGCCTCTCCCTCTGCCACAAAAAATGAACCAAGTAGACTAGCTTGATAATGTTGGCTTTTACATAGAAACAAAAAATATTTTAAATTATTTTATTTCACTATTAGTCAATATAAATTAATATATAATATAAATTAATTGAATTGCTTAATATATTGGCTAATACATGTGAAATCTTTGGTAGAGATCAAAAACAATGATAAACAATGTTTATAAAATTTATCAATATTCTGTGGTTTTAGAATTAAATATGTTACTACTCTAGGAAATTCTGGTACCCTAGTTGAACAGCCAGCTCGTTACGCAGATTTTGCAGACTGGAGCAGATTTTAAGTAAGTGTGCCTTACAATAATGATTTTTATTTACTTTACCACATAAATAAAGTATTACTGCAAAAATTGAAGTTACCATAATAAAATGTTTTTGATGACATTTGACTGGAAAGTGATATATTCTAAATTATGCAGCAAAAAGACAATATCAGTTTTAAAATATCTTGTATCAGAGTCTATAATCTATTAAATTCTTATATGATGCATTTACTGATATTAGTGGTAATGAGATAATGTTATCTGAGCATCCTGAGCAACTCTCCTGAAAAACACGAGTTGAAAAGTTTGCAAAAAACTCAGATCTAATAACCAATAAAAGATAGTAGGTCATTAATTCACATGCTATAAATTAAAACTGACCTTTAAAGATTGGCTTATAAGAATTTAATTATTAGAAAGTTAACCAGACATGGGCAGGTGAAAGCAAACTTAGGCTTCACAACTCTGCCAGTATTCTTCAGTCCCAGCCCTTAGTACCCACCCTAGCATTATACACCAAACAAAAGTTGGGCCTACTGAGGTACAACACCACATGATGATTTAATATTGTTTAAATTTATTTTATCAAGATATACTAGAAAATACTTCATTAGGATACATGGAAAGATTTGTATTAACTGCTAATGCAGTTTTAAGGGCTGTATGAATAACAAATATCATTTATATTTGTAAATGAATGTCAGTGCAATTTTTTTTTCAGCTAAATAGGAATTCAACCCTTTCCAGCATCTTCATTAATCCTATCTTCAACTTTTAAAGTTGTGTGACTTTATGAATAAACAATAAAACATAAAACAATTTACTTTTGCACATATAGAATCATGTGCACACAAGGACACACTGTTCAATATTTTTTTAAATGAATATTTATTTGTTTTGTGTTTCCTTGATGTATTAATCAGTATTAGTCCTCTAATTGGGTCTTTATTACTTAGTTGATATTTTCTCCTATGCCTTCTTTATTTAACCTACTGTATTTTGTACTTCTCTGAAGTAAATTTCACATTTTCAAGTTCACTTTATCAGCATTATTTTGAAGCCTATTGCTGTCCTTTGGTAGCCTTCAAATTGTCATTATTATATTAATGTAAAATTCTTCTTCCGCTCTCAGAGATATTGCAAAAGTATTTAATATTGTGGCGCCTAGATCTCATCCATTTAAGATGCAACACAACATGACATACAGAGACTAACAAGTAACTATAATTGTGTGCCTTTCCCAATTAAGTATACCACATATTTACAGACAACGTTGAGTCATTTTTCTGCTAGTTTGTAGTAAAAAAAAACTTGGTTAGTAAAAAGAATTAAATTTTTTCATTCAATAATTTTTCATCACTTACTCTATTATTTATGCATGGTTGAGAGTTAACTGCCTCTATTACAACTTCCCAAGTGGTCCCCTTTTTATCCCCTCCATTATTTTTTTTCACTGAGGAACCAGTTTTTCTTGTTTTCTCTTTCCCTTTAATGCAGTTACAATCTCTCCATCATTGTCTTTTATAACCTTTGGTAATTGCAATGCAGCAACTGTCATGGCCTTTCTTACTGTATTCTAAAAGCTTCTTAGTATTTTATGCTTTTATTCATTAGTCATGTGGTTCTTTTCTCACCTTTTGCAAAATTTCTTTCTGCTCTGTATATCTTTATGACTGCACCGGGAGCTTTAAAGGTCTCATACTATGATCTATATCTTTCTTTTGAAATAGGTTAGCCTGTTATTATGTACTTGATATATTCACTTCCACTTACTGCCAGATCTCCTGCAGATTATATTAGCCCTTTCTTCTTTAAAGTTGTTTTGGTAAGTTTTTTAATGCTCGATGTCCTTTTCCTTATTATTGATGTCCATTTATCCATAAACAGTAATAAAATTCCATTCAAACTGCCTTAATCCTTCATATTTTTAGACAAATATAATTTTTTGCTTAAAAAAGAAACATCTTACTATGCCTTTTAATGCCATTCTGCTCTTTCGACCAATTTCCACATAAATCAAATCCTCCTTTTCACCAAATCATCTTTCACACGTATCTATTTTCCAGTTTTTCAGAATGCAAAGAAATCCTTGCTCTTCTACTTCAACATTCAATGTTGGTAGCACTAGTTTTTTTTCTTTCTTTTTTCTTTTTAAATTCAGATATTATATTAAAATATAATACCAAAGAATTTATTATATAATTTTTAATTTTGCTTAGCTCAATGAAAACAAATATATATACCTGATATTTTATACAGTACTTTCCATTTTGTCTATTTGATTTAGTACCCAAAAAAATACCAATTATTTAGCTGGCTGAATACTGTTCTCCCCAATGGTATCTTAAACTGAACTCTGATTTCTCTGAGGTTTAGTTGTAAACTTCAGTTCACAGTGTTACTCCCTAAATTTTTTTCCATTGGAAAACAGATATATATTCTCTTGAATGACCCAGTTAGCTGCATCAAATGATTTTCAATCTGAGCATCAGAACAGATACTCCTACCATGAATTCTGAGCCACTAAAGCTTAAATCTATATCCCATGTTTCCAAGTGAACACAAACGAAAATCAGAGATCAGTAATACAGGATATGTTACTGAGCAATCTGGACTTCACTGTGCAAAGTGAACTAGGCTATTGAAACCACCAGGTTCATTTTTTTACCTTTTTCCTTCATCAATAGCAAGCTTTGCATAAACTAAGAGGAAAAAAACCATATTAAATAGATCAGACTTTTATTTAAATCAAGTTGCATCACTTTTAAACAGCAACACATATTTGAAATCACAACTTTAACAATTTAAGCTTAATTTCAAGGGAATCTTTATAGAACAGAATAATAAAATGTGCTGCTCTACTTCACAGTTCTGGGGAACCTGTCTTCAAAATCACCAAAACCAGATGGAATGGCAACAGTTCTGTAACACTCCAATTTATGTCTGTATATGTCTGATGCACAAAGTATAGTAATAAAAATAATTTCCAGCACATCTATCAAAGCTGTAGCATCATAGGTAGTGAAATTTTCAGTATAAACTTAACTTTCAGCTACCTAGTTTAAATCTATTAACAGCTGGTGGAAGGTCTGGCTTGTAGATTAATTGTAATTCAAAGCTAAATGAAAAAAATAACACTCTAAGGACTGTTAGCCTTTGCTTCTGTCATAATCATCTCTCATTCCTCTCCCATAGGAGCTGAACTTGCTTTAAATTGCATTCAACACTGTAGCACTTCCTTAATTCCACCTCATTACAGAATTCCCCTTTTATAATTAACTCTCTGGAAACATACCAAAAAATAACCAATACACAGACAGGCAAAGATGCATGCATATTGGGATTGTATCTCAGATTCTATAAATTATACAGAATTGAAAATTTTAGTTAAAAGGTTGGAAGCTTCAGTTCAGAATTGGTTTTGATCCTTTTACTTGAAAGTCATAGTGTCAGTTACTAAACAGAAAATAAACCTTATTCAAACAGTCCTTGACCTTACCCTAAACTTCCCTTAGGACATTCAGGACAGCACATTCTTGCTCAGAAAATAGAGATGATGGTTTAAGTTTTTCCTCTGACATAAAAAGAAAATGGGGAAAAGAATTTTTACAGCAGTGCAATATACCCACATGAAAGATCTCAAAACCTATGTTATATTCTTCATGAAGAAAGAGTATGTACTATGGCAGTAGGTAATTTTTCTGCAGATTCAAAGACACTAGTCTGGATACTGAAAAGGCTGATGGAGAGATGTGAAGCTGCCAAAAAGTTACTTATGGACTCTTACAGAAATAGCCAAAAAGTCTACTTAGCAAAGAAAGAAGAATGGAGTTCATTTAATTAAGATATATCTTCATTAATAAACTTTTTACAGAGGATAGAAAAGTAGTTGACTACAAAAAAGATTCATAAAACAACTAAATAAAGCTGCCATTGAAAGTACTGTTTGCGTCTCATGATTGCATTCATTATGATTAAGCATTAGATAATGTCAGGTGAAATCACTTAATCAGAGAATGATCAAGGTTGGGAAACCCTTAAGGGCATCAAGTTCAACCATCTACCCAGCACTACCACTCCAACCCCTAAACCACTGAATTATATCACCCAGTGCCAGACCAGACATCTCTTAAACACCAGCTGGGATGGGGACTCTAAGACCTCCCAGGACAACCTTTTCCAATGCATGATCACACTAGCAGTGCAATTTTGCATGACCTACTGTATGCAGAAGAAATAAACATACAGTAAATGTATCTGACTGGTTTAGTTTCATTTTTTACTGACTGTTAGGTCATGGCCAGAAAGTTGTGGATAGTCACAAGTCACCTGCATATTGGACAGCATGTAATTATAAAAAATTGTTCTGACACTAGTTGGACATTGTGTTGATGCTTAATATAATAGAATTGCATTAGCAGATTCAAAGGATGCTTAATTATTTTGTTTTAGTCACTGGTTCATTTAACAAGGGAATTTGTACTCTAAATATCCAAATAGGATATCCACACATAAAGCAGATGGAAAGTCACAAAAAGAAGCACCTGTTTGTGAAGTTATGATTAGTCTGTAAGTCCCATATAAATAAAGCTTTATCTTGTCCGAATTTATTAATGAATGTAAAGGATTTCATTCATGGATTCAAAATATACTTTTAGCTGTTGTAGCCTGAGACATAAAAGATGGAATTAAGAACACATGTAGTTTACACAATGTACAAAATATACTAAATTTTAATTCAGAATCTAGAAATGAGAGTGATTTGGGATTATCTCTTTAGGGATCATTGTTCTCCCACAACATACCACTTACTTTGCTGAATAAAGTAAACACAGCAAGGACTCAGAACATATGAGAAGAAAATGTGAAGTTTTAATTATTCTGGAATGACAAATGAAAAAATTATGTTTTGCAGTTTAGTTATTCTTTGGGGTTTGGATTGGTTGTGATGTTTCTTCCCTGCCTTGTTTTGAGATTTATATCTTGATACATTTTCCCCCACCATACAGCTCACACAGCATAAAACTTACAAGTTCAGTCACTGGTGTTTCAGTCAAAAGCAATGTCTCCCTTACTGTTTCAACAATTGCCACTCCGAGACTATAGTGAATGACCACATCAAAACAAGTGCAGTATTCTGCTGGAGTAAGCACACTGAAAGTGCTCCCTGTTAAGTCATCAAGCCATCTTCCTACCTCTATTTTATTCCCCAAATCTGCTGTAAGAGACTTCCGATTTTCTTTGCTACTTTTATTTCTTTTTGGTACACTGTTTAAGTATTCATTAACAAAAATCCCCTAGGTTTAGACTATTATTTACCTAAATTTTTGACGAACTTTAGCTAAAGTTTCTACAAAGCAGAGTTACAAATAAGCCACACTGGAAGCACTCTGAGCTGTTTCATAAAAGGAGGATTCAAGTGATCCATGGAAGCATGAAAGCAGCAGTCAGTAAATCTTTGTCTAATAGGGATGTGGGAAAACCAGAGTACTGTTCTTGCATATCAAGATTCAAGAGAACTGTTTTTCAGTTTGTTTCTGAATGTTGATAAGACTTTGTGAAATAATATAATCCTATCTCCGTTGAGAAAAATATACATAAAAAGGTCATCCAATGTATAACTGCTCATTTGATAACTGCTGGTGAATATTTGACTCCAGATGAGAATAATTTCATGCATATTAAAAAGAACTATCAGAATAATGAAAACATGCAATTTCAGGAAAGGCTTACAAATGTTTCCTTTTGCAGTACTCCTAAGCATAGAAAAGGGAAGAAATAAGGAGTACCTTCAGAAAAGTTTCCTCAAAAGAAGTGCTTTTAACCACCTTTTGCAACAACAATAACCAAATACTGTGGTCCTGACACTGTGTACATTAATAAAAATAAAATAACTCATACCATCACGAGAATGCACTAAATTAAGGATGCGGTATAAAAAATATAAAGGAAATCAAGTGACTGTGAAGTTTCTGCCTTTCAGTTTGCCTACTGTAATAGGGGAAAAAAAAAAAAAAAGTAGATCTTCACATAGGTACTGTTATCCAGCATACAAGTACCTGAGAAGACAACAGATCAGGCTTTATTTTGACAATAAAGTTGTTCTATGCCTTGAAGAAACAGTATTCCCCTCCCTATCTGCTTCACTGTGCTCTTAAACTCTTGTGTTTTCTGCTCTCTAACACAGGAAGAAAAAAAAAGCTTGGTTTTTGCTTGTATCACTTGCTGGTGCAGCTCTTTTGTGACTGGGTAAATGCCTGAGCCAACACAAGGTAGGGGATGAGTCAGAAATAGAAGTGGGAACGTTATTATTTTTTAAAAGCAGCATCACAGTGGCCATGTAAAGTCTTCATTTGTACCACAATGAGCCAAGAGGATTCTGTGCCTCCATCTGACTCCCTGTCTGATGCAAGTACATGCTGGAATGTAACAGATAGTTTTCTCATTGAGGCTTGACTCCATTATATACTTATAAATCACATGTGCCAGATAAGCTTTAGCATTTAGTATTCTAGAGGAAGACAGGACAAATCATGTCGCTGGTCATGGACATATCCTAGTAGGATGAATGGGACAACTTGAGCCTGAGGAAGGTAGATCTTCAACTCATGAGCCAACCTGCTCTGGAGAAAGGTGATACCACTGCCTACCCATAAGGAAGAAAGAGAACACAGGGAATGTTTGGACCTCAAACAGATAATTGGTAATAATAAAGTCTTGTGTGTTGATTCTGACTGAAAACAATAATTTCTAAATTAGGAAAAATGGAAAAGCCTTTCCTCCCATGAGGACAGTCAAGACATAAAGAAGGTTCTCCACACAGGTTGTTTAGACTCCATGTTTGGATAAATGCCTAAGCAACCTTGCCTCACCTGACAGCTGAGTCTGCTTTCAGCAGTTTTTCTGCTTTTCTGCTCCCAAGTTCTCTTCTGTGCTGAACTATCCTGCTTTAAACATTTTGTCATTCTGTCTTGTTTCCTTACAGCCTGGTTATGTGGACACATACATAACAACTTGAATTCCAGGATTAAATTCTGGATTTACACCTGTGGTTGACTTGTATTACCATGGATATGATAATTTCTTGAGGTCACATTCTCCTTTTACCAAACACTGAATCCAAATGCCACAAAGTAACTCTTGCAAGAAGCATAGACTTCAAGCTCTCTACCCCTAAGTGACAGATTTTCGTCATGTAACTCATGCTTATATGTGTCTATTCTGCCTGTAAATTTGCGATTGCACTTTGAAGTACAACCTGAGAAACGAATGCAGAAAACCTCATCAAAATAGGTCTAGGGAAAGGCCATCTATTTCTTCAGAAACATACCAGAACAAATAGTGCAAGATAACATAAGAGAAGCCTCTGCCTCTACTGTTAAACATACGTTTTGATATCTTATTCCTCTCTTAGATTCAGATCTTTCTCATATTTCAGTAAGAATTTTGAGAGTACCAAATGTAAAGCCAAAGTCCTTTTCAGATGACGATTGCCAGATAGAATCAATAGAACAATGGAAAACATGTCATTAACCTCCAGTCACTATAACAAATTCCCCTCCTAAACACTATCCTTGTGCCTGAACCCTACACATTACAGAACGTATTGTTCTTCTTGCAGGGTTCCAAACGACCTCACAGAAATGCCACAGGTGAAATGCTGAACCACCAAGCAAAAAATTAAATCACAGAAGCAAACACTAAAGGACAGAAATACCTTTCTATGGAAAGCTTTTGTTTCCAGGAAAGCAAAGAACTTCATTTTTGTTCTCAGTTCTTCAGAAAAAGATAAAAATGATAACACACAATGGATGGATTATCAAAGGCTCAAATCATATTTTTAGCATTGGAATTTTTCCTATTCCTGATTTTCTGTTCTCCCTGTTCCACAGTTAAGCATTATCTCTGTTACCTTCTGCTCCCTGTTTTAGAAGAAAAGGATTTAGAAACTCCAAAATTTGGCAGCTGTTTGCAGTGACTTCCTTTTTGTTCATTGGTTTGGGGGTTTTGTTGTTTTTGTTTAGGTTTGGTTTTGCTTTGTTTTGGGGTTTTTTGTTTTGTTTTGTTTGGTATTTTTGGCAATTAAATCCAATAAAAATTAATTCTATCCACTATCAGTAAATAAAAACTGTGATAATTGCAGGAGGTTTTTGTGACTGCACTTTGTTTGCTCTATTAATTGAATAAAATTTTCTAGCTATTTGGCTACAACCACAACATTCTTCTGAAATTATTTTTCCTATGATAAGCAGTACCAATTCTGCTACTATTATTTAAATTTAAATTCAACTGTTATCAGATTACAAACTTTCTCATGTGGGGCTCTTAGCATAATTATTAAAATCATATTACTCATAAACCTTACCTTTCTGAGTCCTTCCTCTGAGCATTAAACTCAGATTTAAAAACTGTGAGAAAATGATAATAATTATCTAAAGCAGTTTCAACAGTCTTCATTACTGAAAAAGAGACTATTACATTGTCACTTTCTATTTGAAGTGAATTTTCAAGAAAATAAATGCTGGCCCGGAGGTGGGAATTTTTTCTTCCTATTTTAATCTCTTCTTATGAGAACCTCTGTTTCTTGTTTTGTCTGTTTTGCTTTTATTCCTTCAACATATTATTACTTTCATTGGTACTTGTACTATTGAGGTGTGATTTTCTATCCCTGTGCTGCCAGATTTACACCAGGCAGAGGTTTTACTCTGTAGCCTTTGATATGAGCGTAGTTTAATCAAGTGCATTGACTGAAAATAAATCTAACCTGTTCAGGCACTGGATAAATAAAATAATCACTTTGTTAAAAAGACTGATTGAGAATCTG
>PYHW01009979.1:11127029-11163445 GCA_013186435.1 Turdus rufiventris
GGGCACCAAGAGCAGTGGGAGAGGCTCAGTGGGACCAGACAAGCACCAAGAGCAGTGGGAGAGGCTCAGTGGGACAGGATGGGCACCAAGAGCAGTGGGAGAGGCTCAGTGGGGCAGGACGGGCACCAAGAGCAGTGGGGGAGGCTCAGAGGGGCTGGACGGACACAAAGGGCAGCAGGGAAGGCTCAGAGAGACCGGATGGTCCTGAAGGGAACTGAAGGGCAGTGGGGGAGGACATGAATAGGTGAGGACACAGCCAAGGATGAGGGACAAAGGGCAGCTGTGGGCACTGTCCCCTCAGCACCAGTCGATGTCCGGCTGAAGGTGAAGTGTGGCAGGAGCGAGGGGAAGGGAGAGATGGATCCCAGGTCGAAATCTCAGTTCTCAAAGTGTTTTAAGATTTTGTCTTCTTTTTTTTTTTTTTTTTTTTTCCGCAAATCCTGAACCTGAATCAGTAACTAAACGTTTATGTTACCTGGCAATAAATTAAAGTTCACTGATATCGTCAGATATCCCCTTTTTTCTCCAAGGAAATGTCATGTTGTGGATGTGATTTAGGAGAGTTGGACTCTCCTGTACTGATAAGAAAAGTAACTGTTTTCTAGTAAATGGTACACAGAGATCTCATTTATTGTTCTTTATTCTATAAAGAAGGAAGGAAACTTTTAAACACTACTAAAATCTTGGCACATAAATCCAATACTTCTTTTTTACCAAAAAATTAAAAAGAAGAAGAAGAAAAAAAAAAAAAGGGGGTGGGGGTGAAGCCTCCTGAATTCTTACCTATATATTTATTTAAAAATGTATATAATGTACATAGATTTTTTGTTTGTTTGTTTTTTAATTTTCTGTTTTAGTAGACCAGGACTTGAAATTCTATATATGAGCCAACAATGCGTTTACTGCTGTCTTCCAACAAAAAAAAATAAAAAAATTCTCACAGAAAAATGAAATTTAGAAAAGGATTGGTGCCTTTATTGCTACAAACTGAGATAATTTAAATTAAAATATTTAGATAGGACTTGTAAGAATATAGGCACAACAGAATAATATATAATGATTTCTTGATGATCAAACTGTTTCCTATTGCTTTGTGAAATAATAAAGCTTAGAAGTTCTGCAGTGTTAAGATACTCATTTAGATTTCATGGTTCTCAAACCTGATATATACTGTTTGACTTGCTGAGGGGCAGAAGGCATGAGTAAATTCATTACAAAAGGAATACAGAGGAAAGCAAAAATTACTTAAATTGATTGCTTCAACAAAGAAAAGGGGAAAAAAACCCTAGAAGTAAATATATTAATTAATCAACTTGAAATTCAACTATTTTTTCTTTCTCATTATTTTTAACACCTACAAGGAAGAATGGTTTTTACTGTGATTTATAAATGCAATTTTGTCTTTAAAATTTGTCTTGTCTTTAAACCAAGCATGAAAAATGTGAAAGATGATAAATAACATAATACTTGAGATTTTAGAAATTACTAGAGATCTCATAGATTTTGTTGGGTTTTTTATTTTGCAAGAGAGAAATTACATCAAAGTATGAACTTGGCAGTGGCTGATTTTTACAGCTGTTTTGGTGTTTTGCCTCTGAAGCACAAAGAAAATATAATTAATATACTGTAAGGGAGACCCTGTTCTATTAGTAACAAGCATTTTTGAAAATTTATAAAATAATGACAATTTTTTGTTCTAACACAGTTGGCAACAAAACACCACACATCCTCTCATTCCAAACAAGTAGTTAAGTATTCAAAGTGGCACTTATTCTATCTATCTGTTGTTATTTTACTGTATAGAAGAAGTTTGTTTCTGTTCTGTGAAAATCACTTGGTGGTAGAGGCAGGAAGAAGGCTGAATCCAAACCAGAACACCCAGTGTCACCTGCACAGAGGAAGAGTTAGCACTTCTTTTGGGATCAGTTTATACCTCAGCTTGAAGGACCTTCTCAGGAGAAGAGTGTAGCAGGAAGGATGTGAAAGCCATCAAGAAAAAGGCTTATACAAATGAAGATTGTACTGGATTAGTGTGGCAAGGTTTTGGTATTGGGGGCTGTAGGAGTGGCCTCTGTAGATGTCAAGGGTTGTCCCATGGAGCTAGCTCCAGGATGCTCCAAGATGGAGCTTTACCAGTGACTAAAGCTGAGGTAATTGGCAATATTGGTGGTCCCACTGTGGTAACATGTTTAAGAAGAGGGAAAAATGCTGTGCAGAAAGAGGGGGGGAGGGAGAGAGAGCGAGAGGGAGGTGTAAGAAAAATGAGAGCTGCAAACCTGAAGACACCACGTACAGCGAAGAAGAAGATGCTACTAGAGGCTACAGGTGTCAAAAGTGAGCTGCACAAGACCCAGAGAAAATATAACTACCTTTAAAGTCAGACTTAAGAGGTGTGTTGGATTTGATAGCCTCTTGTGGTTTCCAAATAAGTTCTCCTATCATTCAACATAGTTCCCCTATGATAGCTTAGAGATAGAAAAGAAAAATAACGTCCAAGAAAATTGCAAAACAAAAACAGTGAAGAACCCATACCGTTTGAATTCACTTATTTTTTTAAAATTTTCCTGCACACGATCTAGTAGAACATGCAGAGCAAGATCAGGGGAAAAAAGAATACTTCCTTTGGTTTATTTTCAACTCTCTTGACCTATAAAAAGTTTTGATTGTTAGTTTTTTTTTTTCTCAGAACAATTGCACTATTTTAAGTTTTGAACCATTCAATGAAGAATGGATTTCAATGAGTACATCTTCAGTTATTTTTATCTTAGCTTTAAAACTCTTTGAATACCCTTCAGTATCTAAACCATCAAGCAAAATCTTATATTAATTTTCTATATTACATTCAGTACAGGACTTTAGAGGCATAAGAGGGTATCATAACTTTCATTGTCTAGTACTTTAAGCCTTCTGTCCTAGTGAAAACTGGATTAAAAGGAACATTAAAAGGAGTTTAAAATAATTTACTTTTATGAGCTGAAGAAAAATGCAAATGTTCATCAAAATTTCTTCCTAAAATGTGCAATTCCATATGCTTATTTTTGTAAAACCTCTAAACAAAAGGGTTTATTCTTACCAAGCATTGTGAAGAAGAAGCAGCATCATTTCTGTGGCATATTTTTGATCTCTTTACTTCTGTAATGTTACATTTCTACAAGAATTTCTGTTTTATTGCATCACAAAATCCCTAAATGATGACAACATTTTTTCAAGATCTCAGAGTCAAGATTTCTGTAGTTGCTTAATTATGCAGAGATTTTAGAATTCAGTACTCCTGGATGTGAAATGTGACTACTGCTTCACCAGAAGAGAGCAGCAGGACTTAACCTCTTCTGAAGACATTTTCTCAGCCAATTTATGACTGCTTTGGCAGCTCTGTTACCTTATTTGCCAAAATTTATCAAACTTAAATTAAGTCTGCCTGCATTTGAATAGTTCACAGAGACATTCAAATTTGGAGAACTAAAATCAGAACTAGAAGGAAAAGATTTTTTGCACCACAGAAGCATTTAGAAATAGGAGTTTCAGTGTTCTGCTTGAGTGATGAACAAAGTTTTTCAAGTAGAAGTTGAATATCTTTTTCACTTTAGCCAGTAACACTCACAGACAAACTGATAAAGTATGGGGTAGATGATGAGTCTGTGATCTATGTTGAAAAGTGACTGAAGAATTGGGAGGTGAAATGCATGAAGGGTGGTGAAATGCAAGAAGCAGCATGAAGTCCAGACAGAGACCATTTCCCTCACACTTGGAGTACTGTGTCCAGTGATGGCTCCCCAGTATGAGAGACACGGACACAGAGAGTCCAACAAACAGTCACAAATTATTCAGGGACTGGAGCTGCAGACATACCAGGGAGTCTGAGAGGGTGCATGTTCAGCCTGGGGTAGAGAAAGTTCAAGGGGAATCATCAGTGCTTATAAATACTTGACAGAGAAGTAAAGAAGATGGAGACTGACTCTTCTCAATGGTACCAAGAACAATAATGAGAAAATTTGGCACAAATGGAAATAGAATACAGTTCAGACATATTTTTTCTCTAAGGTTGATTGAACATTCAGACTGGTTGTTCAGGGAGGCTATGGAGGTCTCTATCCTGCAGATACTCAAAACTCAACTGGACATGGGTCTGATCACCCCACTCCAGGGACTTGAACTAGATTATATTCAGAGGCACCTTCCAGACTCAGACACTCTCTGTTTCTGTGATTCTGGGAATATTGTGCCTTCTCCTAGGTTAAGAACTGAATACTGTGCAGACTGTGGAAAGCCATGGAAACCAGGATACTCTAAACACAAATTGAGTGTCATAAGTCTTGACACTAGCCATAGATCAACAACTGTCAGAACAATACCAGAAAATAGTGGAAAGGTGCACATCATGGGTTGTTGTGAACCGCTCTGATTTACTACAAAGACCCTTGCCTGCAGAGATCTCCTGGAAATGTTTTAATACAGCCATAAGAAATCCCATAGAAGCAAAGTATCCACAGTGCTGTGTGTTGCAGCCCAGCCACTGCATGAACACCAGCACTGAGAGTGGCAGGAATGAGCATTGACTTCAGTGGATGAATCCAACACCCACCCTGGAGTGGAGATCACAGTGTACATCAGTGTGAGTAAGGTAAAAGCTTTATCCTGACACATCTGTTTCCTCTGATCTTCAGCTTAAAATATTGAGTTCTGGCAAGTGCATTTTTCGGTATTCCTTTCCCCCCATGACAACTTTCACATCCACATCCATATTTTTTGACATCTGTGCTTTTTGCCCCTTCAACATGAGTCAAAAAGTTGTATAGAACAGTTCTTGTCAAAAGCCTTGCCTTTAGAGCCACTGAGGCCTAAAACATACATCCTTCTTATTTCACACATGATTGAGTCAAAAGGTAGTCATGGCATCTTCAGAGTCATTCTGGTTTATGATAGAAATCCAAACCATTAAAGATGTGTGCCAGGAGTCATTACAGATTTTTTCCTGGAAAATCACGGTGCATGTCTAATAATCAACTTAATATCTCAAATTGGTGTCCATTTTACTTCTTCAAATTTAAAAAGTGATTGGAATCATGATCCAAATGTTCATCTTTTATTTTCATTAGCTTGCTCTCACCTATTGAAAATTTTAAAGATTCAATTGCCATGACTTAAACATATGCCAAAACTTGTAATAATGACCTTGTGAAAAAAGCAATGTTAGCAGAACTGAGATAATAATAAAAATATTTTTAAAAAAAAGCCTTTCTAGTTCTGTTTTCAAAAAAGGATGTGGCAATGTTTGTTGATATTAAGAGTCACGGCACTCTGTATAGCTGTTACAGACACCTCCCAAAATTAGCTGAGTTGAAGAGCAGGTATTTAGAGAGGCAACAATCTTGCAATTAAAACTCAGAGGTCCCTGACGACAAACTTCTTGTCTTGTAGCAGACCACCTTGCTCAAATCAGAATCCTGAATTCTGTAAAAGGTTCTCTTTATTGTCATATTCCTCCTTTATTCCCCTATTAACCCTCTAGCAGGATATAGAACCGAGTAATTGTTTCAGTTGGTAGGGGCCTTAATCATCATCTAGTTGCAACCCCTCTTCCACTGGCAGGGATGTCTTCAAAATACAAGACATGGTTTTTATAAATTCTTGCAAAGTACACTGCAACTTAATAAGTTTAAAACCTTTCCAGGGTATTAAAAAAGCTGAATACATATGGTTGCTGTCAAAGGACTCTCCTGATAAAGGCAATTAAAATCAGTATCGTGATATTATTTGTGGTAAGTATTTATGATAGCATGTTGAAAATGAAATATCATATTACAATGGAATCATGATATCAAAGTGCCTAGATGAAATAAATATCAAAAGGCAATCAGTATGACCATCTTATCTCAATAGAACCAACTTCATACTCTGACTCCTGTAGCTTGAGCTGAGTTCTATTACGTGCATAAATTAAAGTGCATTAATCAAGATACAATTAATATTTGCTTACCTTTCCTCCCAAAATAAACGCACTGTAACTGTGTAGCCAACGTAACAGCATAACCAGAAGTACCTAAGCATTTTTGTGATGTTGTATTGCCACAGAGAGACACAATACACAAAGGGCTTTGAGAAGTATGTGAGTGATTCACCAAAGGTACAAGGATGTTTGTAGGTGCTCATAGGAGACACCCACATAAAAAACATGCAAGGTAAGATAACACCAGCAACTACTAATTACTGTCCTGCCCATTATATGAGAATGACTGTCAAGGACATGTTTTCAGACCCAACTCCCTGATAAATGTATGTGGACATATTTATATATATTATTGTAACACTTCTCATCCAATACTTGGTAGATCACATTGTTTATGAAGATGGTGAGATGCTACGTGTACTGATGGATAGATTTGCAATTGCATCTCGACCAATGGCATTACACAGGATTTACTAAAACAATATTTTTACTCAGTAAAGGAAGGTATTTAGAGACACATGTGGAAAAACCCGAGTTCAGCAGACTAAATTTCTATCAAATGAATTTAAAAATATTAATTCTAAAATTAGTTGGCTTTTAATGTCATTCTGTCATAATGCAAATACCATTTATGTTTCTGGGCACTTTCAGTGAAGAAACAGCAAAGATAATCAACAAGAAAATACAAATTGGCTGAGGAACCTCATACAATTAATTGGCTGCCAAAGTATTTGCATCAAGTGACAATTCTCAAAGCACACAATGTAATAATACAGTAATAAAATGCATAACGTTCTATTTTCATCATGATGACAGTGTAACAGCTAGAATCAAAGAAAAACACATTCCTTACATTATAGCATAGACTACCTGAAAGTTAAATAATTCAGCAACAGCATAAATTATTGTCGCATAAATTAAACATTATGCTTAGGAGAACACAGAGCATATGATTACTTGTGTAGCAAAATGCAAAAGAAGCCCTGAACTGTGCTGTTGAAACTTGATGCTGAATTGACTATACAATCACTAAGAATTTGTTTTCTTTCTCTAGCACCTCTTGAATCCATAGCTCAGCTTTTAGCAAATTTAGCAGCAATGACACATTCTGAAAAGCACTGCTAAAATTTTCATGAAAATAGGCAACTAGATAGATGTAAATTACTAATCCCATTACAGAATTCATACACTGGAGAGTAAATACAATCATACTATTAGACAATGAAAATTCACAGAAGGGAAAGCACTAGAAAACCAATATTTTGTTACAGCTGACCACCACAGAAAATAAATATTTTGACCTTTTTTTTTTTTCTTTGCTTGTTTTTGAAGGACTAGATAAGAGTCTGAAGATAGCTAAGTAATTTTCTTTCATATATTCTAGACTGGAGTGTATTCTACAAGTGATTATATTTCTCTGCATCTACAATAACTTCAACTAAATGAGGATCAAGCAGAGAATCATAGAGTGGTTGGGTTTGAAGAGATCTTTAAGATAATATAGTTCCAACTCCTTTGCCATGAGCAGGGACACCTTCCACTAGACCAGGCTACTCAGAGCCCCATCCAGCCTGGGCTTGTACACCTCCAGGAATGGGACATCCACAGCTTCTCTGGGCAATCTGTTGCAATGCCTCACCATGCCCACAGTAAAGAATTTGTTCCTAACATCTTATCTAAGCCTATCCTCCTAAAGCTTAATGCCATCCCCTATTGTCCTACCACTACACTCCCTTGTGGAAAGCCCCATTCAAGTTTTCTTTTAGTACTCTCCTTATAGGTACTGAGGGTCTACAAAAATTGCTACTATTTTTGAAGCCATGTTCTATTTACTTCCTACTCCACTCTCTAATGCAGAAATTCCCTACATTTCTGCAGAAATTATTAAAAATTAAGATCAGAAAGTTACACTTTTAAAATATCAAAACTTGTAGAAAAACAAAAGTACAATTCTCAGCCTGTGCTATACAATTTCAAAAATATGACTAAAGTAAATTACCTCAAAAATAATATCACAGGACCATAGATATATATATAGCAGGTCACTTCATTACAGTGTTTATATAAATACATATTTATGTACTTTATTAATAAATGTGCTTTTATTATATGTATAAGTAATGGATTCAGTAATAATATCTTTATTAATATTATTTGGAGTACACATATGAGAAATAGATAAGACTATTGTTAGATATTTTATCAAATACATAACATTCATTAAAAATGCAGCAGATTTACAAAGTTTATATTTTTTGGAATTTTTTTTTAGTTTATTTTTGAGAAAATGCTATGCTATAATGAATTAATTTTTCCCTTGCCTCTTTGATGCAATTAGATGACTTGCCATTCAGTCTGTTAATTTGTGGTCAAGATAATGTTCATGTTTGTCTTCCTGACACAGTACAAATTTTTATCTCAATTCAGCAAAGGGAAATGTATCATTTTTGGCAGAATACAGTACTGTGTTCTGGTAATTGGTATAAGTTATTGATAAATGAAGAGTAGCAGCCTCTAAATATGATCATATGTTGTTTGACAAGGAAAGAAAAAAGAGAAAAATAAAATGCAGACTAGTTTATATTTAATATATTATTGAATATATTATTGTATTTATGTTCCCCATGAGGGAAACATCCCTGCACACACCAAGCTCAGTGAAAAAGGACAGGGAGAAAGTGCTTCAGACACCACAGCAGCTCTCCCCTGCAATTTGTGGTGAGACCATGATCAGGCAGGTTGGACCTCATGGAGGTCCACGATGGGGCAGATATTCACCTGCAGCCCCTGGAGGATGTCATACTGGAGCAGGTGGATGCACCTGAAGGAAACTTGGCCCCATGGGAGCCCTGTACTGAAGCAGGCTCCTGGCAGAACCTCTGGCCCCACAGAGAGAGAAACCGATGTTGAAGCAGATTTACTGTTAAGACTTGTGACCCCATGGGATATCCCACACTGGAGCAGTCTGTTCCTGAAAACTGCACCCCATGGAAGACACCTGTGATGGAGCAGTTCATGAAGAACTTCAGCCTGAGTGAATGATTCAGTCTTAAGAAGTTTTATGAGGACTCTGTCCCATGGGAGGGACCTCACCCTGGAGCAGAGGAAGAATCTGAGGAGTCCTGCCCATGAGGAGGAAGGAATGCCAGAGACAATGACCTGGCATTGACCCCCATTCTGTGTCATACCTGCACTGTTCTGGTGGAGGAGGTAGAGAAAGTAATGAGTAAAGTAAGGCCCAGGAAGAAGAGATGGGTGGGAGGAAAATGTTTTAATATTTAATTTTATTTCTCATTATCCTATTCAGATTTCATTGGTAATAAACTAATTTTCCCAAGCTGAGTCTGTTTTGCCAGTAACAGAAATCCTGAGTGATCTCTCCCTGTTCTTATCTGGATACATAAGCTTTTTGTTAGATTTCCACTCACCTGCCCACTGAGAAGGGAGAATTATAGAGCAGCTTGGTGAGCACCTGGCATCCAACCAAGGTCTGCCCACCACAACAAGAAAGACAAAGGTGTACTGGACTGAGTCAAGTTGAAGGCTGACACGGTGATTTGGGAACTGGAACATATGACTGAGGAGAAGCTGAAAAAAATGGGTATATTTAGGTTGGAGAAAAGAAGATCTAAAGGACACTTTACTATTCTCTTCAACCACCTGATGGGAAGGTATTGAGAACATGGACCCAGTTTCTTCTAAAAGGTAAATAGTGAAAGTACAAGAAAGAATGAAGATAAACTGAAACATATAAAATTCAGATTCAATGTAAGGAAAAAGAAATTTTCAATGATTGAGGTCAGGCACTGGAACAAGGGCCCAGAGAAGGTCTCCAGAGAAAGTATCTCCATCTTTGAAAATGCTGAAAGTAGACATGGGGCCAAGCAAATTACTGTGGTTGGTCTTGCTGTGGACAGAAGGCCCCCTCTGACCTACATGATATCACAAATCTACCATTTCTTTTAGCAGGGAACATAAAATGGACCATAACTCTTTTATTCTCTGTTGTGGCCTTAAAAATATAGAAATGCAGTGAACATGTAGACTTCTATATTGAAGATGTTTGAAGTAATCCTTCTCATCCTGTCCATTCTAAATCCAGCTAAACACCACTCTGCTTCGTAACTTAAGTTGAGAGTACAGGAGGCAGTTTAACTCTTTGGTCACCAAACAGGATTCCTAATTGCTAAAAATTTTGATAACTGCAATAAAATAAATTAAAAATGTTATGTGGCTTTAATGTGAATTGGACATATAATATGAAAATGAATTATCATGAGAAGAAAGGGACATTTGAGAAATGGAAAAAAACCCCAAACCAGTCTTACTTAAGCTCTATTTTTCAAAGATCCCAGAACAGAACATGATACTTCTAATTAGTAAGATAACACAGTTTCATTTCCATTACAAAGATAGATTTAACAATGTATTTACTGCTGTCCTGTTGAATTACTCTTTCATTAAAATGTTTTCTCAGTTAAACATTTTATTTCAAGTACAATTTCTCTGCAGTTTTCAACAGACATCTCAATTGCATACACAGTTCAGGGCCCAGAGGCAATGTTTAAATGCAAATATTTCAGTCCAAGAAAGAAACTCCAAACTCTAAGTGTCGCTATTCTTTAAGAACTATGGAAATTCAGACATGGAGGAAGAAATTTAGTAGGCTGATGTAACTCACATGCCCATACCACATTCTTCTTTCTTTTCTTTTCTCTTTTTTCTTTTTTTCTTAAAGCTACTAGGAAAAAAAAAAAGCATGACAGAAAAGTAGCAGTCTAGGTCACATTTCTTATTCACTCTCAGTAAACGAATAGTCATATCCTCTTAATGTAAAACTGCCTAAAATTAGGACAGCAGCTCAAGATCCACAGAAATTCAGTGCTTATTATAGAAAGGAATATATTTCATTTAATGAGGGGATTAAATCCTTTCATTTATTGCACGATTTCAAATGAGATGCTTATGCACAACACAAACTACCTAAAAAAGAGGAAAGGGGACAAACCTGAGAAAGACAGGACTTTTTGGAGTCTTTAATAATGTTCTTGTTTCCATGGAAACCCTGCCAGTGTGCTTGATAGAATTCTCTAGGGAACTGGTGATCACATAGTATTTCCTAATTGTTTAGTACCACCCTGTTTTATTTTTCAAGTATATATCTTCATTTAATGCCCCACGTATATTGCCAAAGAAGGACACAGGATAAATTTCATAAAAAGAAAACAGTAAACCATGAAAATACCCTACACATATTTTTGGTTGACTAGCACCTACTCTATTGTTTCACATTTTAAATGCATAAAAACTATTTAAGTATATTAAAAAATAAGAAATTAAGTAATATAGATAGAAAACAACCCAATTTTTAAGAAGCAATAGAATATAAAATGTTACAAGTGACCCTGCAAAAAACCTTCTAAATCTATTCAAGCTGAATTGCACCCAGCCATCTGACACATTTGCTATCAAGATAAACTGTACGAGCACTGCAGCTTTTTTAAAAATGAAACCTCAGTGAGAATACTCTCATTCATCTGTCTGAATATTTGGTAGAAGAAATAATCTGTATATACACATATGTATGTTCAAAATTTTAGATTTGCTTCCTGCATGAAAAACACAATACACTGAACCTAAAATCACTGTCAGTGGATTTGAGTCTGAAATACAGCACATACCACCTCTCCATGCACCTACAAATAGATGACTGAAGCCTATGCCTTGAGACAGGACTGTCCTGGTTCCTTTCTTTCTTTCTTTGGGGTAGCCTGTGCATCAGTCTTACTCTTGGATGAACTTTCATACTTGTCCTCATTAGCCAGCTCTGCCAAACAGTCTCTACAGGCTCCTCATTTTCAGATTCTCCATAAGGATTCAGTTTGCGTAGGCCTACTTCACTTGTCAAATATTTGTTCACATACTGTCAATTGTTTTCAGAGTTTCTAATCATGATACAAAATAAATTTCACCAAGGTTTGCAGCCACTGGGCAGGGGCTGTTACTAGACTTTTAAATTATGTGTTGACTATTTACATACCTACTGGAAGTGTCTGTGACTTAATCGATTCATTTATCTTCATTTGATATTTGGGTTTGCTTTAGATTTTGATACAAAGATGAAATGCTCGTTTAACAACATGAAATCTTTGGAAGAAGCCATGACAAATGTTATAATTAGACATGAACAGTTTATCTTCAGAACTCTCTAAATAAATATATGACAGGGAGAGGAAAAAATACATTTTTATCCCAGAATTCCATATTATTTCCTAAATATACAAGTTGTACGACAGACATCATTAACTTCATGGAATTTGTTTGTAGGATGTTAATGATTTATTTGTATCTTCACTTTTTTACATATTTTTAAAGTATGCAAAATTTATCCACAAACTGAAAACTTTTACCAAACAGAGATATCTGTGTCCAGAAATAAGTGTGTTCTCTTAGCATGCTAGAGTTGCTTATAAATTTCAATCTATTCTTTAAGTGTATCTAAACATTGATGGTAAAGCTCTTTGCTAGCAGTTTCCTGATGTGGACCATAAGTCTTTCAGACTGTTATGCAAAGGATTGTGCAAAAATTAAGAATAATAGCTGAATCTTTAGAAAGATTGGAAGAGTGAAATACTGGGGATGATGGAAAAGGGAGCTGTTAGTGTAATTATTTGTACACATTTAGAAAATCTCTTAATTGGACCTTCTATGTACTACCCTGGCCAGAAAATGGCTGAAATGCAACATAATCTAAGCCTGCCAACTCCTGTGCTGACATTGGGCAGATTATGCATTAATTTATTCTAGGACTAGAGGGCTACAAAATCACTATTGTCTGTAAACCACTTCCAGAACGCTGGCACAAGGCGGATAATATGCGGCATTGAAATTCATGTCTGAGAGGAAATTATTTGGCTAATAGCAAAATCATTATAACACTCTTGTTCAAAATGGCAGGTAATCTTACAAATAGCAGGGTAGACATGAGACACAAACAAACGTAATCCAAAAATAATTGAAATTAGAATGGTTGTAAGGCTCAATGCAACAGCACAAAACAAACAGAATTAACATGCACTGTCAGACTAAGCAGTTCATGATATGTGACACATTTGTCTGGCTCTTCCATGCCCACATGAACCTTTGGTCAAGCAGTTTATCTAAGGTTCTAGGTGGTGAGCAGAGGTAGTATTCATAATGGAGAAACAAGGCATGGAAACAACAAGCTGCTACCATAGAACTGAAGAAGGAACAGCAAAACCAGATTACCGTGTAGCTTTTCAAGTAAACAGAGCCTGGAAAAACTGTAAAATAATTTCCCTCAATGACCAAACCTAGAAATTATATATGTCAGTTTAAGAACCAGATTACTGCTGTTGAAGAAATATTGTTTGTAAAGCAACATTAGTTTATGATAATGAAATTTTTTGCATTCCCTGTGGATACCTCCTGAGTCCAGAGGCAGAAATTTGACAGAATGAATGCTTGAAAACTAGACTTCTGCAAGAGAGATTTATGTGCAGATGAATATCATCCTGGATCTACATACACTTTTCCAGAATCATCTTAGGAGTTCTGTAAAAGGTAGGATGGGAAAAGGGACCATGGACCCAACATAAAAATTTAATATAGATTTGTACTAAAAGGAAAGGCAAGTAGTGAGTTTGTTTACCAAAATAACATATATATCACCCTTCCCAGTAGCACAGTATTTCTGTTGTAACATAATCCTTTGAATCCCTTTTTCTTATCCACTTCCTCTGTTTTTTAGGGTTTGGTTTTTTTTTTTTTTTTTGCCTCTTACCATCATCATTTAGTTCACTGGAACCTGGGGAAGTGGCTGTAAATGTTCTTCGTGGAAAAGGACCTGGGCACTGGTTGGACATGATCTAGCAGCAAATCAGGGTGGCCAAGAAGGTCAATGACATTCTGGCCTGTGCCAGAGACTGTGTGGTCAGCAGGATCAGGGTAGTGCTTGTACCTCTGCACTCAGCTCTGGTGAGACCACACCTTGAATCCTGCGTTGAGTGCTGGGGATCTCGCTACAATAAAGACATTGAGGGGTTGAAGTGTGTCCAGAGAAGAGCTGTGAAGGGACTGGAACACAAATGTGATGAGGAGCAGCTGAGAGAGCTGGAGGTGTTTAGCCTGGATAAAAAGAGGCTCAAAAGAGACATCACTCTCTGCAGCTGCCTGAAATGAAGTTGTGGAGAGGTGGCTGTTAGTCTCTTCTCACAGGTAACAAGAGATAGGACAAGACTAAATTGTGTCAAGTTGCACCAGAGGAGGTTTAGATTGGCTATTAGGAAAAATTTCTTCATGTGAGAGGTTGTCAAGCTTTGGAGTAAGCTTCCCAGGAAGGCGGTAGAGAGGTCCGGACAGAAGATTTTATGATACCTAGGTACTGATAGAAGTTTCTTTCAGGATAGGTCAGAAGGATAAATCTCTGCTCCAAATACTGTGTCAATGTATTGAAGTAAAGAAAATGACATTCTGAATTATCTCTTTTACCCTCTCAACACATCTGTGTTACAGGGAATTTTCACCTTATGCTGTTTTTAACAAATATGTAACTGCAGGTTTTTAACAGAATGTCCTGGTAGCTTATGTACTATTTAAAATACGTTTGGTAAACAATGATGGAGAAAGAATTAACAGTCAAAACTAAATTCAAGCAGGAAGCTTGACATGACAAGAACAGGAATGTTCCATTACATAGCTATGTGATTGCTTCAAGGAGAGTCGCAATTCAGAGGAAAAGTCAGATATCATGTTTGAAACATGCTAATGCTGTTTTAACAGTAACAGAAGGCTGAAAGACCAGCTAAATATAACTTATTAAGCAGCATAGTCGGTGGATAGCTAACTAATGGAAACCTCCAAACCCCCAGGAAAAATTCATGTGCTTCATCAAATGCTCCAAAATACGGCAGTTATAATCTAAAAGTCCATTAACATATTTTTAAAATGTAAATTCATTAAACATCGCTAAACTAATTTTATCTTGTTTGAGAAATGAGAGGAAAAAAAAAATCATGGAGTGCTCAAGGTTTTTAATATCACCTTCCTTTAAAAAAAAATTTTAAAAATCTCACAGATATGTAGAAAACGTTTGATGAAAAAATACATTCCTGCAATGGTTCTTAGACTCTAAGATCTATGAAACCTATTTCCTTAGTTTCTTCTTAACTTTTTAATACTACTAGAATAGATACTAAACTCATTGTCTGTCTGAGGAAACTACTTGCACAGTTAAACTTTGTGGAAACCTAAATTCCTACACTTACCCACTACATTGTTTAAATGTAATATGGTAGTTTAATTTCCAAATACTAGTAACTAGGGGTGTAGCAAAAAAATTCTTACTGATGAATAGAAATAACTTGTCTACAAATGTCTTAAGAACCTTTACTTTTAGGAAATATTGAATAGATAGGTTCACCACAGAAAAGCCATTGAAAACTATAATAGGCTTTTCCGAGTGTAGATCTCAGTCTTAGATGCAGTTTCTTTATTCTTATACAAAGTGAATGGTTAAATTGTCATCCTGAAATGTTTGAAATTCAGTCCAAGAAGCATGGAGTGTACTCTGGTCTCTTGAATAATTACAGTTCTTAAAATAACAGCGGGAAATTACTACATATGTGAAAAGAAACACCTGGTTTACCAAAGCCTTTTGATGTGTCTCTATTGGGAATGAAGTGAAGAAAAATAATGTAAAAATCATTAAGATGGTTGGTCATTTACTGTATTTTGGCAATGAACTGAGTATATGGTGGCCAAACTGCTGCATCAGTAATTAGGGAGGGACTTCTTTTTGGTTTAAATTAAAGAGAATTTTCCTTAGCACAAAGAAATGCCTTTTAATTGGCACCTACAGAAGTAAAAAGAACAGAATTACCCTAATCAGGTTGTGTCCCACATATTTAATGAAAATATCTTATTTATTATATTTTTAATCTGATAATTATAAGGCTGTTATAAAATGAAATGAAACATGTCTTAGTGTGTCAACTATACATGACTGGAATATCCAGCCACTGTTCCAGACAACTCCAGAGGAAACAGGATCAAAAGGGGAAGACCTCGTTCTACTGATATAGGATTGCCAGAAGAAAAAATAAGTGAAAGGAGCCATTAACATGTTTATCATATTTTGAATCTATATTTTATTTTCTGATTATAGTTGAGTACATTTCTATTTATTAAAAAAAAAAGACAAAGCAGCAAAAATCTGCCCAAGACTGTGATCAAATGTTAAACCTGTAATAACATGAAAAATAGTTCCCAAAAGTGCCATTAAACTGTGGCTGAGTGTGAGACATATGATGCTGCCTTTAATTTAAGGCAAGAGTTTACAGACTCAGAAAGCAAGTCATAAATTTGAAAAATGGGAGATCAAAGTCTCTTTTAAGAGGTCTCTTTAAATAGTAGGAAATTTTCTACAGACACACATATAGATGGTATATATACTACTTTTTCTTGCACAATTCAGGCTTACTTGAGCAGCTACAGTTACTTTCAAAATAGGATAATGGAGTCACCATGCACCTAGACACAGAGAATCACTGGACCTACTGTGGCTGCCTGGAACATTTAGAAAGAGCAAATGGTTGGCAAGTCACTTTGCTGATTTAGCTGTATTTGAAATGCAGCTTTGCAATTAAACAAGGAAGATGACAGCACCCTGGAGTTATTAATCTTATACTGTGACTAATGCATAACTGCATGTTATCTGGAAAGAACTGACTTCCCTGTGCGGAAATTGGGAAAGAGAGAAACACTTTCATTATTGTACTTGAGAATCCAGAGAGCCAGCTATTGATTATTGTGCTGTCCATTCTTCTGCTTTCTCCCTTTAGGAGTGAAGGAGTGCTCTTCATCCATTTGCTGTACCATTTAGAGGTGATAAAACGTAGCTCAGCGAGTATCAGTCATTTTAATTTGATTTACTCAGGTGATGGAAGCCTAGTGTTTGTTAATGATTACAAAATTTGACTTCAGTCTTTGGTGTTCCTAGTGGAAACTGAACACTTTATAAATCCTTGGTATATGGATAATACCCACATGGCCTGGATAAATGGCAGAAACCCTTTGAGCTCTCATTTCCAATTAGAATAAAATTCCTGAATATTTGCTCATGAAGTTTCAATCATTATTGTTACTAAATAACCTCTGCTTTTAAAATAATTTTCAGTTAAACAAAAGTAGAAAATAATTTTTATAATTCTTTCAGTTTGACATGAAGTAACCACTACCTCAGCATTTTCATTTGGTGCTCAAAGATGCAGGAGGACTGAATCTCCAAATTGTGGGTTTTTTTCAGTATTTATATTAAATTAAATAAGAGTAAATGGAGAGTTAAACAACAGCATTTTTCCTATAGAAGCATGCACTTTGTTTTTTACTTCAGATATTTAGAAAATTGGAATTTGACGCCACATTTTTGGTCAGCCTACAGATTTATAGATTGCAGTAAATAAACACCATATTATTCTGGGACTTAGGCCAAATTTGTCTACTGAAGCCCTTTAATTTGTACCAAAAGTGCTTTGTCCCATGGACAATACTGAAGGATAAAACCTTGCCTATCTACCTGGAATTCAAAAAGTAATGTTTTGAAAAAATAAAACCAAACAAGCCAAATCAATCAACCAACCAACCAATCAACAAGAAAACTAAAACCAAAATAAAATACTTTTCATTAAAAATGTTATTGAAAAACCAAAACATTATTTAAAAAGTGGGACAAGAATTAAAATAACCCTCACAGATTAACTGGGTGAATAACTGGACACATCCAGAGACCAGAAAGACCATGCTGTAACTATGAGCTGTGATCCATGAAGCACAAAAATTTTTAGCTAGACTTTGTTGACCAGGGCCAAATGAAAGCACGAATAAAGTGAAAAAAGTCAAGAGGAAATTAGCAAACATTACTAGTGGTCTCATGAGTCGTGAAGTAAGATAGCATTAGTGTTATAAGAGTTAAAGAAGACCAAAACTAAATATGTAAAAGGAAATTTCAAAGAGGAAGAAAATAATTAGTTTCTAATTTGCATAGGTGCAAAAGCATATATGGGGGGGGAGGGGATAAGGTGGAAGATAAATTAATGTTTAAATTTTAGTGGGAAAAATAAATGTGGAGTAAATTCTAAAAGTTCTTTCTAATAATTTTTCATACAAAATATAGAAAACTACTGCCTTTGGAAAATGGGAAGGTTTTTAAAAACTTTCTGGACAATTACATAGTGGGAATAAATCTTGCAGTGAAATGCAGCTATGGATTCTTTAAGATCTTCTGAAATCTTTACAATTTTTATCCTGCCCTATTGCCTTTTCAACAAGAAACAGGAAGGTTAAAGTGTGTGAGAACTAAAGTGTGTGAATTAGAGACCTCCTTCAGCCCTTTAAAGAAAACTTCAGACCCTTCCTCACCCTTATCCACCAGTGTGTAACAGACTGACAATATGAGTTCCCTGATTGTTCCAGTGTTCTCTGGTCTTGATCCACAATCCCTCAACCAGCCCGTTCTGCATCTCTCTTCTCAGAAGTTTGCACACATCCTTTGTTACACTCCAGCCACGTGAACTGTCCTACTATCTCTGTTTTTCCAACAATGTCGGTCTTCTGTGACTCCTGCTTGTGTCCCAGGCTGACCTGAGGCAGCTTTGCTTTCACCTTGTCTTATCATTTCTGGTGTCATCCATGCGCCCAACATTTGCATTCTTTGTTCGTGACCCCTGTTCACTGCTACCTGCCTTAAATGTGGGACAAAATACCAGTTTCTTACGGACCTTAGTTTAAAATAATTTTCTTTTCAACTTGATTGTGTAAGTATTGATAAGTATTGACTGAAAAACACCTGGTTTTGTCATGGTTCTCTAAAGAAGACAAAACTGGGAACTAGCAGGCATCACAATCAAACTTTTTTTTCATTGTTAGTTCACAGTTCTTACAGGTTCTAAGATATATGCAAAAATTTTAAATATACATACTTATAATTATATCAGAAAAGACTGTGAAATATGGGGGTCTGTCTATTCTGTCATGTCTCAAGAGGAAATGGCATCAAGTTGTCCTAGAGGAGGCGCAGATTAGATATTAGGAGAAAAAACTTTGCTGAAAGAGTGGTAAGGCATTTGAACAAATTGCCCAGGGAGGTGATGGAGTCACCATCTCAGGAAGTGTTCAAGAAGCATCTGGATGTGGCACCTGGGGTGTATGGCTCAGGGGTGGCTATGGTGGTGCTTGGTTGATTGTTGGACTAGGTAATCTTGAAGGTCTCTTCCAATCTTGATGATGCTGCAATTATGTGAATTATATAATGTTTGACATGATATAAAATCTTCAAAATGAAAAACAAGAGGGAACTGTGACATGGAGAGAATTGATGCATAACTGCACACCACGAAGCTTCTTTCTCTGAAGTGTAAAATTCCAGCCAATGTTAAGAGCATTCGAATTAGGAAGGTTAAACTGATTAAGCAGCTAGTGATCCTAAACTCTCACAATTAAGGTTTCTGACCTCCTCACAGTTTGACTCAAAAGAACCCAGAATTAACTTGATGATGTAGTGCAAAGAGAACTTCTAGCCATGAGCTGTTTTGTGCAGCTAAGGTCGCCTCCACCAATTGACAAAAATGCAAAAGAAATTTTATGTGCTACATTTGTACCGATATACCATCAAAGGTTTCGTCCTGTACAAAACTCAGAAGGCCATCATACAAGATGAATGAACATAGCAGACTGTTTACTACTACTGTTTATTACAGTCAATTCTGTGAGAAATTAATCTTTTCTGATGGAATCTTTCATACAAATGTAGCAAAACTGCTACAATTTTGTTGCATTTAAATGTCCTTCCAGAGTCAAGATAATTTAAGGCAAATTGGTTTTAGCCTCTGAATTTGCAGAGCGGAATAAAAAGATGGATAAATTTTGTGGAGTTACAAATTTATTTTAGTAACACAACTGTATCATCTTCAGACTTCTTCATCAGAGTACAATTGTAAATATTGGAACTTAAAAACAAGCTATGGTTTTGAAAACCATCCCACAAGACACCGAAAAGTGATGTCTTAATACTTAAATAAATCAGCAACACTTCTGCTAATTACGTGAACAAGAAGATTAATTAATGCTTAGGAGGAAGATTCATGTTCCATAGGTGAATCAATCTTTAGGCTAAGAAAGATGCAGTCTTAGACAGATGTAGTCTTGATGAATGCTAAAATGTCATGCTAGAATTTTAGCAATGAAATCTTTCACCTGCAAAAACCACTACTGGCAATCAGTTACTCGAGAAAATTTTTGAAAGGCTTTAAATACTCCACAGAAAACTAATTTTCTATGAATTCTGACTTCCAGATGTAATTACAACTGAATTATAAATCAGGATTTGCAAAGCAATACCAAAATACTGAAGAGTATTTTCACAATTTCCATTTATATCCAGGTAAATTCTCATTTTAGGCAGAAACTGAAAGGTATTGAAAGGTTTATCAAGCCATACTTTCAATAATGTTAGGAAAACATACTAGTCTGTTTAGAAGCCCATGGCAGCCAAAGGTTTTAGATTAAGCAGTTTAGTAAATTGAGTTAATGAACCTGGGATTTACCAGTAATTACTTTCAAAGTATCTTAAATTAGTTGACAAATATTATTTCTGCTAATTGATAACTACGAAGGATTTATCCAAGAATGCCATGTAGATAATGAACCTTAGAAGAACAGAAGGCTGTTAAAGGGAAAAAATTACCCTGCAAAAGCAGAATTTACTAGCCCAAACTGGGATTAAGCTAGTTATATATGTAACACCTGTCCTCTTTAGAAGAGTCTTTAGGTGTTTCTAACAAAGGAAGAAAGCAGTTTTAATCAGATGTGATAGACTGAATCTTTGTTGTAACTGACAATTCTAGTAATGTGCTTTAATGATAAGCATTATGCTAAACTAATATTTTACTTTTCCAGGTTCCTTCATCTCATTCACTAATCTTATTTGCTCTGAGCAATCTTTACCCCTTTCAGTTTCAGGTATAATTCTCACTGTTATGTAGTCCTCGGTGAAAATTTCACAACACAATTTCAAAAGCATATGTTAACATTAACAACTAGCACAACTACTATGTCCTATGTCTTTCGTTAAGAAATATTTTAAGAAAACAGGAGACAAAAGCAGTGTTTCAAGATTTTCATGAACCACCCAACTGACTTCCACTCACTTATTTAAGTCCTATTCCCAGCTTTAAAATGTTGGGATAAAAGATTTTGGTATTCAAGAATTTTATTGCGTTTGTTATTGAGTTAGATTCCTTGAATTTAAAATCTGATCTTTCTTTTTTCCTCTTCATTGACTTTATCAATTGCTATAACAATATTTTGTAATTAAATTTGATCTTATTGATAATTTTTCTATGGAAAGTACCAAGATAAGACATTGCTATGTCTGTCATTTCCTTGCTTTAGCGTGAACTAAAACTTTTCCCAAACGTCTCTTCCTGGAAAAATTACATATATTTTCTTTCTTCTTTAAGCAGAACTTAATTTAGAAAGAGTTAATTTCTTTTTCTTTCCCCAGTCCTCTGCATACTGTTTGGAGATGTAGTGTAAGAGGCCTGTTTTCCAAATTAACATGGTTACTGCACCGATGAGTTTAAATTACTTTGATGCATATAACTTTTCATTCTGTACTATATCACACCACCTGAGGGTTAGGTCACTGCTAATATAAGCTCCTAATGGATCTTAGAAGAACTCCCTCCACTACTGATAGGAATTAGTGAAATCACATAAAAGCTGTGCAAAGACAAACTATGTAAACCAAATGGAAGTATGACTGATATTCTGATGTGGAGATATACATTTTTAAAGAAAGGACAAGTAAGAACAACATTTTAATATATCCAAAGCTTTGAAGATGTAAATCCTGATTTAAAATGAAGCTAATCAAAATGAATCATTTTATATATATTTTTGGAATGGTTTCCATAGTTAGATTGCTTTCTAAAAATTTGTCTTTTTTTTCAAGTATCATTGCTACTACAGTAGCACATCACTGCATGCCATGAATTTTCCCATGGGACCAGTTCTCCATCCATCCTAAGAACTTCATTATTTGACCACTGTTATCACAAATGAAGAAGTACAGGTTCTAGACATGAATTGATTGTATAAAACCCTATTGGCACTCTCATGAATAGTGTTGCCTTCTAAAGGAGCATGCACAGTGATCGATCATTATTATTGCTGGTATAGTTTCAGCGAGTTAGGAATGCATTTAACAGACACTATATATAACAGCAATGCTAATATTGTTTTTATTATTAATGCACTAAAACTAGTACATTTTAGCACTAGTGTTAGGATTATATGGTAATTCTAATATGGCAAACATTTATATTTCTCTAACAATTTCCTGATTTATTACACATCAATAATGACTTGAAATAGCTTTACATAATTCAGCAAAGTTTTACCACCATTTACAATGATAAGAAATCTATAGTTTTGGTCACACATTAAAATTCACATGAGGATTGACTATTTTTCAGGCTCAGGTATTTTTTTTTCACACAGCAGACTGTGCATTTATATCCCTGATAGTGAATATCGTGTACTATCCTGAGAATAACACTCATATAAAAGAAAATACAAGTGTGGTAGGGTGCAGTAGTGAGCAATTCCAATGCTTCTCACAGATGGAAAATTTTGATTCTATTGGTATAAAAATTACACATTTTAAAGATGGCTAAAATAAAGAACTCACAAAGCTCTTTTATTCCAGAAATTCAAAGGAACAAAGGGTATTGTATATTTCATGATTCAAAAAGTCATTCTGGGTATTATTTTACACATCTTCCTCTGCCCTGCTTGAAAGCACACAGCACGGTACTTGAAAACACCCAACCATTATTCTACTATTTCAATAAAATAGAAGATCTTTTCCATCATTTCCACCCCCCAGGGAATCTTAGTTAATGTCTCTAATTCTAGGGAGCAGCATTGGCATGTGTCAAGCATTAATATATTTTTAAATGCCAACCGTAAGAGTGTTAGCCATTCTAAGCCACTGATCAGTTATGTCCCAAAAAGGATCTGCAGAACAATCTCTGAAAAATTGCTCATATATAATTTCTTATACATAAATACATCATTCCAGAAATTGTGGGGTTTTTTTTGCTTTCTTTTCAATTTTCTCAAATAATCTAACATGTTTCTTATCCAGACTCACATAGCTCTACCGGGGCTTTTCCAAAAAATAAGCAAGAATATCTATTTGTATATAAGAGCTAGCTTCAGGCAGAAAACTGCTCGTTCCCCAGGAGATGTAATTTATTCCTGCTTTTAAGTTAGTGCACTCTATTTTCTTCTGTGTATATTGTCAGTTCCAGTAGTTAATGCATTACATGGCATCAAGTGAAGTACTTTGACTTTATATCCCGCTTTGTTCTTTACACAGTCTACAAAGACCAGCTTATAACAAAGATGCAAAGGCAGTCATCTTATTTTATAGCTTATGTTACTAGGTTCTACTTGACATGATTTTGTAAAATCATAAATCCATCTGCAACCAAATATATCTGTCTGTGAAATGCTTACACTGCTATATGATTATTTCTTGTTAATTACGTGAAGTTTAATTTTAGTTGGGTTTTGTGTTTTGTTTTGTTGTTTTTTTTTTTTAAATCATACTATTCTATTCCCCATATAAACAAATGCAGCCATTAAAGAACAGTGTATTGGAAGGTCCCCAAGACACTTTCATTTAATTTGAAGCTACTCTCTGTTGTATCTGACCTAAAACTAACCTCAAGGAGTTGAAATATGTATAGTCATGTATCTGTGTACTTACACAATTATACCAGTGACTTGCAATTAACAAATTTTTCAGTCCAGTGGGTTCTGCGCAGAGGAGATGGTAAAATATTTAAATAGTGAGCTGAATATTCTAATTCAATTTGACACTTATTAGATAATTTTTAAAAATAAGAGCTCATAAGTATCTCAATTCAGTTTATTTGGAATAAATCCACTGAAGAAGGAAAAGGAACTAAGTATACATTTATAAAGACAGGAAAAAATAAATATATCTTTATAGGTACATACACACATATATATTGCAGGGGAATTACAGAATTCCCAGTATGAACCTCTTGTCTGTCATGACAATATATGCAAGAAATAACTCAATGTCCACCCACATAAATAGTAAAAAAAGCAGAAATGTATTTTTTCAATGGAAAAAAATGAAGCTAGTCAGTGGGTCATGCACTTCTCAGATAGAAATACATGTTCATTTAGACAAGCAGAAAAACAAAGTCTCTTGTTGAAAATACAGATAGAATTTTTATATTGACAAATATTTTGTAACTATATGTACAGGCAATAGTGAAAATACTTCATTAGTAACATCTAGGAATACGAATACAACTCTATACTGCACTTGAAATTTCTGAATTCTTAAAAAAAAAAAATTTAGAATGGTGATTTTTTTCAGCACCCATTTTATCATGTAATAATAAATGTTTAGAAAACATAAAAGTCAGAATAGTTCCTTGATTATGAAAGTGTCAAATTCTTATAACCTTTATATAATGAAAATATTATATATAAATGTAGCATTATTTATTACCCTAAGTAAATTGTTTCCAGCTCACTGCATTATGGAGAAACTGCAAGCTGCAATATTAGCTCAGGTGATATAATTAGGCTTCTGTCACATTTCATGATTAAAAACAACCTTATCAAAATTAATTTTTCAGGGGAGAAGGCTTCATTTAAAACCTAGTCATGGATTGTGCACAGTATAATTCAAAGAATCACAGAACTGGTGAGTTTTGAAGGCAAAACAGTGGGTGATCTGCTCAAAACTTGCTGCTTAAGCTGGGTCAGCTAGAGCACATGGCACAGGATTGCATCCATCAGGAACCCCCGGTCTTTCTCCACAAAGCTGCTTCCCAGATCAGGCCCCAGACTGTGCTGGTCCTTGGGGTTATTCTTCCCCAGGTGCAGGACTCTGCACCTGCCTTCATTGAATTTCAGACAGTTCTTTCCTGTCCATCTTTCCAGTCTATCAAAGTCTTCCTGAAGATCTCACAGCACTCAGGTATTGGCCGCTCCTCCCAACTTTGTGTCATCAGTGAATTTGTTGAGGAGGCATCTGCCCTTTCGTTCAAGCCATTGATGAATAAGTTAAATACTGGACCCAGTATGGAACCTTGGAGGACACTGCTGGTGACAAACCTCCAACCAAACCCCGTGTCACTGATTACAACCCTGCTATTCAGCCAGATTTTAATTGACCTCTATCCACTCATCCAGTCAACACCTCCTTATTTTTTTTATCAGGATTTTGTGAGAGACAGCATCAAAAGCCTTGCTGAAGCCAAGGTTGACAATATCCACTGCTCTCCCCTCATTAAACCAGGTACAGTAATTTCACAACTATAAGGCGCACCCTTTTGACAAAAATTTTTGGCCCGAAACCGAAAGTGCGCCTTATAGTCCGGTGCACCTTATATATGCACAAAGTTCAGAAATTTGTCAACCCGGAAGCGTGAGCTGCGAGCCGCGGGGGGAGCCGGCAGGGCCACAGCTGCCGGGTGGAGGTGGGGCCGTGGGGCCGGGGCTACCAGTTGCTTGCAGGGCCAGGACTGCTGGGTGCCTGCAGGGCCGCGGGGCCAAGGCTTCCAGGTGCCTGTGGGGCTGGGGTTGCTGGCTGGAGGCGGGGCCGGGGCTGCTGATTGCCTGTGGGGCTGGGGCTGCCAGCTGGAGGTGGGGCCGCGGTGCTGTGGCAGCTGGATGGAGGCGGGGCCTCAGCCAGCAACTGCGTGGGGGAAGCTGGGGGTGGATCCTTGCTGCAGAAAAAAAAAGTGCGCCCTATAGTCCAGTGCGCTTTATATGATCTACAAATTTGCAAAATTTGCTGACTCCCGGGGGTGCTCCTTATAGTTTGGTGCTCCTTATGGTCGTGAAGTTACTGTAGTTGTTTCATTGCAGAATGCACTCTGTTTGGTCAAACACAATTTACCTTTAGTGGATCCATGCTGAATACTCCTAATCTAATTCTTCTTGTAATCCATATGGATACAGGTGGCCTTCAGAATGAGGTGCTCCATCACCTTTCCAGGGATTCAAGTGAGGCTGACTGGCCAATAGCTCCTCATGTCCTCCTTCTTGCTCTTTTTGAAGACCAGGGTGAAATTTGTTTTTTTTCAGTCTCCTGGCACCTCTCCTGATGACCACAACCTTGTAAAGGTGACTCTGAGTGACCTTGCTACGGTCTCCAGAAGCTCTCTCAGGTTTGCATCCTGCCAAAGCCCATGGACTTGTGGATGTCAAGTTTACTTAGGTGTTATCTAAACCAATCCTCCTTCAACAAGAGAAAGTCTTCCTTCCAAGATTCTTTTACCCTGATCTATGTCAGAGAACTCTGAGTGATGACCAGGTCAGTGAAGATTGATGNAAGGAAGGAATTTGATAACTCTGCCTGCTCAGTGTCCCCTGTTTCGAGGGTCCCCCTCCATTTACTAATGGGTGCACATTATCCTTTTGTTTTTCTTCTGTTACTGATGGGCTTTAAGAAGCCCTTCTTGTTATCCTGGATATCCTTTGGCCAGATTTAATTGTGGATGGGCTTTGGCCTTCCTGATCTCATTTCTGCTTACTCTGACAATCTCTCCATATACTCTCCATCTGGTTTGATGCTGCTTCTAACTCCTGCATATTTCCTGCTAATGCTTGAGTAATGATAGGAGTTCTTTGCTCACCCATGCAGGTGTTTCTCCCCCTTTGCCTGATTTTTGTTCATTGATATGCATCATTATTGGTTCTGGAGGAAGGCATATTTGGATATCAACTAGCTCTCTTGGACCTCCCTTCCTTGCAGGGCATGTTTTCATGGGATTCTTCCAAGAACATCCTTGAAGTGCCCAACATCAGCTCTCCTGAAGTTCATGGCTGTAGTCCTAGTTGCTGCCCTGCTTCCTCCTTCCCTGATTTGTAGCTCCAAATTTTCATGGTCATTGCAGCCAAGGCTACCTCCCAACCTTCACATTTCCAAAAAGGAGATGATGTTAATATGAAGTTGAGCAGTTCACCATTCCTTGTGGGATCCTCTACTACCTGTGACAGGACATTGTCATCAGTGTTTTCAAAGGAACCCCGCAGACGGTTTGTGCTCTGCTGTGCTGCTTCTCCAGCAGATGGCAGTCCCTCAGATAAAGTCCCTCAAAAGAACCAGTGCCTGTGACTTTGAGGGTCCTTCAAGCTGCCTGAAAAAATCTCCATCCTCCTCCTTCCCTGATCATGCAGCCTGTAGTAAGCACTCACAGCAGTGTCACCTTTATTAACCTGCTCTTTCTCTGATCTGAGCCCATAAACTCTCAACTTGCTCGTTATCCACCGCAAGGCAGATGTCAGTACATTTCAAGTGCTGTTTCATATAGAGAGCAACTCCACCACAAAAAAAATATATGATTTATCTTTTTACATATCTAATAGATCCAATAAAGTAACCATATTTTAATGGTTAACATCTTTGCAGGTGAAAATCTTTGTGCATTCAAACAATATTCAGTTAGAAAGACAATATGAAATAAAGCAATCGTTAAATATGCCTGCTGATTTTTCAATTAAAATCCTATGGAGAAAATTAAAGGAATGAGAACTTATTTAAGGAATTACTCTTTTCTTCATTAATAAAATCTGGCCCAAAAATATATAACTTAAAAAAAATGCAAATATTGGTAAAATTTAACAAATTAAAAAGTAAAGCATTTTGTAGGGTGTCCTGTGACATTACAAAACACGTATGCTTGTGACATTATAAAACACTGTTGTTTCCAATGAAATTCTGCATTTTGAAACATCAATCCATAATAATCACATTGCTAAAGCACAACTATTACCTCTTCCTTATCTCTTAATTTAAAGTGAAGGCAATATAAGAGGAATTATCTAAAATAATAAGGAAAAACTCCTCAATTTTTTTTCTGAATTACAAGAGGCAAATGAAAATTATATTTACACACAGCTAGTCTACAGACATCTGTGTTCTTAAGTCTGCTGACTTCTAAGTGTGCCCTAAATTCAATTTTTTTTCCTGAAATGTAAAAAAAACCAAGCAAACAAACAACCTCAGATTAATACTGAATAAAATATATTTTTGTTCTGCTCTTGGTTTTTTTATTGCTTGTGTCAGAATCCTCTGGGCCAGGTATAATGACCATTGGTAGGGAATAAGACATTTATCATAGGAAATCTTTAAGGATGAGTGTTTAATCAAAGAGTCTCCATGGCAAACAGTGAGAAAGAGATAAGAAGCTCATTAGTCCATAATCATCTTTAGCAACCTTTTGCAGAATTCTGTGTTGGATAATTGTATTAGGTAAAATTAGGAGAGATTACTTTGAATGGAATCACAAGGGTCCATTGTATATGTAAAGTTAGATGTTTCTGGTATAAAACATTGACTCATAGAAGGAACTCTTGAAAATAATTGCTTATTTTTCTTTCATTGGACATGGTCTAAAAATGCCTTAACAGCAACTTGTGCATTAAAACTTTAAGCCATTATGTCAAGACGTAAATCAAGAATATGTGACATTCTTAGGTTATGTTTCAGTAATTTGCAAACCACCACTACTAAAATATGTACATTGGGGTTTGTCTTTTTTATTTTTGTTCATCAAACTTTTGCCCCTTAAATTTCTCCCTGCTACTGATTAAAGAATTGTCTTCTCAAAAAAAAAAAAAAAAGTTTTCCTTCTGCAGTAAATCAAACTGTTGTCTTAATCCTTTTTCACATATACAGAAAAGTTTGACTCCTTCACTGTCTAGAAAAAATGACAATTTTGAAACCTAACAGAACTTGTTTTCTGTTTTCCTGAATCCTTTCCTATTTTTAAACTTTATTTTGCCTTAAGAAATTACACTGTGCAAATAATGATCTCTCTAATTATGAGGTTAAAAAATAGTTTTCATATTCTGTTATAATAGTCTTTTTACAAACAAGTAATGTCTAACCACAGGGATACTTTGGGAGTTTATGATTCCAGTTCAAATTTACACAGTACAGTTTCATCTCCCCTTGGAGAAAAACCAAAAATATATCCAAAGATCTCCTGAAAAATGTTGTATCAAAAAAAGAATGTGTAACTCATTCAAGAATGCAATTTTTTATGCCATTCATTTCAAAATTGACAGATTGAGAATTTGAGCAATGGAGCCCATTAGATTTTGTTACAATTGTAAGTTAATATATCCTCATAATATCTTCTGCATTCTCATCTCCAGAAACAAAATCTGGACATGTGCCTTGATTTTAGGTCTCCATCATTATTAGCTAGCATTTTTCTGGGAAGTAGGAGTGGAAGATTCAGAAGTTATAAATATTTTTACTGGAAAATAGTATTATTAAAAAAAAAAAAGTTTATCTTTTTTACAAGACCATGGATAAACATAAAATAGTTCTAATCCAGGAATAGGAAATAAAAGTATGGTATTTCCAATGGCATACTTTTCTCATGCATAATCAATTTTTAGCAGTGCTGGTTAACCATGTTTTAACCATTTATTTATTAGAATGGTAATTTCAGCTGAAATGTTTTTGTAGCCTCTGCAATTTTCATCAATGTTTTTAGACAGATATAAAGGTTGCATTTTGTATAATTAACCTGTGAATTTAGAAACTGATCACAAGCTTACCTGATATATTGTCTTTGGTTTTGTATAGCAGTGACAGTGCCTTCATTTTATCAGCATGACCTCAGTTTGCTGCTCTGCAAACATTATTCATCTTTAACAATATTTCTCTCAGGAAATAAGATTTGCCTGTAATATTGAGTTCCCTACTACTGCTATATTTCTAATATGAACAAGGGAAAAGGATTTGACTTACAATATTTGTTAAAATACAAGGAATATCGTATATAGAAATTTTAAGATAATCAAATCTGACTGTCAATGAGGCAAGACCGTGTAAGTCAATTGTTTTGGCAGTTTCATATTTCTGTTTGCTCAACAGACGAGTTACTACCAGACAAAAAGTCAGTTCTTAGGAAGCACAAATAGATCCCAAATATACATTCCCACAGATGCAAGTATGTTGTACACAGACATTTATATTCTACTTATTACCAGGCTTCTAGTTCTTATTACATAATATATATTTTAAAATAAATGATAACTATAATTTTAGTAGACTATTGACCTAAAAATTAGTAGGTATATATGCTGAGATACATCATATATGTGAGCAAGAGATCAAAATATTCAAAAGAGGGGTTCTTTAATCATAGCTTAAAACTTAATTATTAATACAGAGATTAAAAATTGTTAATACTAATGCATATATTCAAGAACTTTACTGTAGGATTTTTCTTACCTCTACAGATAGGAACAGGGAAGTCCCATGATGCTGTACTGACAGAGTTGGCTATGCAAGTGAGCTGTGGGTGTCCATCCAAAATATATCCAGTTACACAGCTGTATCGGATTTTGTCACCAACATCAAATCTTGTACCATATAAAACACCCTTTGGTGGAACTCCTGGATTGCCACAGGAACTACTCTGTAATTCTGGAAAAGATATGTATTTATGACTTAAAGTGTTCTTATACTTAAAATGTTGTTATAAATAAATGTTTCATTTTGCTTAAGACTATAGAACACAAATTAAGGCAGCTTTGGACAGATAGTGTGTTTTCATGTATATTATAGAACTCTCATGGATATTATAGACCTCTCAACACTGAAAATCCATTCTTGATTTAGTATATTTCACATTTGCTTAAGTACCCACATATTCAAAGGCAGATAAAATAAAGGATGAGTTTTTCATTAAGCTCCAGCTATTGATATATTAATGTAATTTTTAAATTAAATTGATACAAAAGAAATCATTACATACAAACAGGAAACAAAGCAACTTGATATATTTCTGACTTTCAAGTTACACAAATGCAGAACAATAAATAAAATTGTAATGCAAATGTGAAAGAACATCAGATTCAAATTGAACAAAATTTGGAAGAAAAAAAAAAATTAGTCAAGGCAAGAGATAATTTTAACAAGCAAAAGCCTGAGCATGGTCAGGAAGCTGTTTAGATTTTAGACAATGAGGAAAATGTATGAGATACTGTGGATAACTGGTTTCTGAGCAAAGAATTAGTTAATTTAATCATGTATATCATTATGTACATAAATACCACAGGTCTGGTAACTTCTTCCATAATACAGATCTTTACAACACTGAGAATCCAAAACGGCTCATGACCACTCTTAGTCTGATCTCTGGGGACATTTATTAAATTTCAGTTTCTGTAGTTGGTACTCACACTTCAACCATGTACCCTTTTGACTGGTGTTTCAACATCATAAATATCTTGATTACAACATTTTCAGTCATTTACTACCTATGTCCTTTAGTTAATGGACTTTAAAACATAGATTTTTTGCAAGTGTGAACAAAGTATGTTTCATAATCTCATTCTAAGCTCTTCAAAGCCTGTACCAAGTATACTTAGCCTAATGCTGATGGGGAAGAGGCAAATCAGGTAAACCTGTATTTGGATTCGTTCCAAATTCCCCTAAACTAAAAAGGAAAATCATGGAACAAAAGAGGGTTATGTATGCATTGTTTCAATTTATTTTCCTGAATTCCATGTGACTAAAATATTCTTCAGTAGCCCTGATTTGCTCATGAGTGTGTGCATAACATATTTAAATATCTAAGTTGTTATAGGTTTCAATTTAAAAACACATAAACGTTTATTAAAACAATCAGTATGTTCTCCCAACACTCCTTACATTCTCAAACTTCAATGTCCAGAACTGCCAAGAATCTTTCTAGAATACTACTAGATTTCTGATTCCAGCTATGAAACACAACTGTGTAAGAGTTATTAAAAGGTAGAATCCACTAAAATAATAAATACATTCCCTATAAGTCCATACATATAAAAACACTGTATATAAAATATGTGCTAACAATGAGTTAATTTGCAAGATCTTATTTAGCAATCATGCTTTTATGTGAATATGTTAAATATATATATTTGTTGTTGATGTCATTGCTGCTATTTCCTGCTTTCTCTTACATAATAAACTGAGGGTATGGATTTATTACCTTGCACTACGGCACAATACAGAAGTAAGAAAGTAGTCTATCTCATCTTGGTCACTTCAAACTCACCTAAAGAACTGATATTTTTACCATTGCTTTACTCAAGTGTTCTCTGCTGAAACAACACATCCCTGCCCTCAAATCTGCTTGCAAGCTTTACAAAAAAGGCAATGCTACAGCTAGTCCTGCATTTTTGTGCAAAAGAATTTCTTTTAAATCCTCTAACAGTTGTCAAGGCTATTCAATTTGTTATTTACCATCACAGCATGTCAAAATGAAGGTAAGAATATCATCCTGTGGATTTTGGCTATCATATGAATCATATTATATTAACTTGAAAACTCAGCCTGTACACTGTGTTTTCATTTTCAGCTGCCCCCAGAAGATGAAGTCTTTCAGAAGCCTGTATCTCTTAGGGCTTGGTAAAAAGGTTGCAGAAAGCTTCCCTGTCCTTTGAAATAAAAAATATAAAGATTAGCAATGTCACTACCTAAAATTGCTTCCTTCACTTTTACTGCTGTCTCACCAAGAATTACCCACAGAAGGCAATTTATTCTTGTGAAATTACATTATATTTTAAAGCACTAATTAAAAATCACCCTCTTTCTAAAATAAAACTAATTTCCAATTTGCAATACTATATGACTCATCTAAAATGAATTCTTGGCATTTTTCATTAACTTTCTAACTTTATGAAAGTGGCCTGGGAGTGTGGTACTACTTCTAACCCTTCAAGTCATTTTGTTCCTGATTCTAGATAAGAAAGGAGAAAAAATAAATTGTACACTTTAAAGTATATTAATTTATTCTGTGAGTATTTTCATTTGGAACATCTATAAGTGCCTTATTTGGGGATGAGAGGGAGATAATTTATCAAGTAACTGCATTTGCCTTCTTTGATAGGTAGTATTTTTTTCAAACTTAATGTGACACTGTACTACCAACTCCCTGACATTTAAAGCTGCGGATTGTTACCCTAAGATTGTCATCTGTCAGGGAACATAGGAATTGCCAAACTAGCTTGTAATTTTTATTCAGCTCTGCACAGATTCTTGACTTCAGTGACAGCTCAATAATCACTAATGATATCAAGGGTGGAAAAGTATTTCCTTTTAAATTTTCCATCTTGTAGTTTGGATGAACTTCTCCTAGCTCATGAAGTCTGAAAATAAGTATAATTGAGATTTTAAACCTTCCCACTTTTTTTGTGTGTATTATTTCTTGTCTCTTTTTGAAAGCAAGCTGTCCCAATTGTTTCAATCTCTCTCCAAACAGGAATTTTCTTTGTCCTAGATTTAATTTTGTAAACAAGGTATGTATGAACATATTCTTCCTCTTTTTTATTTCACATAAATACATAATGTTAAATCATGAAGCTTAAAATATTCTTCAATGCTGTTCAATAATTTTCTATTGAATTAATTCTTATTAATGTCAATGTAAATTCTGTTAAAAATCTATGGGTAAAATGTACCTGGGAGATTTATGCTTAGCAGGAGTGGACCCACTCCTTAAAAGACTATAATTAGCAGAAATTCAGCTCCTTATAGCTACTAATTAATAAGATATTCAAACTAAATAACATTAATTCATTTCTGACNTTCAAAAAATAAGGCTAGCAGAAATTTAGGCTCTCTTTGTCAGCATTCGCTCAGGGGGAAAAAATCAGAACCAGATATGGAAATTTCAAATTTACTTGCATTCTATTCTATTTTAAGTCAGGAATGTTTGGGATTTTTTTTTTCTATTACGATATTTATGAAATAGAGAGTAGCACTATCATCCCTAAAATGTTTAAATGTAAAATTTACAATCTGATATCTAAATATACAAAACAATTATTTTCACACATTCCAGTAATAAAAGCATTTGTCATAGCATTGTGTTCCATTAAGCTTAGTTATGAATATTAATGTCCTTCGCACATTATTTTATTGTAAAATTTGGAATAAAAATAATTTTTCTTTTTTAAAGGGTTGATCCATATCTTTTCATAGTTTTTGTTGCAGCTATTGCAAATTATTATGATCCCATTTATCCCAAAATAAAGTGAGAGATACTGTCAATACGTACATATTCATGAGTACTCACTTATTGAAGGACCCATGTAATATCCCAATACAGGCTAATACTTGTTTCATGCAGTACTTTTGAAATTAAATTCTCCTGGTATCCCTACATTCCTGGGTTGGATATCTCCCCCTATTATTTTATGGTACCTGTCCTAGACTGTTCACTTTTGACTGTGATTCCAAACAGTAATTCCTCTGCAATGCAAACATCAAAATGCTATTCCAGGGACCACTGGAGTTGTCATTTGGGACAGGACGTGGTGTACAGGAAATATTAGAACATCTGTACATGGACATCCCTTGGAAGCCATGCATATGTACTTTGACTTACATACAAGCAAGAATGCTTTGGCACTGAAGACTCAAGGCTGATTTCAGACGTGCTGCATGTAGTGTGTGTGTAGCTTTAGGGAGAGCTGTACATTCTAAAGGTCCCAAATACTAGGACAGGGGATGTCTTTGTAAAAATAAGAAGTAGTCTGAAATTCTATCGTCCAAAATTCATCTATATATGACCTTATAATAGTTTATTTTAGTTGTCCATTGTTTTCCAAAGGTTTCATAAACTAAAGAAGTAACTTACATACATAGCTTCTAACTCATAATATTTTGCCTTTTTTCACCAAACTTATATTTTGCTTACTATCTATTCTGTCCTTATTCACATTGCTCTGAATACGTGAGTAAGCATGGTCTAGATTTGAATCTAGTAGGGACTAGAAGAATTGACTGATGAGTGTAGGAATACTGTCATCTTTCTACACACATATTTTGAAATATACATATACATGCACATTTCACTCGAGATTACAGAGTGAAGGAAACTGCAAGAAAAATTCGGAGTAAGCAATATAAGTGCAGTGAAAGAAAAAAAAATGAAAAAACATCGAAATGTCAATTTAATGGCACAAAAAATGTAAGATTCAGTGAGTAAAGACTTTATAAATGAATGCTTTGAAAAATCTATCATAAACAGCACAGATATTTTAAGACAGTTATTGAATTTTAAAAATTCTCTTCCCCAAAATTCAGGTCTTTCCTTTGTAGAAGTTCAACAACACAAACGGTCATCCCTTGATTACAACAAATCAGTCCCCTTAAGATGCAAGTGGAGAATGAAGAGTCACTATTCTGAAATTCACTTTTGTTTACAACAGTGGCAGAAGCTGTTTGTCTAGCAATCTAAACTTCTCTGAAGTTTTTCTTTTAATTTCTGCATTTTTGTGGATCAGTCAAAAGAGCCTGTCATATTCTGGTGTCTAACTATAAATAGTCAAGTATGAGAAAATGTGAGAAGTTTTGGGGATTTTTTCCCCCGAAGAAAAATAATGTATTTTCTTTTCCTGTTCTAATTGCTTTTTCTTCATTAATATATCTGCTGTAGTAACCTCACTGAGGGTCTCTACTGTTCACTAAAGATAATACAGCTAATTACATGGCAATTTTCTATCTATTTTTAAATGAATAACATAATTTTGCTCTTTTTTTTTCCTTTTGAGATTATTTTTCACATCAAAAAATGGCAGCAGACCCTGTCTTGAAGGAATCTTGTAGATTTTTTTTACTGAATTTGATTTTGTTTCTAAATACATTGAAACTATCACTGGATTTGTCTTCCTTGCCAGTAAGACAAGAATGTTTCTATTTATAGCATAAAGTCATATGCTATTTTAATAAGAACTAACTTGTTTCAGCATTAAGTTAGCACTGCATTAACATAATTTTTCTACAAGCAAGAGAACAGTGAGAAGTAGTACAGAAAGAAAAACCTCCGGGGTATGTGAGGGAAATGAGGGATAATTACAATACTGTAGTCACATTAATACAACGAGCATGAAAAATATCCAGGGTTTGCAATGTATTCCCTTCACATGCAGTACAGTCAGTGTTCAGGATACCTGTTTAAATCAGCTGCAGATGCAGAGCAGCACTAAAGCACTAGAGCTGAAGGATGCACAAAAAAAAAAAAATGGCAGCCACTAATTTAACCACAGGGCAGCATAACCTGGAACCAAGTGGAACCAACAGAAAGATGACTACACGTTTCAGTAGATATGGTCAAATCTGCTATTTCCACATTAGGCACACTTCTGAAACTGCTACCTGAAGGGATTGACAGGCAGGTAAATATGAGATAGTCAGCAAAGCTATACAGTTAACAGCACCAGCCACGCTTACTTGCCTCTATCAAATTCTACTTGAATAGAGCTTTAGCTGCAGTAAAATCCTGCACAGCTATTGAGGGCACCAATTAAATCCTGAGTATGG
>PYHW01009979.1:11163495-11220844 GCA_013186435.1 Turdus rufiventris
TATGAAATTACTCAACCAAATCAATTTAATTTGAAGCCTGAGATGCTGTATCTGCCACATGTGATGGTTGTTCAGCTTCTCAAGTGGATGAAGTCCAGACAGATGCACCTTGCCTGCCATGCAAAGGCTGTAAAGACATGCCTATGTATGTGTCAAAATGGGATTGCTCCATTTAGACTGCAGTGTTTTCTGAGTAATGTTTTTAATATGGCTATATTCTGGAGGTAGCTGAGAAGAGGCTGTTGAAATTACCAGGAAAAGTTTATTTCAGAATCCAGGACAATCTAAAGTAAGAAATAATCCTAGAATTTATTGATAATCCTTCTGAATATATATTTCTTACTAGGTCTTTTAGAGTTATCTAAAAGAATTTCATTTTCAATTTCTGTAATATTACAGCAACAGCTATTTCATTGCATTACTCTTTTCATTCCACCTTAGACTCAATGATTCATCCTATTTTACCATATGATAGGTAATATAAATGTTGCATTGTTACTCATTGGCTGTTCTTACCTGGAGAACTTGCAGTAACCAAATATGCAAAAAGCTAATGAATTTAGAATAAATCAGTTTAGTCACTGAAGGAGGATGTCATAGCACAAAAAATTGTGTGATATTATATAGACAGCATCTCCACACAAATTTTACAAACAATAGTAGATACATATGTCAAATAAATACCATGAATTTTATATATTGGATGTACTAGCATATCTAGTTTCCTACTGACATTAGGGTTCCATTTTTTGTTCCAAGGTATAACAAAAATACTAGGGAGATGCATAGTTTTTACAAGATGATAGAATTCCTGAAATTAGAGAACAGAATAAAATAGCACATTTAATGCAAAAGTACTGGGACTTCTAAAGGAAAAAAGATGTTTCATTGAGCACTAATAGCTATTGCTATTTAATGCATTGACTGTTCCACTGTTACAAAGGATAATTTGAAAGATTTATGTTTTAAATTATTGTAAATTATAGAGACTGGCTAGCCTTAAAAAGAATGTAACTTCTCGTCGACCTTCCTGTTGTCCAAGGTGATCTGAACTGATCAGTGTGTAGTCTGAGGATACAACTACATGGCTAACTAACCATGCTTCATGTCTGACTTATTAGCCAAGGTTTCCCTGCTACAAGCCTTCTTCAGAAACTGTGTGAATTGTGTGTCACAAAGGCAGAACTCATCTTATGTTGAACTTTTCAACTTCTTTTACAAAACATAGAAAAAAAAAAAAAAAAGAAGAACGTTATTTCTACTACTGTGAATCACTCATAGTTTAAAAGTGGAATTTAAAGCATAAGATGTGGATAGGGCATATCATAGACATTTTGTTGGACAGTGGCATAAAAAGGTACAGAGAAAACCAGTTTTCTCCTGAAGGGAACTTTGACACATGAGAACTGGGCACTAGGTGGCACCTGAAACATTCAGAGCTATTTTATGACCTGGCAGAGAAACAAACATTTCCTTCTGTATATGTCTCAGAGGTAAGAATATTTCAATTTTTCATATCTATTCCATATAGTTTGTATATATCTGTTGTTGTATATATGCTTATGTGTAGAATTACTATTAGGAGACACTGTAGTATCCTATTAGAAGTCCAAACATTTGGGGCAATTGGATCCCTTCATTGACTACCTGCTTTGCTTCTCAAAGGCCATTTTGTCTCTTACAGTGAAATTTCAGTCCAGCTTCCACTATAATTGCTGGTATGAAAAACATGTAACAATAATGATTACAAGAGACATGTTAACAAATTTAGACCAATATTCCTGTTCCTATGTTCTTAAATGCTTCTGGTTTTCTTAGAAGAAAAAAAATTGAGAAAAGAAAGACGCCTTCCTGTAATTCAGTTTTCATTTAGAAAGTCTTATGGTTTAGAGTTTTCCTTTAGAAGATTTAATCATTGTTTTCTCCAAAATCTGTATCAGAGTTGTTTTTGCAGCACATCATTTATATATAGAATTAATACTCTTATTGTATTTCATGGCAAAGTGTCATAATTAGGTTTCTGAGATGTCATGAGGACATTACCCAACTCTTCAGAAGTCTTTTTTATATTCCATAGTGCATCTCAGCTGGTGAGTTGGGAATATTGCTCAGTAGGTAGGAGATATGTTGGCTGGGCAGTGCCTTTGTAGAACCAATATTAGATAAATTTTCTGAATGTTTTTATTTTCATAACAAATCATCTTTTTAGAAGACACCAGCTTTTTATCCTTTTACGTGTTGAGGTCTCGGAACATCCAATAAAATTTAAAACCATTACTCCAAGCTTCAATTTAAAGTATTTTTGTGAATGCTTCATGCACCAGCATATCTTTCAGGTTATATGTGGCTGTGATACAGTTTATTCAGTGAGACATGTTTTATTATATTGTATATATCTGCCATATATTTATTCATACTCTGAAGAATGTAAATTTGCAGTAATATAGAAAAATCGGAGATAAAATTTTTCATTCTAAAATACAATATGTTTTACTGTTTATCAAAATATTTTTATCCAAATACTGAAATAAAATTTCCACTCTAGATTAGGATGGAAGTATAATCTCTTTTGCTTACATCAGACTGTATCAAAAATTGTGCATTCAGAATACACCTGAAAAAAGTGTTGGTGCATTAAGCAAGAGAAAATTTATGGTTAAAAGTGTACAACTAATAGCAGTAAAGCACCTTTATTTTGATCATTTTCTAAAATGTTTATGATAAAACTCAGAAATACATCCAAAACCTTGCATAATAAAGTGCTATTCTCTGAGTCATTTTTCTAAACACAGTCATACATTCAAGGTTGTGGGAAATAGAAAAGGTACAAGATTCTCAGGAAGTTGTGGGAAAGCAAATCTCAGAGTGAGGAAATGCAAGAAAGTTGGAGATGCAAGGTCAGGAAATAATAGAGTTATGTGCTGTGTAGAGATAGGCTTAGAAAAAAATATTTTAAGCAAGACAATAGAATTATGTAAGCTTAATAATGAAGCTTTATCCAATGTTTTAAACCATTACAAGTAAGCATTGTTAGAAACAAGAGGTACATGTAAGTATAATAATTGGCTAAAGCAAAAGCTTTTCAACTTTTAATATCATCTTATTGGCAAAGAACGACTTGTCTGCTCTTGTAAGCAGGTGAAACTGTTTCCATCTCCTTTGCTTGGTTCTGTAAAATGAGGCTGATGGCTATGATGGAGTAAAGGCTTTGAGACAGCTGTTCCAGCAGACTTGTCCCATTGTTTGTATATATATATATGTGTATATATATATATATGTGTGTGTGTAAATATAAGATAAGAGAAAAAATAAAAAATATCCCAGAACCAACACAAGGTCTGAAGCAGATGGCCACCTAATGAAGTCCTATTTATGAGAAAAGGTCTCTGGTTAATGCTCATCTCAGGTGTAATATGAATTTTTCATTACAAATGTTCAGATGAGAGAGCATTTAAAAATACTAGATCAAGGATATTTGCATTATTCTGCATGGTAATTACCCTGATAATTTCACAGAGCTAAAATGCATTATGGTTTATTGACTCCATTTCATAAGGTGAAATAATAGAACATTACTGATCTTGTCCAAATTACTTACATGATGATTCATTAACCAAGAAAGACAGTGTGATCAAATTAATGGATAGCAATGTGAATAAACATCTGCCACAGGTCACTCATCGAGACCAAGCACAAAACCTTTGAATAACTTATATTCCATATTTTTTTTTATGAATCAGTGCTGAGGTGTGCACCCACAAAATTGTACCTTCCAAAAGTCATCCTTCCCCACAGGTGAAAAGGTACTTTATTGTGCAAACATGAAAAATTGAAATCTGCTTTTCCTACCTATTCCAAATTGCCTTTTCATGTTTAGTAAGAACATCCAGATGTCCTTCATTGTTATTTTATTTCAGCATTATACTATCATTTTCCTACTGCAAGAATTAGCATTAGAATCACAGAACCAGAGACTGATTTGGCTGGACCTTAAAGTTCACTGAGTTCCAACACCCCTAACATGGGGAGGGATACCTTCCAGTAGGCCATATTGCTCAAAACCCCATCCAATCTTGGCTCTGAGCTCTGCCAAGATTGGGTCATTCATAAGTTCTCTGGGCAACCTGTTCCAGTGTCTCACCACCCTTACAGAAAATAGTTTCTTCCTTGTCTTCATGTTCAGCATTCTATTATCACCTTCATTGCATGGGCTTGTGCAGTTCTTCGAGAACATCTCTCGAGTCTCAAAATTTGTGTGCTTTGCCTTATGCTGGAGGCAAGTTCCCAAGTTCCCTGGCACATTTAGAAAAACATTTTCAGAATTCTGAAGCATGGGAGAATGAAAGTAGTGTATTGTTTGATGAAAAATGATTTTGTTATGCAGAAATGATTTCAAATGTCTGAAGAAAGAATGAACTTTTGAGCTGATTGATGTACCAACATTCTTTCACAAGTACTTGGCATAGTAGGCACTGATTTATATAAGCTACCCTTTGTGGATTTCAAGGAAAAGTGTTTAATCAACACTTTTTTCTCTTTTTAGTAGTGAAAAAGTAAATAACATATCAATGTGAATGATTCAGGACACTATTGATGTTAGGCTATGGACTATTATGGGTATAATTTTCTTTTCCCCCCAGACATTTTAATATCAAAAAGTGCTATTTGCAGTTTCTGGTCTGAGTCTTGTAGGATCCGAGATCAAACAATTTGCTGTGCTTTTCCTGCTTTAAAATAACTGGTTTGAGACATAAGTAGTAAAAGGCATTTAATCTTATTTTATAGATGTAATGATGGAGAGCAACTGCCAAGTAATTCATGATGCAAACATATAAAATTTCTTTCTTCAAAGTCTCCTTTTTTAACTAATATAAGGTGGAATTAACATAGACAGCCTTCATATTGGCAGACAGGATAAGAATTGCTTTCATTCTTTTCCTATTACCTCCTGTGGATCATTACTCTCTTGACTAATTTGTTATTGGATTAAACAGAAGTGGTCATAATTTGAGAGGAGAAGAAGGATTATCATTAAAATAACTCAAGATTTGCCTTAACTTCACATTAAACATCTGTGTAGGCCACCATTTCTCTGTGTATTTCTACACGGCAGGTTAATACTGAAACAGGTGTGGCAATCATGTCTCTGAACTTACTGGTATTTCTGTATTGAAAAATGGCTTGAACAACGCCCTGTCAGCTTCTACTTTTAAATACTTTCAATACTCTCTGCTTTTATTGAGAAAAAGAAAAATGTTCTAGGAAAAGCCTGCTGCAGTACTGCACAAATCACTGTTTGACAGAGCTTATGAAGTGTTCGTTGTGGTGCTAACTCACTGAAAGATCATATATCTTATAGAGATCTTTGCAAAACTTCTTAAAGAGTGACAGATTGGTGCGTTAGAAGAGCTAAACAGCGTCAAAGAAATATATGTTATACAAGTAGGCTGTTAACACAGTGTGAAATGGCAGGGAATACGCAGAAATCTATCCTCTGGTCTACATCTGACATGCTGAATCATGTGATCAGGAGCTCTACATTCATTTATAAGGAGTGAAAAAGTTGCCATTTCAATTGACAGACAAATATCCCCTATTTTCAGGTTAATTTTCCATTTTTGTTAGACAGATACTACCAAACTAATGAACATTTCAGGTTTTTCCTCTTTTTTCCCCTGCAAAATAAAGGTGAACAAAAAAAAAATGAGGAAAAAAATCAGTTTTAAATTTTTTTTTCCAGCAACTTTAGAAAGATATGTTTTCATTCAGGAAATAAAAATCTATTTTCATAAGACACATTTGTAACAATTGAAGTACTTTTGCAATTAACATTGACTTGTTTATCAGATGTTATCTGTATTAATGTATTGGCCAAATGTAACAGAAGGCTATAAGGAAAATTATAAAAACTAAAAAAAAAAGATTGTGTCAGGAGCAAGGAAGTTTACAGATGTCCACACTTCTTATTTTTGTCTCAGCACCCTGAAAGATCAGTCCAACATCCTGCTGCAAGAAGTTTTGCTGTAATAAGTTTGCTATCTGGGGAAAAACATTTATTCTTTATAAATTAATCAAATATTTATTATAAGACATATGACACCACATAGACAAGAGTACAGTGTTGATGTGATTTCTGGAGTATCTACCTTATTTCACGGAAATTCAAACAAGGTTTCATTATAACATATTTTGAGTTATTAACTCGTAATAAGAGATCTGTATGTATACATAATCTGAAACTTTAGATTATACTTTTGTGTCTCTATTTTTCCCCCCAGTATTTTATTCCATTTTAAATTTCTCACTTCTTTAATGTAATGCTCTTCCTTCTCTTACATTAGCTACTTTTGCAAAAAAGATATGGGAATATGCTGGGACATAAACAAAAATGTATAATCTCAACTGCAGCGAGTCTGAGCATTTCTGCTTTCCTATGCCATATTTACAAGAGGATTGAAGTATAAAGTCTACAGTTTTGGTAGAGTTGACTACTGCTGTAGTCAGCAGTCCTGTTTTAAAAATTTAACAATATCTAAATTAATCAGATCTACAAACTGGATATAAATTGTAGATTAGCATGTCAAATTTATACTGTGATCCACCCTATTTCACAGTTTTAAGGAGCATTTTTTAAAATAAAGTTGAGAAAGCTTCACTGGTAACTGGTACATTCTGTAATATCAAAAATTAGATTGAGAGTAAAGAATAAAAATTCTCATTTATTAAAAAAATGTTATTGCTTTTGTGAAATATAAGACATTTGAAAACAAAGTGATGTAATAAAATCAGGAATTACAAACTTTCTTTAAGCAGCTGTTTCATTGCATTGCTACATTGCTGATTTAAGCAATTTTTCAACAAAATTACAATTTATGGAATTATTTAGCAATTAAAATTGTTATTTAGTTGTGTTTGAGCAAAAACTTAAATATGTGATTAGATGTCAAGCTGCAAATGAAAAAGGATTTACTGTGCTTGGTGATAAAAGTTATGATGGCTGAATGAAGAAATAAAACTTTTTATTATTTTCTATATTTCTATGTATATGTTTACAGGGATTGTATTTAGAAACTTATTTAAATTTTAAAGATCAGAGAAAAGGTTTCAGACATAGTTTTTTTCTGAAAATAGATGGGTCAAGTGTACTTTGAGTGATTCAAATCCAAACCAGTATAATGTCTTTCCTTGGAAAAGTACATTCATCTCTCTGCACTGCTTTCTACTTCAGTCTTTAGTGAGATCAGTCTGGTCATGGTGGTATAAATGGAAAATAATTCCCAGAACACTTCAAGAGTTTGACTGCAACATCAAATATTCTTGCTTGCTCTTCAAAAATCAGTGCTGTTTTCAGCATTGCAGTCCTTTGGCTTATAGCCAAAACTCAAATTCCAGGTATCAGCAGCATCCAGAAATGCCAATTATTGTTTATGTCTACAACTATTTTCAATTTGTACATGCCGGAGTATCACACAACACTCAAGACTCAAGTGGTCTTTTTCACCACGGCATTGGAATACATGGTAATTTTTCACAAGAGTTTAGGAACAGATGTCAAGGTAACCTCAAATACATATCAATCTATATATTGAATTCAAGAAATCAAAACAAATCACTTGAGTTTCTGGTGCTAAGTGCCATCCATTTCTGATCAATAATGGATCCATTCTATATATTTTAGGCCTAACTAATCCTGGATCCTTTTGAATGACCAATAATAATTACATAATCTTCACATGACAGTGCAATTGATATATTTTTCAAATTTCTACATATTAAAATTCTTTAATTTAGGTGATCCTGATTGCTTCCTGTTTAGGAAATAGTGTTCTCATTTAAATATCTCCCTACCAAACATGCACCAGGTATGTGGAATATGTAAGACATATTTCACAACACAAGCTTTCCTTTTGAACATGAACCATCTAGAATTTTTTTTCTGAAAAGATAACCTCTGTAAGAAAAACAATAAAATTTCCCCTAATTTATGAACAATATCCATATAACTATATGCTCATTTCAGCTCTTTCTCATATTATTCTTTTTGGTTATCTGTTTTCTGTGTCAAAACTGCTGTAGCCTCAGGTCATTTTAGATTTTAAATCATCTGAGTCAACAGTTTCCAAGATAAACAGTAGAAGATGGTGGCACAATTACCAGAATGTCTAGAGGGCTCACATATTGGATTTTTTCCTATAAGACCTTTCATATTTATGTTGCTCAAGAACGATGCTGCTTACTTTACAACTAGTTAAGATCTGTAGTGCTAATCGTACTATAAGCAGATAAGAGACATTACCATTCATTTTTGAAACTCTGCTGCAAAATCTAATGATTTTATAGCTGAAAAGCAAAATTACTGGAAGAAAAGTGCAATTTTTATTCTGTTATAAATGTTAGACATTAGGCATGAATTTCATAATTTTCAAGGAAAAAAGTTATGAAAGAAGAAATCATTTTTATATGTGAAGCACAAAGAGGGTGTGATTGCCTAGAAAAAATATACTTAAAAAATTTGTCAAAAGAAACTTATTATTTCATTCCTTCTCATTATGGAGATCATCTTCCAGTTTTAGTAAGAGAACAAGGAGTTTCTTCAGTTGGATCCTCCTTTAATCCAGAAGCGTCTCCTGACATTTAGAACAAGCACAGGCTTTGCAGTGTCTCACATGTTGTCAGCAGCAGAATCTGTGGGACCAGAGAGAGGAAGGTCCCTCATCTCACTCTCAGTGTTTGGTCTAACTGGGCTTGAGGAAGCAGTGAAAAGCCTTTATCATTAAAGTACAGAAATTTCATTCCAAAGGTTTGAAAAGACATAGTCCTTTCTGGTAACTGGCCTTTCCAGAACCATGTTCTCTGAGACGTTGCCTAGACATTCCCACTGAACCATGCCTCTACAGTTTTTCTGTGTGATAGCCATAATTAGACTAGGTAATAAAACACACAAAGTTTACCTTGTTAAAGCTTCAAGATCCTCCTGAAAGTAGAAAACTTACAAAACATTTCAAGGTTTTCAAACAGGAAGAAAAAGCTTCCTCAAAGAAATTAAAATTTGGAAAATGAGAAAAATTAACTTTAAACATAAAGTTTAACATTATAAACAACAGAAAATATGATACCCTTTATTAAATATAGCTACATAATGATAAGTAATCAACTCTGCAATATTTCAAAGGAAAGCTGTTTCTTAAGCTAAATGTTACATATAGATACTGGAAATAACTTGGACACAATTTTTAAAAGACTCACTTTAAAAGTCAGTTCTGAAGAAGCATTCCATTAAGTTGTGTTATAAACATGGCACACTATGGCAAGCAGATTCACTTAATCATTTAAATATATCATATGCATAAAACATGTAGATAAGAGCTGTATTGTTAAATAACTTCATCATTACCTCAAACGTTTTGCATTACTTAACTGTCCTTGACCATTTCTTAAAGACATAACTATTTTGATTGAAGTCACACTATTTTGAGAAGGTTTTAATTTGAATAATGCTTATCTGGTGAAATTAATTAGTTTGGTAAAGGTGTATTTGTATTAATATTATGTCTTCCTAGAATTCAGTTACTTTTTCCTCAATTCAGAGTTTACTTGGGGTTTAGACTAATTGCATTTTGTCTTTCAACAGTCTTGCTTTCAGCAGTCTTTCCTGGTCAAAACCTACTACCTTGTAATTCTGAAATATAATTCAATTTCTCATTTGAAAACACATTATATCATATGGTATACTACCTGTACATTGTTTTGGATTAAGTAATTACCTAAATGATTTTTTACTAAGTTGATAAATCCCATTTTTTCCTCACTTGTCTGTTTCCAAAATATTTTTACTAAGGGTAATATCCTGAAATCATAGAATAAACATTGTATTCAAAATTAAGAACATTTTCAGGGCAACGTGTCTTGGATTCAAAAATATATTTCATTTCAAAACAGTTCGGCAGAATGAATTACTCATACTGTAATTGGCAGGGATAAAGGATTTAATATTGGCATTGGCATGAAGGTATCATGACATTTTTAAAGGTTTCCTTGGAATCCGTATTCTACTTCTATTTTTCTCATTATAACACTAATTTAGCAATCCCATAATTTAGTGCTATCTCTAAGGAAAAATTACAGCTGAGGAGAACTATTGCAAATGGGTTTTTGAGCAGCAATCTAGAGAATATAGAGATTTTGCATATAAATTGAGACATCCAAAGGCTTGCTGTAGCTCTCTCATTATCATCAGGCCACGCTATTCATTGCAACTTACTACCCTTGCTGCCACAGAAATGAAGCTTCTACAGGATACAGTAAGAGATTTTGAGGGCGCAAAATGGTTTTATTCTTAATGTAAGGACTATTTCAATTACAAAACGCACATACTTCTATGTTCCAAGCACCGTAAATTGGATGTCAAATACAATCAAAACAGAAGAGTGTCTGTTATAGGAGCAGTAGAACTGAAAATTTCTCACTGTAACCTGTATGTCTGTCTTCCTGTATTTTTTCTTTGATGCTAATTAGCATTATTCTTTGTTTTTAACTATCAGTTAGTTCTACTGCAGAGAAAGTTGGTAAAATACTGTCATGTGCAGGAAAGTGGCAGTCAGGGTTTAGTTTCTCTAAATATAGCCATGAAAGAAGTGACAATGTCCTCTTTACCACAAGAGGCAGAGGAAGGATAATAAATTGCTTATATTTGTTGGTATTTTGTGATGTTGTCATGATGAAATATAACTTTGGTAATGGAGCCATGGTGTCCTAATGTGCAAACTTCCTTCTTTTTTTTCTCTTTCATTTTCTGCAATGCCAGAGATTTGCAATATTAGTGATCATGTAGATTATTATATAGTTCAGGATATTGATTGCTATGTGCTTCATAATATTCATATTATTCATAACGTTGAACAACAAAGCAAAGATCTCATCAATGCTTCCATAAATTTGAAATTATGCAGATGTATTGACTTCAAACTGGGGCAACTGCCCCAAGGCATAAGTTAAATTAGTATCAACAGCATCACCAACTTGTAAAGTATTTTGCATTTATATCAAATTCAACCAGATTTAGCCTGATCTATTTTATAGACTAAAATAAGCTAGTAACTTAATATAATATCGAATTATTTCTCTGTAGTTAGCATACAATTTGCCTCATCTCACGCATTTACCTCTTTATGTTTTTTAGTTTGTTTCTTTTTATATGTCTGCCAGAACAGTCATCTCTTGAATGACTTGAGAAATCAGAGTCTAAGGTTAGAAGTGACATGTCACGAACATCCTAAAACTTGGGGTTTTTAAACCTCAGATCAACAGAGTTATATATATTTTAAGATGCCATCTGGTAGCTTTATATATAACAACACAAAATTTTAAATTAAAGCATTTATTTATTAAACAATGATGGTTATCTTAACGCAATTCATTTACTAGTAGTGGTGATTTGCATGAAATGAAAATTGTTAAGCAGCATTGAATTGATTTGTGATACTATATCAGCAATTGTTTGTTCTCTCGTTTGACATATAGCATGTGAAACTTTACAGACAAAGCAAAGTTTCCTAATGACCTAGAAAAATATTAATTAACTTAAACCATCAATCAATCAGGATAACAGACTACTATACACCTTTTTTTTTTTTTTTTTAATATGACTGTTTCTCAGCTGGATGTGTACCTGCTCCCTTTTTCCAGCATAAAGATGCACGTTTCCTAGATGCTTAAGGACTGTTCCTAAATCATGACAGTAATTTATAAAAGCCCTTCATCTTAAAATAAATGATACTTTATTTCATCTCCAAGAATATGTGCCTTGGACTGATTGTTTATTCCAATGCAACCAAACCATGATAAAAGTGACTATTCCTTTTTCTTGCCATAATTTTGAAATCACTAATCAATTATTTTTTAAATTGTTTTGAGAATAAAAGCAATGATGATCTAATAGTAAAAAAGTTGCCAAATCCTCTGTTGCTTCATCTAGATTTTAAATACCCATCTTTCAAGGTAAAAATCTAAAAAGCTGCATTCCATGTCTTAGTTCCATGTCTTACAGAATGAAAAAGTGAATACCAAGAAAAGATTGTTCCTAGATATGGGCATTGACCATGGAAATACACAGAATTTGGTAGCTGGTAAAACTATGCAAAGCTAAGTGCTTTTTATACATTTGTCAAGTAGGAGGTTGAGACTTCATGCGTGCTAGTAAAGAAATAGGTCAGCAACCATTCTTAGCCCCTGAGAGCCAGTGGAAAGCCATGGTTCTCCTATTTTCCCAAACCATGACAGCCTCATCCACACATGCAATCTCCTAAATCGTGCCTGGGAATTGTATTAGGGTGTTAATTTATAGAAATGGAAAAATTGCTAGGGAATTAAAGTTTTTACAATTTAACAGCAGAGATGACCACCTACTAGGGTTGGTCAAGACTGATCCTACAGACTTTTGGTTTACTAGCACATTTACAACTGCAGTGATTCCATCAGTGCTGCATAAATGTCCTTCCATCTGCTCTAATCAGATTCCTTGTTAATTAAAACCGTGGAAGTATTCTTACAAAGCTCAAGCTGGGATCATTGTTTTATCTTTAACTCTGATGCAGTTGCAAGTGGCAGACACGATGCGGATGAAGGAAATACATTCCCTGAGCAAGAGCTCTATGCAGGAGGCTCTGGGAATCACTGTTAATAGCATTATTAAGCAGAAGGCAGGCCCATATAGCAAAAATTTGAAATTAAATTTCCAGAATAATGGAAATTTTGGAGGGCAAGCACTCCATAAGGATGGAAGACATACTTGTAGTTATTTGTTTTGACATCATTTGGATGGGAAATAAAATCTGTGTGGTAGCAAGACTGCTGCTAGGGCTGATGAAAGATGCTGGGGAAGACTTTCCTTCCTAATGTAAGATAAATGTACAGAGACCAGATAAGTTGAATTCTCGAAGCACACCTCTTTTTCTTCAAACTCAAAAAGAAGCATATGGTGTCTAGGTCATGTGTACACACCATAGATGCCTTAAGTTAGGTGACATTTATGTATTTATGTTTCATTAGAATCAAATCAGACCATTTAAGTTTCTACACAAGTTTACAGACAAATGAAATGGAAAAAAAAGTATGGAGTTGGGCATTGTCTTCCTCAGATAGTAAACATAACATTTTCCGACTTAGTACTTGTTTTGTTGGTTTTGGATTTGTTTTTTAATTTGAATTAAAACATTGATTGCTCTTTCCCAAATATTTATTCTGCATATAAATTCCAGATGTTCTGCTGAATTTTAATTTTCTAAATTACATCAGAATTTATATCCAGATCCTCTATTTAATAAAAAATTACAAAAAGACATTACCAAAAAAGAGTTGCATCAATCAAAACTATAAAACTAAAATTTCTTTTAATCTTGTACCCCCAACATAGAAATTAAGAACTTTAAAAACTTAAGACTATCCAGAATGCTTCCAGAACCACTTTTATTGGACCAAGAAATAAAAACAACATGTCTGTTAAACAATAAGACTCCCCATGATCAAAAACCGACTTGTTTAAAATAAACAAATTGTTATTTCTTTCCTCCAAGTACCAAACTACACATCCTTTCAAGTCTCACAAAGTAGTAAAGAGGAGAAACACAAAAGAATGCATCAGGTTTGGCAAAAATCCACAGTGCAGTGAACATTAACACATGAATATTATTTGCAGAAGAAGCTGAAACCGTTTATAATTATTATCTATGGTTATGGTAACCCTAACAGATATTCCCTGCTTTAAATGTTAAAGGAGTTTTAGGCAAAATCCTTGCTCAGAATTTTTATTTCTTTCACTGTGAATTTTTTTTTTCAGCTGCACTTCTGGACCTTGACAGTACCAGCATGACCTAAATTACGGAGAAGACAAACAAGCCACTCAAGGAACATGGCTCACCCTGAAGAACCCTTTAGAAAGGTTGGCAAATATAATTCTTTCAGCATAGTCAAAGGTGACCATGCAACAAGACTTCTCTTTAATTCAAGTTTGTTTCCAAGTCATGATTAACAAAGCTGATAGTAGTCCTGCTCAACAGACAGGCACAGCACAACAAATTAAAAAGCTTCTCCTACTCCATAGTCCTATATATCAGTCAGCATTTTTTTTGTGATAGGAAGTGCCTAAATGTTGCTTTTGTGCGAAAAAAAAATAAAGCTAACAAAATACAGCAATGGAATGCAGAAAACAGACTATCCAGGACGACAGATGATTATAATAAATGCAGACATATATAGTGTAGTTACTTATGAACTGTTCCATCTGTATTCAATTTATAATTAGTTGTAAGCAGCATCTTTAAAGAATAGTTAATCAACTTAATGAATGGCATTAGTATTATACCAAGTGGGTGGCTCATGCTTTACTTCCTGTCACTTAAAGAACAGTAATTAGCTTACCTCCAGACATCAATATTTTTAATTACTGTGAATAAATAAGATTAACCCAACTGGTAAGCAATTCTGTAATAACAGTCCTTAACATCACTTACCTAAACTACAATATAAAAAGTAAGTTTTTTCCATGTTATTTCTTTGTTATTCCCACATGCAAAACTTTTAGTTACACAGTAAGTTTTTCTGCATATATTCAGGTTTTAAATTGCTTACAGGTGAAGTCAAAGAAGGTGTTCTAACTACACACACAGTAGAATAGATTCAATATCCTCCACTCAAAATTGTTCCATCTGTGAGAATAACTAGTACAGATATACTGTAACTACTACTATGTCTACTACTACTAACTACCACAGATAGTGCAGATAGGATTTTCTTTGTTTAATCTACAATAAATTAAAAACATCTGTACTGTGGCCTGTAGAAATAGATATGCAGTCTCTGTCTTCACCAGATACACCTTTTAGAAGTTGATTTTATTTGCCATGTATAAAAAGATCATTTTGTACGTTATAATTTTTGACAGAGAGGTCAGGGCTGGATGTCCAGAAGGAAGAATATATTTAATGGATTTGTAAACACCAAAAGACACATGAAGAATCATGATGTGAAGAGAGACTTCAAAGACCAAAATAAATACAGATCTTTGACATAACTGCTTCTTAATGAAGCTGGAAAAAACCTTTTGTTTTCAGTGCACAAGCAATGAATTCTTAACAAATACAAAATAAGAAATTATTGATTCGCGGTGAGAAAAAAATATGAAAAGAAAATAAAACTAATAATGAAAACTTCTGTGGAAACATTAATGCAATATTTGCCTTGCAGTATTCTCCATTTCTGTTATATTTAAAGAACAAAAATTCAAGCTGAATTCAAGAAGGAAGAAATGTGATCTAGCTTGTTTTTCATCCCCTTTCCTGTAAAGAGCTGAATTACATGCAAAATACCTCTTTCTACTTTATGTATGGATTTATTATTTTTAACACACATTTAACTAACTCTATTGGTGTGGTTTCTGTGTAGCAGAAGTCATACACTGTGAAAATGTTGGGATAATTAGGTTATAACCATGCCTTTAATGCAGCCATACAATTCACATTAATGTATTAGGGAGTTGTACAAATAAACCAAGGGCAAAAAGTCCTGTGGCCCTTTGGAGCACTGTGAAACCGCAAGTTTTTATTAGGGGATATTGTCTTGCTTTTGCTATTCCGTGAAAGCACTGAAATTTTGAATTATAGAAGCAAATTATACTGAGTTCTGAATATTCTGACAATTTTCTGTCCAAAAAAAAAAAAAAAGAGTATAATTTGGTAATCTTAACTTGCAGTCATTTATTCCAAATTAAATGCTAGATTTTATCTTTGCTCTTCAGGCAGACTTTGTGGGAAACTGCTGGAACCCACAGTCCAAAATTTAATGCTGTCCAGACACAACAAAAAAATCCTGCAATCCAGAAGCAGGTCAAACAGAATATAAGCAGCATATAATTTATTTACTCTTCATTTTGTCTACTTTTGTTTCAGCTTTATCTGGCATACTTTTCTACTGGAATATCAAATACCACTTCCTCATCCTGGCTAAGATGCACTGTACTAATATTGTCCTATTAAAATGTCCATCTTTGTCACTAATATAAGCAGAATTCCTTCCTAGTCACTTCAAAAAAGACTATCCCAGCTATACATATCCAAAATAAACCACTCATCTGGAAAAGGAGACCATATTTACATTTCTACCTTGCTACAGTATTAGAGCTTTAGCTGATGCATCTCATCATTCATGTGCTATAAAGCTGACTGCCAGTGTTAATGATAGGAAGGGTAGACACAGCTCAAAGCCTGCTTTTCACAGAAACAGGAGCTGGGCAAGAACAAACCAGCAAGAGGTGTGAGTGCTGTCATTAGCTTTGCATGTTAGTATTTGTTTTTTCATTTTTGTACACATGTCAAATACAAGCCGGAGAAAAAATGGTAATTTAAAAAGAAGTTGGTAAAACTAAGATTTTAAAAACTACTCCTAGCTCACTCTCCTGTCTCTTTTACAAGATCATTTATTTTGGTGTTTGCAATCTTGAACAAATGCTCCCAGATATCACAGATCATCTGCCATCCATCCAAAAAAAAAAAATACAATATTCTGCCCTGGAGCTGAAGGCCTGGGATTCTTGGCACTTGAAACTTGAAAGGCCCTGAATGGTTTCTCCTTCACAATTTAGAAAGTATTTTATAAATTTTGCTGCTCTTATTACGTTGCAGACAGTAGAAATGCTGACCAAAAGCATTTTTAATTCAAAGCTTTTGTTCAACAGTTCACAGCAGAAAAGTGACCTAGAATCCTCTGGATTTTCTATGACAGACATGTGCAGTTATGGACCCTGTAGAGATTATTTTTAAAATATCATTGTTTCTAAAATGAAATCCTATGGTGTCCTGGATCTCTCCTGATCTTTTACAGACTTGGGATGAGGTGAGGGTGACTGTACAGATATTGAGTCCTTTTTCTTTACTAATCATACCAGTTTTTCTGCCTCGACAGGGATCTTTTCACACAGGCTTTAGTGATTATCTAATTTTCTTATTTTTAACATTTCATTTGCCAGTACAGTCAAATGCTATTTGTTCACTTTTGCTTTTCCTATTTATTCACTAAATTCCAGGAGAGGAAAATTAAAATAAAATAAATACATTTAAGAGAACATATGAAGGGTTAATTGAATTTTGCAATAATTGAATATAGTAAACATAGAATGCAGTAAGAACTTAATTTAAAAAAAGGTGCTTTAATAAAGTTTACTTTCATTAGCTGATAAAAAACTACTTCAACATTGAAAGCTTAATTGAATGCCTGCAAAGACAACGAAAGAGCAATTTCTATCAACACAATGAAATTATCTGAAAAAATCCAATTATTTTATTTAAATTAAAACATATACAAATATGGGTCTATTAATTACTTGAATAGAATACTATGCTCTTAATTAAAAATAATTAAATACTGCATTTATAGCTGAATTAAAATGCAATATTGCTTATATTCTTGAAATAACACATAGTATCATTTAGGGGTTTTTTCCCAGTTTGCTGGCTAAAGACATCACAACAATGTTATGTTCATAACAAAAGGAGAGAAAGCTACAGTGGACTGGGTAGAAATTCTGGCAGTTGTTACCTTGTCTACAGCTGTTTAAAGTTACGATAAAGTTAAGTCCTGAACAGTGATGAGCACTGATCCAACCCACGTCATGCTGGTATTGAATCACAGACTCCACGAACATTCTCTGAGCCCCTGGACTGGTCAGACACTAAGGTTGGTTTAGTTTAATGTTGCTTTCAAATTGCAAATAATATCATATGATGGCTAATTAGACAGCTCCTTTTTTTTTTTTTCTTTTACTTTTCAATAAAATTATATAAAGCTCCTCTATGGAAAGAATAAAAAGCCATCAGAAGCCATTTGTATTGATGAAGAGTTCTTTAGCAAGGTGCTGGTAAGTTCTGGGGATGAGAAAAGCCTTCTAATTCATTACTGTTTTGTTGCTCCTTAGCAGACCAGTAACTGCAAAACTGGAAATCACCACCAGGCCTCCCCCTACTCAAAAATCATACCAGTAAGGCTTTATGGGAAATGAGAACAAAAGTACAAAAATGAGAACAAGTCTACTAACCCAGATATTTTTTCTTTTTTCTTTTTTTTTTTTTTTTTTTGCATTATGAGTATGAGGCCTGGGACTCCACACAAACTCTAAAACTTGCCTTGACTTTGCTATGAGAAACCAGGGTATTTAAAGTGGTACTTGACGTCTTTGAATGAAGGAGACTTACATTAATATAAATATATAATAGTATGTATAGTATGTGAACCATACAGGAAGGAATCATACTCAATAGACAATAATACAACAGAATTAAGTTATAAATGCAAATATTTAATTTTATATCTTCATCTCTCTCTTACTATGATTTAGCATGCTGTACATAATCTCTGATTTTCCTTTGTTAATATACTCTCCGATAGGACCACATTTTAAATGTTTCTTTTTTAAGGAATTATATTTAAGTTGGGCAAGATTTTTTTACAATGTAACTGTGTTTTTTCACTGCACTGCAAAAAAGGTTTTCATGTAACAAAGAGTATTTTCTTACTAAGATTATCTAAATGTTTGAAATATAGGAGGTATTTAATTCTTCTGTTTTAATACTATTCAGATTATATGAAATAATGCTTTTCTCTCTTCATATTTTTTAAATTATTAGAGCTTTTCAAAACAAACTTGGAAGAACAGACTCAAAAAATTGTGCAAAAAATAACATTATTAATACTAAATTTTTGAATGAGAAAAAACTTTCCTCATTTTAAATAAAGCTGAATAGGAATATATGAAAACTAATATCTTACTGGGTTATGCAAGTTTGCTGAGAAAGAAAGTCAGCTGCTTTGAATAATCACCTGGAATAAAAAAGATTGAAATCCTTGATGAACTAATTGTCCATACAGATGGAACAGCTGCAACCATCTAGACTGAGAGACAACCACTACAGATGATCTGTTAATTAACAGGTTTATGGAGTCTAGAACATGAATAAGTGCCCATTTTAAATTTAGCTAAATTTGCAAGCAGGGTGGCAATTTAAATTTAGATATTTTCTTAAAGAAGAGGTTTTCTAATCAATACAAGGAATTCTCAACTTGCTGAGAGGTATTTTTTTCATATTGCAAAGCTATTCATCGACTGCATTTGTTCTTCTGTATGAGAAATTATTTTGACTTTTACATATGCTACTGTAAGATTGAGCCTTATTACAAAGATGAGTTACTCATCTGAGATTTCAATTCCTTTTTTTCTGTTTTAACATTTTAACAAATCAACTGGAGATTTTTTTTTTCGCCTACAATCTGTAGACTTCTTCCATTCCTGTTATCTTTTCAACACACTTTCAGGTTCATGATAATCCAATTATCTTTCTCAAACTGCTCAGTTTTTCCATGAAGTCTCAGTTCAATGACGATCCATTGTCTCCCTAGCTGAGGCTCTTTGATAAGGTCAGATATTGATTGTTTCCTTTTGCCATATTTCAGTCTTTCTGACAACCTGTTCTCTGGTTCAGGCTGTGAAGCCATGCTCTTGCAAATTAAGTCAGTCTAATATTACAGTGGAATTTCTAATGATAGTACTATGAGTTATAGAAATGTTTTCACTTGAAATAAGTCAATGAGAAAATAACTCCTACCAAATGACAGAATGCTTGACCATTACTAAAGGAAAAAAACAAACAAGAAAGAAGAGAAAATATAAAAAGTTAATATAAAAAATCCTTTATTTTAGTACTATTTAATAATATATACTACTATTGCTTTTTTGTCTTTTACTTTTTAAATCACTTCAGTTTACAAAACAAGTCACAGACAAATAAGTTCTGCTAATAAACTCTCAACGGTTTGTTGAAGTAGATGAATGCTTTTAGAAAAGTTTAAAGAATGAGCCGTGTATTTAAAGAGCTACAGTGCCACAGGGTAGAGATAATAGTGCTTAAATAGAAAAAGGCACAAGTCCTTATTGATACTAATAACCACTTAACAACATTTAATTTTTTTCAGAGGTGGTAGTTGGCCAGAAAAATCAGTCAAAAATAATTTGCTGCATTGAGTTTATGCGGCTTCAATTAATGGAATTTAATTAATTTACTTTCTAATAATGGTCCAGGAGGAATGAACATTCAAAATATATTCTGTATTGGCAATGTGTTTAGACTTTTAATCTAAGTTTATAAACTTATAGTAGAAATATGCTCTCTCAGCCCTTTGTCTTGTGTGTTGTATTGCATGGTCTGTAACATTCAAACTTTCAAACCTTTCAAGCATAGGAAATGTGTTCTACACAACTTTCAAATACAACATGTAAATTATGACACATTTAAAATATCCAAAATATAATTCATTTAAGCGCATTTCACCAGATAACCAAGTGGTGTGTTTTGAAAATACAGCCACTATCAATATCAATGGTAGTTTTGTTTGTGCTCGTATCAGACATTCACTGCCCCATCGTGCTGTCCATGATACTCCTGACACAAGCCAGGATGTCACTGGATTCTTGGACCACCTGGGCAAGTGCTGGCTCATGTTGAGCTGGCTGTTGACCAGCACTCCCAAGCCCTTTTCCATCCAGTAGCTTTCTGGGCATTTTGCCCCAAACCTGTAGTGGTGCACGGGGTTGTTGTGAGCCAAAAGCAGGACCCCAGTTTAGATGCTCATATAAGTGGTGCCAGCTCATCAATCCAACCTGCCTAGATCCCTCTGTGAAGCCTTCTTACTATCAAGATCTTTGTGGTGTCAGGTTCCTATTTTGGTTCTCAGAACCAAGAGACAATGTTTTCCAGAAAATCAATGGGAAAAAAAACCCCTTTTTTTTCAAAGGATGATTTAAAGTCCAAAAAAAAAAATTCTGAGATAAACTTAATTTAGCATTTTAAACACTTTCATCATGCTTTCTGAGCTATTTTGAAGGTAGAAGTGACCTGGTTACAAATGTAAAAATTATTGTCCTGTGGAACTTGACATGATGGTATTTCTGACTTGTCAATTCAGAAATATAAAGAGTCAATAATGTAGTAAAGATTAGCAGAGCATGTCTGCTTATTTACAGATTTCAAGATATGTAGTAAAACTGCAGAATCTGCAAACTTGCAGCTATCAAACTTCAAAAAAAAAGTACAACATATAGACCCAAAGTAAAAATATCTTCAATAACCTGAGACAAATTAAATGCCAAGGCACTGAAGGCAGCCATAGAACTTGATCAGCACCAACTAGGATATGCATTTCTACCCATGGACTCAGGAGTCCAACTTCATCCCAGTCTGGATCTACCAGTGTGCTCCAGCCAGTCACTTCCTTCAGTCAGTCTTCAGATTTGTGCTGCACAGATGCTTTGGCCCTGTGATGTAGTGGGCTTAGTTCTGTAAGGACTTTCAACACTATGTTGGTACTTTATCTCCAGCCTGGCCCTCATCCTGTTAGCAGCCCCTGGCTCTGCCACCCACGTTGAGCTGCTGTGGACTGTGTTCCACTGGAGAACACAGTGGAACTGACCCAGTGACCCTCAGTTCCAGGTTCTAAGTCCAGCTTTTGCTTTTCTCTGACAATAAAATTTTATTTAATTGTATCTACGTCAAACCAACTTCAAAATCTGTCTGTATTTGCAGGGAAATAATCCCTTCAGGAATGCACATTTGACTTTCATATTAAACAAAGAAGATACAGTTATTGATCTTGGTTACTGTATATGGGTAACTTATAGAGTCATATAATAATTCAGGTTTGAGAAATTTCAGGAGAGCTCCAGTCCAACCTCCTGCTCATAGCAGGGTCAACTAGAAGAATAGATCTCAAAGGGGAGATTCCACAATCACTGTAGACCATTTTGGTAAGTATGTCTGTCTTTCTATTCACTTAAATGAAGACCCTTCTCTCTAAGCTCCATACAAGCATTTGAAGGATGCTCCCTGTCCTCAGAAACAACTCTCCAGGCTGAAGTAGCCTATCTCCTTTCACCTCCCCTTGGAGGGCGAGTGCTCCACGGAGACTCTTCCCTGAACTTGCTGCATTGTATCAGCATCTTTCTTGCACCAAGGATCCAACAATGAATGTCATATTTCAGATTTAAAAGCTGTAGAAAAATTTGCTTTCCCTGGTTTACTGACTTCACTTGTATTGATGCAGCCCAGCATGCAATTTCCATTGCTTCCTGTGTGTACTGTTGAATCACGTAACAAGTAGTTAAAGCTTATGTTTATCCTGTTACTAGAAAAGAATATTCTATTAGTGTTTTCCCAAAACAACCCAGTAACAGACATGATGATTTTAGACACAAATTAATTATATGAACAGGAGTTCCTGATATATTAATTTTCCTTTAAAAAAAGAGTATAGCGTATTTATTAGGGTCTAAGGAAAGAAAAATATTCAAAGGAGTCTGACTGAAATCACAGAAAGGCTATTGGTTTATTTTTTTTCCCGGAAGGTGACCTTCTCTGTAATGTGAAAATCAACATTAGATGAATTTCACAATATTTACTGGAAAGACAAAGGTCTGTAGCTCAAACCTTGAAATAAAGCTTTTCATTTTTCTTCAAAACTGCAATGGTATTGCCCTTTAACAAATCTACTGCTTTACCATGTGGATACATAAGGATAATTGTTTTGTATACCAAACAAACAGACTGAATTATTGCTGCAGAATAAAGAACAGGTGACTTTCAGTTGATGCCCTGTCTGTTACAACTAATTAGTTCCTTTATTTTGTTCCTAAAGTAAAATCGGTTGATAAGTATCCTTAGAATTCTGTGCAGGTAAATGAAATGCATATGTTTTCCTATGCTAAACTTACATAGATTAAAACTAGAAAATGATGTACATGTAAATCTTAAATTTTTATTCTTCAAATGATGTGAGCACAATTAGCAATCGTCATTACCAAAAAAGAAAAGTAAGGTGGAAATTCAATTTGACTTTGCACCAGTGTATTGAATTTTTCAGTTCTTCCTGCTCATAGAAGATCTATGAACAAAATTAATTTATATAATTATTAATTAATTTAATTTGTCTCAAAGACAAAAAAAGTCAACAGATCAGATGAGCTGTAGTGAAGTTTTAATTTGGATCAGGAATGGAAACATACACATTTAGGCTAGATCTATAGACCATATAATTAAATATAGAGCAAATCCAAGTAAGTTTCCTAGCTTCAGATTGTCAAAGAGGTGGACAAATTCAGAAAGAGACTGAAAGCTACTCTTGTCTTTGTTGCATACAGGCAAAAATCATAAAATAAATCTACCAGCAAATAATAGGTGAAATTATCAGACAAGCTGGTTGAGAGTAACACCATGGAAGAGTTTTTGACTCTGTAGTGCTCTGATGAGAGGATGAATTTAATTGAAATACTGATGTGGCCTTTCAGCACTTCCATGAGTTGAAAGTCCCAACTGCCCCAGGAGTCAGTGCAACGCTCATCTGAGCCCCAAAGGCAGGAACAGCAGTAATGCCATAAGTACTTATGTTTTTCACCATGTCATATGCACTTATGTAAGAGTAGTTCAAAACTGATTAAGATTTCTGGGGGATGGGTGAATAACATTAATACTCAGATATGTACAGTCATGGCAATGAAGAGAAAAACTGTGTGTTGCAGTGTGGTCAGGTATGGCCTACCTATACACCTGCAAGTCTTAGCATTTATGCTTATTTTATTGCTAGTAGTAAGGACAAAAAATGGCATAGTACTCTGGAATTGTTTACCTCTACCCTCTGCTGAACAGGATGTCTGCAATGACAATACAGGATATTGACATCAGCACTGCAATGTGTATTGGAAGACTTGTGTAGTGAATCCTGACCACCTAATCGCTCACACATGATAGGAGTTTTAAACAGATGTAGGAGTCTAAAAATGCCACTTACAGTAATTTCAYGACCATAAGGTGCACCGGACTATAAGGCGCACCCGCTGACAGCCAGCAAAATTCGCAACATGTAGATCAGATAAGGYGCACCGGACTATAAGGCACACTTTTTTTTTTCAGTGAGGCTCYGCCCCCAGCTCCCCCTGCGCATTTGCTGGCCGAGGCCCCACCTCAGCCTGGCAGCCATTGGCCCCCGGGCCAGCCTGTACCCGCCGCCGCTCCGTGGAGCGTCCCCGGGGACGGGGCATGGCCGCCGCCACTCGGTGGAGCATCCCCGAGGCCGGGGCACAGCCACCGCCGCTCGGTGGAGCGTCACTGGGGCCCGGGCACGCCCGCTGCCGCTCCGGGGAGCGTCCCCGGGGATGGGGCATGGCCGCTGCCGCTCCATGGAGTGTCCCCGGGGCCAGGGCATGGCCGCCGCCGCTCCGGGGAGCGTCCCCGGGGATGGGGCATGGCCGCTGCCGCTCCGTGGAGTGTCCCCGGGGCCAGGGCATGGCCGCCGCCGCTCCGGGGAGTGTCCCCGGGGCCCTGCTTCTCCAGGAGTCCCCTGGTGCTCCGGGTGACCCGATGCCAGCAGGTCCTGTGCTGCCGCTGCCCTGAAGCTGGTGGCTCTCCCCTTCCCCGCGCTGGGACCGCCCCGATTTCGGCGGCTCTCCCCTTCCTCGCGCCGGGACTGCCCCGAATTCGGTGGCTTTCTACCCACCCCGTGCCAGGGCTGCCCCGATTTCAGCAGCTTTCTACTTCCCCCGCCCCTGGGCTGCCCCGATTTCAGTGGCTTTCTACTTCCCCCGCCCCTGGGCCGCCCCGATTTTGGTGGCTTTCTACCCCACCCCGCGCCGGGGCCGCCCCGGTGCCGGCTTTCCCCGCCCCGCAGAGCCCCTCTCCCCTCGCATCCCGACGTTGCTGCGGGGCCACTCCCCCTCCCAGCCCGGCACAGCCTCGCTGCCACTCCCCCTCACAGCCCGGCCCTGCTGCGGGGCCACTCTCCCTCGCGGCTCGCACTTCCGCGTTGTCAACTTGCGCTGCTTTGTCCCTCAGATAAGGTGCACTTCCGGGTTCGAGGGAAAATTTTAGTCAAAAGGTTGTGCCTTATAGTCGTGAAATTGCTGTACAAGAAAATATACTGGGATTAAAGGAGAGAGCTATAGAAACAATGCCATTAAAATGAGAGTTTAAAAAAAAAAAATAACCTCTTAAGAAAGGAAACCAATCCCAGAAAATTGTGAAGGAAAAAAGAAAAAAAGCCTTTTTTCCTTCTTTTGTATTTTTGCCATAGGTAGCACTGGCATGAAGACTGATGCATATCATGATTTCCATGGACAGTTCAGAACTTTCTATCAAATAAATAAACTTGATTTAAGTTCTAAAATATAGAGACAAAAGAAGAGAAAAGAACTCCATCCCTTAGAAGTGAGCAGTGAAAGCATACTCTGAAATACTCACAGAGAAAGGCCAAACTTAAAACTAAAGGGGTTCCAGATGAGAAGTTGGAAAAAAGAGATCTTCATCTCAAGGGAAATTGAGAGTTCAGAAGAAAAATCAGTTTTAGGATTTCAAAATCTTAAGTTTCTCCTTTGTAACTATTTTCAGTCTGTAGTACAAATTTAATTTTTTTTTCTTTTTTAATCTATCATTTCAAGTCTGTATAGTGCTTAAACTGATTCAAGTGAATATAACAGACATGTTGTGTAATCCTGTCATGAAAGACCCAAAACCAAACAAGACACACTTGCTTCTTGGACCCTTTGCAACTCAAAACACTCTTGGGAATCTAAAATACTGTGATGTATTTTGTTCTAAGCACCAAGCATCAGTTTTGTGTAAATCTGTCAGCGGGTTTTAAGCATTGAAATGCAGATAATTAGCAAGTCGATTTACAACTCTAAGACTGTTATAACCTCCTGTTGTCACTCTGCATTACATGTGGTGCATCAAATGTAGTTTGATAAATGTTTTAAATGAAAATAAACATGCTGTTGTCAATGGAGCTATGCTTTCTCACACCATCAGTTGTGTGTATCTCATTTCTGACTCTGGTTGCTTGGGTTCCTGTTGGTGTTTTTGAGCCATACAGCAGGCTAGACCAGAGAAAAGGATGAGGGATTAACACAGATGCAACAAAATTTGTTTTCATCTGTATTATTTCCATGATATTGCTCCCTACATAGCCTGGTGAGTCCTGAGCAGAGAGGAAGAAAGGAACATGACAATAGGAATCAGATGAAGTCTGTAAGACCCCAAAAGTAAGAGTGATTAAATAATCAAATTAAAATAATTTTCTCTTCATTGTTTTTTCAATTCCTTTTCCTGATCTCTTTCTGATTTAATCACACCAAGTCAATGGTAACCCCCTGAAAACTTCTCTAGTACTGTGCTTATTTGTCTTGGTCCATTGGTCAAAATTGAAATGTGTTGCCCACCAACTCTAATGTGAGAAACTCATAAGAGTCTTCCTATCACTTTGCATTACAATTAAATCTGTTTCATCAATGCTTAGGTTCTGTCTCCTTTTGCATTTTAATCTTTCAAGAACTTGTTATTTTGATTTCTTTTCCAATTAACTCCTTTGTTTTCAACAGTTTTTTCCTGATTTTATTAAATGTTATTTTGTGCTGCACTTATGAGGTATCCTATGATTAGCAAATAAATAAAATGTATTTAAATGATAAAAAAGAAGTGACCCAAATGGTAGGTTTAGATTAGACTTGATGAAAAAGAGCATGATGCTAATAATGCCAAGATCTCAGGCTTGATTTTGGTATGGGCCATTCACTTAACAGTTGGGCTCAATAGTCCTTGCGGGTCCTTTCCTTGTGATTCTGTGAAAAACTCTTAGCTGTGAGGATGGTGAGGCACTGGAACAGGCTGACCAAAGAAGTGAATACCACATCCCTGAAAATGTTCAGGTTCAGGTTGGATGGAGCTCTGACAGTGCTGGTCTAGTAAGGTTGGATGGAGCTCTGACAGGCCCAGTCTAGTAAGGTTGGATGGAGCTCTGACAAGCCTAGTCTAGAGTAAGGCTGGATGGAGCTCTGACAGGCCTGGTCTAGTAGAAGGTGCCCTTGCCCATGGCTGGGGATAGGAGATAGATGAGGAGTCTGTATTTCATTGCATCTCAACAATTTGTGAAGCTGTAATGTATTTTAGCTGTGACAGTAGCAGAATTGTGGGTGGAAGAAGAAAGTTTTTCCAAATGAAGATGCTTCATGCCCAGAATAACACATTTTTATTGCTCACAGTATGAGCTCTTGTGACAAGTACAGAACTGAGCAATGCTATGCTGTAATTAAAGATGACACAGCACATTGTTATTTAACAACAATATTTGCCTATAAACATCTTATTCTTGTCATCTGTCTGCTTACTATTAACTAGTAATCTGGAGTGACAGGGTGCTGAGAAGAATAAGCATTTAGCACAGACTTTTATATCTACATCATCAGTTCAGACCTGGACTTCATGTTAAGAAGCCATCATTTAGGAGTATTTTCTTACCCTGTGATTTCAAATTATTTCCCATAGGATTCACATTTCATCACAAAATCAGCCCTACAACTGGCACAAAGCGCATCAATGTTGATTATATCCCTTAGAGAGACTGGGAATTGAATTCTGCAAGTGGCAACAGTATCTGGCCTAAAAGAACTAAGAACACATTGCTTAGAAACACACTGACAGAAGAGTAAGAACATTATGCTAAATTCAATTAAAAAATAAATCTTTTGCAATCCTAGTAATTTTATTTCTTCTTTAACCATGCAGTAAATATATAAAGATGTCTATTAGTTTTCTATTTTTAAATTTTTATATGAAAGCAGTAGGATTGCTTTCTGATGTCAACTTTCTTCATTTTCTCAATACACACTTCAGATATTATTTTATTATAGCAGGGAAACCTTAGAATTTAAAATTAAAAATAAAATAAAAGAAGGTATAAGAATTCCGTACCAAAACTTCAGCTGATATTTTAATGGGTTTTCTTTTAATTAGTCTACTGATATTACTTTCAGAAAATTCTTTTTAAATGTTATATTCTACAGATAATGGAACTGATCTTTTTTTAGTATGTAATCTTCTAGGATTTTAAATTTAAAATTTATCAAAAATTACTCACGAATTCATCAATTTATCCGAAAAAAAATTCATTATGATTTTTCTCAGAATAAATATCTGCTTTAAAAAATTTAGCTTAGAGATTTTAAAAATAAGTTTTAAAATTTTGTCAATGGTTCATGACCTTTCCAAATACATCCATAGTATTTATCTTGGATAAGCAGCTTAGTTAAATAATTTTTAGCTATAACATGCCATGGTGGTCCATGAAATGTTAGTGGTCTATTGTCGCCTGTCAAAAGAATTAAATTTTCTTTATGGTGTTCAGGGATTCAAAGGAAAATGGCTCTTCCAGCAAGAAGATTAATATTGATTTTTATTTAATTATTTACTATACATATAAATATAATTTAATTATAAATTACTTTCAATTGTTTAAACTATTTTTTTTTTCAAATTGTAAGGCATTTGACTAACCATCTAGTTCCACAGTATTATTATCCATCCTTCTCAAAGTTCTCTACACTTGTACTGAGTTTTGCTTGCATGGCCTCATAGGCTATTGAGAAATTCTCTGCTAAGAGCTGATCAAAAAAGTAAAAATCTTTCAAAATACACTTCTGACAAATTTCATTTTATTTTAATAGGCAGAGAATTCCAGTCTAGAGTAAGCAATTGATTTTCTCTTTATGCAAAACTGTTGCCATAATCACCTCTAAATGATTATACTAATACTGTTCAGGATGATGCTAGTGACTGACTTAACTGGATGCTAAACTATTTCCAAGCATTTTATATGTCATATAATTTTTGCTCAACAGTATGACTACCTTTTATAGATCTAAGTGTCCAAATACAAACTATAAATGTAACCAATGTGAAAAACTTGCAAATTTTGAAAATCTGTTAAGATGACAAAATGAGCCTTTAAAGTTACAGTTCTGTATAATTCTGTATTATGTTCTCTTCATAAATAAATTTCTCCATCTGCAGAGTTTCTGTCTTTGAAGAGTTTTTAAGATTACATGCTGGCATCCTGAACCTGTTCTTCCAGATCTCTATGTTTTGATATTATTGCTACAGAAGTTCTGTCAAAGTTATCACAAATCAAAGTCAAAATACTATCAAAAACCCAAATGCAGATTGAAGGATTAAGCCATGGAGTTCTACATGTGTAAGTGGTACTTATCAGTTTCATTTTTATGAAATGATGGATATTTCAAAGTCTATTGAGAATTACTATTTCAAAATTTCATTGAGCTGTAACTTAAAACTGGAAGAAAGCACCTGCTTCTAAACATGGGGCTGCATTTAATTCAGTATTTTAATGAGAAGTATATACTGGCTCCTGTAGAATACTATTTCAGATGTATTGGATTACAGTTTTCACTGGTTGTCTAGACATGGGATCAAAATGGGAATCTTAAATTAGATTGCATTAAGATTTTTTTTTACAGTTAGGGTACTGTACTTAACAATATGACAGTCCAGTAGCTGAAGAATGTAAGTTCACCAAGAAAACCTTAGAATCTCTTGGAAAATTTCTTTCAAGACTTGCACTATATATTCAATTATTATTTTAATGAAAAATGACATTGAAAATATAAGAAAAAAAATCTAAAGTAAGGCTGACATATAATTAAGATTTCAAATTAATCACTGTCTTAGTTAAGCTGCAATATGAGGCATGTATCAAAATGATAAATTGCAGTACCGTAAGTTGACAAATATGGCTTATTTAGCAACATTATTCTGAAAGAAATAAATTAAACAGAACATTGAGATAGTAAGTGGATTTTTACCAGACTAAGGGAGAGACATCTTTTTTCCCCCAGTAATTAAGTTTTTCTCAAGGCAGAAGAAATGATAAGCCATTCATTGGTTTTTAACTTTCAAAGAATGACTTTTTTTTGCAAATGCTAAAGCAAATAAATATATTTCCATTCATTTTGTCTGGAACAAAATTATGCATTTTCTGTGGCTCTCTAATCAATCAATTTATTTTTTTTTTTTTAAAGATTTATCAAAGAAAATTTAGCACTCAACAACCACTAAAGTCTAACTGCTAATTATTGTAGAATAAAACACTAGATCTATAATCAAGGACATGTGCATGAGCTTTTTTCCTAAAAATTACATGTTATTTTTCAAATGAAAGAAAAGGAAGAGAATGACAAGTCTATTTAGATGAATTTATCACATATTCTCCTAAAAATAGGATGACAAATATTTGGCAGCAGAAACAATCTTTATTATCAGTATGCAAAAGTACAGTTAAAGTGACACAGCCATCCATAATGAAGTTTTGAGAAAAGTTCTGTGTTCAGATACTCCCTCCTGCATGGCACAGTCCCCTGCCTGTAAGGCAGACCTCTAGTCTTGGACTTTGTACTTCTTGCCTGGAGCTCAGGCACAATTTTACAGAGCAATTGCTCTTTTTTTAAGCCTCACAACTGCTATTTCAGGCTATTCAGTCATCTGAGTGGTAATAAAACGGCCAAGGGAAACCTTAAGCTGTTCTAAGGCTGATATGGGATTCTGAGGGGAAGAATGAGGAGCATGTGGTCCCTTGAGGTGCTGGTATCTCTTTCAATCCTTCTGACTAGGAGAAAAACTCTAGCTGCAAGTGCATTCAGCAGACCAATGCCTAGTTGCACAGTTGTCTCCAAGGGTTTGAGCTTCATAATCATAGTACTTCATCAGAAGACAAGTAGGACTGCTGGGAAAAAATGAAACTACCTGATCAACACAAATAAGAATATAATTGTGTGTAGACATTTTAAACTCAGAAGGAGGATCTTTAAAAATACTCTTTTCAGGGAACAGAGACCTAGCTACAGAGTAAGAGAAAATTGAGCCCAGATTTAGAAAGAAGTATGAGAAGTAAGTACTAAAATCAGGACACTAGACTTTAAGACATTGTATTTGGATTTATTTGGGGAATTGTTACAGGCAGAATCTCCTGGGAAGCAATTATGGGGAGGAAGTGCAGTCAGAGAGATGGCTGATTGTTTTAAATGACATCCCAACTATTTTAAGGGGAAGTGAACTTTAGCAAATGACTCATGAGGCTAACAAGGGAGCTTCTTAATGAACTAAAACGCAAAGAACTACAGACGACAAAAAAAAGGGGGAAAGGATGGACAACAAGAAAGATGTGCTTAGGAACAAAAATCAAGAAGGTCAAAGGCCAAGGAGGCGTTTCATGGATTATACAAAGGGATTCTAAAAATATGCTAGTGGCAAAAAAAGGATGGGGAAGATTGCAGACTCACCAGGTGACAAAGACAATAATATTCAATATGGAAAAGACCAAAGAATATGCCTTGTGTGCATTATTTTTCATAAGGAACAACCTGTTCATGTATCAGTCCAAGGAAAGAGGTAATTGCTTCTGGGTTTACTTAGAAAAGTTGGATATATTCAATTCACAAACTCACCCAAGGGTACCAGAAGAGCAGTTCCACCCTGACTGAAAAGCTACTGTCCCTAATCCATGGAAAATTTAGCAATCAGCCATAGTCCTTCATGATTAAACATATTAGTGATACACTTGTCCTAAGAAAAGCAAGAGGGATTACTACAGGCACTATAAACTAATAATCCTTCCCTTATTTTCCAGTTAGTAGCCTAAAGAGCACATTTTTGTAATCCATTTTTCATCATCTGAAGGATGATGATAACTGGGAGCAGTCAGCACAGACTTACCAAGGGCAAACTATGCTTGGTGAGCCCAAATGACATTTAAGCATCTGAAGGGATGTAATAAGTGGCCACTGCTTCCAGCAGCTCTGAAACCTGGACATTTCCTTGCCTGGCCACAGGACCCCAGACCTGGGGCATCTTGCAGCCTTGGGATGTGACTCCAGCCACTGGACTTTCTTGCTGCTTTCCCATTTGTAGATTTTACCGTTTCACAGCTGAGAAGTATCCAAGAAAAACACACCGACACACAAGACACTGACAGGATGGGCTACAGACTGCCAAGGCAGGACGCTGCTTTGACAGCACCCCCTGAAAATCAGCACCAGTGGCCAAACCCCCTCTTTGTCCGGCAGACACAGGAGGTCATCCATGCAGGTGCACACACAGAATTACCTGGATGCATGAACACACGTACATTCACAGGTCCCACAGCATGACCCCTCTGCCTGCCTGGCAATCCCACCCAGATTCCAGGCCCTCTTACTGGCCACAGGGCTCCCCTCATCCCTGGTTGCTCCAGCAAACATGCAGTACTTGTCCAGCATGGACTCCCCATCCTCCCGATGCCTCACCCTAGACCCAGAACCTCCTTCCTGCAGGTTAGTCCAGATGGAAGTGTGACCCAAGCACCCCAGTGGGGAGAAGCTGAAGCTGCCATCACAGTGCCTCAGCACCCATCACACAGCTTCCTCCAAGTGCTGCCACCGAGCTCCTCACTTGCTTCACTCACACAGGTTCCTCCTGAGAGTTGGTTTTTGGGACACACAACATTCCCACCCCAATGAGCAGCAGCTGAGACCCCAGGTTCTCCAGTAGCTGACACCAGGCCAGGGTTACCAACACCCCCAGCCTGGCTCCAGTTGCTGGCACTCAGCCCTTTAAACCCTCACACATTCAGGACACAGAGAGATTGCTCTGAAAGCTTAAAAAAAATAAAAAGATTTAATAAGATAGGACAGGTTATGGTGATCAGGTGCAGGCCTCAGGCAGGCAAGTGTACTGATCAGAGCCCTTTTTCACACAGCTGTCACAAAATGATGAAAATGCAGAAGAATGACAGAAAATAATTCATTATATGGAAAATTAGTTTATGTTAATGCTTCAAAAGCCCCTGTTAAAGAGAAAGACTACTCTGAAGCCTGTGATTTCATTGCAGTACTTAAGAACCTCCATAAGAACTCACAGATGCTAATAACAAGGGCTCTATAATTTAGCAGATAAAAGCAGTATAAAAGCCAGCGGCTGGAAGTTCAAAAATCAAAATTAAAAAGTCTTACTTCTAAGTGAGGCAGAGTGATCAGTGAGATCAAAGAAAGTTTCTTAAAGCTTCATGTCTTCTAGAGTTAACTTTGTTTCCAGAAGTTGTTCTTTAGCCAAAGCAGTGGTTGTGGCATCACAAAAATAGTGTGAAATGCTATAAAAATCAACCAGATTAAGTCCACAGAGCTACTTTTCTCTCTACTTCCTCTGGGCTTATACAGGAATAATGCAACCAGCACAACATACAGGTAAAATATGTATCAGCACCATGGCAACCTGGTATTGATTTCATAAGGAATTCATTTTCGTGTGTGCTACAGCTTTACTATGCATCTGACATTGGGAATGGTATAAAAGTCTTTAGTAGATACAAGTCTATAACAAGGCATTAGTGGGATATTTTCCATCCAAGCTAGTATTCCAGGACAAAAAGTATTCATTAGACAATTTCCTGGTACTTTCTAGACAATTTGGCAGATATTAATACATTTAGACAAAACGCAGAAACTCTAGCACTTTTTTTTTTCTTCTTCTTGTTATCCAACATGTTGAATACAAGTTAAAATAAACAATATATATTGACTTATGTCTAGCATGTTGCTTTGTTAGATTTAGTATTTTTTATATATTTATATATATATAAATTTAATCCTTGCCTTGCCTTTCTTCAATTTAATTCAATTTCTATTAAGGGGTTGTTGAAACAATGTAATGAGAGACCAGCCATATCCACAGCAGTTATGGCAAGATGTGAACAGCAACAATAAAAAGCCTAAAGTATCCATCAGATAGTAAGCTTGGTGACAAATTTACAACTTAAATTCTGTGGCTTTTACAGTTCCTACCTGGCAAACATTTTTTCTGTGGATTTCTTGTAGAGAGCACTCCAATATTAAACAATAATTCATTAGAATTCCTTTAAATTTTGTATTAAACTAGCAGTGATATTATTAGCTTTATACAGCTAGGACTTCATGAACCTTACCTGAATCCAAGATTTAGATTTTGTGTATTTTCTATATTCTGATAGGCACAGAGCTAAAAGTAGTTTATCCTATTCGCAACTTTATATTAACTGCCAAAATTATTTTTAGCACCCATCCTGGCATATTTAAGTCCAACCAGCATTTCTTATCTACATGCTTCAATAATGCTGTACCATCAGCTACCAGTTTTTCCTAATATTGCTGAAAGAAATGCATGATGAGTCCACAGAAGTCACTAGATGGAAATCCTATTCTGTTATAAACACCATCTGCTCCCTTTGCTTCCCCACCTCCCATTATTCATAATGATCATTCTTGAAATTTTTAACATTGCTCTCAAAAATATTTCAGCAGAATTGCTGAACTCCATAGCAGAACTCTAGTACAAACATTAAGACCATTTCATTACTTATACAGTGTCTAATAATTCAGTTTTATAACTCAGCTTTAAAATTATGTGCAGCAGTACAAACCAGATAAAGTTATATTTTATACCACTATTATAAATATTTACAATTCACCTCCTGAGCATTCAGAGTTTTCACTATAAGGGTAATCTACATATCAAACTTTTCTATTCTTTGCTATGGCCAATAGCATAACACAAAAATGTCTATAATATTTAGCATGAATAAAGATTGCCATAAATTTTAGCAGTATATTTCTTAACTAAGTCAATGATTTCAGCAATGTCAGCTACCTGTTTAACAGTTGTAAAATAGCACAGTGAGAAGAGAAGGAAGCACTGTTCAAAGCAGGGCTATGTCCACTGAATCCCCTTTGCTGTGCAGCCAAGCTGTTACGTTGCTTTCTTTCTCAGCAGCTGTATTTCCCTGCTTGTATTCTCAATGAATAAAGCTCCTTATGCATCTTAGGACAACAGGAAATGGAAAAGTGCATCGAACTCTTCTATTCCAAAACCAAATTATCCCACCAGAAAAAAAAACAAAAGGGCATAGCTACACTGTACTTAGTCTAAATTATCAAAAGGAGATTAAGTGTAGCAATCCTTCTCCAGATATTAATACCTATACATGTTGTAGAGAGCCTGAAAGCTATTAAAAAACCTTCTCAGAAACCTCTCCAGAAAAAAAAAAAACAAAAACAAAAACCCAAAACAAAACAAACAAAAACAATAACAACAACAACAACAAACAAACAAACAAACAAACAAAAAACCTGGCACAGAATCAACAGACTTAGAACTTCCCCATTTCTCACTCCAACCAGCAATGCTGGGTCACTAGACAGTGATAAAATTAGCTCCAAGGTATTTTTAAAATCCCTCGTTAATTTTTAGTGCACATCACCATTTTCTGTTGTAACTGTAAGTGAAGTCTGCGACTTTTGAGTATGTAATCCATTCCAGTTTTCTCTCATGAAATCAATTTTCTTCAGGGGTATTGTGCTATATAGAGAGGTATGTTTATCAGGTGCATTCTTTTCTGAATAATAAAGAAGCTGAACATGAAGTTTGTGCACAACGGTACCAAATATAATTCAAATATGCCACTTGATATAGAAGAAAGAAAGAAGGGGTGAGAAGAAGAGAAAGAAGGAGAGAAGAATGTAGGGACAGATTGCAGACTGAGGCTTACGATATTGATGTTTAGCAAGCCAGAGTCAATATGTTGTGGTCTATAGTGGACTTGGTTTGACTGAATGCAATTGCAGTGGCGTACATATGGTGGCTCAGTATAGTCTTTCTATTACAGATACAATTTTATTTCTTTTCATAAGCATTTTTATTCTGAGAAGATCAGAAAATGTATGTTATGATCAAGAAAGTCTACCCTAGAGTCGTATCTCCCATAGATTCTGTCGGGTACTTGGAGTTTCTTGTCAACTTTCAGCTCAACTGCAAATTTGTCAAGAGGATGAGAAGTCAGAAAAATAGATGTCTGGAGGCTTTGTTGTTGGGGGTTTTTGTTGTTGTTGTTGTTTGGGTTTTTTTTTTTTAAATAATGAACAGTAATGGATTCCATGTTACCATCTATCTCTATAATCTATTTCAAAACATTTCAGAAGAAAGTGTTTTAAATTATCTCTGATTATGAAAGGTATGTTCCTGTTTTTTCAGATTACAACTGGATCTAATCCCTGCAGATATATGTCACTACTCACCCCGTCCTCTCATGCCACCTCTATCATTTTGCTTTATTGCAATGACAGGTTGCTAATCATTTCTATCTTAAATTTCAAATTACATATCCATAATGAAGATTTAAATTATGAGGGCTGATATTTAAGTGTACTAAATATGCAGATATTTCATCAAGAAGCTAAGAAGGAGTTGCTGGGCAATCAAAATTTTTGAAAACTGGCAGAACCAGATCTTAAAATGTTGATTGCAGGGTTATACATGTTCACAAAGAGTAGAAAAAGAACAGAAATGGAAATTGCCCTTGTGTGATTATCATTTAAATACATCTATTTTCTCCCATCAAGGAAAGAGGCATTAAATGACTGTAATGTAATGAGTTTTCATTTCTTTGCTATCTGGGTATAAAGAGGATAGCTTCACATGAAGTCAGAAAAAAATAGGTATTGAAAGAAAATTCTCTGATGAAGTTACCTTGATTCAGGTCTTAAAACAGTAGATCTGGATGTGGTAAGGGAGACTCCATTGTACTAAAACTGGTATCCAGCCTTTTTGAATATTCCGAATTTCATAAAATAAAACAGCAGTTTCAAAAAAGATGAGTTCAAGGTAACAAGTTTCTGTTTTGCTCTAAAATGCTTATTTCTGTGGTTGAAGGTAAAATTTCCCCAGACTTTGTACTGATCTAGGACCTTGAGTTCTATTTGCACCTAGAAAGGAACTATGTGAGGAGTCAGTTACACGTGCAAGCTGAAGTCTACAGCTGATCTTCCATTTTAGTTTAATCATTCTCGATCATAACTGAAAAGCATAGTGTGCTGTCTGCTAGCATTAGCAGTGCAAAATCTTTCTGTAGATACCATATATAATCAATTCAATTCATGCATGAGAAGCATTTTTATATTTTGCATAGTTAAAAATCCATAGGAATTGTATAGTGCATTTTAATGTAACATTTTTTATAATGCTGCTGAACAGTTACCAAATACTTGAAAAATTAACTGACTGCAGAGTAGCTGTAATTTAGACAAAACCAGTTACATATAGCCTGAATTTCTCTTTTCTAAATTACCTCTTTTTTATGTGCAACCTCCCCTGCCGTCAAAAAAAAAAAAAAAAGATAGTGTATCATCATTTCACCTATTTTCTCTATGACTCAAGGAACAAAAAGGCTTAAAAATTGTTTTATGTTTCTCATTTCATGTTTTTATATGTAGCAGGGAATTTCTACATGAAGTAGAATTCTAATGCATCATACCTGAAGGTAAACTATCATCAATGGCTGAAGACATTTTAATACAGAGTGATTCTGGACTGTATTTCTACAGTAGGCCTTCATTTCATTACTCATTTTTGGATAGTTTCCTAGCTATCAAAATGTAACTCAGCAAGTTAATTTTTCAGAGATTAGTTTCTATTGCAGATGGGTAAAGCAATGGCCTCAGAACTTCTCCAGGCAGTTTACCATAGCTCCACCTTTGCTTACAGAAACACTTATAGGAAACAGAAAAATCTAGTGTCTTAACTAAGTGGTTCTTTTTTTTAAAAAGTGGGGTGGAGGCAGGGAGAGGAATACAAAAAGGAAAAAAACAAACCACAAAAACACTAAGGCAAAGAAAATGAGAAAAACATTTTCTGTTTATGTCCTATAAAAACTTGTTAGACTTCCCAGTCCCTGGACCAAGAAATGGGTTTAAAAAATGAATGCATGATATAAACCAACTCCTCAAACACTACAGTACTGAACTTGGTCATGAACAAGATCCTTCCTGGAACATACATATACAATAATATGAACTTCTGGACTTCAGGAATACATGTTCCAGCTCATTAACTTCAGTGCCTGTGTGAAAACTATAGACCATTGTGAAAATTGCAATTGAGAAATAGCTTTATGTCAATTCAGAGAATGGAGTCAGCGTTTCTCCTATGCAAACATATAAGAAGGAATCCATTCATAAAACTTGCAGATGCCACTATCCAGCAAAATTCAAGACTAACTGGTAATATCTTGATATTAATTTGAATAAGCATGTGTCAGAAGGACCAGAACAACAACAATTAAGTTTTTCAGAATTAAAAGAACTTGCCATTATTCGAGTTCATAAAATACTTTTGTCTGGATGGGACTACAGATTGTAGTTTTAAATATTTTGGTTTGAGATATGACTCTATGCATCTATGAATGATTACATGCAAAGCAAATATTGCAACTTGGATAAGGTTATACATGTGTATTTTTTGCATATTTCTGTGGGATGTTTAAGGTGGTGGTGGGTTTTTTTGTTTGGTTTTTTTTCGTTTGTTTTGTTTTGTTTCGTTTTGGTTTTTTTGTTTTTGTTTTTTTATGTAGAGAGACCAGAGAGAATAACCCGAATATTTTGTTAAAAATGTCTTACCTTCATAGTAAACTTTAAACCCATGAGCACTAACTGCAAAGTCACTTGTCAAGCGCAGTGAAAATACAGATTTTGTACTTGTCACAGGTGGAGGAAGATGAAATCCTGTTAACCTAAGAAACAAAAAAGCACAATACATGTTTAATTGTTTGGTAAATAAAACTGTGTGTGACAGATGGCTGTTCCAAATAATATTTAAACATGGAAAGGATAACTGCCTTAAAATTATGCAGCTTGCATTACTTGAAAGAAAAAAAAATATTTAGTAAATGAGGAATTAATAGAGAATCTGTCTTTGATGGACACTATATTTAGTATAGATGATAGTAAGACATAGAAACTGGTCTTAAAAACAGTTCTGACTACCAGTAGCTGAAAGAATAAAACAACCAAAGAAATCACAACACACCAGACAATTTAGACTCTTTAGAGTTATGTTCAAAAATGTTTTGCACTTCATATCTTACACAGGCTTCCGCTAAAATTCATGGTAGCTGATTTTTTCCACAGGAATATAATGAAAGAAAAGGACCATGATTCACTTTAATAAGGGAATTTAGTATTATTTAAACTGTACACTTGAGCCTCAAAGAAGAAATTTCTGATTTCAACTTGAAGAGCAGCATCACTGTGAAATAGTAAATCCATACAAAATGGTCTCTTGAAAGGAATTAACAGGGTCATTAAGGTTTTCCTTTTTGCTGTTTTTATACTTGCTTTTGTTTTGTTCTATTAATACCTCTGTGTTTGAGACACAAATGAAAGAAAAAATTTTGTGTACTGACCACTGCTGATAAGCTCTGCTGATACCCACTTCTTTTGATGTGCACATGACAACACCTATTTTCCTCAGTTTTAGGAGAATAACAGAATAACCTCATCAGTGTTCATATCAGACCAAAAAAGCCTATAATATTTAACTGTCAAAAATGCGCAAAGAACCAGTTAAAGAATTTAGCTATGTACACAGGCCAATGAAGTCAGACATACCTTTGGAACCCAGTTAGCCACGCATGGTGAATTGTGTAGCAGATATATTTTACTACTGATTGAGATTGAAATTATTTTCATGTGTTTATAGATAAGCCCTTTTTCACATTTTACTTTGAATTTAGGATGACAGAAAAATTTAGGTTAAAAGGGACCTGTAGAGGCCACATAGCCCAACCTACTGTTCAAAGTGGACGAAAAGTTGGAGTTAGTCTAGGTTGCTCAAGACTTAAATTTTCTTTTTTTATTGTTAGAATAAATTCACTGTGAGTTTTTGTTTGCTAGGAGATTTTTGTGTTCAGTTTAATTTTTAATTTTGGTTTGGTTTGGTCTTTTTAATGCAAATATATATACAACTGCGTGGGCTGGTTTTTAGCACACTTTAAGAAATACATAAACTCTGATAATTTTACTGGAAGAGAATACATATATTTTTAATTTTGATTGATGTGGGGAAAAAATGGTGTTTACTTCTGTTTTAATATATTTACTGCTGCTTATTCTGAAATTCAGTCCCAGTCTTCTTCTGAAATCAACTGATAAGTTATGTCCTGCCACTATCAGCATTTCTAGTCTCATCAGAGGGAAGGATATAGAGTGATGAGAAGCCCAGAATTCAAAAGGTCAGGAAATGATTTGCTAAAAATACTTTAATTGCAATATTGGCATTTATTTAATGTTTTACTTATTAGCTGTAAGATGCCTTATATAGATGCATTCTATATAGTGTATAGTAATTTACCATGAAGCTTATTTGCTTCATGGGAATGATAAAAAGTTTTATATTTTGCTTTGATCTCCATGCACTTCGTGTCCTTAAAAGATACTGTAAATTAATGGGTATTATATAGATACTTTTGGAAATCTTTGGAAAACAAAACAAAATTAAAACCACAAAAAAAAGGAAAATAAAAAAGAATAACTTCCTCAATACAATAGCCAATTTTTGCCATTAATTACTGTCATGACAGATATGAAAGCCAAATGATAATAGTACTCACATCACATAACCAGAAAAATGAAAAACATGAACAAAAGAAGCACAGGCTCTGGAAGAGATATATATTCATGTATTTATATGCAGCAAGTCCTCAGAGGGTATGTTTACAAAGCTGTTCTTTGTTTTGTCATTGGTATGTTTATGAATAATATCATTAAAACAAGACTAAGGAACTTATGTAAATAGGAAAAGATGGAGAATTACGTACAGAATATTTGTGATTCAGGAAATGCATTTTATATTTGATTAGGAAGGTATATTTTTGTTATATTAATAAAAAAAAAAGTAATAAAATGCTTACATCTCCCAAACAGGTATATGAATAATTTTTAATAAGTCAATATCAGTGCATTGGTAAGGATCAACACTTTAAAATAAACTGGCCTAATATTAAACCAAATAATTTTAATAAAAATTTAAATTGCATCTCACAATAGGTTTAGCCTGTGTCACTTTATGCACTCAATGACTTTAAAGAATTCTGGGTATAAACATATATCCATCTGAAAAGAAATGCACAGTTATCCCAAAATATTTAATTTTATGAGTGGTACACAGACACAGCTTAGATGGGTAGTGGATTTTTTAAATCAACACATGTGTTACTAGCATAGTAAACATTACAGCTCCTGATGCAAAACAGATCATTATAAGAGCCGTTGGATGCCATTTAGCTTTCAGCAGTGGGCCTTTTATAACCATCATTACGTCGCATTTAGTCAAAAAGGATAAGCTTGTTTCTCTAATTTGGTTTCTACTTCAATTGATATGAAGAAAATAGGAGGTAATATTTTTGGTTTAGTGGATGCAAAAGTAGTCAAAAATTTTAAGAAGTAAAAAATCAATATGCAAATATGACTCAGTAAAATGCTACAGGTTTTTAGGAAGAACTGTAATGTAATTCATTCTGACTATTGAAATAACCTGTATACTTGAGTATTATTCATTAGGTACAAAAGGATATAGACCTTAGAGCTTGTCTTACTTGTATGTTAAACTGTACAAGCTATCAGAAGCATTAGCTAGAATAGTTTTCATTCCCATTTAAAATGAAAAATAGCAAGCACATCAAAACTGCAGGAGAGAGATGGCAGGTAAGCAGCAAAATACCTGTAAGATTATGTGTGTGCGTGGATCGGACAGTCACTTATTCAGATCAGTCTAAATGTCCAACTAAACGTTAGGCAACTAAATGTCTGAGTACACTAGTGAAAGTGAAACTTTAGGTGGAAAAATTATTCAAAATAAGCAGTCATCTCATTAAGCAGATATCATATGCATATTAAACACATTTAAAATTTAAATTTTCTCTAGTAGCTGAGGTTTTCTTATCTACAGCAATTTTGCATCTTACATTGCATTTGCATATCTCATTCCATTGGTACCAACTTTTTTCAAATTTAAAATACCTAATAGAGTTATTCAGGTGACTCTCTATTGCTGTTTTAGCCTCGGTGAGATATTTGAAACATCAGCATAGAGTACCAGCACAAGATTCTTGTGCTTCTGGAGAGATGGAAACCAGGCAGGACATGCCTGCATCTTTAGCTAGGCTCTTCAAACAGTCCTTTATAGGCTACCACTTTGACAGGGAAAAAAAGATACATTACTGATGTGGGTTTATCTTTTCCTTTTCTTCTTTCCCTTTTTAATTTTGGAAGTGTTCTCTGATCTCATTAAGAGATGTCATAAGTACCTGATATTGACTTGGGTAGCCGTGGGAAACCGTGGGAATTAAAAGACAATGTCTACAGAGGTTTTCTGTTTCAACAATTTAAAAACCCAAATTTTAAATTGTGACATTCTACTTAAGCATTTTGATTTTGATGATGCTGTTTAGCTACAGAATGTTATCAAACACAGAACAGTGATACAAATTTGTAAATGAATGCACAGCATATGAGTGAATATATTTGCTTTTTTCTTTGTGGTGTATCTAACCAGCTTGCCAGGCACCTAACACTCACAGGGAATGGACACATTTTGTATTTAGTGCAAAGCTCCAGATGTTTCTGAGAGCGTAGGAAAAGGTTAAGTGTTATTTTTATTTATTCAACCTTTCTATGTCAGAAAGATCAGATGCCCATCCTGAAAATTTATTGTATACAGAAATTCTAAAACTCGAGTAGTCAATATGGTGAAATTAAATATATCATTGGGAAACACAACATGTATTCAGTATCTATATATTGCTTGCATGCAAAACTACAATGCTATGCAGTTTCAGCAACACGACTCTGGAAATGTTTTTACAATTGTGTCAGAGTATAAGACTGGAAAACTGAAACACCCATTGCCTTGGAACCAGAGAAAAGGACATATGAGAGTTACATGCTTAAGTTACTCCATGTAGACCCAAGACTGAGGAGAAGAAAATCATCACCATCATACTCTTTGACAAAGAATTAGTCTTGCTGGTTGTTTGCCATAACTACTTCATAGTGCCATCTTTATCCTCCCAAGGAAAATCAAAGCGGCTAAGGATCCAAATAGTCATCAAAAGCAACTACAGAACACCACCAGAGAAAAGAGGTAGATCCTAGGAGGATTAAGTATAATTTTAACTTTATATTTTACGTGAGTAGTTACTTTGAGTATGAGTGTTAGTAAAATTGTAGGCAAATTAGTAGCAGTAGCTGTTATATTCACTGCTATATTTTTATTTGTTAAGACCTCTTGGTGAAATAAGACAGATTTTGAGTCCTCAGATGTCTCTAAGTACTCAGGGTGCAAGTGCATAAAATTTCTTGATGTAAAAACAAAGTAACTAAAGGATGTATTTTTCCAGGTGAGAGACTAGCTTTGAAGGAGTTTGTGTCTTATGTGTCTTGTCACTCCATCTTTATTTATTTTTTCAGTAATGGAAAAAGTCAAATGGAGTCTGAAACAAAACATTGTCTTGTATACACAGGAATTTCTAAATATTCTTTCACCATTAATTAAAACATAATAAATTCTAAGAAGAAGTGATAATGTTTGAACCTATAGGAAAATTTGTAGTAATATTTTTGACATTGCAAATGATTGAAAATGATATAATTATTTTCTTTCAAACATGTCAATTACAGACTGTGTCCCCATGTCTCCTCCTGTAGGTTACTATACTATATTCACATGCTAAAGATTCAAAATAAGAAGGCACCTATATTAAACAGTTGAATGTCTGTTTTCATTTTCTAAGTATATTTTAAAAGACTGCTACTCCAAGATTAATTATAATATATTTTAATCTCTCCCACAGTCTTTTTTCAATCACATATGACCAGTTTAAAATGACAAATCATCTCAGATTTGTGGTTTCCAAGACTTTAGAGCTCTGATTGGAAATTTTTGCAGTTTGCTCAATCATTTGTTTTCTGCTTTTACTGTGGTCCTTGTGATAAAACTTAAATCATACATCATTTTAAGCTGCATACTGAACTTTAAACTCATCAACCCTCAAGGAATACCAGCTCCCAGCTTCAGGATCTAAATAGAGCAATCATTTCATAATTGCAAAGTTAAAATTGTGGAAAGAAATCTTGATTAGTCATGCAAAAGTGCTGCTAGATAAACTGTTTACTTAAGACTGTGATGTGATAAATGACTCTATTTCATCTTTGCTTGCGTGTCTTAGATACTTGCTATTTGACATTGCTTACGCTTTTAAATAGGTAATTTTTTTTAAATGTATTTTAATAGCTCTTTGTATTGTTTTGTTTTCTTTTCAGGTTCACAAGATTCTAGTTTTTCTACCATGTGAGTTATTTCCAAAGAAAATACAGTTCAAGAATGTTTCAGCTTAGATTGAATTGTATCTGAAGAAATTCACTAAAAAATTTACTTTAAGTGAATAGCAGTCTCACTTAATCTCAATAAATTTTTCATTAGGTCACAGAAATTTTACAGCAGGAAGAGTTTTAGTTTAATCTGAAAGGTGCAAGAAATGTTTGTCCCTAATTTGTGTAAAATGATACAGAAACATAAAACATGTTAACACACAAAGTTATTGTAACTTCGACTGTAAAATTTAAAAGTGTCAAAGCCTAGACAGTCTCACTTTTAGTTTGATCTCCAAATAACTGTTTATTCTAGTAAAAAGAAGATAGATTCTGAAAAAGAATATGCATAATAAGCAAAATGCCAAGTATAAAAGAAAAGTAGGTAAAACAAACTTTTGCATAACTTCATTGAGAATCTTCCCTATAAGTAAAGGAAACTTTCTGAAGACAATAGAAATGGAATTTTATTCCATTTTTAGCACTTTACAGGAAATCGAAATATCTGATATTTTCAAATAAGAGATAAAATATTCTAATGGGTTTTTCTCATGTCCACTTTTCTTTTAAAAACACTATTCCTTCCACTATGAAATTTTTGTCCTATGGTACATTAAGATGATAATCTTCAGATAATATTATTCTTAAAATCCCTAGCAAATATACAAATGAAGTTTCATCACCAGTGGATTTTTTCCCATTAAGCTAGCTACAATCCTTCTATCAGTCGTTTTATTTGCTGGTATGCCCAGTAGCTTGTTATCTGTCATTTATGCAGACAGTACCAGTCAATACTTAGTAAATAAATTCATCTTGAATTTAGTAAGGTACTGTTGGGGCTTGGTTTTGTTGGACCACATGCTGATGAATCCATTATTAGCTGCTGGAGTCCTGTCTGTGTGGTTTTGTATTCATACACACTTCTATTAATTTTCTAAGTAGCAGATGATTAGATTTAACATCTGACTAGCCTGATGCTACACTGATTCAATTTCAAATTTAGTGAGATCTTTTGCCTGCCAGACACTTGTTTAACATTTTTCCACTAGCTCTAATTATTATTAAAAAAAAAAAAGTCCTCAACAGCAGGGTTTGCTTATTTGCATTTTCTAAGATAAAAGCATGATCGTCTCACCCAATTTGCTGCTGCATTTTCTGTGCCCAGCATCTACACAACTAAAATAACAATATTCTTCAGTATTTTTTCCTAGATGTAATTTTGTTTTCATTGAATACTAATCAAACCTTTGGTTCTGATGACTATATCTCCTTATTTCTGTGTGTCATGGCATTTTCTTATTTTGAATGTCAAGATATTAAAGAAAATATATGATTTCTTAATAAAGCATGGATTTTAAATGTTGATTGTATCCAATTTGACATCCCACATTTTGGGGTTGAATTTTTTTGGCTGCCCTCTTTCACGAGAACACAAAATCTCATATCTTTCTCTTTCAGTCTGTTCAGTGATCTTTTTTTTTTTTTTTTTTTTATGTTGTCCCTTCCATAAGAATTCATCAGACATGTAAGTAAGCATCTGTGCCGATTTTGACTGGGGTAGAGTTAATTCTCTTCACTCTGATTAATATGGGCTATGTGTCATTTTTGTGCTGAAAACAGTGTGGGAATGCAGGGATGTTCTTGATCTTGCTGGGCAGTGCCTTTGCCGTTTCCCTGCTGAAGAGTAGGCTGGGGGTGAATGGGAAGCTGGGAGGAAACACAGCAGAACAGTTGACTCCAAACAACCCAAGGGATATCCCATACCACATGGTGTCTGGCTCATTATATGAAGCTGGGGAAGAAGGAAGATGTTTGGAATGATGGAATTTGTCTTCCCAAGTCACCACTACTCCTCACGGGACCCTGCTCTCCTAGAGGTGGCTGAATGCCTGCCTGCCTGTGGGAAGTGGTGAATTAATTCCTTGTTTTGCTTTGCTTGTGTGCGTGGCTTTGGCTTTACCTATTAAACTGTCTTTGTCTCAGTAAACAAGTTTTATCACATTTACTCTTCCATTTCTCTTCCTCTTTCCACTAGTGAGGGAGTGAGAGGGTGGCTGTGTGGTGCTTAGCTGCCATCTGGGATTAAACCACAACAGCCTCTCTGATCTCTGAACAGCAAAATGAGTGTCTACCAGTAGAAAGTTTCAAAAGCTCTGAAAACTATCTAAGGAGCAATAGCAGTCAGTCATAAATGGTAGTCAGTAGAAAACCTAGGAAAAGCAACGTAATATGCTGTTAAAAACTAAGTTATGCATTTCACTACATTCACTGCATATTCACAAAATATCTTCTATAACTTTCAATACATTATTTAAATATCAACAATGTTTTTAAGTATATGAAAGATTAACCAAATAAATTACTTTCAAAAGTAAAGTCACCTCAATTGATAACTGCAAATATCTTTGCTTTAGAATACAGCTTTTAAAGTGGTCCAGAACATATTAACCTATGCTTCTCCTCCTTCTCAGAAACTGAATCCATATTCCACACACAAAAGCATACAGATCATTCAGTTTGAAGTACATCTCATGCAATTGGATTCCTATATCAAATTCCACTGCCTGGTGCTTGAGATGCAGCTCTAACGATTTTAGGATTTTTTTTTTACTGTCTCCATATCGACTGTAAAGTAGCATGAATGCCACAAAAGAAAGGAGATTTTTTTCACTCCTGTAAGGGTTTTCCTTTGCAGGTTACTAGATCAACCCAATAAATATTTTATATAGATTTTATATAAATATATATTTCATATAAATAAATACATGCATTTTATATTAATTAAAAACTTCTTAGATTGAAAATATGAAAAAATATGCAAAGCTTACTGTAAAAAGACTACTTGGATACAAAAATATTCATTCCATAACACTAGATAACAGAATATCAAACAAAGTAGGGGCAGGTCTGAGGTCAAAACAGGTTGTTCAGGGCTTTATGCAGTTAAGTCCTGACAATCTGCAAGGAGGGAGGTGTTTCAGCTTTCTAGGCAGTCAGATCCAGTCCTTAACTGTTCTAAAGACACACTACATCAGATTCAAATTATTCTGACTGATAACAGCTTCTGTCACCTGATCTAAGTAACAGATCTAAGTGACCACAAATACCGCAGGACAGAGCCTTGCCGTTCTAACATGCTTAGTCTCATAACACACACCAAGTCAGAAATTGTTGTTCTCCCAGTGATTGAACAGGTACAAATAATTGGATACCAGGATTCAGGCTTTTTTAAAAGCCCTAATCTCTGTAAAGAGTTCTTTTTCACAGCATTTATGATAAATTAAGTCATTGAAGCATAGAAATCTCTGGGTTGTAAGACACCTTCAAAGGTCATCTAGTCCAAGTCCTTTGTGATAAGCAGGGACATATTCCGCTAGAGGATGCTGCTCAGAGCCTCATCCAACCTTATCCTGAATATTTCCAGGGATGTGACATCTACCACTTGTCTAGGCAATCTGACCCACTGTTTCACCACTCTTAACATAAAATATTTCTTCATTATATCTAATCTGAATCTAACTTATTTTAGTTTAAAACCATTAAACTTTGTCCTATCACTACAGGTCCTACTGAGACCCTGTTCCTGTCTTTCTTAAGAGCCCCCCTTAAGTACTGAAAGACCACAATAAGGTATCCCTGGAACCTCTAACTGAGGGGAGGGGAAAAAAATATAAATCTTTGATAGTACTACCACTGTTTGTTTATTATATAAATTTTACAAGAGTATTTCTACACCAAGTAGGTGTACAAAGTATGAATTGCCAGTTGAGGGAGTAGATTGTCCCATATTATTCTTCACTGCTGTGGCCTCAATTTGAGTACCATGTACAGTTTTGGGGACCACAGTATAAGAAGGATACTAAACTATTAGAGAGAGCATCTAAAGGAAAAGACCATATCCTAATAGCAAGTTCAAAGAATCACAAGGGCTAAAAATACAGCAAACATTAGTAGCTAATCCAAGTGAGGATCAAATAAACTCAAAAAAAATTCTGATGATTTCAATCACACAATCATTCATGGTGGTGATCAGCCACTCACCTGTTACACACTCACACTTAATTCAACTGAAAAGTTTACTCATAAGATGAAGTTCAAATACGTTGTTCAACAAGCTATTCAATTAACCTAAAGGTTTAAAAGTATTCAGGAATGTATTGGACATTTAAGTAATGGGTGAGTTCAGAGTTCAGCAATATATCACTGATAGAATTGGTAAAGCAATTCATGGGATATGAAAATCCCATGACTCAGGAAATCAATCAATTTTTAGGCAGTGAATTAAGCTCTGTAATGTGCAAATTTCATCAGTACGTTGGATTCTGGTGTATAGGTAAGATCTCCTCATCTTTGTCTTGACCCAGGAGTTTTTTCATCTTATTTTCTCTTGCTGTCCTGCTGTTGGGAGAGAGTGATGGAATGCCTGGTGGGCACTGGCACCCAGCCAAAGTCAACCCAACACAACCTCTAATGTTTTTTTGGGTTTTTTTTTTTTTTTTTTACAAACATCTTTTAAATCTCAGGTGTGTGTTAGAAAAGGATTACACTTATCTACTGAGTAATAGACAATTAAGGTCAATTCTCTTTAGGTTTATGTTTTTGAATGTGTTTGTGTACATTCATTTGTACATGTTGAGAAGTTAATAAAGGTGTTGCATTGCAGCTGAGAGTATTGCAAGATTGAACATCAACATCCTGGTAAAATTCAGCTTTGGCCTTTCAAATTTCTTTCTAAAGAAACAGTTACTTACCCATTGAATCAGGAAGAAAATAAGAAATGCAAAGGCTTACAAGCATTCCAATTACAATATGAATAAGAATAACTTCTTGAATTTTTATATGTCCATCCAATTGGTTTAAAATAAAAAAAAACAGAATTTAATAATCTATGAAGCAGCAAACTTGAGCAGAAGTGGTCAACTAGATTCAAGTTTTACTCGGGCTGAAAATAGTATTAAAAATATACTTTGTTCAACAAGTCATTAACAAATTGACATATGATTTATGAACTAATTTATTTTTTGTCAAATGATAATTTTTCCCTGTCAAAATGCAAAACTGCTCATGCAATCTATTATTTTAAAATAATGGTCATAGGTCAAGGCTGAACACTGTTAATTGAGCAGCTGCTTTGAACTAAACAATACAGTACTCATCAGGTTCGGTATGATCATTATATTCTGTACAAAACATGTTTCTAAAAATTGCCATAATCCATTATCAGTGCAAAGCCTTTATTGTACATCTCTCCACTTTTTTTCTATCATCAGAAATGAAGCAGAATATATAAATTATTATCTTGTCTAAAGCAGTCAATTTGTTTTAAGATATAAAACTATCAAGAACTTCAAATAAATAAGAAGAGCCAGATATTGCACTACTGTACAAATAGGTTTTAAAAATCTTTAGGATGTGGATTTGCCTGCTTCTTGGCGAGGAAAACTGGTAAGAATAAAACATATGAAAACAGTAACCTTTAGAGAATTTGAAGGTATCCTAGGCATTTGAAGTAACTAGAATTAAAGAAAAAAACAAAAACAATTAAGCAAGTAGTACGTATTTTTAAACTTGAGCAGCTGGAACATTATAACAATATAGTTTATTTCCCTCATCTTAAAGCTGTCTAAAGATCTACAGTACATTTTAGCACATCTTGGAGCTTTCAAAGCACCAAAGGAGAGGAACTTTCTCCTTCCAATTTTCCCAGAGTTCTAACACTAACTTCACACTGGTTCTAGTCATTTGCACCCTTCTCTCTGAATTTATTTAACCACTCAGTTGAAGAACTATTGCTTTAAAAATAAACCTGTGTCAATGCAGTTAGCAAAGGGAAGCATATCCTCAAACTGGTATGCCTGGTAAGTGCCAGAGCATGGAAAAAGAGAAGCCAAAGTCAGAGGAACACGGGAGACGGGTTTGCTTCTGTGAGTGACAACAAGCTTTTAGATGAGTTGGACTATCTTTTGTAACTTTGCCTTAATGTGTGAAAATAGCAAATATGGAAAGGAGAGATGCCATATTTTGCTTCTCACCATTGTAGGTGCCAGGAATTTCCAGAACAGCTTCAGCTTATACTAAATATTCTGTATCATTTTGGGATTCATCCATGAGCAAAAGGCTTGTGACATTACCACCACACTCTGTATTCCTGTTCTGGTATAGATAAATATGTAGTAGCAGGCCACGTAAAAGAGGACAAACTATATGCATAAATTTCAGAATCTATGCTTTAAATATGAAAAAAATCAGTCTTTCAAATCCAAGTAATGGCAACAAACAGAATAAAACCAACTGATTCATCAGCTAAGTTAGCTGCAATACCTAAAAATCCCAAGCAAACAAAAAATTCCATGGATTTAATTTCATTCATTTTCTTCCAGAAAACTTTCACTGAGTCAGAAACAATTTTCTCACAGGCCCCTGTTCAGTTTAAAGGAGAACATATAAGCGGAGTGTGCCAGAAAGAGCAAGAGAGGGAAGAGAGGATGCTGGAGTAAAGGTGTCTCTCCTCCAACACTGGGTTTGTCTATCTTTATACTCAGAGGTCTGGACCATATGGTGTTTCAAGGCAGAACCTGAACCCACTGCAGTGAAGAAATATGTATGAATAAAGTCTTTATTTTTGACCACTGCAGTGAGAAATTAAACTCTGGATTTCTCCAAAATGCCCTTGGAGTTGGGAGAGGTAAAAAAGTACAAAACAGACAATCAAATTAAATACAAAGTGGAAGACAGGAAAGCTAGGTTATAATGGAAAACATTTTGCGTTTGCACATCTAAAATTTGGGAAAAGACAGATCTAGGAAAAATGGTTGTGGCACTTGTGGTGTTTTCTATCCCATCGAGCCAGAAATGTGACCTGTAATGATCTTCACAAATGCAGTGAAATAAAGGATTCTAAATTAATGTATCTATTGCATAAGTGCAATTAATATTCTATATAAATAATATAATCCTATACAAATAATAAAACCACATAATTTTCAATCTCTCGGAAAGTAAATTATTAATTATATATTGATTACTACATGTGCAACACCGTAAAAAAAACTTCTAGCAGGAAAATGAAAGTATTTTTTAAGAAAAGGATACCTGAATTTAAAATAGAAGATAAGGTCCAATTTCTAAGGGAGAAAAATCTGAATTAAACATTCGGACTTGGAAAACATAGATAATATAACCAAAGTGTGTCAAGTACCTTCTTCTAACCAACTTTTTCAAAATCTTCCAATAACTGATTGAGCAAAAATGAAATACTTCCAAAATGAAAAAGAAATACCACAGCAATTTCAGAAAAGATATTTTAAAAGATTCTGTTACTTTTGCTGAAATCTGATAAGAAAATGCAACTAGTGTTTGAATTTAGGACTGGATGATAGCTATGGACACATAAAATTCATATCTGTAAATAGTTAATGGACTGACAGATCTGCAACTAGCATTTATCTTTTAATTAATGGGTTTAAATAAAATAAAATTATGACATAAATATGAGTGCACTTGGCTGATCTACTTTGCAGCCATCAAAGGATAGGTCATCTGTGTTGATTACTTGTCAGAGCCACGTTAACTAACATTAACAGAATCAGATAGTGGAGCAAACAAAACTATTAAAAGGAAACAATTGTTACTGCAAACAGGATATACCACAAAGATGATGAATTGACTACCCACATTTCATACTAAAATTAAGAGCTACAGTTATTACTTTTTAGTACTGTAACTGACAAAAAAAAAAAGCCTAAGTAGAGAGTTTAAAACTTTTCCATTTTCTTTGCATTTTTTTGGATACATACTTTAAAAAAAGGTTAAACATTAAGTTTTTCAAATCACTGCATCACATAATACAAAGTGAGATATCTGTTCAAAATTATTCTTCAAACACAAGCCATTTTTACAAGACACAAAGTGAATAGGGCTTTTTAGGACATTCAAAGTTAATCTTGCTTTGAACATTTCTTGAAATTTTACCTTTTAATTGAATATCAAGAATAACTGGCCACTACTCTAAATACCAATACAAAAAAACCCATTTTGTTTAAGAAAACACATTTTTTACTAAAAAAACCCAACTAAACATATAGCAAAAAAAAGAAAAAAAATTGTTTGTGTGCTGAAGGTTATAATTTTTTTAATTATTCATGTTTTTTATTTGACTTCTTCATTGCTTATTATCAGTTAAAAAAATTTTACAGCTGCACCTCATAAAACAGTGTTGAGAACCACTTCCATATATATCTGGAACACATTAGCATAATAATGAAACCTGGTGTTAAACCATATTGATCAATAACTTAGTGCAGTTCTATATAACAAAATGTTTAGACAAAAAAACCTATGTCAAATAATAGACTGGGAAAAACTCCAAACAAACAAGACTTAATTTCCTTAGGCAACCATCAAGAAAACCTTAGATGCAGAAAGATTCAATGTACTTCACCCAAAACATAGGGCAAGACAAAAGGTTTAAAACCTCTACATAAAATTGTCAAATCATGTCAAATTCAATTCCAATTTTCCATATAACCAAAGCTGAAAGCCTAAAGCCTATCAGCATATTACTAATTACAAGTGCAAATACTATGAAAGAAAGAAAAACTGCTGTAGAGTTGTTTTTTTTTTTTCACTTGAGGGTTTTTTGTAATTTTAATAGTTTAATTGAAATCCTGGAAAAAAAAAAGGCAAAAAAATTACTCAGATAAACCTGCAAATAGGAAATGGTTGTCAAAAAATAAAATCCTGTGTCAATGATTAATTAGGGTGGTCTTAGGTTTGATAGATATGTATAAAACAACTTAACAGAGGAGTGTGCAATAGAATGAAAGAAGAGATAAATTGTAGAAAATAGTTTAATACTGAAAGTAACATTATGAAAAGATGAAGTTACAAATACACTCAGTACTTATTTTTCATGCAAAACCATAGTGAAATCCACAGTTTTTCATTTTAATTTCAGAAAAAGATATCTCCATTTAATTTTTTTTTCCTTCCCTACAACAACAGATGTATAATTTTTAACACACAACAAGACAATGAGACTTGTCCATAGTATTTATATGTGGAAAAATATTACTTTTTTGTAGCATTTACTATAGTCCTTCATTTAGGGTAAAAACTTTTAACTGATTTACATAGTGGATAATATTGTTTTTCATATTTCTTTGTATTTTGGGCAGTCAAGGTACTCAATTGATTTTGTGTGTGTGTGTTTGTGGGCATTGAGGTCTTTTAAAGCATTTTTGCAATTCTGTATTTAAATATATTTTCACTTCCAATATTCATTTGAAATAACAGAGGAAATGAAAATAATTTACAGAAACCATTACAGCCATGATTTTTTTTCACATGGTCTGGTATAATAGGCTTACAATGCAACTAGGCAAAAAAAATATTTTTACAATTAGCAATATTGAACTTTCTATGAAATAAATTACCTTGATTAGCATGTCACTGTGTTTTTTTCATGCAGATTATATTTACAGAAGTGGATTATCAAGCAGTATGTAATGAAGGCAGTAACCTAAGAAATTACTCAGCTTCAAATGAGATAAAACCCCAAACATTACTTTGATTTAATTCTAGATTCTGCCATGACAAGAAACATGTGTCAGTTGTTTCTATTTGAAAATTATGTCCTTTAGCATTTACTGTTTCCTTCAAACTCTATGAATCTTTTTGGAATTATGGACAACAACTTTCTAAATGCCAACAGAAATACTGCAATATATTAAAATTTACAGCAAAGAAATAGCCTAAAATACAGTTGTTGTCACCACTCATGATGTTGACATTTTGATGTGTGTACAGTTACCTTTAGGAGCACATAGGTCTGCTATGCCCTTTACAGCTCTCTTATCATTCCTCCCATTCTCACTTACATACCATCTCTCCAAAACATTCCTCAATTTTGTGTGTATCATTTGCTAGTTAGACTATCACACTAGGCCCTCTTCATTTCACTTTTTCCAGTACCCAATATTCCACCCAAATATATGAACTCTATTATATATAGATGCTGGTTACTCTAGAGCAGCTTTCTCATCAACAACTTTAATCACCTTGTAAAAAAGTGTTAAGGAATTGTCCACCTGCAGACTTGAGCAATAGAAGCTTTTATTGGTTTCTTTCAAACCTGTCTTAAGAACGAACAGCATTTGTCCAAGAAACTATTTCTCTTTTACAGTATTAGAAAAATCTCAGTTAAACTTTGTCTACTAACATAATTTTGGCATGGCAGATATGGAGAAGGTGTCAGCAAGAAAAGCAAATCTACCTTACCTGAAAAGAACTAATATTTTTTAAAAGTAAATAAAATACACATTCATTTCTGTGCACAACTCATTTCATATTATAAGGCGTTTAATGAACAAGATTATCTCAGTCCTTTGTAGATATATTACAAACATATAGAAGTTAAAATTTTTATACAACTTGAAAACTAGATATATAGGATGTATGTTTTACAATGTAAAATAGATGTATATTGAACCATATAAGAAAAGTTTATAATTTCATGGTTGAATTTGTAAATCCTAGTGAAAAAGACAATTCTGCATAACTCTGAGTGTTGCTACCTTTAGGTGCTAAAGACTTGCTTTGACTACAAACAGACATCAGATTCAGAGATAATTTTTTGATGTTGCTAACCCTTAGAAAGGATCTCTGTAATGTTTTTTGTGAGTTTTGTTTGTTTTGGTGCTGGGGTTTTTTTGTTTATTTTTTGTGTGTGTGCGTGTGGAGTTTTGGGGATTTTTTTTGTTTGCTTTTATTTGGGGTTTTAGTGGTAGGCAAAGTCTCTTGTCCATATCAACCTGTGCAGGGAACTCCAGTATATTATTGACATTAATCTGTTCTTAAGTTCCAAGCATCAAAAAAACTTGAATGATAAAATATTCACTTCCAATTGTGCAATGTAACAATCTACAGGAGTGTTCTAATTAACACATATGTCAATATACACACTTACATATTTGCAGAAAACCTCAAAGTATTATTTTGATATTCTGCAGGCATACCAGTTAAAAATAGAAAGATCATGCCTTTCTTAAAAATAATATAAATAGTCTATTCCTACAGGAACCAATATTTCAGGGTTTGGTTTAGCAACAATAGTTATATTCTCCAGATATATTCTGATTCAATTATCAACTTTATAAAGAATTTTTATTGATACAGTTAACTGCAGGTTTAAGAGTTAACTTTCTCCCATATAAACAGGTCTAACAGTTAGAAAACCCTGTTATAGGATGATACTTTCCCAAAGATTATAACTTTCTGGGACAAGACTATTATTTTGATCATTCTTTTCCTTTTTATAACTGAAACATAGATGGAAAACTAATGGAAACAGATAGCACTGCATGCTGTGTTATAAGTGACCTCCATAACAAAAATCATCTTTTCTTCCTAGGTTGTTTCAAGTGCCATTAAGCAATTCAGCACAAAGAAAATGAGTAAGTAAAATGTTTTGTTTCTCAGAAATGACCATACTCATCTCACTATAAAACTGGCAAGTGCACTCTTCTTATATAGGTGGTTACCAGTTTAAGCTAGATACCAGTTTATCCAGAGACAAATAATAAATCTCAGAGTCCATAAAAAGAGGTTTTTCTTAGATTACATGAGTAGTAAACAAGCTAGTCCAATATTCATCAGCTAATTCAAATTAGCTGAACTGGCCATCCAGTTCAGAGAAAGCTCTCCTATGGAAAGCTGATAATGGGAAAAGTGTCTTCCTAAGGTCAGTTACTAGAAAGTTACCTCCACCTTCAACTATAGCCAAAATTTCAGTTGGTTGCTTGGGTTTCATTTAGTTTGCCTTTGTTTGGGTTTGGTTTTTAAATCCTCACCACCTAACTTTAGATTTCCTTTCAAGCTAACTAATTTTTCTAAACCTACAAAAAAACTTGGTTTCTTTGCAGGAACATAAGCACAAATGCAAGAGACAAGTGGCATCTTGTCCAGGCAAACACATTCTGTTATCAGTTTGAATTATCTACCTTTATCAGTGTTCAGACTTTTAGCATCATATAAAAATATTCCTAAGATTGTAGAAAAATTGATATGTTCTTCAGCTTTGCATTTATAAGCACAATGTCAAATATTTTATTGCCTCAATACATTTTTTTCATAAAGCAAACTTTTCAGAATAAAAAAAAAATTGTTTAAATGTTTTTTCTACCCAGAATACATCTTAGATCTACATTTAATTCTGCTACATTTCTTTCAATTATCAGTTTGTCTTATCTACAAGTTTTGCTGTATTTATTGTTATGTCCCTACCCAGTTTCAGTTCAAGATTCTACATATCTTCTGTTCACACCTTTGTAGTATTTATTTTGGTTGTGCAGTGAAAATTTTCCTAGTAAGAATTATTCAGTTCTGTTACCTATCTCATAGTTTTCCACTTTGATTGCTGGTTCCTCCTTTTTTTAATTGCCTTTGTTCTCTCCTTCTACTTTAGTATACATTGCTGTTGCTTTCTGTATCCTTATCTCCTCATTGGTCTTTGTCTAGGACTTAAATCTTTTTTATTTTCTCTTTCTTTGTGAAAACAGAGTATAATCCAGTTGGTTTTGTTCACTAGTCCCTAAATTCTCAAATTAAATTCCTTTCTTCTCTTTCCAGGCAAATAACACTGAAGTCTAAAGAACCGTGGATCAGCCAAAATAAAAATCTCTGTGATAAGAGACTTGAAGTTCTTCCCAAAGTGGAAAATCCCTAATTTGATCCTAATCAGCTCACAATATCTACTCAGGTTGAAAATCTGAACAGGAAGTGAACAGTGATGAAAGAAGGAAAATGTGTGTTCTTAGGGTGTAACAAACAGCCTGAGCCAAAAAAATTCAGAGCTACACTGGATGATGAAAATTTTTTGAGATACAGTAAATGATTCATGGACTGCCTATCAAAAAGTCCTGGTCTACATCAATGTCCAAAAAGATATAAACAGGAGAGGGAAAAACATAACTTTGTGATTTTCAATTGTCAAGGTTAGTTGTGAATGAAGACTGCGACTATTCCACTCTGTCTTAAAGCCCTAATAACCAGTCTGCCAGATTTCATCTAGAACCTACCTTTTATTGGTAGCCTGCTAGCTTGAGCAACTGTTACACTAGTAGATGAAAGGTACAGAATTAACTTGAAGTTAGATACTCTAACTGCTGTTTGAAACGGCAATAATCTAAACAAACTGATAAAATACCCTGAAAGGGTCTT
>PYHW01009979.1:11220894-11241204 GCA_013186435.1 Turdus rufiventris
AAAAAAAAAACAAAACAAAAAAAAAAAACCCCACAAATATGAAGTAAATTAAATCTACATACAACAAAATCTGGATTCAGGAAGAAGAATCAACACATCCTCACGGTATTTTGCCCAGATATGACATTGTCACTATCTCTGGGCACCCTGCACTGCACCTTGTAGATCACCTAAAGGGAGAGGAAGTGGGAAAACACAGAACAAGTAAAACAAGTGTTTAAGGAAGTTCTCTAAGTGGAAACCTTGACATAGCAGAAACGGAGGAAGGAAGCAAAAAGCAAGCAAAAATTTGGGGCTTTTTTTTAACTTCTGGTTTTGATGAGAATCAATATGAGAAAGAGTGGAGCACTTGCTCCAATAATAATATATAGTGAATATATAAAAATACATAATAGCATTATTGTGTAATAATTATGCATAATAGTTTCCAAAAACATGAGGTAAGGAGTTTGGGTGGGAGATAGTAAAGGATTCAATATAAAGTGTTCATAAAGAAATATAGATAAATTTCTAAGGGCCAGGAGAGTCAGAAAAAAAGGCTTAGTGGAGCTACCAGGGTGGTATTAGTTGACAGAACAATGTTAACAGAAAAGCCTAATAGCTGCCTGTTTGACACAGATATCTGTCAGAAGGAAAAACACATATGCATCAGAATAAGAAATGCAAAAGCAAGCAGAATTATCAAATGAGAGCACTGGAAGTTTCTGCTAGTGCCAACACTTATTTTTTTGCTAGCCTTTCTTTACAAAGAAAGTTTTGTAAGATAAATTTGACAATTTAGCGCATGAAAGATGCAAATTATAAGTATTTCACTTTTAAAATAGAAAGTTTTAAAGTCAAAGTCTAGTTTTCCAGAAATATATTTTTTCCTTTTTAAAACTGGGCATTGGGAGAATTTTACTTGTTATTATTTATTTTTTAAGTAAAAACATAAAATTAGTACAGTATTGTTGATTTTGCTTTGGATTTTGTAGTTGGTTTTGTTATTCCAATATCCTGAATGGTTTTCAATAAAAATTAAGATGCAGAGAAAAATAGGGATAATTCTATGACTTCAAATCTCTAAAGTAATAAAAATTAAAAAGCAAATTATTCAGAGAAAGTATACCTTAGATTTGTGGTTGCCTTTGAGCTAAAAAGCAGTGTTTGCTTATGTTGTCAGTAATACCTGGCACATGTGTTATGGAGAGACAGATCTGAGAAAGTTTTCAGGCCAGGAGCAGGCAGTGGTGGAATGCTCAGCACACCCCTATGGGTGTTCCCTCACCACCTGGGAAAGCACTGGCTCTGCTCCTTGTGTGGTCCTGCAGACCTCTGGGACAGGTCTGAATCCTCTGCATGGTCAGACAAGCCAGTTTGGTCCTTGTTCTGGCAGGTTTGATGGTTTTCCATGCCCTTCTTAGTTACCACAGCCTTGCCCCAGAGCCACATAGAGAGACAATTCACCTACCTGCAATTGTAACAGTATTTAATATGAATGAATGTTAAGGATTAATTGCAATTTTGCATATTTTGGTCATTTTTTCTCTGTTTTTATCAAAGTTGGATCAAATAAATTAATTTCAATTTTATAGTCAGTATTAGTCTGTTGGTTAAGTACCAAATTTAAACCTTTGGAAGTACTTGATTAAGGACCCAATACCAAATTATATTTAACACCAGGAGCATATTGAAATGTTAAAGATCTACTTATTAATCTACTGATTTTTTTTTTCCTCTGTAAGGGGAGTAAATGTTAAAAATGTAGGCATAATCATGGAGTCCGATGTTTCAGGAGAGCAATTCACCAACAGAAAAGATAGCAGATGTCTCCTGTAATTTCAGTTAATTTCTCCTATTCAGCTCAGCAGCACTGATCAGGTAACCTGTACATTTAATCCTTGGTGGCCTCAGCAGGGAGTGTAGATGAAAGGATGATTTATCTTGCTTAAATACAAGAGATTAAAAACTATGAGTATTAACTCCCCTTTTAAACACCATGTTTAAAGCTTCCTTCTATTAAAGTTCCTGAGAGAAAATTAACCACAAGTCACAAGAGGATTTCAATATAATTAAATCTTTGGACATGGTGATGTTATCAACACTTAAAACTATCTCTGCTGATCTTGCAGGCTCTAAATATATGGAAAATATATATATATTTATTCAATGACCAAAAACTCCATTTTGTGGCAGTTTCTCACAACTTCTTATTTTTTTAAATAAACATTTAACTTTTTCACTTACTCAAAAAATTAATAACTGTCACAAAGGATTATACCATATTTGTAACAGTGGAGCTTTCCAAACTTCGATGCCATATCTGTCCTTATGAAGACACACAAGATGAAATTTTATGGTGATTTCTACATTATGGTAGGCTAATAGTTTTCTAAATTTTTATTTTTAGCTAGGTAAAATATATAGTTTTGGCTACTAAAAAATTGTTTTCTGAACATAAACATATGATTATTTTAGTCAACATAAAGAGACAAATATACTGGATTAAATACTTCAATATAGCCAAGTACAATTTCTCTGAAATAGATCTGAATTTATTTCATTGATTTCAATGTTAATTTTGTCATGAATATTTAACTGGCAATTAAATTTACTGGTTAAGTTAATTAACTGGTTAAGTACTAGTAAATTTGGAAATATATTTCCTTGGAACTGTGAACAGAGTTTGGGTATATAGTCACATTATTATTCAAATATTTAAAGCTATTTTGAATACTACACTGCAAGCTGGGGTAGCTAATTACAGAAAAAAACGTTTTAGACAACTGCTGACTATAATACCTCTTTTCAAATTAGTATTCAATTCTAAACACCTAACTCCTTAATTTTTTAGAAAAAGGAAATTTGCCAACATGCTTTTTGTTATTTACTGACAGTACATTATGTCTTATGCTCAGCAATTTCTTTTAAGAAGAAAACAAGATATTATCCAAGACACAAAGTAAAACAATTGCAAGGAAATGTCAGGGTTCATATTGCCATGCAGTCATCCACCTACATATGCACCATATCACTGCCACAAAGCGTGTGGTTTAAAACTAATTATGGCTTCCATGTGGCTTTCCAAGGACAGACAAGAAAAGTACAAAGTGAAAAGGTCCATACCTTTTGCTTTACAGACAAGTATTATTTTCTCCTGGGTTCGTCTATGCAGAATCAGGGCACTGAGGAAACCATTAACCCTTCCCAGCCCAGAGAAGCCTCAGGTGGTGGCCCTGCTGCCCACCACTGTCCATGGTTCCTGGGGTAGCTTGAACCACCCTGAGGCGTCCTCAGCAGCTCTGTGCCTGTTCCTGCCCTGCAGGAGCCTCTCAGCCCTGCTCTGTGCAGAGCTCAGCTGGCTGTTTCCCCCTCCTCCCAGGTGCGCTGCCCCTGCTCCAGGCAGAGGAGCAGCAGCGTTGGATCCTAGAGAGCCCCAGCTCTGCTCTCTGTGCTCAGCCCTGCCCAAGAGCACAGCCTGAGCTGGCTCTCCTTGGCTCCTGTCCTGTCCCTGCATGGAGCAGATCTTTTCCAGACACTCCCTAAGATAAGGCTAGTCCAGTGAATTATTTACAAGTTGCGCTAAAAACTATTTTAATAATGTGCAAAAGGTATCATCAGATGACTCCAACTGGCTTGGCAAAGAAGTTGATTTATGTGATGTTTTATTGGTTCAAGCATACCTTCTGCTAACTTCATTAAATCATGGGATTTCTTACCTCTAGTGCAAACAAAACCCTTTTTTCTCAAGCTGGGCACTCAGAAAATTGAAAACATATTATAAGCTTAGGTGAAATGATTCATCTTGTACCACACAAAAATAATGAGAAAGACAAATTTGGAAAAAAATGAACAGGAGGTTTAATCTGGAAATGCAACACTTATCCAGAGAAGCTGCATTAGCTACTTACCAAAATAAGATCTAGACAATGTTTTTAAAAGCAATCATAGAAAAAAAAAAAAAAAACTCAAGCTTTGGGGTTTTTTTNAAAAAAAAATCAAGCTTTGGGGTTTTTTTGTTTGTTTGGGTTTTTTTGGTTTTTTTTTTTATTTTTTTTGGTTGGTTTTTTTTTGTTTTTTTTGTTTTTGGTTTTTTTGGGGGTTTTTTTTGTGTTTTTGTTTAGTTTTTTTCTTGAAGGAATTAGTTGTATAAATGTGAAAGAAAGGGTGCACAACAATGAAAATTATGCAACAAGAGGGGCAACAAGAAAGCTCTGAAAAGAGGCAGTGACATGAAAATTCTCCCAGCTACGAAATTTTGCCAAAATCTTGGTTCAAGTACAGGAAGCAACACTGTCTTTCTGCAAATAAAGATATTTTGTAGGTGGTTACAAATATGATTTATGAAAAATCTAATTTTTGCATGAAGTTCACAATTTTAAGTTATTCTTTAAAAATAAAGTACTTATAGCTCGAAGCAAAGATTATCGTATAAAACATACTAAAGCAAGCATACACAGTAAGACAGATGCAAGTGAACATTGACTACACTTTCCATACCGATCATATCTGACGTGCTTCTTTTCCATTTATTATTGTTTAGCCAACATTTAAGTGCCAGGTAAATCAGTTAAAAGCTGCTGAGCATTCAGTGAAGACATGCAATGACTGTAATTTCAATAAGATTTGGTTCTGAGGACACCAATTAGATAAAGTACAAAACTGGATGAAGAGGGAGTCAAAGGTGATGAGCTTCACAAACAGTTGAACTACAAAACCATTTAATTCATCTAGACAGTTAAAGTTAGAAAATCAGATGTAGTGGCCTTGTCTATCCAAGACAATTTTTTCAGCTGTCCACTTATGTACTTTTTCAAATACACGTGTAGTCACCTGAAAATATTTTTGCCTGTTACAAAATTGAAGGGAGGCTGAAGAGTGTAATCTGATTACACTTTCAGTAACGTCACTAAGTAAAATGTCAAAATACATCATCATGCTAAAATAGTATCCACAAACAACTGTACCTCAGTAAAACTTTGCTTATTTGTAAGAAAGAAAACTCAAGGAAACATCACCTCACTCATTACTACAGCAATTTGAGAAAATAAATTTCATCATGAAGGATTTAGCAAGGCTTGCACAATTTCACTATCATGCTTTCTTGATTTTTAAGCCAATTCTCCACTCATACAAATGTGTAGTATTCTTGTGCACCCACACTCTGGAAAGATCTTGTAAGTCTTGCAAAAGTAGTCTATTTCTATAAGCCCTACATTGAGGCTTAATCATCTTTTCCCTTTTAAGTGCTGACTGATTATATTCTCTTCCACCTGGCTTCTTACACTGCTCTTCACCAGAATCTAATGGCATCCTAAATACACAATACCAAGACATTTAAGCATGACAGGTTTCCTTGACGTTCTTCTAAGATACTGACCTATTGAAAAAAAGCTCTAAATCTCCAGCATTGAAAAATTAGTTTAATTTTAAAAGAATATTGCACACATATCTATAAATGCATATATGGCTATCTAAATATGTATCCAGGTACATAAACATATATATGAATGTACATGTGCACACAAATATATATAAACATTTTCAGCAGCTTGAACAAGACAAAGAAAAATTATTCTGCCTTTACGAGATATTTTCATCTTTTTGGTCTGATAACTATCTTCACCTATTTTCCCTCATGCATAAACTGTAACTTAGTAAGGACCATTGTTTCCTAATGGGAATCATAGTTTTATTATTTGCATTTGTGCAGAACATTGTTCACATACTCCTTGAGATTGCAGTTTAGAGTAGCTTCACCAACCAAAGTTTTGACTGACAGGGAGGACCTTTTCAGGCTCCTACATTTGAGAAAAAAATCTCAGTTTTATCTTTTGAGGACTGAATAAAAAGGATAAAAACTCGTTGTGGAAAACAACTCAAATATTTTATCTGTGTGTTCCGTTTTTCCTGCAGCTGATTTCAGAATTGCATTCAAGCACTCAGGAAACAGGAAAAAGAAATGAAAACACAGAAGTACAAAGAAAAACAATTTCATTAGAGATGCATTTCTCTGCATCTACTGATTGTTAACTATTTAAGAAAATTTGTATCCTGTACAAATTTGAGATGTAGAATTTTACTCTTCTAGTTTCCTTGTTGTACCAAGAAACACACATTCCTGTACACGTTTCATTTAGCGATCAGATACAAGAATTTTATGCAATAGTTCAAAAAAAAATCATTATTAGTGTATCAACACCATAAAATATTATGAAAACACATCCCTTTGAGCATGGTTATGCAAAGTAAAATGAAACTGGGTGTACTCTAATTGGGAACAGGTATTACATTCTTTATCACAGGATAAAGTCATGGAATGGTTTGGTTTGGAAGATCTCCTAGTTCCAATCCCACTGTCATGGTAAGGGACATTTTCAGGTTACACAAAGCCAAGGCTTTTCTGGGGAACTTTTTCCTCAGAGTAAAAAAATTTCTTCCTAACATCTAACCTGAATCTTCCCTCTTTCAGTTTGCACTCACTCTCCCTTGACCTATCACTACAGTTCCTGGTGAAATGTCCCTCTCCAACTTTGCTGTAGGTCCCCTTCAGATACTGGGAGGTTGCAAGTCTCCAAAAAACCTTCCCTTCTCCAGGGTGAACAGCCCCTGCTTTCTCAGCCTGCTTCACTGGGGAGATGCTCCAGTCCTCACCTATGTTATTTGCTCATGTCCAGTTTTTCATCTACCAATATCCCCAAGTCTTTCTCTGAGGACTGTTTTAAATTCATTGATCCACTAGTCAGCATGGATACTGAGAACTGACCAGGATGTCACACTTGGCCTCATCTCATTGGCCCACTCCTCCAGCCTGTTGGCATCTCTCTCTGGACAGCATCTCTCCTCTCGAGTGAATCAGCTGCACCACTCACCTCAGTGCATCTGCAAACTCACTCAAGGTGCACTCAGTTCCACTGTCCACATCATTAACAGAGACATTCAATAGTATCTGTTTAAATACAGACCCCTGAGGGACATCACTTGTTGCTGATTTCTATTTAGATTTTAAATGGTTGACTGCAACATTTTGGGTGTGGCTACATGGCCACATTCAAACAATCCACCCAATCAAATACTAATTTGTCCCATTTAACAACAAGGACGTTTTGTGGCCATGCCAAAGGCCTTACAGAAGTCTAGGTAGATGACAAATTGATTTACAGAAGTCAAGGTAGATGAAAGTAAAGATAACTAGCAAATGTATGACTAATGTCTATTGGTATTGTAGAATTATTAGGTATTCCATAAGCTAAGTCTTACAAAACTGAACATCTATGTAGGTTCTGACATAAGATGTTCTGTGGCACATCACACTCTTGATATCTCAAACTCATTTTTTCACTTTTGTAAATCCTTTTTGTTAGAGAGTGCTCATATACAAATGCACACTCATAAAAATTACCTAGTCTACCTTAATTAAATCTTCCTGATCTCTATAAAAACCCCCCTGTTGCGAAGATTAAAGTTCCATGCTACTGCATCATGCAAACTGATACTTCCACAACCTCATATTCACTTTACATTAATTTATCCATGCTCATATGCTTCTTGATAACATTTCATTGAAACCAATTTTGTGAGGGCTAGATTAATTTCAGTAGTTGCTTTAACTAAAATTAAAGCACGATATACATTTTGACATCTATGATTAATTAGAGGAAGCACACCTTGAAGACTAAAGAAAATCCATAATTTAAAAAAATTAGCTTTAACTGTTTTATCACGTTTTTAATTTATTACTACAGTGAGATTCTAATAATATTTATTCTTTACCTTGTCCTAAAGTTTGCAGGGTGAGGATGCCCATCGTATAATGACAAATAATCATATTCCTCTTCTAGAGCAAAAGACTGAAAGACGATCTGTATTCTGTTTCTTTCTTCTGCTATTATAACCCAGGTACAGTTTGCACCATTTGGATATCCATATGGGAAGCCAGGGCTTTCTATAGTGCCGTTAAGTCCTTTTAAAGTTCCACCACAGGTATAAATAAACCCTAAAAAAATACCAAAGAAACAAAAGTTAGTGATCCATTTTTATATCAACCTTTGATAGAAACATGACTAGAATTAACGATTTCTGAAAATATATCAAAAGGTTTCTGAGCAACTACTGCATTTAGAAAGGTAAAGCCCGTTTCTTTATGCAAATACTGGCCACTTAATGCCACACAATCCCACCTACCTAACAAATGTGTTTTCCATACTGTTTATCTACAGACATATGGTAGCACCTTTGAAAATAAATATATATAACAACATCTATGACTAAATTTATTTGCCTATGAAGCAAAGTATTCATATCAGGTCCTTTTTTGGGTCAAAGGGAAGAGTAAATAAGTCTCTTTCAACACAAGGCTCTTTTGATACAGGTTAAACCTATTGTGCTTTTCCTCCATGTATTTTGGCTCTGGAAAAGACTGAAAGTCTATTGATTGGGAAGAGCTTGCTCATAATAAATAATTCTGGATTATGAAAGCTCTGTACTTAAGGGCTCAATCCAAAAGGGCCATCTGTTGCATCATTATATTATCTCATGTAAATATCAACATCTGACATGTTTTGACTGACCCCATGTGGATGTTGTTTATCTGCAGTGATCAGGCAGGGCCCCAGAGCTGCTCCCTCACACACCACATCCACACCCTCTCCCTTCCCTCACAGTGGGATGGAGGAGAGAGAAGAGTAACAGTGAGAAAACTTGGGGATTGAGGCAAAGACAGTTTAATAGGTACAGCACAAGCCCTACATGCAGGCAAAGCAGATGAAGGAATTCATTTGGCAGGCAGGTGTTCAGCCACCTCCAGGAAAGCAGGCCTACATCAGGCCTAATGGTTACATGGAAGACAAACACCATAACCTTGAATGTGGTCCCTTCCTCCTTTGTTCCATCAGGTTTTATCACCGAGCATGCAGCTGTATGCTCTAGAATATCCCTTTTATTGGTTGGGGTCATCTATGTCCCTTCTGTGTCCCCTCCCACCTTCTTGCCCATTCCCAGAAGAATGAGAAGCAGTGGAAGCCTGGATGGTGTGTAGGCACTGATAAAATGCTCAGCATTGTTTTGGTCACAAATCTAAAACATAAGGACCATAGGATCTATCATGAAGAAAACTAAGCCTGCCCCAGCCAAATTCAGAATAATTACAAAAAGGTCTCTCCCAAGTCACTGTGCACTGGCAGGGCAGGTCTCTTCTATACTTTCGTTTCAAGTTTTAGTGCTCATTTTTCTTAACTCTTTTGGGACTTCAGGATATTTTTTATTTTCTACCAGCTTTGTAGTCTGAATGTAGGTCTGCATCATCTCTCCAGGCTTTCTGCTCTCTTATCACTTAAACATTAGATCAGATTTCCTGCTTTGCCTTTTGCACCCCTGAAGCTTCTGCTTCTCCAAGAATGCTCAGAGCAAGCCCTCTTCTAGTGGAGGGATTGCATCTGAGAGAAAGCACAAAGTGCCGAGTTGCTCTTTCACAGAAAGATGATACACATTTCACAACAAACTACAAACAAACAAAGCAGGCGCCAACTCTTAAATTATACACACATGTATATATTTGAGCTCATTAAATCGTCTTCATGGCACATTCACAAGCTTGCCTTCATGTTGAGCATTTAAATGTACACAGAGCCCTTTCCCTGGAGAACTAAGCATAAATCTCTTGAGATTTTACACTTTGTATTGCTATGCTGTACAGTAACTTTTCTTAACAACAGAAGAGTGGAATGTACAATTTTTTTCCTCAGCTTTTTCATGCGTATTTACAATGGTGAAAAAAGATGCTTCTTATGAAATATGACTGCTTTTCTAATACAATTATCACTGTATCATAAATATAGGACAAAAAGCAAAGATACTCTTAGAAAGTAATTAGGACTTTTTCTACCTCATCTGACACATATAGCAAATTTTACCTTCCACTGCAAGTTGCCTCAGAATTCCTTCTCATATCAGTGCCTGCACAACCTTCATTGTTATCAGCCTATTTTAGCTCTTTCTACATCTCCCTCATATACTTGAACTATTTTTAAATTCTCTTTATGTGTTATTATTTATTATTTAAGCTCAGCTGTTTTATTTAGCACTTTAAAAAGCTTTCTGAATACAGTTTTTGCACAAGACCCTTTAGAAAAAAAAAAATCAAACTACTTACTCATAAGATCTACATCCTAGAACTTCAACACTTCCTACCAAATACAATCACTGTAATAAGTCTTTTTAAATAGCTGTGAGAGCATATTTATCAATCCAGTTCCTCCTAGAAATCTCTTGCTGAGGCCTACATCAATAGAATTAGAGATAAAACTTAGAGATTTGAAAATTAAATAGCATGCACTATTAATTTTCATCCATCTCTCCAAACTTTGATTCAAGATCATAATACAGCACCATAATTCAGAATCTTTTTTTTTATGCTTCATGAAAGCTTGCAATTACATATGGACTATTCTACTAATCCAATACAAACTACAAAGAAAAGCTCATCTATAATAGGTCTGCTATAAAATTATACTTAAAAAACCAAAAGCAAACAAAAACCCACCAACCAAAAAACCCCAGAGTCACAGCTATGAGGGAACAGAGATAACATGCGACTTATTGAGGAGTGTAATACTTCATACTGAATCCAATAATTAGTCCTATTCATACCTAGATGTGAAATGTAAGTATCCATGACATGTAAAAGTTCCAATTACTCCTTTTATTCTATATTCAAACTATAACAAAAGAGAATTATTCATATGCTCAAGATGATATAACTTGGATGTTTTTCAGAGGCTAGCAGAATGTAGCACAGCTATGCACGTGTCAGAAGAAACACTTTTAATTCCAAGAATGGGAAAAACCCCAAAGAACCAAGAGTGAAGTTTGATTTTGATAGGTCTACTCTTTTAGTCTGTAAAATAAAAAAATCATGCCAACAGAATTCATGTGCACAACATGCACTTTAATCACTGCTTTCATATGTTAATACATTCTGTGATGCTCTTCACCTTGGCAGTCCAACTTGGGTATGATCAAAATAGACAGTGTGCATTAACTGACTGGTCTGATCAGATGTGGAAAACATGACATTTATTTTCAAGAGGTAAAATTCATGCTGAAATAACTAGTAGCGTATACTGTGATCTTTTTCATTTAGATTTCAGAACCAGCATTCCAAGCAGAATTTACTTGCAAACTGCCTTTCATTAAAGGGAAAATTTTATTCAAAGCACACAATAAAGAATTTTGAAAAGCTTGAAGATAGACTAGAAAAATTCTTGTTGAAATAAGTATGAAGATGAACAACACCACTCATGAGACTCTCTTAATAGCTGGTAAAATTCAAAGTTTCTGTTGCATTTTTTTCTACCAGAATTTAAAATTCAGGTGTTTAATTCTCATCAATTTTACATGGATAAATACTACTTGAAATCAGAAAAACACAGCTCCTCTTCCTGAATTCAGTCATCCTTTGATTCATTGTGGAATTATTGTGAGCATCAGTAACAGTAGTTCTTAATCCATTTATTCAACTTTCATTGCCTTCTAACAAAGCAAGTAGTTCTTACATCATGTCCATACCCTTTGCCCTTGAATGTCCCATAATTACACTCATTCAATGCTCAACAAGACTGTCTTTGGCTTTTTCTCTTCCTCCTGACCATTCAATTATACTGTTTAATAACATATTTCCCCACCTTTCACCTTCCAAGTACTCCACACCTTTCATTTAATCTTTATCTCCCTTGTTTAGAGTGTTCTTTATTAGCAGCCATTATCATAAGATAATTACACAGAGTCTGCACTGATTAACATGCTTGTACATTTCTAAGTTGCCTGTGTATTTCCTTTCAATTAAGTTTTTCATACTTTAAGAGAAAACCAAGGAAATGGAAGATTATTTGCTCATATGCTGCATTTTTCTTCAATATCTTTTCTTATAACATGATCTCCGTCTATTTCTTTCACTTGGACCCATCTTTAAACATAGTCAATCCTATCTTAAAGTACTCCTTAATCATGTCTTCCATGTTCACGTCCCCTTATTTTGTGCAACATACTTATTTGCAAAATTATTCTTGTCCCCCTAAATGGTAGTTCTCTTCCATTTGGAATACATCTACTTTAGTCATTTGTTGCTCTTCATTGCATGTTTCTGCAACACCTTTTTCTGTTTGTGGTCTTTGATCACCTGACTGTATCTGGCTGTGAAGAGTAGTTATTTTTCCATGCTGACCATAAATCAGTACAGACTATTCTGCTGAATCCTCTCTGTTCATTGGTATTATCATCACCTTAGTTTTTATGGCTCCTCTAAGATAATCCTTTTGTTAGCACTTCAAAGAACCTACTGGAGCTCAACGACATAGATTTAATAGTGATGTGAACCTATCCCTATGCTATCAATCTTGTTATCATTCTGCTGTCAATCTTATCCAGTTTTGGGAAAATATTAAAATATTAGAAATCAATATTGAATATATATTTATTTCTATCTTTAATTGTCCTGACGTGTCTCACCCCCAGATCTTCAAGCCCACTTATAAAACTGAGAACAGAATGCTCTCATCAGATGTGATGACTACATTTTACATTGAAGTGTGTTTGAAACTTTTTATCACTTCTCATCATGTCTTAATTCTCTTTAACTTATTCTTTTCCCTTCCGACTACACCTCTTCTCTGTGTAAAACGAGCCTTCTTTCACTAACTTTACTTTCCAATAAAGCAAAGTTTTATTGACTTTTTCACATGAGTACCAATATGAAAGGTAATAATCTCCTTTAATGTACTGGACTTAGTTCATTTTTACTCTCCACTACTTGTCATCCTACCCAATGTGTCCAGAAGCTTGCAAGCTTCTTTCTTACTCTACTGTGTTTTCATATGTAAAACCAGTTGACTGTTTGTCCCTGTTTGAGACACCCTAGGACACTGTTACATTAAGGACACTCAGTGGTGCCCCTTTCCTACCTCCCATGGACATTATAGCCCATTCTTTCTTCCCCAGCCTCCTGTTTCCACTGTGCTAGCATGGGAGGTTGTACATGTAAGCAGGAACCCCGCACCACAGCACAGCAGGACAGGAAGACACTGCAAATGGGTAGCAGTTCACAGAGGAGTAGGAATCCATGCCATCCACGAGGCCTTACAGATTCTGCTATTTCAGAAAACACTATACTATAGATCTCTACCTGTTTATTTCAATATTCTGTACTTCAAATAATTCTCACTTCTATCTCGGCTCCAGCAGCAATTTTTATAAGGAATTTTCTGCCAGCTGAGAAAAGTCTACATTTATTATTTTGCCTGACCACATATAATAGTTACTGTCTTATGTTTAAATTTCCCAAAGTTAAAAAAAAAAACAAATCCCCCCCNCCTAAAAATGCTATATTTCCAAACCCTTGCTGTGGGCAGGGACACCTTCCTGTAGATCAGCTTTCCCAACCTGACCTTAAATTCTACAATGATGGAAAATCCATGACTTGGGGGGACCCTCTTGCAGTATCTTGCCACCCTCATAGAAAAGAATTTCTTCATAAAATCTAATCCTTTGTCAGTTTAAAGCCATTTCCCTTTGTCGTACTACTATATATGTGTCATAATTAATACATCAAGACAGACACAGCTGGTATCCCCACCAGTCCCTTAGGTGCAAACTATACATACCCTCTTCTCTTAAGAGACTTCTTTCAAACAACTCTTACAGACCTCTCACACATGCAACCAACTCCTTTTCTTACAGGCAGCTCCACCCAGTACTGACTCCTTGTCTTACAGGCAGTCCCACGTAGCCCTACTCCTTTCACTCTGTATGACTGGCTAACCCCAAGCTGTCCCTCTCCAAGTTGCCTATCCCTGACTGACTCTTACTCAACATCTTCTCTGTCCTTTACACAACCACACATCCCTTACCTCCTCACAGCACAGCCAGCAGACATCTTCTCTTACTCCAGCAATTTCTCAGACTCATACTCTAGCTGCAAAGTGCCTGTAACTACAACTAGTAGCCAGCTAACCCACTCTTTCTTTGGGCAGACTCAGGTATTTCCACTCCTTGGTAATCAGTACAGCTGCGAGCCATTGGGGAAGATTCCCTCCTGCACTATCCTTTCAGCCTAACTCTCCACCTGCATCCTATTAAAAAACTCTGCTCCAGCTTTCTTGTAGACTTCCTTTAAGTACTGGAAAAATTCTGTAAGGTGTCCCTGGAACCTAAACTACTCCAAATCTCACAGTTACAACTTTTTATGTCTTCGTAATATCTATCTTTTTGGGGATTTTTTTAACTTTCTATTTTTCTAAATAATTCTTGGTTTTTTTTTTTTTTTTTTTGTGTGTGTGTAATGGAAGTTTCCTTAATTTGGGACTCTTCTTTAGCCCAAAGAAATCTCAGTCCTGCTTAGTAAAGCCTTATTACAAAAACGAACAAAAAAAACCCCATAAAAATGTTGTCTTTGTGAAGTGCACAAAGAACATTGAAGACCCTCTCTGAAAATCAACTCTTAGCAACTGGGGCTTTCTTAAGTAAATTGCCATTTTATTTCAATTTACCATTAAAAGTATTTGCTTTCTCAAACAATATATTCTGATGCCTGTTCTCTGCACAACTTACTGGAAATTGGGACATTATGACTTTTAGACACCATTAAGTATTTAAAAGAAGTTTAAGTGTTTTTCACATCATTTTAAGGCTATGAGAAAAGAGGGTTATACTTTTTGGTAAATAACTGCCCTTGCATAAGCCCTAACAAGGTACCAAAATGACTTTTCCAATATTTTGGTAGTGTTGTCTGGAAACTCTGTAACATAATCAGCAGAACTGGTACAGAATACTAGTCAAAAAGAAACAATCACTGTATATTATCACCGCATTTGAAACACTTCCTGGAGGTACTGCTTTTCCTCCAGAGACTAATTTCTTATCTCTGTTACAGACACATTTTCTGAAAGAGGTTTAGAAATATTTTTTAGTCTTGTCTTCCACTTGTCCTAGTTGTGAAAACTACTAGAAGGACAAATGTTTATGTTCTTTCCTGTCACCCTTTAGTGTGTTGCTTCTTTGAAAAAACATAAGGTCTAAAAAACAATGAAAACAATGAAAAAAAAAAAAAACCAAGAACTACTCATGTTCACATGGAATACATTCAGAGCATCAAGAGGCTGAAACTGGAAAGGTAGCAAAATAAGAAACTGTATCTTATGTAACAAATGTACCCATACCATTTTTATTGCATGCATTGAAATAAATATTTATTGCCATTGTTTGTATTTCTTGTTCTACAACAGAAAACTGTTTGTCATTTTATATAACTGAAAACAAAGAGGGTTTAACTTCAATAGTGTTGTCAGTCTTTGAGGAATTTTTTAAAAAGATGAAACATAAATCTAGAAACCTCTAAGTCACTTCACAGGAAAATTGAGGGGGTTTTAACTCACCTTTAGGCATGTAATTACTTTGGTTTAAACATAAATCTCTGACACAGAATCATCTCCTGCTTCTATTTTAAAAGCATTACTAGCACCACCACAGATGAAAGTCTGGTTTCAACAGAATCAGTTGAAATACACCCAGGATTTTTTCCCCAGTATGTAATTAACTTTCCTTCTAAGGATATTTCAATACTTCTCTGCTATTCCTCACATGATATCTCAATGCCTTGTAGACAAGAGATCATGTGTTCCAAAACAACTGCCTCCTTGCTCATGCAGCCAGATAAGGGTAATCTCTCAGATGTGACAAGCATCTGGGCAATAGAACTAGACATAAAAACAAGAGAGGACATTTGGAATCTCATCACAGAACAAATTAAAAATACTCAATGGGATTGAAATCTGGCCATATTTAATACCCCTCATGCATGTGAGCACTACAGAATTGCAGGGCAATCACATTTTTTTTTATGCTTCAGGAGGGTTTAGAGAGATATTAAAGAGTTTTGAAGGGTTTCCTTCTTTAATTTTGATTTCAAATAATCACATTTCTTGTCTCAGTGGCATACTTCTCACTCCTGTGAGAATAAGCCTTTTGAGCCATGACTTCCTCATTTTACGAGACTTAATTGTGAAAAGTGTCTTCATTAGTATTCTGAGCTTGCACTGTTTCTTCATCTACCTGCTCTTCCTGCAATTCTTCCACTTCAAAAGTGGAAAGTAACATCATACAATCAGAAATTGTTTCAGGAATCTTTCCAGCAGCCGTAAAGAGAACACCATGTCAAAGGTATGTCTGAAAATGAATTAATGCAAGTTTTGTGTTTGATAACATAGGAAATTTATTGTGTGGAGAAGACAGGAAAAGAAATTCCATTGCAAAGATAAGTTGTTGAAATAACTATATTTGTTTTACGTTTCCTTTTCACTGCAAAGGTAACCACATATACAAATATTTTTATTGTTCCTTATTTGCTGGGGGTATTTTTAAATTCAAATATGTGATCTGAGAAACTAATGATTTCATAATTAAATTGTGGTATTTGTAAAGTTAGCTTAGAACCATCTCCCAGCAAGTCAAAATGACAGGGAAGACCACTCATAGAATACTATGTACTGGCAACAGTATTTTGAAGTATTATGTTCTTTTAGAAATAAAAACTTGCAGAAATTTCCTAACTTATTTTTAAATAAAATACCTTAGAGTAAAATTTTCATTTTGTTAAAATATGCTGACAAGTACCAGTTCTTTTCATGAGGACTTCATGAAGACAATTGTAAGATACAAGCATTGCAGTATCAGGTCAAACTATAGCTTCTAAAACAGTTCATAATTTACTTTGCTTTAAAGCATAGGTCTTTGGGTCTCTAGGATATAAGTAGATAACAGGGCTTGGAGAAATTTTATTTGCAGAAATATAAAGAGTAAGTTGAGTTTTCCCATATCAGAATAATTGATTAACAATACTGTAAAATTGGTAAATAAGAGAATTCTTAATTAAGGGAAACAGTCAATAAGGTGCTTGAGGAGTCTTTGCTTTTGGCAGTAGTGGTATACAAGGAAATACCCTCAATAAAATAATGTTTGAAACAAAAGTAACTTCTGAGGAAATTAAGATAGATGTAGTACTACACTCTTAAAGTTCAAATGTCCCATAACATTAATTAGCTTTCAAATTAATTATAATGTGACAGGAAAACAGACAATATAATGCTGAGCTGAATTCACTAAATTTAAAGTCCATTGGCATACACAGTAAACCTCTATCATTATATACTTGGTTCATTAAAATCTGAGATCTGCTGTATGGATGGGAGGGAAGGGGAGGCGAGGGNACACTATATTTCCTCTGGTGTTGGACATCTTGCAGCAGTTTCAGGTAAGTGACAGAAAATATTATTTTAAATACAAGTAATCTGCTGAAATTCATATGTAGCTTTAGAGAAATAAAGAAACAGTACTCATAAACCTTCTAAAACATCATAGATTTAATCAAACTCAAAGAGTGAGGAGAAGGGGTAAAAAAGTAAGAATAAGGATAAAATTTTTAGCAAGCATTCACATAGGAAATAAGCACTGTGAAATAAATACAGTGTTGGTTTGAAGTGACTTCAGAAAGACTAGGAGAGATTTTGAAGACTCAGTGCTTGGAAAATCCCGATGAAATGAAGGCTCTGTTTATGGTTTCTACCAATAGAAATTAAACAGTATTTACTGAGCACCACCACAGACAGTCTCCCTATATTCTATTTCCTTCTTCCAAAAAGTAAAAAACAGACTTCTATGGCAGCTCAGATGACTTCAGACATAAACAGCCTAGAAGTTCTCCTCATTCACTCACAGGATTGACCTTAACAAAAAAAAAATTAAAAAAATAAAATAAAAACATTCCTACTTCAGATCATATGCAAATTCAGACCTTTGAGATCCTTCTATAAACTTGAGAAATAAGTACTTAACTAGTGTGTCATGCTTCTGAAACTCTACCTTCTCCAGTAAAACATCAGTTTTCACAGAGAGACATAGAGAACTTGATGTCAATAGCTACTCTGTTATTACTGCACCTACTGTATGCTACTCTACCATTACTGTGGGATTTGGATTTTTGTATCAAATGCACTCCATGTACTCTACAATAACCTAAACTATCTGAGGGTAGCAGAATTAAAGTTGTGTTGAGAATTAAAGAAAGCAGCATCAGGAAAATCCAGCTATAGTCTTTGATATACTCCAGACTCCAGGGGGTTTTCTGCATTTCATTTTCTAGATCACATAATAGTGAAAAAAAAAAAACCAAAAGAAAAAACTCTTCAAAGAGGCACAGACTACACAAGGGTCAGCTGAATGCAGGGAGTTCTCCTGAACTTCCCATGAAGAATTTGACATTATGGGAAAATTTCTGTCAGTTCTTAAAAATGGAAGAAGCACAATTTAAACATCTTGGAAAAATTTAAACATCTTTTATATACAGAAATTAATTCTTTCTTTTACACTTAAAATTTCTACAAAAGGCAATTTTTTTATTGAAACAGTCTTTTAATATATTAAAATTAATTCTTCTCATCTAAAAATCTACAGACTGCTATGATTTTCTCCAATGGCTTCAGGTGTCTGAATGCAAAAGTAATTTTTCAGATATTGTCAGTTCTGATCAATTTTCTACTTTGAATTTATTCACATTGTACATTTCTGAATTTGCAGAAGGTCAAAGGATAAATATCTTTAGCATGTACTTTTATGTGTCATAAATGTATATATTTTTTTATCATAAGCCAGAATCTAAATTTCAGTATTCTGTTGAGGCAGTTTAGGCTAAGAAAAGATCAAAAGATAAAGACCGCTGCTACTTACTGCAATATCTGAGTTTGTAAGATTTTTTTAATAGTACCTAATTTATTGATATAATGAAAACAATAAATTTAGCATTATCAATACTGTTTATATAATCTATATTATTTAATTATCTATGTTATCTAATTATCTATATTATGTATATATATATTCCCATTATTTCCATTTAGAAAGCAAATGTCATCACTGAAGAGTTTGACTTTAAAATATGAAGTATTTAACAAATAAAACAACTTTCTAAAAAGTAAATCAGAGATTTATTTCTCTATACCATGGAAAGTACTTCAAAGTCATGAAAAAAATTTCTAGAAAAGTATTAGAACTGTTCAACAAAAGGTTTACAAATGTGTTCAACTCTGTGGCACTGGTAGCTTCTTGATTTTTTTACACTATTTAGTAGAGATGAGAATGCAAAAATGTTATAGAGCCGAGCAAAATAATCAAGGGCTCTTTCAGATTTTGTTTGGGTCCCAACAGTCACAGGACTATTGCAACTCTAACTATCACTTTCTATATTTATTCTGGTCCTTTCCAGAGAAAACCCGCTTCGCTGTGGAGGCAGACAGGTGAACTTCATACCCTGAGTTGCTAAGGAGGAAATCAGCATCTTATGGCAAAATGTAAGGAGCTGATGTGAACAGATGAGATGAGCTGTACAGCTGATGAGAAGTACCCCTGGCCAGCCTCCCTTACTATGACTCTGAGGTACAGAGACAATATGAACTAATCCATCCCCCCCTAGCTGATGTTTCCAGTCTACCACGTGAGATAAACCTCCCTGAGTAGGGTCATCACCATCAAGAGAAGAATAATTATCTCTCTACCTGTTTTGATAAAATTTTAAGCTACACTGTGACCATTTGCAGAAAGGGGAAAGAGGGATAAATATTTAATGGCATCATTGGTGCCTTCCTTTCCCTGCTCCATTGAAAGTAGCAAACAGAGAAAGAAACTAAAATTCAACCACATCAGCTAAACTCATTTGATCTCCAGAGCTGACCAGTTACCCTTTTCCATACTCCAGCCAACAACATCTTCTGGCCAAAAATACTGGCTCACCTGAAGGGGGGATGCAGAACAAAGATAGACCAAAAAAACATTATGTGAAAAGTCATAAGAAAATGTTTAAGAATGGATTAAAAAAAAACCCCAAAAGAATACAGTCAAACAGTGCAGCACTGAAGTAACAGAAACAATAAGAAAAAATATTTAGGTAACTAGTTCTGACTTGGATAGCATACTTGGATTGTAAAAGTGTTTTAGGACAGCTACACAATTTTATTTAAAAAAATATTTTTTTAAATATCGAGATATTGCTAGCAAAAGGTCTTCATATTCATTTGTGTGGGAAAAAGGAATCTGGCATGTTACTTACTTACTGCCATATGTGCTGATTGGAATTTGGACATACTTTACTAATGTGCTATGTATTGCATATTCACTAATGCCTCTTACATACTATTATATCATAACTACTCCCAGCAATTTATGCATGGGAAAAATGCAGATGTCTAGACTGAGTCTTTCTTCTGAGGTTTCAGCTTGTATCAGCGCACAAAA
>PYHW01009979.1:11254543-11288394 GCA_013186435.1 Turdus rufiventris
GCAATAGCTGTCACCAGCACACCACCGGGCTTCTATCTGTAACTTATAGCATCCATAGGATCCTGTATTAGCCAAGTGATGCACATTCAGCCATTCATCGTTGGCACATCTCTAAGTGTTCCAGAAGTTAGGATACTATGGATTTCTATTTTACTGAATTATGGAAATGCCAAAAAATCTGAATCAGTCGTGTGGGACAGTTAACAGGGTCAAAAGTACCAGAATTATTTTTAGTTCCCCTGCTGTGCAATTCCTATCACAGTATCTTATCAGAATTTAATTTCATAAATGATTATGGCTGTAAAACTTCAATAACCCACACTGTATAATATAAATTGTTTTGAACAGATGTATTCCTTGTAACCTTCTCCCAGTGAGAATCCTCTTCTCATTCCTTCTCTTTTTTATGTCTGCTAAGAAAAAGAATGCTATTGAAGGACCTCAAACCCAGCTCTGGGAATAAATGCCTTTGGTAATGATAAAGACCTGCATTAGTCAGCCAAGAAAAAAATCTGCATCATTACATCAAAGGTCAAAATATCTCCAGACAGAAGTTTTCATATGTAGATTCTACTTTTCAGTTCTAGGCAAGTGCAGATGACAAACTTTTGTGTCATGTAGCAAGGGATAAGAGGAAAAGAGCACTGCAGAGGTAGGAAGCAGATAAATACCAGAGGAGGATGTTGCTACTGCACACTTACAACCATCACTATCTATCTACACTGGATACTTACCTTAATTTTACAGAAAGATTCTGAGAAAGATGCCTGTGCAATTTCAACTAGAAGCCTATAATGAGTTTGAATTTTAGCACCCCATAAGAGCAAACGCATCAGTGTTTTTGTTCTGATTTTTCTTTGAAGACACAGTACCATGAACTTAATTCAAATATTTATTGAAAAACTCTTTATGAAAATTGTGTGGCAGCTATCCTGTACTACATATTACTTTCTCCAGAATATTTTTGAAACTGAAAACCAAACTTTATCTGGAATTGCACATAGAAGTTTCAGAATTGCTCTGATACTATAGGTTCTTTCATTTGCAAGCTTAGATATGTTGAAATAATATAAACTAAAATTTACTTATATACAAAAATGCTAGAAAATAATAAACAAGGACTGTATGAAAAGGGAGTTCAGTATGGATCTGTAATTCTCCTTTTCCTAAACATATTGAGTATTTCCACTGAAGTCATTGCAGGTTTGACTTTATATGGGCAGACTGCAAATACTTCAAGGCTTTTTAAGAACAATTCATATTTCTTACATATATTTGAAAAACAAATTTAAGAGAAAAATCAAAAGAAAAACAAAGCTGTATTTTAGCTCTTCTTTCTACTTGACATATTACTGACAGATGAAGGAAAATCACTGTATTATTTTAAAAATTATTCTAGTCATTAAATGCTAGAAATTATGAGTAATTTTACAGCACATATTACATGTATACTTAACTATGCCAAGTACAGACTTCTGTCTGTGAGGTGCGCTTTTATACAATTCTCAGCAATTGCAGAAGTGCAGAGAAAGCATAAGTATGAAAACAAGCTAAGAAAGGCAAGAATAAGGTAAGCGCTATGAATAGAAACAAGGATTAGAGAAGCAGAGCATTGAGTATAGGACAAAATTTCTGTGACTGGAAGAACTTACTAATAAGTAAATCACTGAGATTTCTTTAAGATTTACTCTCAGTTCTTATTCTATTACTTGTTATACTATGTTGTGGTCTTAAATAAATTTTTTGTGATTCTGCATCCCATTTACAGAAATAGATTAGTTAAAAAAAAAAAATCTGTCCCTCAGGCTTAGACATTTAAATTTTTATTTCCACAAAGCAGAGGCTAAGTATTTTTTCATGTCTTTCATTTCCTCCAGTATTGTTTGTGAGAAGGAACTACTGCCAAATATTAAAGGTCACTGCTGCTAAATTATCTGGTAGTAGGAAAGGCACTATTGTAAACCTTCAAAATCTATGTCCATAAACATGTACTTAGCTTAATTTTTATTGATAAATTTTTGTGAGTTCAACTTTCATTTTAAAAACTCAATAATCTTCAAGATTGACACTAAAGATTAAGGAACCTTAACTACTATTTTATGTGAACCAAGGTGTGGTTTTTCTTTGGTTCAGATGGGTTTTGTTTGTTTGGGGGGTTTTTTATTTGTTTGTTTGTTTGGTGGGGGTTTGTTGTTTGGCTTTTTTTTTTAATGTTGTATGTCATATCGGCAATAACCATAAAAGATCAAATGCTCAGCTATTCTGAATAGTTTTATTTTTAAAATAGTATAGCTAGTTTTACATTTAATACCATAGGTGAATATGAAGTATACTTCACATTTTTTAAATAGTGAAATTATTTAGTAATGTTAGTTTTTTCAGTTAATTTTATGAAAACTGAAGGTTCCAATATTTTGTTCCTTTTCAAAACGGAAGCAGGTTCTGAAATCACAATATTTACTTCAAAATCATTTGTGAATGACACTTCTCTTAATTAGTTATTTATGTATGTTATTCAATATAGTTCTTTGAAAATATACAGCATCACTGTGTAGGCAAGAATGTTACTAATGTGTTGCACTCCATCTATTTAGCAATTAATGTGATACATTCCAGACTTTGTTTATCTGTGTAAGGATGCCTTGGAGTCCGTGTACCTTGTGCACTATTGCTTACAGGCATGGAAATTAATTTTCTCATCTTGGGATATGAGGATCCTAATTGTGCCTGCTCAGCAGCAGTTCAAAACCTGTCATTTTTAGCCACGGAGATACCATTCCCCTTTGGCCAGCCTTTGGTTGACAAGGATTATAACAAATTGGCCACCTCTTGAATTGCATGCCCTTCTTCTTAAGCAAAGATCAGGCATGAACATCCAGAATCGGTATTTTTTTAAACTCCTATGGTAAAACGATATGAAAAATTAGAGAGAAGTCTGCATATGAAATGGCAGAGGCAATTTCACTACTGAAATACAGTGCCTGTGCCTCAGAGCAACCCTTCTACAGGTATCAGCTACCAAAACTGCAAACATGGCTTCACCAAAAAATATCCATGCTAGATTAGTTAATACAATTTACAGAAGAGTTGAATCACATAGCCTTCTAATCCAAAAATGATTGCAAAATTTGCATTTATAGTCATCTCATTTCTCACACCACTTAGCAGTCTGTAATGTTTCATGAGTTCATACAAGCTCAAAAGCCCTGTACTGCCAACTTCCATTGGAACTGTAAGTCTTAGTGCTCCTGAAAACTCAGCCTCTGGGACCTCGGATCAGTTACTGACAAAACTAGCAATTGACTCCCTTTAAAGTTTGTTTTAAATCACTTATCATCAAGGATTCTGGATCACAGGAAATGTCTGGGGATTTTAGGCACCTAAGTCCAGACTTCTGATCCTGAAAATCCTCACTCAGCTTAACACAGGAGGTGTCTACATTTCATTGACAAATTAATTTATCACTTCAAACTCTTTAGAGGCTTAAAAAGGCAATCTTATCCTATGATGATTTCCAATCTAAATAGTGTGCCAGTTTGTCCTAATTATTTCTCTGTGGAGCCATACTTGTTTTCTGTTCGTATCTGGGAGTAATTTGTCACAAAGCTTTGTTGCTTCATGTTGTTAAGGGGCTTAATAATCTTCTAAAGGAACTGTTATAGATGTGTGAAATGTTACTGGGATTCACATGTTTTCTTTTCAAAGAAATGAAAGTAACTTGCAAAGTCCCACTTCTACTTTGTAAAACATTAAAATCCTGAAACTAAAATATTAGAAATATTAAGAATTCTAAGTGCTGCCTACCTAGAGACCAGTGTTATTTGTCCCAAGTGCAACCATTTCATTGTCATGTTTAAGTGTCAATACTTCTTTCCAACCCTTTCATTATTCTATGCATATCATGCATCTCTTACTGTTCTCACTGCACAAAAGGTCCATTGATGCAGAAAAATATAAAAAAATATTGTTTTTCTATCATTGACAAAAATTAATTGTTGCACCATTTTGCAAATGGACAGTAGAGTATGTTATTTTCCTTTCACATTTTTGTCCTATCTGTAGCTTTATCCTCTGAAAGTACAAGAAAGAAGAAAGAGCTTTTTAGAAAAGTTAAAAAAAAAGAAAAGTATAAATATTCCTGTTTAACTCTCCTTGTCTTGCTGGAACCTAAAAAGCTATGTATGCTTATCCAGTACTGTTTAAAAATAGTTCTTTCTTTTAAACACAAAAGGTTAAAGAGTCTAAAAGATCTGAGGTTGCAATCCCTGAAATACTTTCTCTGTTGTCCTGGGAGTGTGACAGTCTGCAGAGATGAGCTGCTTCATGCATCCGTTGCTATGCAACCTCTGTGGCATCCCAGGAGCTCAAATGTCTCTGTCCTGTACTTCATGCATAAAATGGGGAGAAGAGCTGTCAGCTTTGGGGGTTTTATCAGTATTTTCAGCTTACTGCTCAGTCAAGGGAATTTGTGTAGAAAGATCTAGAAAACTGAAAGACAGAGAGAAACTTTAACCATGGGGAATATCATCTTAAAAATAATCTTTATCAGTAATTTATAGGAATAGCCAAATAGCACTTTGTTCACTTGAAACCTTACTAAGTTTTTTAATGACTTGTAGCAAAACTGGATAGGGATTTAAATTTATTTTTTTTCTGAACATCCTGTAAAATCCACTTTTTCAACAATATTCCCATTTGGAGAAAAAGAAGCTGAACTGAAAATAAAAACATAAGAGCTAGAATAAGATAGAAAAACAAGGAAAATAAAAATAGGAACTTTTATTTATTTCTCCTGCACCCTGATCTCCATTTCATTGACTGTTACTTTTCTAATTAAAATAGAAATGAAGCACACTTTTTCTACTTTAAAAAAGTGCTGAATTATGAACTGAAAGGTATTTTTTTTTTTTTTCTATTATGCCTGGGGAAGTCTACTTGCAGGTCTTTATTCCTGCTTCTTTTGGTGTTTTTGCAGACAATTTTACAAGTAGCTTAACTTTATAGTAATGCATGCAGTCTCTAAGCTACTTCAGCTCACCTGCATTCATAATGATAATGTAACCTACTTGGAAACAAAATACTTTATGGGAAATTATATGCTGCCATCTAATTTTATCAAGAACTGGTACTAAAGTTACTAACTCCATGTGTATCTAAACCTGAATATTTTATGGCAACGAAACCCAAATTATAGTTGAGAAATCTAGTTTTATGCTCATATTATTCACAAAACGTACCAAAAAATTCCAAAATAATATTTATATGCATAACATTGGCGTTCAAGGAAAAGAAAAAAGTTATTTAACTTTGTGTTACCTTCGTTATAACAGCATATTAGATTAAGCCTCAAATCTAGCATTCTGTATAATCACTAATTGTGTGATATCTGCTATAATATCACACCTTGCTTTAGTTTTCTCCTCCATTAAAAAAGCTTTCATACTGAAATGTTCCACTGAAAGACTATGCACTGAGACGAATTAGAAGCAGGTTTGGATCATAAAAGTTTATAAGATTTTTAAAACAAGGTTTACACTAACAGCAGCAGTGCTATCAAAGGTGTGAAAGACACATGGATTTCACATGGCAAATACCAAAGTAATTTAATTTTTTTTTTTTTTAAGTAGTGAAAAAGGAGCCATTTATAGAAGTTTATCTACAAATTCAGTGTGAAATTCTGAGTGTTCCCAAACTGGAAATTTAAGTCATATATTCAGATCATTACCTACATAATTGGAACAGTTTTATTTAGGTCTTATTTACATTTCCAAAACTGATCATATGAAATTGAGTTCTAGAAGAATATTTCTCTTACATTCTTATTAAATGAAGTAACATAGAGAATGATTTATGAGTTATAGCTGTACTATGCTTATCTTTTTTACATTCTGTATCTTTCTGAATACACAATTTGCTGTATTTTATAATAGATTAATGAACTAACCTCATATCCAGATTAATTCACTTCTTTCTAATAGATCCTAAGTTATTTAATTTTTGTGGAGAATTGCAACATTTTAAAAGAGGTTTTACTAAGTATTGATTTTTAATTTATTTTCCACCCTCTTCCACAACTTTCTTCCAGTCATAGATAAAGATGGCAAAAAAGACAGGCCTGAGACCCTGCCCTTGTTATCAGCTTCTGCAGTGTCTGACCCATTAACCACTATTCTGAGTCTAGTCATCCAAACAGTTTTTACCCAACTGATTTTCCCCTGAGCCAGATTGTGATGTTTAATGTGGGTGAGAGTATTACAGGTTTTGCTAGAGTCAGTGTAAATGACATCCACTGCTCTCTCCCCATTTGCATACCCAGTCATTTTGTCATAGAAGAAAATCAGATCAGTCAGGTGTGATTTACCCCTGGTAATTATGGCCCAGATTCTCTGCTGAGCTGCACATCATGTATTGCCTCTTTGAATTAGCAGTCCTGATCACCTCTTTTTTCATCTTTCCCTCAAAAGTTTCTCAGATAATTTAAGCACAGAATTTGGTATATAGTTGCTGAATTTACATTAATGTAACAGAAATTATTATTTGATGTTGCATCCCTGGCTGTCCAAACTACATCTGCACTGAAGGCTACGGCTATATAATCTCATAAACATAAATATATGTTTATATAGAGAGAATTTTCGACAGAAAGAAGAAACTCTTTATTGCAGGCTTTGATATAATCACAATTTCAAGAAATAAATTAGGAACCATCAAATTGCAATTCCCCTAATACTGCATAAAATTGCTTAATGCACGGTTTACAAGGTAGACTTGCAATGAGTTTTTTTCCTGACAATCGTCAGAGAAGGAAAAGGAACACATTTAATTAGGATTATTATTTAGAAACTGCTACAGAAATAAGGTTTTAAAGTCAAAATCAGCTTTTGGGAGGAACTTTGTCCGACACAGATGAGATTTTGAATATCTGCTCTCTTGATCTTGAAGTTTACTGTACAGGTTTGCAAGTGTACAAGTTTAAATCACTGCCCACACATATACTTAGGCATTCTATTCACAAAACGGTTGAGTTCTATTTTTATCATCGCACTTTGTTTTTCTTCCACTGCTTTCACTTTTTTTTTTCCATTTTGATAGTGCTTCTTTTCATGGGAAACTCAGAAAACGTTTAAGTGAAATTTTGTTATCTCTCAGATCATCAGGTTGCAGAGGATGCTTTCTTCCTTTTCCCTTACGTGACTATTTTAAGTGACAACCAGGTACCTTTAGGTAAGGAAGATAAATAGTTAACTAGATCTCTTTTCTTGGCTTATTGAAGACTTTTGCATTAAGAAACAAGGTTAAAGAAGGAAAAGAAAAGCTTTAGAAAATGTATTCTGATAGCTCTTACAAGTCCACCTTCCATACTCTCAGCAGCAGAAAGACAATGTGTATAGAATAGATACTTCAGATTTACAAACTGATGCATTCAAAACCAAGTAAGAGAATCCATCCTTTTCTGACTGCACAAATAAACTACTCATAAATAAAATTATTATAATTTTAACTTATTTGATAGGAATTCCAGCAGTTCTTGTCAAAACCTGTCTGAAAGATATAGGCAAGACAGGGACGAGGCATTAAATGCCTCTGACCAGCTTGCTTCCCCTCTCTGATTATACTAAAACAAAGCCTTGCTAGAAGTAATTCATAGCCACACATAAGTGTTTGGGTTCCTCTAGAAACACTAAGATGCAAATAGCTTAACCAAAACAATTCTATATCCTAAAATCACCAAGCCAGTGACACCTGTTGGGCTGTAAAGTATTTGTTCATCTTTTTTATTAAGGTCACTTAATAAGGTCACTTAATAAACAGGCTCACTTCTCTTTTTAATTCCCTGGATTAAATGAAAGAAGAGACAATGGCAAGTTAGGTTTTGATGTTGATGTCTTTGTTACAAGTGGACACAGTTAAAGATATAGTTTTCATTACTCCAGTTCTCATATCCCCATCTTTATTTTTGGTCAAGTTCTTGACATTTAGTTCAAGACATTTTTGAGAATAAAGACTGGAGCTCCAGAACAGCTAATTTTAAAAATATTTAATTGTGTGTGTAGTTCAGATGTTTATAAGTAGAAATCACAAAAGGGTAGTAAAAGTGCTTAATGCAAATAAAAGATATGAATTCTCACCCTTATGCTTAATGGAACGTTCAAGAGATCATTTAATACCACAAGCACAATCTGATTTTTCAGGAAAAACATTTCTAGATTTCCTTTTAAATGTATGTTCTTCACACCTTCACTTTCCCAAAACCATTATGTAGACGTTTTCACAGAGCAGCATTAATGTTTCAAAAGCTTAGAAAGTCAGCATTTTAGAGGGCAATGTTCAAAGGAATAAATTAAATTACACATGTCAATAATGTCAAATATTATTTATAACCCTGTGTTTATACATATCTGATGTTACTGTAGGCAGCTAGCAGGTCAGAAAACTTTCTAAAGAATCGATATAATTATTAATAAATAAATTATTATTAAAAAATTGTGGAATTGAAGAAACGCAAATTTTACGAAGGGATTCGAAAAAAATTAAGTCTTTTATTAGATCACAATAATGTATATATTAAAGCATATATTGAAGGGCCTGTGTTTCCATCAAAAAAGGGCATATTCCCACTTCTACGTATTATTGCAACCTGATTCCCCAAACCACACAATTTTCTTCTCTGCTGTCAAATTCGATTGTACAGTGCTACATATTTAAATATTTGCTTCCTCTTTATTGAGATTATACTTGCTGAATGGAACACCTACAGATTGAGGTAGAACAAATTCAGCTTTCATACGGTTCCCTATATTTTTCAATTTGTGAAATGGGATATGTACACATGTATGCACATGCACACACATTCCTTACTCAAACTTTAAGGCTTAGTCATCCCTGAATTCCTACTGTGGCTCTCATTCAGAACACTCAGAATACAGAGTTGTTTGCATGAGAATACCTTCTGTTGTTGGTTCTCATGATACTATCTATCTTCAGAGATGGAAGAAAAAAAATCTAAATTCAGTAATATCCACAAAAGTTTTGAAATGTGAGCTACAAAGGACAGGAGTTTCACTTTGAGTCTTGGAAACATGGGTAATGACTGCAGTACTCTGCTTCTGCTTCACATGCAGGCTGCCTGTTCCTTTAGAATCCATTAAAAATGTCATAAACATGTAGCATGGAATTCCATTTTCCTTCTTTCATCTGAAAACTGAGCTTCAGGAATTTATTCAGAGAAATAATCCTGAAGAATGGACTCCTGGAAAACTGCCTGCAGTTTCCTTCCTGCACATTGCCCAGGCACAGAGCTTGGTCTTTCCTGTTCTGGTTTAGACAGGTTTCTAAGGAAGCTCTCACGGTCACTTTTGTGAAGAAGTATTCAGAATATCTAGACTGTGACTTTATCTTTTCAGATAGTTTCACACAGATTTTATGCACAGCCTTTCACACATATTACATCTAATCACTTTGCAAACACCAAAAGCCTCATGTGGAAGTCCAACAGTGCATTCTCTGTTATCTTGAAGATGGCGGAAACAAAAAATTTGAATAATTTGGAGCTTGTGAATATCAAATAAGTTCTCAGAATAATTCGAAGTACATGACTGGGAGGACACAAAAACAGAGTATAATTATTAATAATTATCTAGATACGTAGAATACTACCATTGTATAGTCCTCAGAGAGGAATCTTAGCAAACATTTCTGAAACAATAACATGAACATGGACCCACATGGATGCACAGAAGGCATCCAATACGTGGCATCTGATGACACCTGCTGATATGAGGTAACAATACTTCCTGCTACTCTTTCTTCAATCACTTAAATGAATATAATTCAAATATAATTCAATTTCTGAAACTGAATTATGATCAAGAATCTACACAAGAAAATAAATAATAACAATAAAAACACAGGAAAAATAAACCATCTTGACTGAACTAAACTGAACTGAACTGAACTGAAGGAAATAAAAAGAAAGGAGTGTTCTAAGATGATTCTCAGTAAGTGACTGAAACAAATCATCAGTAACTGCAAGATTCAAGTCTTTTGTTGTCTCAGTGCAGGAATGAATGTCTGTCTGGAAGATGTGTTTCAGAAAAACACCACATTGCCCTTATGTGCAAAAATAATGAAATCATCTTATTCTAATGCAGTTATGCAAGAATAAAAACTATATAATTTAATTGTAACTATGGTCTTCTAAGCAGCCTAATTCTGACAGTGTTAAATTATAATGCCTAAATCAAATTGTGGTGCAGACACTGAAAGTAGTAAGACAACATTTTTTCTTCTCTATAATATTTAAAAGTAAATTTTTCACATATAGGCCTCAAAGAAATAATTTGACTCAGATTTGTAGCTATCAAAAATCTTAACAGTGTTCCAAATTTAAGAACATCTTATTAGAACTAAAAAAAAAAAAAAAAAAAGGAAAAAAAAAAAAGAAAATAAAAAACCAGAGAAAACTCATGTCCTTACTGCCAAATTCTGAAATATGCTGTGATATTTAAAGCTTCTGGTTCTTTGGAGAAAAAGAAACAAGAGTTCAGTAAACATATTTTACCATCTGCTTGGGATTCCATAAATTAAAGATGTCTGGATATTTTTAACTGCATTCATACAGACTTGGGTATCTTTTCTCTGTTTTGCATCTGTCGTGTTTAGCTTCTTGGTATAAAACTAGCAGAGGGAGTCCAAAAAATACAGAACATGCTCTTACTTCTGGATTGTGAGAGAGTGCAAAAAGATACTCACACACAACTTGGTTTAAGATGCTAATATTTACTACAAAGTGTTTACTATGTTTCTATTAAACCTTAAAATTCTTTTATCATCTATTATCCACTCATTGATGAATTCCAGAAACATTAGAAAGAAATATAAATATACAAAGAAAGAACAAGCAATGTCAAAAATATTTCCCTCAAAAAACAAGATGCCATTCACTGACTATTTTATGGTTATTACACAAATACATTATTATTTAGACTTAAAATTTTGTTTAGCAATTTAGAAATTTATATTCTAAAACTTTAAATTTAATTTAGAGTTGTTTTTATTATTTTGATACATTGAATAGTAATTTTTTAAAATGCTTTCCTGAAAGACTGTGGAATATGGATAATTTGACTACAGTTAGCAATAATTTTCAAAAAGAAACTAGTAAAAAAACCTGTGTGTCTGGAAATTACTGGAATGTAGAAAGTTCCCATTATAGTTCTCAAACAAACCTCCAGTAGAGATAAAAGAACGTTTCTAATGTTTTTCCATTTTTCAGTTGATAGGCGATAAGACTAATTTCTCTTTATTCTGTACTTCATGCAATATGAAAAGAATTACAATATAGTGACTGTATTTTCTGCAGGATAATCTTTCCATCACAAGGTACTCCTGAAATACTTATTTTTCCCAGAGGGATCCCTCCCAGTCCTCACAGAGATGTTGATGAATTATGGGTAAGATGAGCAGAAATGAGGCAAATTAGATGGCTGGACCCAGAGGGTGGTGATCATGAACTGTACAGTAACTGGTGATGCACCCCAGAGGTCGGTTCTGAGCCCAATTCTCTTTTACATCCTCATTAATTATCTGGATGTTTGTCTAGATCATACCCTCACCATATTTGCAGATGAAATGCTAGCAGCAGTGGTACTTGTTACCTTTCTTCCTGTATAACATATCAAAATTGTGAAGAGGTCAGAGTAGGAAGAAATTGGAACATTGTGAATAGAATACAGAACATAACACTATGTATGTAGTGTTTCCATAGGCATCAAAATGCAAAACATGACCAGGAGGAGACAGAAAATCGCCAACATATGCAGAACTGTTGAGTGGAACCATGCATCCATTAGCTCTGGCAGATCATAGTACCAAAGAACACAAGAGAAAAATCAGCACATCAGTTCATGTTGACCTTTTCTCACAAAGAAACAGAAGAAAACACAGAGATTTCATTTATGAGGGTGCTTGTACATCACAATCTTTCCTGAAAAACTGAAGGAAGTAACCTAAGACCAACTAAAAGCAGTAATATTAGACTCTCACCAGCTTAAGTACAGAAGAAAAAACGGCTACCAGCTACCCTTCCCAGGTTTATGAATCCTCTGCTACTAGTGATTTAATGACAACATGTGGCTCAAAAGCAAACATTTTGCATAACTAGTTCCATAAATGTATTCATCCTCTCAGATGTACACTGGGCAACAAAGTCAATTCCTTTAATGGGCCTTGCATAGATTCCTTTACAGTAATTTATGTTTTTATAGTGAGTATTTTCTTAGGAAGTGGTAATTTATGTTCTTATCTAAGCTTTTTTTATCATGGGAAAATAATATAAATTTTCTTTCCACCATGAATATAGCCTGGGGCATGAGTAATATTACACTTATGTTTTTTGTATTTGGAAATCATACATTTGTTTAAAACTGTAATCTTCCTCACACTGCTATTACATCCTTAAAAATGAAGCACAGTAAAACTTAGACTGGTCTATATGTACGATATATTAGTCATAAATTAAATTCTTGGAGAAGAGTATGAAACAAGGTAGCAGGCAGTAAAACTTCCCTGGCATATTCTGCAGTCAAATTCCTTGGAAATTTATGAATTTAAGGCATGTTCCTTTATTCTTAATATTTCTCAATGATTTTATTTCCCAATAGTTTTTAGAGGGCAGAAGAGGACACCAAATTTAAACATAAGACAGGCATTCAGTAAAGATGTGATGCATATGATCTCACTGATTTTAATACTATGAAAAGCAGGTTTTAAAAATATCTCAACAGAATGTACCGGTGTAGGTTGGGAAAATAAAAGCGAAAAACACAGTTCTTAAGGAAAGCAGGGACAAAACATATCATGTAGAATAGCAGTAGCTTGCTCTCTCTATATACATATATATATAAACAAATACTTTCTGTTCTTCTCATGGATCACCATAATCCCTTTTCCTAATAAGTAAATTGGGTTGCATGGGAAGGTTTTGGTGGAGGTTGGGGGCCCGCAGGGCTGACATTAGTGGGAGCTGATGGAAGCTCCCCCTGTGTCTGACAGCCAATGCCAGCCAGCTCCAAGAACAGCCCAGCACCGGCCAAGGCTGAGCCCATCACAGATGGCAGTAATGTCTCCGTGGCAGCATATTTAAGAGGAAAAAAAAAGTTATTGCACAGAAATAACTCCAGATAAAGAGTGATACACGCGCGCACACACACACACACACACACACACATATATATATATGTGAGAAGCAGGGTCAGTGATAAAGAATGGGGAGGAGGAGATTTAGGCACCAGAGTTGAGATTCCCCTGCAGCCTTTGGTGAGACTGCTGTGTCCCTGCAGAGATCCACCTGCATCCCTGGAGGAGCCTACTCTGGAGCAGGTGGATACACCCCAGAAAGGATGTGACCCCGTGGGCAGCCCATGCTGGAGCAGGCTCCTGGCAGGGCTCTGCAGAATCGTGAAGAGAAGAGCCCACGAGGAGCAGGACTGCTGGCAGGAATGGTGACCCTGTGGGGGACTGAGGTTGAAGCAGCCTGTTCCTGAAATGCTGCACCCCACGGAGCAGCTCATGAAAAACTGCATCCCATGGGAAGGACTCATTTTAACAAGTGCATGAAGTGTCTCCCGTGGGAGGGACCTCAGGCTGGAGCAGGGAAGGACCCTCCCTGAGGAGGAACAACCTGTGATGAGCTGACTGTAACCCCCATCCCTTGTCTGTGCTGCTGAGCGGGGGGAGATAGAGCTGGGAAATAGTGAGGGTTGGAAGGAAGGTGTTTTTAAGATTTGCTTTACTTTTCATCATCCTGCTCAGATTTTTTTTTTCTTAGTAATAAATTCAGTTATTCTGCCTAATTCAAGTCTGTTTTGTCCATGATGGTAATCAATGAGTGACCTTTCCAGCCCTTATCTCAATGCACCAGTCTTTCATTGTATTTTTTCACCCCTGTCCAGTTGCAAGAGGTGTGATAAGAGTGGTCTTGATGAGCACCTGGCATCCAGCCAGATTCAAACTACCACAATAAAAAATTCTGTTGCTTGCTACTGCTGAATTGATAAGATTTCTTTTAATTATACCCATGACACACAGAAACTATTTAAAAGTGCTAATTTGCTCCTTTTTTGTTATCTTTATTCTGGTTTATTCTCTCTAATATTCCAAATTATTTTGCATTAAAGTGTTGCTTTGAATTGAAAACATCTGTTTCATTGAAACTAATCGAGAAGAAATAAATAAAAAAAAAATGTAATGGAGACTAGGTCAAGGAAGAAATGCTAAAAACATCAAGAGGGCTCATGGATACATGACCTACATAGATATTTTCCCCTCTACTGCCTTAATAAATGCTAACATAATATTTTATTTTTATTTCCTAATTTTGCTTTTTAAACACTTGAATGATTTTGAATCAAAGCTGGTGGCAGTAAGTATATAGCAATTTTTTTAAACTCTAATTAAGATTAATTTTCCTTGCCTACACCCAACATATGCTGTTAGGACACTGTAGTTTAAGGAGCAGAACATCTGTATCCCACAAGCCCTCACTGCATACATTAGAGACACACTATTTTCCATAGTTTATAAACCAGTTCATTCTTCCATGTGATGACAGTACATGCTTGATGAGGATGGGCATTACAACCAGTGAGGGAAATACCTAAGCAGTGGATTGTTGTTCTGAGTGGTTATCACACTGAGACAAATTGCTGTAGATGGAAAACAAATTCCATGGTTATGAAAGAGAAGCAAAAATATCTCTCAGTGTAGCTTTATGAACCATGTATTCCTTCTCCATTCACATCCATCTATTTTAACTCTAGTAATTAAAAGCTTATTTGTAGATTGCTTCAAGACTTTTTGTGCAATAGATCTTTCCATCACACATATAGAAGATACTCATGAGAAAATTCTTTGCAACTTTATCTTCAGGCTGAGCAGTAGTGTGAAGGCTACTTATCCTTAATCATTGGCTTTGTGGATGAATAATGAAAATGCTCCTTAGCTTATAACCTTGCTGTGAAACCCTGAAAACTTTTCCACCATAACCCCACATTCCCCCACTGTTGTTTCTCAGTTTTCCTCAAGGTTTTATTATTTTCCAAGTTTTGTGGTGGGTCAAAAATCTACTCAATTCTCATATGCTCATTTTCATTTCCCATCAAAATTCAGCTGGTTTTGAGGAGTGAGCACATCCAGAATTAATTTCCTTGGTAATTTGCATTGGGAGGGATTGATGGCATTAAATTTGTGATATTGCATTACTTCACAGAGGGTGGAAACAATGCACTATAAAATAGTGCCATATTTCAGCCTCAAGTTTAGCTAGAAAAAAATTTAAAAGTAAATTATTATGAAATTAGTACATATATGTAGGTGGTAGAGATTAGCTGTTATCTACAAATCACCTATAAACTAGAAGGGCAATTAAGTACTTCTGTTATCTTGATTCAGTCCTGAAAACAGCATCTTACTAGTAGGATTATTCATATGAGAAAGTAATCTAGCATCCTCTGAAGTTCTGTACCAATTTCTTGTTTGGATTTTTCATCCCCTCCTTATTCAAGAAGCCTTGCAAAATATTAGGAATGCTGTTCAACTTGCTCACCACAGGAAGAGATGGTAAAATCTGAGGAAGGCAGAAGGGATTATTTTAAACTTCTAAGGGAATGAGTAGATATAAATGTACAAATTTAATTAATCTTAATTTTACATGGTATATAAAGGTCAAATTCGCAACATCAGGATATACAGAATATATTTCCTCAAGATTAAATACCTGGCTCTTAATGAGGAAGCATTTCTGTGGCCGTATAAAAGAGACTGCAATGTTAATACCAGTGGAAATGCTTATCAGTACCACATAAAAATCAGAGAAAAAGCTCAGTTATTTTTGATATCATGATGTCTGAATTAAAGAACAAATCATTCAGCCTTAAACTAAGAATTAAATATGTTTTTTTTTCCACTTGCTTCTTACGTCTACATAAAATTTATTAACCTTTGAATTGAGGATTAGGCATCTGCTGATGCATAAAGAGCCGTAAATTAATTATTTAAGCATTACTGATATTATTACTAGATTCACATCTGTATTTTCTATCACCTCTATCTTTAAAATCTTACAGTTTTTTGCTTTAAAAAGGATTATTATAGAAAAACATGTACTAGTTGTTATGAAAAAATACTTATTCCTATGAGGGAGAGGCTAAAAAGCCCCACAACCTGACCCAGCTTGAACAGCACAAGTTTGTAGTTTGTATCTCCCAACCAGAAGGATGTGTGTGAATGTAACTGTAGGCTCAAAGTCAGAGAAACAGTTTTCTATGCTGAGATTTTCCTTATGAATCTGACAGCTACAATACTCAGTTTTGCAAAATGTATTTACTGTACAAAAATAGTTTTACACTGGAACATAGTTTCAGCATAGTGTCTGGTTTTAAAGATTAAAGATGCCCATCCTTAGGAAACCCTGGAGGAACAAATCTCTGCAGAGGAAAGGAACCAATTTTCTTTAAAGTTTTCTTTTATCTATTTCTATACAATTTAATTGTGATGACCCAGATAGGTACTTCATGCTATCATCTTTTATTATATTCTGGACAGGGAATACAGTTTAATGACAGCTACAGAAAATGGGGAAATATTAAGCACATATACCTAATGTTAGCAAACATCATTATATCCATATCAAGAGGAATTTTTATTTATGGAACAGAGAATAAAATACATTTTAAAAGCAAAAGATATAAAAATAATTTCTATAGAGAATACTGCAGACTTTAAAATAAACTTTCAGTTTTAGTCAGCTGAAATAGTCAAAGTTGAGGCACAAGGAACATCCAGTATCATAATTTATAGAGCAATATGATCTACATGGTTCTTTGCAGGCATAAGCAAAAATGTGGATTATTTTCTTGGAAAAACCTTAATATTATATAAGACTAATAATTATAGCCTTATTAGATATAAAAGAACTGATAAATATTTATTTTTAGTCTCCAAAATAAGGTGAAAGGCAGTATTAGTTGTGTTTCCTACACATCATGTATAAACCTGAAGCTGCATTTTAATGTATCTTCCTGATCTCAGTTTTTCTATATATATTTAAATGCTTAGATTAACTACTGCTCACTAGAAATACTAAAACTCCATGTTAACAATAATTGCTGTCTGGTTTACATGAATTTTCAATCTCTCCTAAGAGACTGCCAGGTTATCTCTTCTGATTTCATGGGGTTAAGTAGTGGAAACTGGACACAAAAGTACATAATTGAGAATAGTTCTTCATGAAGACAAAAATAAGTCTAATCCAGGCTGTACCACAGTCACCCAAAACGGTGACTCTAAATACAGCTACAACTGGTAAGAAATTATGAAATTAAAAGCAGATGATATTTTTGTGGGCAGAAGGAAAGATAAAATTGTGATTTCACTACATTTTAATGGCTCTTCAGATACTTTATCTGATACTTTTATCTATTTGGGATATCTATGTTTTCCACTTACAATACAGTTCTGGAATTCTCTAACTTCTTCATTCAAGTAAATAGGAACTGTCCACGTTTGTGTCAAGGTTAAATTTAGATGTATAGGGTAAATTAAGTTCTCAGTTTCATTTCACTGTAAATACTGAGTAATTGAAATCAATGGACCTACTCCTGATTTATATGAGAGTTACTGAAGGGAGAATTTGATGTTTCTCAGGTCAATACCAAGGGTCTTGCACACAAACAATTACATTAACCTATATCAGCTCTGCAGCTATGTCAAGGATACCACTATGTGTAAAGTTGCGGCATTTTATCCAGGCTGAAGATTAACTGAATCCAGAGCAATGTTCTCTTAATGGCATTAATAAATTTCCATAATGGAGGTGAAATAAGTTGTAGAAGCAGTGACAACCTTCTGAAATATACAACACAGTCACTGTAGTGGTGATACAGTATACATTGCCAATCAGAAACATAAACACTACCTGCATGAATATGAAGTCGTTCCAACATTGAAAGGACCCTTTGTTCCCTTTCATGACTTAAAAATCCTAGGAAGTTTCATGGAAATAAATCACAGTGAATAGATAACCAAAAAGACAGCAAAGACTATTAATGAGTGGCTATTTTTAGCTTATATTTGAAGCCTTATTGTCAAATAAATATCACTGAAGATTAATAGAAATGCAAGTAAATTTTATAGATGTAGTGACTTACCATCCATTTTTTAAAAATTAATTTTAGTTCTTAACGTTACTCAGTAAAACCGTTGAAAATTTTAAAATTAAAATTAGACATAGGTAATATTTTCAAATGGGACAGTTAAAATAAAGTGCTTAAATCAATGCCACTGAAATTGTAAGAGATTTTTAATAGCAAATCTGATGGGTGCTGGAAACAATGCTACAATTCCATTCTGCAAATTAGTATATTTCAGTAGCAGAAACCAACCTGCACTAAATTAAGCTGGTCATTGATGGATTTCTAAGTAAGAATAAATTAACAATGCCATTGACCTTAGCAAGTAATACGTGTGCTGCTTGCAGCACCATTACATACCTGACAAACTAATAGGACAAATATCTGGGTCATAAAGCAGTGCTGGTGGATTGGTGAAATGTGAAGAACGTTTATATTTCCAAGACAGAAAGATTAATAACCATTTCTACTGGGGGAAAGCATGAATTTAATGCAGGGCCCACTATGCTTGGTTTCCCTTTTCTTACCTCAACTTTCCTTGTTATCACACCACAACTGACCTGGATTTTGCACTTTTTACTTTTTTTAAATTTTGATTTCCATCTAATAAAAATTTTACCTTTTATTTTGAAAAATTCTAGCCTTTGATTCTTTTTATCTAGACTTCCAAGCTGATATCGGTGATTAGAATGACTTATATATTATTCCACCCAAATGACAGTTGTGAGCGTATTCTCTTCTTATTTATTCCATTTCCAAATAAGAATAAATATATAAATATAAATATTTTTCAAAAATTGAGTTGATAAGAATTTCTCATCTAGAGCAAATCTGAAAGCTCCATTTTACTTCTCTACCCATTCCTGCAGCTTTCCCTTTCTTCCCTTGACAGCTGCCCTGGCACACACACACACACAAGGAATTCTGCTTGCAGTTGCTCCACAGCAGTTTTTGGCAGGGTCACTTCTACAACACAGATTTAAGCCAAAGCCAAGTATCTTCACCTTTGGAAAACTGTGTAAACACTCTGAAATAAATCAGTCTACTATGTATGGAACATGTCTAAGAAAGCTGACAAGAGCTCTAACTACCTCTTGGGAAAAGGGGATAAGGAGAACAGAAAGAGAAAGCAACACGGAAACAGAGAATTAAACAAAACCAGGAATAATTTAAAATTAAGTTCTACAGCTTAAAAGAGACTGAATTTTCTGGAAACTGCATCCTTCTCTTTTTCTACACAAAAGCAGAAATTTAAACTTCTCAATCCTATCCACCTGCCAGCACGACCAACACTGGCAATGTGAGCAATGTGAATTAATTAAGTACAGTGGATACCCTCAATATTTTATTACATTATCCGAAGTATGTCACAAATGGGAAAAAAAAACCTGAAACAAAGTAGGTATTCACTACCAAAAAGCACAAGAAAAGCACTAAGATGGAATTAATTCCAAAAAGGGCCTTTTTCATTAAGAATCCTACTTACAATTTTCATGAAAATTGCAAATGTAGCAGAACATACAGACAGCTCACCATTTTTACTCCCTCCCTGCACTTGTTGACATTCTCAGTATACTTGAACACTCAAGACTTTCAGGCTCTCTTTGCTTTTGAAATATTTCAAAATGTTGAAAATGCTAAAGAAATTTTGTCTAGAGCTCCTCCATGCCCAGATATCTGTAATAATCTAAATATTCTTTTTTATGAAAGACCATGCTACCTGTCATTCATGTTGTTCAAGTAGTTTCACTGAGAGTAGGAAGAGAATTAAATCAGACTGACAGATCAGTGGACAGTGGAATGAAATTTAAATTAGAGAGATAAATCCAGAAAACCTCAAATAGGTACAGCAGTTATATTTTTATGCAGTTGAAGAGTCTTCCAATTCAAATTGCATAATATAATTTTTAATGAACTCATTCCAAATACATATCAGAGGATACAGCTCAAGAATTCACAAAGGAAATATGGTGGCCTATGTCTGATTAAGAGATTTAAAAGTTCTATACCTTTACTTGAAAATTTCTTACTCATTTAAATTACACTATAAAGTATTTCATTTTTAAAAACTGTAAAATTTTAATTAAAAATTAAATTAAATTAAAATAAATTCTATTAAACTAAAAAATGTATCTGCATCAGTTACTGATTATTAAAAATTATCAGATTAAGGCAATATTTTGTGACAATCAAGCATCTTTCCTGCCAGTCTCTCAAAATCATATCAGCTTATTCATCCTCATTCAGTATAGGCAATTTTAACTGAGATGGATACGTGGCACTTTCAGTACTGAAGATTTTGTCTAAAGATGCAATTTATTGTCTCACACTGTTGGCATTAATGAAATGTCTAACTCATAAGTCATTAATTTTTCCATGAGAACAAATGAGAACAAGATTAGGTCAATACTAAGGGCTTTCAAAATCTTACCCACTATATTTATGCCAAGCTAAAATGTATACACCTTAAAAAGGCGACAATATCAACGTTTTGATATTGTGTCCACAAAGAAAATAATTCTTCCTCTTAAAAGAAAAAGAAACCCTAACTCTGTGGACTATAAACTAGCTTGTTTACACAAGCAAGTAGCCTGCATTCTTCAGACACCTTTTTTGGCTGTTTTCAGTGAAATTAATTGTTAGTTTTTGCTCTAATTAGTCAGTTGGACCATGGAAGTTGGAACAATGGAAGTTGCGAGGGAAAGGGAACCTCAATACATCCCACTCCTACCAGTTTGATGCCAGTGCCAGCAAGAGACACCCAGAGCCTGGAGAGGGACTGCAGGTCAGCAGGGGAACACCTGAAGAGCTGCACAAAGGAATTCCAGCCACCCCAGACTGCAGCGCAGCTTCACTGGGACTCCATCTCAAATGCCTCCATGCAAGCTCAAGCAGCATGGGGGATAAACAAGGGGAGTTAGAGATGTGCACAAGCCTACAGGGATGTGATCAGGCATGACATGCAGACCTGGTGGGATCGATGTCTCCTATGAATGGAGTTTTGAAATGAAAGGACACAAGGTTTTCCAGAAGGAAAGGCAGAGGAGACAAGGATGGGGTGATTTTTGTCACAGACCAGCTGGAATACAATGGAGAATGATTGAGGAACAGACCAGTGCGGATCATCAGAGTTAAAGGAAGGGCAAGAGCAAGTGACATAGTCACAGGGCTCTGCTACAGGTCACACAGAAGGGAAGAACAAGGATATGAGGCCCTCTAGAGAAAAATGGGAGCAGCCTTACATTCATAAGTCCTGCTGAAGGGACGACACAGCAGGGCATAAGCAATTCAGGAGGTTCCTGGAATGCATTGATGGCAGCTACTTTCTCCAAGGGATAGAGGAACCAGCAAGGAGAGGTGCTATGCTTGACCTTCTCACCAAAAAGGAGTGGCTCGTGAGCAATGTTAAGCTCCAGGTGAAGGAATGTGAAGCCTTGGTTGCACTGACCATGAATTGGTAGAATTTCAGATCCTTAGGGCAGTGAGGAGGACGTGCAGCAAGCTCACCCCTGGACTTCAGGAGGAAAATCTTGGCTTCCTCAGGGATCTGCTTCTTAGAGTACTCTGGGACAAAGCCCTGGAGACAAGATGGCCCAAGGAGATTGGTTAATATTCAAGGATCACCTCCTCCAAGTTCATGAATCATGTGTTCCAACAAAGACGAAGTCAGAGGCCTGCATGGATGAAAAAGGAGCTCCCAGACAAAAATAAATGCTAAAAGATGCAGAATGGAAGCAAGGACAGGTAGCCTGGAAAGAATACAGAGAAATTATGTCAGTAGCAAATGATCATGCTAAGAAAGCTACAGCCTTGACAAAAATCAAGAACCAGGAATGTCAAGAATTACAAGAAAAGCTTCTACAGATATGTCAGCCGTGAAAGAAAGAGTGGGGAAATGTAGGCCCTCTATGGGAGGACACTGCAGACTTGTTTATCCAGAATATGGAGAAGGTTGAAGTACTCAACAATTTTTTTGCATCAGCCTTCAGCAGCAAGTGCTCTAATCACACCACCCAAGTCACAAAAAGCAAAGGAAGTGTCTGGGAAACAAATGAATGCCCAGTGTATGAGAAGATCAAGTTCAAAACCACCTAAGGAACCTGAAGGTGCACAAGTCCATGGGGCATGATGAAATGCATCTGAAGGTCCTGTGGGAATGGGCAGACAAAATTGCCAAGCCACTATCCAGCGTAGTGGAAAAATGAGTTTCTCACTAAATGGAAAAATGGAGACAAAACTCCCATTTTCAAAAAAGGCAATAGGGAACACCCAAGAAACTATAGGCTGGTCAATCTCACTCCTCTGCTTGACAAGATCACAGAGCTGGATCACAGAACCTGCTGGAAGCTATGCTAAGGTAACTAAATAGATGATTGGTGACCACCAACATCCAACATGGCTTCACTAAGGGCAAATTGTGCCAAAAAAATTGATTGCTTTCTATGACAGGACTACAGTGTTGGTGGGTAAGGCACGAACAAGTGCCATCATTTACCTGACTTGAACAGTATTTAACACTGTCCTGCACAATTTCCTTGTCTTTGAATTGGAGAGGCAGGGATTTGGTGGGGGGACCACTCAGTGTATGAGGAATTGGCAAGATGGTCACACTGAAAGAGCTTTTGTCAGTGGCTCACTGTTCAAGCCGAGACCTGTAATGAGTGTTATCCTCAGGGGTCAGCATTGGGACTGGTGCTCTTCAACATCTTTGTCAGTGACAGGGGCATGAAATCCAGTACACTCTCAGCAAGTTTGCTGACAGCACCAAGCGGTGTGCTGTGCTGTGCTGTGCTGTGCTGTGCTGTGCTGTGCTGTGGTGCAGTCAACACTCTGGAGGGAAGGGATGCCATTCAGAGGAACCTGGACAGGCTTGAGAGGTGAGCCCTTGTGAACCTTGTGAAGTTCATCAAGACCATATGCAAAGTCTTGCCGCTGTATCAAGACAATCCCAAGCACAAATACAGACTGGGCAGAGAATGTATTAAGAGCAACCCTGAGAAGAAATCACACATTTGGTGTGATTGGGATGGTGTCTTGATGGATGAAAAGCTCAACATGGGATGGCAGTGTGCACCTGCAACCCAGAAAGTCAACTGTGTCCTGCCTCAAAAAGATCAGGACCAGCAGATCCAGAGAGGTAATTCTCCTCCTCTGCTCTTTTGAGACTTCACCTGGAATACTGCATCTAACTGGAGTCCCCCACATAAAAAGAGAGAGTCCGGAGGATGGCCACTGAGATGATCAGAGGGCTGCAATGCCTCTCCTATGAAGAGGGGCTGAGAGATTTGGGATTCCATGGCCTGGAATTCACATTAAAGTAGTCTTCCGGCACCATCAGGGGGCCTACAAGAAGCCTGAACAGAGACTTTTTGCAAGGACATGTGGGGATAGGATAAGGGCATATAGCTTTAAACAGAAAGAGGTTAGGTTTAGATTAAACGCTTCTTCACTGTAAGAGAGATAAGACACTGGAACACACCTCTCAGAGAAATTGTGGATACCCCATACATGGTGGTGTTCAAGGCCAGCCTGGATGGGGCTCTGAGCAGCCTGGTCTAGGGGAAAGTGTCCTTGGCCATAGGAGAGGGAGTTTGGAAACAGATGATGTTCCAACCCAAACTATTTTATGATTCTTAGATCGTATAAGACAGGCGGCTCCCCTGCAGCTCATGGAAGGCCACTGTGGAGAAAATAATCTCCTGCAGCCCATGGAAGACCCAATACTGGAGTAGGTGGATGTGCCTGAAGGATGCTGTGACTCTGGGAAGACTGTGCTCGAGTAGGCTCCAGGCAGGACCCGTGATCTCATGGAGAGAGGAGTTCGTCCTGGAGAAGGTTTCCTGACAGGACTTGTGACCCTGGAGGGAACCCACACTGAAGCAGTTTGAATGGAATTGACACACATCAGAGGAGTTTTCAAGGTGTGTCTCCCATGGAAGGGATTCCACACTAAAGCAGGGTGAGAGTGTGCAGAGTCCTCCTCCTGAGGATGAAGGATTGGCAGAGACATGAGGAATTGACGACAAGCTCCATTCCTCATCCCCCTTCACCACTGAGGAAAAGCAGGGAGAGAACCTGGGTGTGAAACTGAGCTCAGGAAGAAGGAATGGGTGGTGGGGGGAAGGTGTTTTAAGATTTGGTTTTATTTCTCATTATGCTCTTCTGATTTGATTGGTGATTAAATTAATTTCCCTAAGTCAAATCTGTTTTGCCTATGATGGCAATTGGTGAGTGATCTCTCCCTGCCTTGATCTCATCCCATAAGCCTTTTTTTATATTTTCTTTCCCCTGCCCAGTTGAAGAGGAGAGTGATAGAGCAGCTTTAATGAGCTCCTGGTGTCCAACCAGGGGTGAATCCACCATGGGCTTTTTTTAACACTGCATGAGTAAAAAAGCTGTCTGTTGCACAGAGATATTTCATGTGATAATAACTGAAAAACTTCTGGAAAAAGTAGAAAAAATGCCTATAATTCAAGGAAGTATATAAATTCAATTGCCTTATTTTAAATATATGCTGAACTGTTATGCGTTTTAATGAAACTTCAGCTTTATACATAAGGCTGAAGAAGACATTTTCTGCTGCCAAATGGGAGCAAGGTATTGCTGTAAAGGGTTAATGATTGTTTACTCTGATTTTCCTTGCTTTCCTTTGCTTTTCTCCTCCCTGTTCATTTCTTTGTACTTTCAAGTGGCTTTTTATATCCCCGCTTTACCTAATAAGCTTTGAAAATCATCTTCTAAAAAAATAAGAAGAAAATAAATTGGATTTCTTTTTCAGATGGAATTGCTTTTCCTCTAAAATATTCTGGGAAACAGTCTCTAGGAAATACGCTCTTGCATGCAATACTGAAGTGTTCTATGGTATAATAATTAAAACATCACTACAGATTTATAATTGCATCATCGATAGGTATGTGAAAAATATTGTTATTCAATGTTTTTTGGTTTGTTTGTTTTTTTTTTTTTTTTTGGTCATCACTTTTGGTTTTTATGTTGGTTAATTTCTGAAGAGAAAACCAGTCCTGTACATATGCACACATTGCATGTCCATTTTACTGCTTTTGAAGTGCTTGGTAAAAGCAGATGTACAGACTGCCAGGTGATGTCTGTGAAATCTACAAAATCTGGATGAAAGCACTATTGAATTTTTGAGGGAAAAAAAAAAAAGGCTTGAGGCAATCTAAGCTTTTACCTAAGTTAAACACAAGTCACACACAGACAGGAGTAGAACAGCTCTGCTCTAGCTTACAGCATGCTTTTTTCAGATGGCCTCTGGAAGGGAAGGAGGGACGGCAACAGTATTAAGGGTGCAAGTAAATGCTGTTTGTTCTGATACCCGTGTAATTGAATCTAGCCACACAATTAACTTTACATATTAAGAAATTGTCTGGTTCTTCAAGTCCTGTGGGAATTTTGCCATTTAGATCAACAGGAAGAGAACAGGAAAGAGTTAGTAGGATTATTTCACTGTAAATTAAATTAGACTTTTGTGTGCAGGATCAGACATAGAAGTAAGAACATACAGCTGTGTATAATGGATATTTAATCTTTTTCCTAGTATATCTGACTTGTAATCATAGAGTCCTTTGCAAATATTATTTGGTCCCTATGATATACTTTTAGAAAATGAAAAGGAATTTTCTCTGCTTCCATTTTTTCTATAGAAGTGAAGCTGCATCCATGCATTATCAAAATTTACAAAAAGTTTTGAGCATTTATTTTATTATAAACTATGCATTAGAATTTTTAAGTAAGAAAATCTATGTGTCCCTAGTAAAAAGAATGTTTTATATATTATGAAATTGATGCATTTCAGAATTCACATGCTGAATTCATCTCACACATTCTAGACCCACAAAAAAAGATTTTTAGAAAAGTCAATTTTATGAGGATGAACTATCAAAAGCAGGATAAATAATGTCAGAAGCTTGCCAAGAGCAGCAGACTAAAGAGATGAGAACCTGACTTCCCATTATCAAAATGCACTGAACAACAGAGAAGTAACCATATCCACTATTTCTTGAATACTGAAATATTTTAGTATTATTGCCGTGAAGATTTCCTCTTAAAAGCAGACAATCAAACCAAAAAAGTCCAAACAACAAAGTCACACCAAAACTGAGGTCCAGTTGGTTTAGTTTCAGCAGCCATGTACAGTAAATGAAAGCAGTTCTCTTTCCCAGCAATATAGATGACAAATAAGGTCCATGTGCATGCCAAGTTTTTCTGCAGACGTTGTAGCAGAAAATAGAGAAGGTTTAATCCCTAATAGCACAAAGAGTTGCATTGGCTTGAACTCAGCTATGAGAAACAGAGCAGTCACTGTGTTTTCGCACGTAGCTGTTTCATGCACGGCCAGTGAATTACTTCTGATGCATTCATATTTGGGGAATTTACAAAACCAGAGGGAAGGAAGGAATAAACATCCACAGGAAGACAAGATACACACACTTCTTTAAATACTCATCCAGCAAACAGACAAAACTTGTAAGTAAATGCAATTCTTTCAACAAAGCATATATTATTTGGCAATAATTTTAATCCTTGTTATTAAAAATTAAAAAAAAAAATTAAAAACCCAATTCTAGAGTAAAAAAAATAAGCCAAGGTATTTTCATATACTTTTCACACATCTTAATAGATACATGCTATTTGCACTTAGTAAAAAACCTTAATAAAACATTTTCCAATTTTTTCACCAACAGATCTCCCAAACATATAGTGATGGATCCATACATAAAGACATATAGCAAATAATTTTCATAATTTGTTTTGTCTATTGGATAAGTGATGCTATCCAAATATGCCTTTTGGGTACAGAATTTTTTGAAAGTATTGGGCATGCAGTAGTTCTGTGCTAAGTTGGGGATTAAATAAGTTGCTTCAAAGCTACTGAAGGAAGTGGAACTGGAGTCCGAGTACCTGTGGAGATCCGAGCATTTTGAATGTGAAACATTCAAAATCTGCTTGGCCACCATTAAAAAAAACCAAAACAACAAGGACACAGTAAACTTAAAAGCTYGGGCTTTAGTATGATGGACTTGAGACACTGAGAAGTTCTCTGATACTTAGCCTGGACTAACACCATCCTTTTTCTCCTGTYTTCAGAATGCCTAATAGGCATTCTCAAAAAACTAATAGACTAGGTCTCTAGTCTGTATTGACCTTTTGTGTCCAAAAAAGGCTAAAAAATATGATGAATGATCTAGAAAACATCTTAATAGGAGTGGATGAGGGAATCAGAATAGTTTTGTCTGGAGAGTAGGAGGTTTGGGACACCTCATTCGTTCTCTTCTGACATGTCTCAAGTTAGAGAGGTAAGGACCTTAAGTTGTACCAGGGGATGTTCAGATTAGTTCTCATAAAAAGAAAAAATCACTGAATTAGTAGTTAGGCACTGTAAGAAGTTGCTCAGGGAGCTGTTGTGGAGTCACAGTTTCTGGAAGTCTTCAAGAGGGATCTGGATGTGTCAGTTGTGGATATGGCTTAGGGGTTATTGTCATAGTGCTGGATAGATGGACTAGATGATCTTGAAGGTCTTTTACAACCTTGATGACTCTGTGATTCTGTGATTTTTAGAAAATGTTATGAGACTCACAACTTTACTCAAAATGCATCAATTGAATGTAACACTCTGTTCCTCTTTCTAGTCTCAAAAAACCCCCAAAGAGAAAAAAATTATAAGTAGAAACACCAAGATGAAGATTATAACTGTAGTATTCCTCCTGATTCAGAAGCTGTTGATTCTTCATGAAGTGATTCACTTGCTTTCTATATTTTCCTAAACACCAGACTATGACTTTTGGACATTCTCCCGTCCTTCACTTGTAGTTACTATTTGCTATTGTGATTTGGCAAAAGAAAGTACAGGGTGAAAAAAAAAAAAAAAAAAGAAAAAAGAAAAGAAAATAATTATACTTTTGGATGCAAGCCTTGGTTCAAGCACTAAATGATTTTTTTCCCTATGGTTAAGTAAATTTTCTTTCTGTGTCTCATGAATTATATACCAAACCAAAAGATGGCTATAAAATCATGAGTAGAATTTCCTGCCTTGAGTATTAACAATAGCTGTTGGCCAATACAACTATAGCAAACATGGACAAAACCATCCAAATTTCAGGAAAAAGAGAGGCAATTTAAAGTTTATAGTAATTTGAACTTGTAATGGATATAGCAAATACATATCAAGATAAAATATTAACATACACTTGAGACACCACTATGCAAAAATTCAGGATAAATACTAGAATCTAAGTCTTCATTACTTTGCATCTGGTCTGATTTTCTACAACCCCTTTTATCACTGTAAAATTTTTATAAGAACAATGTTAAAATGGAGCTAAAAAAATAATAAGCATCTTAGAGACATGACTAAACAACAGCAATGGAATTAATTAATAATAAATACTTTAGTATGTAATGTATTACAAGAGTGAATTCCATACTGGCTGTTCGCTTGGCCTCTTTGCATACATATTAAAATGGAGACCAAGGGGGTAAAGAAAGTTTGGCCCATTTTTTCCTGAGATTTCTGCATGTTTCAGTGCATTGTATAGCTAGTTGCATTTTTCTGCAATTCAGGGATAGAAGTTCAGTGTGTATACATCAAAATTATCATTAATGTTTGGCAAAGATGTGTTCCACTTTTATTAAATGGAACATGGACAAGAATGCAGACCTTCACAATGCATATTTGAGAAATCACAGTATTTGCAGACTGGTAGGTATATTTTTACTGCATATCTAGCATATAATGAGACAATTTGTTCTAAATTCATGCCTAAAAAATAAAAGCCTTCAAGAAATCACCAAATTTTTCTTCATTTCAAGCAGATAATTTATTTATTAAATTATTATGAAATAATTGATTATTAAAAAGTTGCAGTTAAAGTATGAAGTTTTTTGTGACATTCAAGAGAAATATTGAAATATTTTCCATTTTGGACTTTAATATAATTAATAAATCCCCAAAACCAACCAAACTAACTTTGAAGATAATTAGGTCATTGTTACATGCATTTTGATTAATCATTAATCAGTCTACTGAAACATGCTTAAGAGATTAAAAACTTTTGAAGCCCAGTTTATTTACAGGCCAAGAATCCCACAGAGATGGGGTTTGATCTTTCATCTCTGTGAATGTCCTTTTGCCATAAATACCTCTGAAAAATGGACATAAATTGCTATTGTATGCAAAATTATTATTTGGTTATATTTTATAACAACTCTGCCTTTCAAAAGTAATAAGCAATCAATAATTAGACCCACTGAATAAACATGCATAGTTTCAGTTATTATTTTGTGACAATATTTCCAAAATATTGACATATACAAGGTGCATGTTGTGCTACACACTGCACTGAGATGGGAAAGACACCAATTTCAGTTTGAGAACACTGCAGAGAAAATAGAATGCAGGATAGTGCGAGTGCATGCAGACTAGACAGCACAAGGCCATGCAGACTAGGGAACACAAGGAAACAATGAGATGGTTCTAATCACCATCAAGTGCAGTGCTTTCAGTTCACCAGCTGCCAGACATGTACCAGGTTTTGAGAAATTATAGCAAAGAAACATCTCAAAAAGCAATCATTCTTAGTGTATGTCAAAATCCCCTATATTAATTTCTATTTTAGTAGTCTCATTTACCAGATCCTGCACATATGTTCTGGAAGTACAGTTATTTGTATATTTCAGTCAACACTAATAATTCTCATATGCATTCATTGTATATGTGTCATTTTCCAATGGCTTTGACTGTATATAAGTTTATATGTCCACTCAAACTTTAAAGTTTGTCAGAGAAAGTAACACCTAGTAATTAAAGACTTATGTCACTTCCATTTTATGAATTATTGCACTAGGCTGATTATTTAATATGGAAGGCAGATCAGTACTGAAAAGTGGCATAAAACCTGATCTCTTATTAGGAAAAAATAACAATTTACAATAATATAAAACCTCCCTTGGACATTGTTCCTTTATACCTAGTAACAACATGGTTAGTATTTTATGTTACTCCTAAAAAAGGAGAGAATTTATCATGGCCCACTGTTAACAGAGGTGTCTTGGAATCAGGAGACATGGCTTCAGCTTTCTACTTGACAAAAGACTTCTGTAACTTTGGGAAGTCACTTGGGACATTTTAAAAATTCTTTAAGATTTTTAAAAGGTATTTTCCAGCTAAGGCACATTGAAAAATTTAGTACCTAATATCTATTGAAATAATGGGTCTTACACATTCGGGCCTCTGTCTGTTCCGCTAGGAACTTTCCTGGGTCATTAGGTACCTAAATATCCTGAACAAATCTGGCCCATAACTGACTTGCAGGAAGATTTTCTATCTGCAAGAAAGGTAACAAGGAATAGTATTCCCTCATGACATTGGTATACGGAAACATGCATTAAAGATTATAGCACTGCTAGATATTAAAGCATGGGATGCTATATCAATATGTAAGACAGATCATTAAAAAATGTCATTTCATAATATTGATGGTGCAGTAGTATCTAGAAAACTGCAGACAATATTGCCCAGCCTGTACCAGAGATGATACTGCAGAATTAAAGGTGCTTTACAGACTGCGACAAAAAGGATTAGGTGCATTGAAAAAAAGGTATGAACAGAAGTTAAGAAGAATTGAAAGAATCTCACAGACTGATAAACAAAAAGGAAACCAAACTTGCAATCAAGATCTTAAATGATCTGGTATGCTTACTGTTCTAATCACCTGTAGGTGGTACCAATTTACTTGCATTCACACATTAGATTAACACTTTAGCTCTAGGTATTTTACTTTTCTCCTTTTGCTTTGATGCACTATTTATCGATCAGATATTCTGTAGTAACAAAGGTATTTTATGTTAAATATATGTATGCAATCAATTTCAAAGCATATCTTTGTCTCTGCTGTTTTGTTCATTTGTCCTGAGTTGGCCACCCTCTTTTCTCTGTAACTACTGAAGAACACTTCAAATGTGCATTGAAACAGGTGTGAATTTAATGCATTGCACTGCTGATGACTGAATATTTTGCATGGATTTACTGTACTGATTATACAACCATTATTAATAAACTATATAATAGAAGATTAAAAAAAAACCAATTCATGAGAGAGTTTAAAAAGTCATAAATACTCTTAGAACATGACACACTACATCTAACCAATCTCTTTTGGATTAGCTATCTTCAGAATCTTTTCTGGAAGTATTTTTCCTATTATTTTTTTCTTCTTATCAGTTCTGCTTCACATATACTGCATTTGTATTTTACTAACACTTCATATAATCTTCAAGGTATTTTGGACCAGTATTTCTCACAACAGCATCTTTGTGTCACTGATGCTTTGTCAGTATTTGAAAGTAAGGCTGTTGTCCTGGAATGGAGAACTCCACTTTTGGCATGTGAATAAAACAATTCCTTTAGAAATGGGTAACGTAAGGCAACTTTTATTAGGAAAGAGAGTGAATCTAACAAATAATCTCAGTTTTAATAAATAACTTTGAAATGGAGAATGCAATGAGGAAAGATCACTAAGAAAATTTGACCTGAATCTTAACTACCACCAAATATGTTACATCCCACTAATAGTATAGATTTATGTGACAGTTAATGCATTGACAGAGACTGGGAAAACAAGAGCAATTAAAATCCTCATAATCAGCTTGAAAGCCTTTAAAATGTACTTCAACATTCACTAACTAGAAATGACTATCACATTTTTTACATATATGCAGCATTATTAAAATCCTTGACAAAAAAAGCTAACTGCTAGATATTATTAGAAAACCAGCATTCAGTGAAAGATGTTTCTTTACTCACATCTCAAAACAGTGACAATATTTAGCTGACACCACATGAACTGCAGCTTTTAAACATGCTGTTCCTAATCAGAGGTAGAGACAACTTGTATTTTGGAATAAAAATAACCAAATCTCTGGGCAGATAATCTACTGGGGTGCCACTTTCTCCCCTGCACATCTATTTCCCTTTCCACGACTTCAAGCATAGAACATTTGTGGTTCATTTTGAACATCAAACTATGATTATGTGTTCATACATTGTAATTCCTTTTTAGCAATGAAAAGGAAATATCTTTGTCTTTTATAGTTCTAAGAAATTAGTGATGGATTTACAAGCATTTCATTTGTATCTGTGATGTCTGTTTTGCTATGGACCTGAAAGCCTGGGACATCAGTGACAGGCACAATGAACTTAGCAATGCTAAGTATAGTGATATTTGGTTCAGTACTTGACAGTGAAAGGAACTACATGAAATCCAGAAACAGTGTGGTATGTATGGCAATCTTTGTGAGACATGTTGTTTTAAAGACTTGCCATGGGATCTTTTATTTCATTTTATTTTTTCCACTCTAAAGTTCCTACCATATGTAGAATATATGAGGCAAATAACAGTCTCAATAAGCATTCAATAAGGCAAATAAGTATTTCATTTAATTCTGTACATACTTTAGGTCCTTGCTAATCTATCATGTAGAGAAAGGAAGCAATGGACAGAATTTTGCTTCAAAGAACATTTTAATTTTTTCTCAGTCCCAACGCAGCAAGGTTCTGACACTTCTCTTTAGAAATTTGATAGAACTATCACCTGAGATATTTTTCAGGTAGTGAACTCCAGAATATATAAGTTAAGGAATTTCATAATTATGTATTTCCCTATGTTTCCAAAGATGCAGTGAAAATGTCCTTTTAGGAATAACATTAACATTTTCTCGATGAGAGGTACAATGTTAATTTTATGTACTGCTTGAAAACCAGATCATTGCCTAAAGGAGTTTGGGCAATATAAAGAAGAAATAAGGTAGAGTTGAAATCTATTAATTCTCCTGTAATCTTCCTTAGAAAGTCTTTTCTCAGCTGAAAAAAAAAAAAATCAAATAAGTCTGTTTCTGCTTTAGCTTTGCTGGGTTGAATGATTTTGCATTGAGATCTACAGATGGCTCTCTGAAGCTGTGATTCCCCATTACATCTCAGCATGTCTGCAGTTCAGACATTGTCAGCAGTGAAAACACTTGTAGCAATACAGAGACTAACTTGCATTCATAATGCTTGTCTTAAAAAAATCATCTCCAATTCCTCTATCCCTCAAAGTATGTGTCCCTCAAAGTACAAATTTTTCATACAACACAGAAAAAATGTAATTACTGTCATGAGCCAAAGATACCCATGAAGACTGTAGGGTAAGGAAGCCTTTTCTTCTTCTTTTCTGTGGGAGGGGAAAGCATGGGGGCTGCTGCCTAAGGCATTATGAGCCTGAGAAATTTACTGTAAGTTTTAGGCAAAGTGACAATGATAGGAATATTCAAGCCATCCAAGCATTTCCTATGCAGTGAGAAAGGGAAGAGATTTGGTTGGTTTTTTTTTTTTTTTTTTTTTTTTTTTTTTTTTTTTTTTTNTTAATTCTGTATCACTTTTGTCTTTTCTGACTAGCTTGGTATAAGTCAGTAAAACTTAATTGTGAAGTATTGCTGATGTTCTCAACATTGTGTAATTTAGCACTTATATCCAGGGAGAGAATAAAGGTTGAAAGGAAAATCTGTTATGCAACAAAACACTAATAGAAGAATGCATATAGAATGAGCAAACTTCATACAGACAGAAGAAAACATCCTACGAAAATGAGAAGATAATTTGAAAATAAT
>PYHW01009979.1:11288444-11321585 GCA_013186435.1 Turdus rufiventris
TTTTGTCTTTTCTGACTAGCTTGGTATAAGTCAGTAAAACTTAATTGTGAAGTATTGCTGATGTTCTCACCATTGTGTAATTTAGCACTTATATCCAGGGAGAGAATAAAGGTTGAAAGGAAAATCTGTTATGCAACAAAACGCTAATAGAAGAATGCATATAGAATGAGCAAACTTCATACAGACAGAAGAAAACATCCTACGAAAATGAGAAGATAATTTGAAAATAATATGATGTTTGTATGCAAATAAGATACTGATGATCTCCCTTTTCTCACAGTATATTCAACTAATTTGCCATGAGGCAATGTAAAAAGCGATAACAGTGAGCTGGTAGAGTAGGGAACCCTTGGATGTTCAAAGGAGACATTCAATCATTTAAGACTCACAGTATAATGTGGTGTGAAATTATTATAATACTTTGGGAAACGGCCTAGTTAGCACAGAGGATGTTCCACTCTGCATGGCTGCTTTGTGCTCTGTGGAGGAGCATCCAATGCTCCCTGCAGGTCCACCTGCTCTGTTCAGGTGAGCAGCTAGGCTGCCTCACTGGCAGAATAACCTCCCAGCTGAGCAGAGAAAATAATAGGAAGATACCTAAAAGAATTGTATTACTTCCTTTTGAAGTAATGCTTACATGGAAGTAGCAATTTTTAACCCAAAGGACCACAAAGCGTTCAACAAAGTGAAATTCAAATTGCCCTTTAACCATCTCTATAGAGCAGCATCTCTGGATTCAGGCCAGAACATGTTGCCCTAAATGTTTTCACAAGGATTATTTGGTTCTTTTTTCCTTCTTTCTCACTCCCAACTGGAAACTCATCCATTGTTTGTGAAATCTTGTAATTATGATAAGACAAAAAAACCTCCTAGACCACTTCTCAAATAAGAGTAGAACAACCAACCAACCAACCAATCAACCAATCAACCAACCAAAAACCTGACACAAGATTTATAATGTAAACAGTAACAAAAAAATAAATTTTTGTGAGTTTGCCTAAGAAGTTTTGACAAACAGCTGTTTTATTGTCTTGGGAAGGAAAAGTAATATATCAAAAGAAAAACTGTAATTCATAATTTAGTTGCAGTTAACTAGCAATGTACAGTGCATTCTTATGAAAGTGCAGAAACAAGCAACAATTACTTTTGCTTATTATTTTTGCAAATATAGAACTTATTTTCCCAGATTTTTATTTTAGTCTTTGAAATCTGGAGAATGAGTGTCACTTGAGGAATCCTCCCTTTTTTCCTTCCATTTTCTGAAATTCAAACTCTTTTTTTTTGTTGTTGTTTTGTTTTTTAGAAACTACTAGAAATATTTTTTTTTAAATAATAATAAGAAAGGTATGCTATTACAGAGGACTGAGTTCACAACCATAAGTGAGTACAAGAAGAAGCAGACATTCTTATATGTCTATTTTGTAGTTGTGTAACAGCAATTCAAGAACCTGCTGCCTCTTAGCTGAAATGTGCTGACGGACTGTAGAAACTAAATTATTTCAGCACTTTTAACTGTGTAAGTTTGCTTATACTATGGTATACCCTGAATTGCAAGAATAGACAAGGAGAAATTTTCAGAAGCTTAGATAGTCAGCAAGCTCAGAAGGGTGGGACACCAAACAGATGCATGGGTCTAAATAGCCATGGTGATACAGTTGTTTGGCTGTGGTTTTAATTTTTTACATGTTTCAGCATTTTACATAAGAATATCCACTCCACTAGTCAGCAGGAAAATGTTTGATTTTAGATACAAAACCATGGTATGTTAGTGAGCACAAAATCAGCGATAACCTACATAAAAATGAAAATTGAAATGTAAATTGAACTCTTACTCTATCAATTTTGAAAATGTTGCACAGTTTCATTCTCAGACTGTCCAGTAACAGATTCATAAGCCAAATACTGAAACACCAGTAAAATGCACATTTAAATCTCATTGCAGCTGGTAGAAATCAAGCATTATCTGAAAGTTTATCTGAAAAGAGGTATATTTTCTTCTCCTATTGAAAAATCTAATTCCCAGAAACTAATTCCCAGTTGCCCTCTTAACAGCACGCATTAGTGAAACCCAATGATAAAAATGAAGAAATAATTAAATATTGGAAATAAATCCTTCAATTAAGTTTGATCTCAAACATTAGATTTTTTTTTTGCTGTCTGCACTGGATTTGGACCCATGCAGCTTCTCAGAACACTTATAAAATAAATCATTTATTGCTGTTTCTTAATGTGAAGATATGATGTGATGTTACTTGTTCTTTTTCACTTTACTATTTATGTAACTGATAAAAATCTTGCAATAATATCCCTTGAAAAAGCATATAAAAAGGCTTTTATGAATAATAATTATTCATTTTAAAGTAATTAAAGCGGAAGATATTTGACCCACTAACTTCAAGATTTTATTTCTGTTTTTTCTCTAGCAAAGGATAGTAGCAATTCCCTTGAAGCCAATTTCTTACACAACTATAAAGAACAGAAGACTTCAAAGCGCATTTCGAACTGCAATATATATACTGAATCTTTTTGGCAATGTAGTGTTAAATTGCACACCAAAGTACCTAAGTACCTGAAGTTTCACTAAACAACAGATAATGAAGCTTTTTAACAGAGAAATTAACTCATTCCATTTTTCTCCTGATCATTATCTTAAGAATGCTCCTACTTGGTTTGGAACTGTGCATACTGTATTTCACTCATATTTATTAATTTTGTATTTATTCAAAAAACTTAACTAATGAAAATTCTGTACTGAGGAGGCTCCAAAATAGCAGTTAATGCAGTTTTTGGCAATGGTAAGTCATAGTGACAATCAGGCCAAAAAGTTCTCTGTGTTTCTGTAACATCAGAGAAATAGAGATATCCTTAATCTTCAAGACTGCAATCAACTCAGCCACCTGCACAGTAATAACAGAGTTTTCTTAGAACCAGATTTAAATGGTTTCTCAAGGGGCTATAAACCACCTTTGCTTCCATTCAATCCAGACATGCATCAACCCACTGAATACCTAATTTGCACATTACCTTATGTAAAATGATCTTGTTATTGTGTTTTTTTAAACAGATTGGACTGAGCTTAGACATAGTTTAAGCACACATAAGTGGGTATGACTTTTTTTTTTTCTTGTACTATAATAATGCCAAACAATACAGGAGTCATGGAATTATTATGTGGTTGCACTAACTATGTTATATTTTCTCTGTAAACCCCCCCAAAAAAAAGTTTTCCCATGAACATGTACAGACTTTTCAAAATGCAGGAAAAATCATGAGCAAAAATGTTGACACCGTCATCTTTTCCTGATGGAGAGCAAAAATCTTTGGGCTTGATAAAGGGCATTCCGTGAGAGGTAAATACGGTTGGAAGAAATGGTACAGGAGAGGGTTTCTGCTCGTTTAACACATCTGCATCAACAGGGCCAGAGAAAAGATGGAGATAGTGAAAATAAGAACACCTTCTGAATCAAGACATTTCTGTGGATCTCTTTGCTTCCTAACTCTTTCTTATTTTGCTGAATGCTGTTACTTACCACGAGGCCAAGAGGGAGCAGCAAATACCACTTTTGATGGACCAATGAGCTGAAGTTTAACAAATTATCCTTAAACTAATCCAATAATTACACATGTTCAAAAACATGTCGAGCAATTGTGATATATTGAATTTCCTTCCCTTCTTTTCACACATTGAAAAAAACAACGGAACTAGCATGTACTTAGCAAAATGTTGTGCTCAACTATATCTGAAATGTTTCCTTTTCATCCATTTATTTCAAATATGGGACTTGACTTCATGACTGGCCCAACTGACCCATTTTCTCCCTTTGATTTTTTTCTTAACTGGGGAAGTTCAAAGCTTTGCACAGCTTTGCACTTTTCTATATTCTCCTGTGTACCACATTTATGTGTATTAATCCTTCATCTCGAATAAGCAATCTCTCTTTCAACCTTCAATAACTTGTAACTTTTCCAAAACATTCCATGTAGATTTCTCCAGGCTCATACTCCTCATCTTGGAAGATCATATTGTATTGTTTATCTAAAATGTTTCCATGAACTCTTAATTAAATTTCAGCAATCTTGTTAAGGAGGTAGTTTACTTAGTCTTTTGTACAGTGCTAAGGACCATTTCCTACACCAGTGCTGCTCTGTAATTTATCACTGAGCACTGAGTAGTCAACACACCTTCTAAAACAGTTACTTTCCCCTAGCATTTAGAAGCAGCTGCCTTTTAGATTAAATAGATCTATTATTTAATAATTCTCAGAAATGCCCCTCAGAAGATTAGAAAAGGAAGTGTAGAAGGTTATTTGACACACTCTGTGTAGAGAATTTAGATAGCAGACTGTAATTATCCAAATTGGAATTCAGCCAGGAGATGAAGGCTAATAATAATCTTCTGTGAAAAATACCATGCAATCTTTCAGAACCAGACATGCCAGAAACATCTCATCTGGAACATGACAACTGCAAGAGCTCAGTGTTTCTAACATTTTGCTTGGAATAGTAGTTTAGTCCGAATTCTAGAAAGTGCTTCCAACAGAAACAGCAGCATTTCCTGCAACTCCAGTAATATATCTTAAAGTGAGCCTTTAAAGTACAAAATAGCCTTATTGTACCTCAAAAGTACTATGAAAAGTTCCCAGATTTAGAAAATATTTATGGGTATTCTGCACAGCAGAGAAGTCAACATATATGGGCAGCTCTTCTCCTAGTTAAAACTGTCACACCAGAGAACAGAATTCTGGATATAAGTCCATTAATCAGAAAATTTAATTTTTTTAAGCTCAGTCACTGTCAACACGCAAAAAGTCTCTGGACAAGGCTCGCCACCAAAAGCTATTAAAAGTAGTTTACCACAAGACAGATGAAAGATCCTTTCAGGAAATTAAAGTTGTTAAAATATAAGACACAGACTAGATGATGATCACTTGCTTAGATGATGAATCAAAAGTGGGGTTGCCACTTTTGATGGGGTCATTTTTCCTCACATCTCTATCCTCAACAGAGGAAGGAGTATGTAAAGAAATTTGCAAGAACGGATATGTTAAGATCTTTTGGGTAATCAAATGATGCACCGATGTCAAGGTACTCCAGAACATCTTCACAACATCAATACATGTGCAAATGCAGGTGTAGGCAAATTTTAGAGATTAATATGCATATAGGAAAATATAACTAAATTATACCTGCATGATGCTGAACTTGGAACTCAGAGATTTGACCTCAGACACATCACTGGAATTTCTTTGAAATTATTGACTTCATGTTCCACAGCACTGCCACAATCAGGAAGAGTAAAACAGAGTGAAACCTATCCCCTACAGAAAACATTGATGCACCCCTATCTTGAGCACTGCCCAGAGTTCTAACCTCCTGTCCCAAGAAAGTCAGAATGATATTAAAGAAGACACAGAGATGGGCAAATAGCTGATCTTGGAACTGAAGTAGTTTCTTCATAAGAAAAAAATCAAATCCCAGGTCTCTTTATGGAGAAGGCAGTAGTCTGGAAAGAAGGTATCAGAGTAGCATGTTTCTCATTTTCATTCAGGATATTTTCTTTGAGCTTTGTCAGTCATTGCTGTGGGAACCTTGGAGAAATAGTTTTCCTTCACCCAGCAAACCACAAAGGCAAAAATGCTAGAGGATATTCTGTTTCCTTGAAGGACCGGTGTCATGTGTGAAAGCTGTTCTACAGGCACAGCTGTGTGCCCTGGCTGGGGCACAGAGATTGTGTGGAGCTGGAGCAAGGCTGGTATGTCTGAGTCATCCAACCTAAGCAATTTCTGCAGAGCAAATACTGTCTAGTTTTTCAGGTGGTTATAGCCTGGACAAACAGGGGAAGATTTTTATTGGGGGGAGGTTGGGGAGTGGGGGGTGAAAATCTCTTCCAGAGAATCTTAAAGATTCTATTCTAAAGTTGGCAGACAGTGGAGTTTCTACATTACAGATTTTGTCAGAGTCCAGACAATGACCTTTCTCTCATATTATCCTCTACCTCCCCCTCCATTCAATGCAGAAGAATTAAACACAATAATACTCAAAAATACTGGAAAATGGAGGTTAAGTTAAACTTTTAAGCATCATTGGCTGCCTTTACATTTGCACAGATAATGCCACATTTTTCTTCAAATATTTTTTGGTCACTGCTGCCTCCATAAGTGGATGTCTGGAAGAAAATATAGCATTACTACAGTTCAGCATTTCCAACACAAATTTTCTTTTTTTCCTCCTTTCAAGACTTTATATATTTAATTGCATTGTGAAAGATTAGACAGATAAAGAAGCTTTCAGCAGAATCACAATACAGGTAATTAAGGGTCTGTCAGTATTTCCATTATGAACTCAATTTAGTATTAAGGGCTTAGCATTTTTCCATCATTTCAGAAAATGTCAAGCTGAAAGCTGGCATGCAGATTAGCAGCCTGGATGCAAATTTGTTTACACAAAATATTTAAATCTGCTCAGCTGTTTTAGATTCAGAGATCAGCCAGAAACTTTAAACTCTCAGGGCTTCTCATGTGCTTCTGCCAAATTCTAGACCAAATCAGTAANAAAAAAAAACAAAAATAAAACAAAGTTAATAAACTGTTGACTCATTGTCTTCTAAAATTTTGGTATTATTTTCTTTAAGATTTAAAAAGGATTTTAGATTTTTGGTCATCTTGCAATTGTAGTATCCCTCCTGCCATCTTTATAAATGGATGATGAATTAGAATGGGATTTGAAAATTATAATAAATTATATAAATAAATAAAAAAATAATAAATTTGAAAATTATAATAAAACCTGATATTAATCTTATCATGTCAATATTCTAGCCACCTAGCTCTAATACAATTTTAGGGTACTAGCAAAAGCAATCTGGTGGAGTTCAACTGTTACAACTTTTCAGTTTCATCAGTTCAGTCCCATGCAAGGTATAAACAGTTTTGTAGAGCTGTCACATCCTAAATAAACTCCTCTACAGTGAATGACTATTTTGCTTCTTAGTATCAATCTGCTCTGTTCTGCTAAAAGTCAATGACAAATCTTCAGTTCAGTGGGGAGAAGCTCTAAAATAATCTACTAGTAAATATTTCAAGAAGGTTATAATTGAATGGATGATCAATCTTTTTCAAAGGTACACTTCTCACTTGAAAAGTAAGAAGCTTTGAATGGGAAGACTTAGAGCACCCAAGCAGTGTGAAATAGAAACACTGTTAGGTACATTAATTGAACCATCAATAGAAATGAAATTAAAAAATAGTATTGCCAGGTAGGGGAAAAAAAAAGGCATTAAGACTCTAAAATACATATATTCAAGTAGATAATGGACATATTTGTAATACTGATAAGAGAACAGGAAAAGAGAAAAAATCAAAGATACAACTTCTAAAAAGTGCACAATCATCCAAGTGTCCAGACAAAGAATATGAACCTTGCCCAGAGCAATCTGTGAATTAAAAGTACATAAAGATATGACAGAAAAGAGATAATGGAGGTAAATTTTGTACATGTGAAGCATGGAGGAAGCAAATGAGGAGAAACAGTTGATCAAATAAATATATCTGTATCAGTTTGGCCAGAGGATGTTTACCTCTGTGTACTAGCTTAATAATGCACAATATTAAAACTTAAAAGAATAAAGAGAACCTTCTTCAGAAAACACCTCAACATTGCAATGCAGTTATGTTTTCAGAAGTGATGATTCAATGCTCATTGCTTTGTATACACTATTCTAAAATAAACTATCCATTTTCCATATAGTTACCTCAGATTTATTGTAAATTCCAGGACGTAATTCATGTTTTCTTAATAATTACAGTGGTTCTGATGAGTAGTTTCTCTCCTTAGTTGGTATCTGTGACACACTCTGACTCAGATTTGTGATAATTCAGCTATCAATGGATTTCAAAGGGATGACGAATACAGGAGGTCCCAAAGGGAGCAATTTGGAACAGTCCTTTTCACAAGTCAGATACACAGCAAACTCTCCTGACTCCGTTGGAATACACAAAGTCAATGGGAACAAGCACATAACAGTACACTTACAAATCTAGCGCTTCTTTATTGTATGTGATTTTTTTTCCTTTTGTATTTAAATACAATATTATGTAGAATCCTGAGTCCCAACAAGTCATTTGTGGTCATCACAGGATGATGGTATTAGTAAAGGAGACAGGAGTAATATTAGATCTGTAAAATTTCTCTTACCATGCCACATGAACAGTTTAACTGTGTACATTAGAGCTTGAAAAACCAAGAAGATATATCTTGTATTTCCAAAATATATCAAGTGTTCCAATCTTAACTATCTGATTCTATACTGTTCATTTATATACAAGTAAGTGTAAGAATATCTCATTAACAAGTTTAAACTTTTTTTAAAAATGTGTTTTGAAGTTTTGCTCTTTGGGGTGAATGGGTATTATTTTGGTTACCAAACAATAATCAGGTAAACAGAAGAAAATATAACTAAAAACTACTCTTCTAATCTTGCTTTCTTGGAGATGATATAAAATCCAAAGAACCTCCTGGAAAAGTTAGTAAGTCTAATCTATGACTGTAAGGCTGGGAGGATATTTCATTTCTGAGCATATTACCCTTACATGATTATTACTTTGGGCCAAAAAAGGACTTTAAAAATGACACGGAAACTGAAGAGAACTTTCTATATTTTACTGCAGGCTTTATGTTATTGGGACTTCTCCAGTGGTACTTGTGGAGTGGGAAGAGAATTTGGGAAGGGAGCCCAGAAGTGCAGAGGAGGCTGAATAAATTCAGAAAAATTACAGAGCTAGTTGATGAGCTAGATTTGAGTGTAGTAAAAATATATGGATAGAGCTTAGGAGAATGGTGGGGTTTTTTATGTGTAGTGTAATTTAAAAGTAGCTGAAAATAGTGTAGAAACTCATACATGTTTCAATGGACTGCAATTGTAGTACTAGAAAGATTTAGGAATTTTGAAGCATATCCTTAGGAAAGTTATGGAGGTAGGCATGCAGGAGTCAGCAATGCCATTGAACTTGTTCTATATTAAACATTGATTCTGTTGCTCATTTCTATATCAGATAAAGAGATTTGTGAATCATAAGTTTGTTTTCAAAAAGACTGTGTTTTATATGGTTGATTGGTGCAACTTTCCACTGCTGACAGTGCAAATGCCAATATACCTTCAATATATTATACCGATAAAAACTCTCTAATCAGGTAAGAAATTTTGTGAGCGCTATACTGATGCAAAGACTGCCCTTTTATCATGAGTTATTAAGCATTTCTTCACTTGTGGACATTAGAACTGCCATGTCACTCATGGCACTCCTCACTCAGCACTGCTGGGTTAACAGCTGGACTTGATGGTCTTTGAGGTCTTTGCCAACCCACCCAATTCTTCCACTCTATTCAAGAAGCATTACTCAAGTCAGCAGGAGTCATATAACTGAAGTGTCAGCACAGACATATTCAAGGGAAATCACAGAAGATGAGAGCATGAGTCAGGCATAATTCTTCTTGATAGAGGACACAGTTACAGATGCCTGCTACCAGAAGTACTGATGTGTCTGTGTTCCTACATGCCCCTGGAGATGCAAGGAAAAAGAATCTATTACCACAAAGCCAATGGATATGATTGTGTGAGGTGACCAAAGACCTTTTCTTACCCCAATCTTTTCTTAACCGTGTAGGCTTCCCAAAAGTCAAGTTTTGGACTTCTGTTTTCTGTTATATTTCAGTTCTTGTGATTTTGACTCATCATATTAGATATCTTTAAACTAAGGCAGTGGCAAAAAAAAATAATATGAAATCTTGAAACTGGGTTAAAAAATTGTTGTAATTCACCATATGTCCTGACAAAAACAGGGCTATTCTGGTGTTCTAAGGACTACACCTGATATTGTATTAGCATACTATCATTACAATTAATCCAGTAGACTCATCCTGAGAACTGCTGATGTGACCACCAATGAAATGTGAAAAGAGCATTTTCCTACTGTATCCAAATATATAATTTATTTTCTCTTCATCACAATTTACTTGTGTAATCCTTAGGTTTACAACATAATAAGAGTTTTCCAAAGACCACTTCTAATTAAAATATCTAGCATATATTATGAAATACATTGCTTCTCTTATAATTAATATTTATGAGTCAAACAAAATATATGTACAGAAAATAGTAATTTGAAACTCAGTACGAAAAGAAACAGGGAAATATACTCTCAGAGATCGTATTCTGGGCTCTTCTTTTGCCTTCAATGGGCTCAAACAACAGACAATTTAGAGGTGCTTTTTATATCCTGTTTTATAGCTTCTATTTACCTTTGGATCAAAGCTCACATACAGAAGCAAAAATGCAACTTTTAGTATAGGCTTTTAAAAGAATACTTTTAATTAGACTAAGCTTCAGTTCCCAAATAAAACTGCACAGCAATCAAGAAAGCTAACTGTAGTTTTAGTACTGGGTCAGATTAAATAGTGGAGGAAAGGTTTTGCAATTCAAGTAGCTCAACACTATGTTCAATGAGAGTATCTGTACTTTGCATTTATGTGGTTCAATTTCACTAAGGACTTCAAACTACACTTGCAGGTATCCACTTGCTGGCTTTGAAAACAGCTCTATGAGGAGATAATGATGGCAGAGGGTTCATTTTAACTGCTACTGAAATACAGCCACCTCTGATGTATGATATGTCAGCCTCTTCAAATGATAATACCAGTATTAAAATAAACCAGAAAATAGCACAGAAATGTTCATTTTTTCTGCACTTGAAAGGTGATTAGAGGTTTTCAATCTGCTAAAAACAGTTTATAGAAACTATATTTGGTAAAAACATTCCTAAATCAGTAGGAATAAATATGCCAGTCAGCTTTTAATGTGCTAGGATCAGTTTTTAATTACTGGTTATAGTAACTAGTGTTTTTTCTTTTCATCAAGCTTTCCTCCTAACAAGTACTCATAGCTATCACTACTATCACTCTTCTTTTGTTAGTGAAATCAATTATGTACTATGGCAGAACTTCCTTCTGAGATTGGGAATACACAATAAATTAAGAGGTAATAGATAACTTAGGAAGCACATAAGTTTCAAGTTGTTACCTGTGACTTTGCAAGGTAACAATACAGTTGAATTTCTTCATAACATAATCAAATATGTAGATATAATTTCTACATCTGCATATTATATATGCATGTGTAAATGTATAGGCATACATATTTCCATGAAAATTAAATCAGACAAGTTACATACATAAAGATATATAAGGCTAATAAGATATATAAATAGGTGAAACAGACAGAACAGAATTCAAGGTCAGAAACAGAGATTCAATTGCTGCATAATCCAAGTAATCAACTCAGTCATTTCTGCCTCAGGCCTCCAAATTCTTTCAGTTCTATTGCGAAGATGGTGTTATTTACAGGCCTTGGGGGATGAGAATTCATCATCCCAGGAATGCTTCTGTGGTTAAGTTACTTACAGTTATTTTCCTTATTTCTATGATACAATGCAAATATGACACATGACACTATGATACATTTTGTAGAATCCAAAGGAAAATGAGGAGTCCATCTCTCTATGTCTGTGCTGGCTGCATCCCATCTTGGTTTTCAACAACAGAGTTCTATGAGAGGACCAGCCCTGCTGGAATCCCTTGTTTGTCATTTTCCAGTATCCCGGGGCTCACCCTTTATGAGTAACACTGTTCCTAAATCTGTAAACTTACCCAACTAAGATTTCAGACCCTAGGAAGGACATGATGAATTCCCACTATTTCCTTCTTGACATTTACAACAGTACTCAGCATCTGTAATGCTGAAATTATGAAGCCATAGTAAATCTTATACATTCTGTGAGAACAAAGCAATGCAACAATGATTGTAAATCTGCCCAGGAAAGGTAAACAATGGAATGTAAACAAGGACAAATGTAAATGGCGTGTCTGTGTGTATTAAAAATTCCTCCTTATAGTCCAACATCTTTCTCCATTCTACTTCCCAGAAGAAAAGCTGGATATTGGAAAGGAGATCTTCAACTTTTTCTAATACTACTAGGCTTTTTTTTAAATAAAGAAGTGTGAAAACTGGTGCATTACATGTCTGTTCTATTTAGGTCCCTGTTCTATTTAGGTCTAAGATAATTGCCAAATATTGTTCCTTGAATTTTAGATAAAGAAAAATATTATCTCTTTTTTTGGTAGACAATTTTTTTCCATTTCATTGGCAAAGAAACATTCTTCTGTAAAGTTGATTGAAAGGCATGGGTCTAAATCTTGTAGGAGTTCTGGACTTTTGCAAAAAACTCTGTCAAGGAAATTACATAAATGAAATAATGAGGTAAGGTTATAACCTCACAATAATTACTTTTATCAGGTGCGTCTATGAAACTTAAATATTGCTTCTTCAAATATCTCACATAGTTAAGAGCTGTCTTAAAATTTTAAGGATTTAAGGAAAAAACCCAACAGCTTAGACCAAGTTGTCTGTTCTCTGACTGTTCTTTCCTTGAAATTGCCTTATAGTAACTGGTAAGCTAATTTCCCTCAAAGGCTTTGTTCTATCCTTTAAACCTTAACCATTATGGTCAGAAACACAAGCTGAATGATCTGCATCAGCAAGTAGTTGAAGCTGAGATGTCACAACCTCATGGAATTAGAAGTGAAGTTTCCTCTTAGTGGAAAAGGAAAAAAAAAAACAAAACCAAACTAATTTTACAGCAGATCATAAAGCCTTTCTTATTCCTACCATTCCAATTTATCAGATTCAGTAGAATTAAAATTTTATATATGATTTTAATTTATTTTATAGATGCTTTCCTTTTACTTATACTGTCTCTCTCTGTCTCAATATCATAATGATGGATTCACTTGGCCTTTTCTCAGAGGTGCTAACATGTCCCTCAGACTCTTACTAGAGCCACCTGCTCAATATCTCTGAAAATCTATGTCTTAGACACTATTTTTTTTAAAAGCTACAATACAAGACTATCTTATTCCTCATAAAATTTTCTCTGAAAAATTGTTACAGGCAAATTGACTCATCCCCACAGGATATTTTAAAACTTTTTCTAATTTTTCTGAACAAGTATGTGCTTTTCTTTCTTGTTAAATGTGCATTCAATGGTTTCAAATCTCATTTTTTGCAGGTAGACCTTCACAGCACGTCAACAACAACCAACTTCATCACAAATGTTCATACAACCCAGTGCTTTCAGCCAGATGAAGAGTGCAAAGAATGCAGGATTTATATGACTGCCATGGTATGGAACAGGGAAGGAAGGCAAGACAAGGCAAGGCAAAAAGGCAGCAGAATGAAATAGAACAGACAAATGAGAGGAACACAGGACAGTCCATGCCTTTCCAAATGTGATGTTTCAAAAGCAGCCTATATCTTAGGGGACCCAAAGCTGCTGGCTGCTGAAATCCAGGATTTGCTAGTCAATCCTTGCTGTGTTTCTCCAGTCTTTCACTAGACTGCTGCTAATTGTGATGGTTGGAGATAAAGGGCGCTAAGCTAGATGTGCAGTTTTCCTGCTAGACTTGTTGCTCAAAAACATCCCCCCTAATATAAACAAGAAAGCAAAAACCCACAGGTTTCTGCTATGTTTCTGCACAGGAGTATTGGAAAAGGAGGAATTTTAAAGCACATCCACAGAATTCTTTAGGTCTCATGCACTGGTGCTTGCAAATTGAGATGCTGATAATGGAGTTGAAGCTGCAGCGTGTCCCTCTCCATCCCATGTGGCTGCCTGAAATGCCGAGCCTCTCGTAGAGGAGCGGGCTGGTTGTGCTTAGGGACAGGAGGGCAATTTCTGTGTGTCAGCCGAACAAACCAATCAACAGACCCCAGCGCTGCCCCAGACCTGTCAGCCGGAGACGTGCAGGAGTGACCGGGACAAAGTAAGCAAAGCCAAAGGACTCTGACTGTGTCAGGACTGCCCGGAGGCGCGGTCACCCCAGGCTGCCGGTGCCGGTGCCGATGCCGGTGTCAGTGCCGGTGCCGATGCCAGTGCCGGTGCCGGTGTCGGTGCCGGGCGCGGGTGGAGGCTGCCGCCGGGCAGCCGCCGCTCCGAACCGGCTCCAATTTGAGAGTGCTGCCTGTCGCAGTGAAAAAAAGCAAAGCGAAGGTAGGGATCTCCCGTGCCCTTTGCGAGTCCCGAGGGACACCGGCGGGGGAAGGAGAAATGGTCCCGGCTGGCGCTGCTGGGAGGGGTCTGCGCTCCTTCACTGCTGCCCTGCAGGAGACGAGGTGGAGGAGCCGAGCGCTAAGGGGGGCACAGCCGTGCCGGGTTTCAGCCCTGAGAGGCGGGGGGACAGAGGGTCACTTTGCCTGCAAACCTTACGAAATGCGTAGCCGGTGAGTGGCGGTGCGCAGCCCGCTGAGCACAGCCAGCCCTGTGTCACCTGCGGGGGCTTACGGCAGAGACACCCCAGAGGAGGTGAGCGGCTGTGGAGGAGTTGGAAAGAAAGGACGACGCTGGCCCTGCTCCAGTCAGCGTGTCTCTGCCCCCCTGCATGAGTGCATGCACACAAACACACGAACTAACACGACACACACACACACGCACACAAAGATGCAGCATCGGCATCGACCATCTGGGCATGAGAAAACCTGAACCTGCTGTTGCTCAGCCGACCATTTCCACCTCGGGGACAGAGCCAGCACCTCGCTGCGCCCACCCGTGCCCCACTGAGGAAAGCCATCCACCAGTAATCCCATATCCATCGCCGGTAACACCATAAATCAAGTGACTGGGAAGGAAGCGATGGGGAGGGGCTGGCAGAGCATGAAGGGAGCGGGATTGAGGTTGGAATGAGAGAAAAGGGAGATTGCAGAGGTGGCTAAAAGAAGCAGGGCACGCTTTGTCCCTGATAAATACTCCACATGCCAGGTACCCATCACTGGAAATGGAAATGGTTTTCATTTCCACATCACTTTTCCTGTCAATGAGCCGTTTAAAATCTCAGTGCTTCATCTCCCTTTCATTTTAAAAGCTGCCCTTGTTCCGCTTGTCACAACTGCAAGAGGGGAACAGAGGAACAACAGCAGCGGCAAAGCTTCATTTTAGCCAGGCAGACAAAAGTCGACCTTGGTGCTCTATCTCTTGGAGTGACAGTCAAATAGAGGAGATGGAGGAGTCTTGTGGAATATGGTCATTTTACTTGATTTTCTCTCTGATTTGCCTCCACTAACAGATCACTAGCATTCAATTTTTTTTTTTCCTTGATGGAGGGAGGTGCCAAACCGAAGGCATACAAGTATCTGTGACTTCTCTCCTAAATCCCTGGAAGCAAAGCTCACTCATACTGCCTAATTCTTCCCCCCTATTTTATGCCCTCTCCCCACCCTCGTGTAAGGGAGTTGGACAGTGGAGTTTTCCACTCTCTACACCCCTAAACTTTGTTTATATCTCCCTTGCCTCAAGGGTGCTTCTTATTTCTCCCATGGTGCGAGGGGAGGGAGCTTTCCTGGGTGTCTTGTTCATCTAAAGGGAAAAGCATAAGATTCATCACTCCCTGTAGCTGATCAGGAATCACTCTGCTTGGCCTTTTCTAAAGGTTGGATCGTGGATGTGTTTGGTTGTTTTAATGCCTTTCATGCCTCTCAGTTTTCAATGGTGTCATCTCTTTATTTTTTATTCCATGCCTATTGAAGGAAGATTTTGTTGGAGATGGTTCCATGGCATAATGGACATTGTGTAAGCAAGATTTTAATTGAAAAAGGAACAATTACTCTTCACTTCATTTTTCCTATCACCCCTTCCTCAGCAGTTCTGACAATTTCTTCTGCCTTCTGCTTTCTCTCCTTTTTCTAACTCCTTTTGTTGAAGGTATTGTTGAAGGCTCCAAAGAGGCATTAATTTATAGATAAAGGTGAAGGATTTGTTTTGTCTATATTAATATAGAAGCCTAATTATTCACATATGAATATGGTTCCTTAAGCATCTTGGGACAGTTTGACAGTTTGACACCTGTAATGATGGGAGAGCCGTGGCTCAAGACTGGGGAAATAGTGACAGGACAATGACAAAATAGGGAAAGCCTGAGAGACAGATACCAAGCAAAACTGTGGAAGTGGTCTGGATATCAGGAATGACAGCAACAGTTTGGATGTTACGATGTGATGCTGGACACGGTAGAAGTGTTTAAGCAAGGAAGGGTATGGGCTAGATCTTGTGGAGATGGGGTGTGATGAAAAGGCCTTGCCAGGTAGAGCAGATGCAAGACCTGGGGAGTCATCTTGCTCCCAACATCTGCAATGTTTTACATGGGCAGGTATTCATTCATCGTTTGCCTCTGCTTTCTGGAGGCAAGAGCTGTTGACACAATGGGAATGTAAATCGAAGCAAAATGCTTCTATTTGGGAGTGGAGGGAGAATTAATATAAACGCTTTGAATAGATGCAGTGCTGCAGTGAGTGTAAGCCAGCTCTGTAAGGCTTGGCTGCCTAAAGGAGCCCTAATCCAGAATGTAAAATCTCATCTCCTGGATCGGCAGTTTCTGGGAGATCCGCCCCAGCCCAAAGGAAGTCTATGGAAACTGCCAGGTTTGGCACCGGGGAAGCTTAGGCCCTGACAATGGGAAGAAGGAGAAACGGCCAGTTTTGCAAAGCCCATTTTTCCTCTTTCTTTTCTTGGGCCGTTTCTGGTGCTTCATCCCAGCGTTTTTTTCCTCCCCCCACCCCCAAGGGCAAGCGGCGGCTCTCAACAGGTGCCGGGGAAGCCGCTCCGCTCGTCCCTCGGTCGGATGCTGCCGCCCCGCGACTCGCGCTCGCCAAGCAGCTGCCGCGGAGCCGCGCCGGAGCCCCGCTCGCCCCCGCACCGCGCCCGCGGGGCCCCGCGCAGCGCACGGCGCGCCTGGCCGGCGTCCAACCCGGGGCCAGCATCCAGCCCGGGGCCGGCATCCAGCCCGAGCACCCTGCACCGAGAACGCGCTAATGGCAGAAGGCTGGACCGGGCAAAAGAAATGCCCCCAAAGCCGGGGGTCGGTGCTGATAGCAAACCGTCTCCAGATCGGGGCAGAGCGTCGGGAGCGGCTCCCTTCAATAGATGCAAACAGAAAGGCTGCCTTTAATTACAGTGTGCATAAACGTCGTAGGCAAGCCCCTTCCCCATGGATACCCCGCGTCAGGATAACGCGGGATGAGGTAAAAGCCCTCCAGACCCTCCCCGTGAAACGCGAATTGTCTTTTTCAACGCGATGCAAATGGGGGGAAAAGCAGCTGCAAAGCTTTACAATAAACTGTTTCATCCAAGCCAGCGCCAGCTCAGGAAGGCACGCCTTTGAATGCCACCCCCACAAGACACCTCCTTCCCACCCGTGCAGGCAACCTCTGTAGGCGATAACCAAGTCTAAAAACTCGGAGAGGATCGATAATGTCTACTAAATATTCTGAGAGTGTATGAGTGTGGCGGGGAGGAGGGATGAGGATGAGGAGGGGGATAAAAGGGTGATTAATCGGATATTAATCACTGGCCACAAACAAGGGGAGATTATTTCGGGTAGGCAGCCGACTGTGGGGAGTAGCAGAATAGATCCTTTTACTGAAGGCACGCGTGATGGGATCGGCACTTCACTGTTTAGCGATGCCTGTGCAATTCGGCAGGTGCACATTATTCAAGCCACATATTTCTTCTTTTCTCTGTGTGTAACATTTCCCTTAACTGTCTGCAAGCGCAGACTTAGTGAAGACATGTATGCCGCTAACTAGACATTTTCTTTTTGCTCCCCTTTCACGAACACAGAAGCAAGAAGAAAGCAAAATAGCCCCTGCCTCGGGGAAAAAAAAAAAAAAATAGAGACAAAAACCACCACTCAAACTCCCTCACATACATCAGAGAAAAGGGACCAAGGGAGGGAAGAGAAAAGGTGTCGATCTTTGCACCCAGCGACAGACCATGCCTCCAAGGCTGAATTACCAACGCACCTTTCCGACAGCCTGGGAGCCCTGCATGCGTACAGACAGCTGAGCGTGAAGCGCATTTCGGGCTGTGAGACGGCTCTGCGTACGCTGGGCTCCTCCGTAACTTTCCCCACGCAACGGGTTAAACTAATAAGTGCATCGATACAGGCATTCCCGCAAAGATCCCGCTGCTCGACTGAAAACCAGAATTGTAGGTAATCCCCCCACACACCCCGCATTAACATCATCGTCACCTTAAAAAAGTGAACCAGTGGGATTTGCTTGAATATACACTAGTTAGAGGCTATATGAACCAACTCACGTCTCCGTTTGAGCATACTGCAAGAATATTTATTGAGCCCCAGCTCAGTCACTGCATTGAACGCCAGCTCTGGCAAGCAAATACATTTCCTATCTCCGAAGAGAGCTCTGAATCAACTCCTTCTTTCCTCCCCGCTTTAGCGATCATTTATATATTTTCACTGCAAAGTACCAAGGGCAAAAAATATAAAATAAGAGATAAATATATTTTGCAATACACCTTGGTACGATGCAAGAGCTTGCAACGCCCTGACCGAAAGCAAATGGACCCCTAAAAATATATCACTCAAATACTACCCTACCTTTCACACACGAAACCATCAATAAAAAGACGAGGTTCCAAAATGTAAATCCACTTTTAATCTCCATTTTCTTCACCAGGATGAAGTCCAGCCGGCCACATTTAGTACATCCCCTTTCCCAAAAGTCTGCTAATTTCGATTCCTTTGCACGGATTTCCCCTCTGCAGATCCCTTTCATATTATTCTTGAGAGCTCCTAATTCCTATTCCTCGGCCAGGCGCAGCGGAGTTGTTGCTGTTGATGGTGCGCGGTCACAGCTCGGAGTGAATGGTGTTTCTGGGATACCACAGCAACCTTGACGAGGACTCAACCATCTCTCCAACGGGGGCACAAAGTCTCAGCTACTCTCGATCGTGTCTTTTCCTCCCCCCACCCCCCCGCTACCCCAACTCCCTGCACAGCCGAAACCCACCACAATCCTGCCTCCTCACTGCATCCACCGGGAGCCACGGGAGAGCACCTCAACGCTCAGACGCTCTCTCCAATAAACTCCAAACAGTATTTGCAATTGAGACTCTCCCCCCACCCCCTCGTTCCCTCAAGAGGATCAGTTCTGCCTGGGAGAGCGGCTCGGGAGATGCCGGCGTGGCGGGGTCCCCCCGCCGCCCGGAGGAGCCTGGGGCTCACCCATCCCTCCGCTCGCGGCAGCAATCACAGCCTCGTTATTAACAGCACGTGCGGTGCCCGGGGCTGCCAGCGCCGCCCCGGCCGCAGAGCCCGGCCGGGCACAGCCCGCGCCCTCGGGCACACACCGCGGCAGCATCCCCGGGGATGCGCAGCCTGATTGCTCTGCGCGGGGACATTAATTACAGGCCGGGCGCGGGGGAGCGGCGGGCACAGCGCTGCTCCCCGTGTGCGCAGCCGAGGGCGCTCCTCGCCGCGGCGGGCGGGGGCCGGGGCCCGGCGGTGCCGCGGGCGGTGGCTCCCAGCGGGCCGGGCCGGGCCGGGCCGGGCCGGGAGAGGAGCGGGGGCGGCGCGGCCGCGGCTCCGCCAGGAAGAGCGCTAGCGCCACCTGCCGGCCGCACCGCCGCGTCGCTGGGGCCGCACCGCTCCGCGGGGGCGGGGGAGCTGGGGGGGTCCAGCTGGGGGAGCGGGGGTGCTGCGGGACCGGCACTGCCCGGGGCTTGCAGGACTCGAACCGAGCTTGGGGCTGCCCTCCTGCCGCCCAACCACCGCGCAAGATGCGCGGGGCGGCGGTTTCCTCCGTGGAGAGGGCGCGCGGGCACCGCCCGCGGTGCGGAGGCGCGCACGTGGGTGGGTGCGGGGGTGTTGTCCCAGGTGTGCGGGGGTGGTGGGGTGGGGGTGATGCATTTCTGCGCGTAAAGGGCGCGTGTGTCGGGCTCCGCAGTGCGTGGTGGGAGGTTTCTCTTGGGGGCGGAGTGCGTGTTTGGGTGCGCTGTGCCTGTGAGCGCTCTTGCACGTGTGAGTGTCTCTGTGTGCTCGCGTGAGCTGCCGTGTTAGGTGTGAGCGCACGTGTGAGTGTCTGTGTGTTGGTATGTGCTACCGTGTTGGGTGTGAGTGCACGTGTGAGTGTCTGTGTGTGCTCACATGTGCTGCCGTGTTGGGTGTGAGCACATGTGTGAGTGTCTGTGTGTGCTTGCATGTGCTGCTGTGTTGGGTGTGAGCACATGTGTGAGTGTCTGTGTGTGCTCACATGCGCGTATCTGTGTGTGCTTGCATGTGCTGCTGTGTTGGGTGTGAGCGCACGTGTGAGTGTCTGTGTGTGCTTGCATGTGCTGCCATGTTGAGTGTGAGCGGACGTGTGAGTGTCTGTGTGTGCTCACATGTGCTGCCGTGTTGGGTGTGAGCGAGCTGTGCCCGCGGGTGGTGTGTGATTGTGCGTGTGCCCGCATGTGCAAGTCCTCTGTGGTTCAGTGTGGGTGTGTGCACACGTGTTTTGTGCATTTGTGCACACTTCGGTGTTGTGTGTGCGCTGGGATTTTTTTCAGTGCCTCTGTGCACCTGCATACTTTGTGCATGTGTATTTGTGCGAATGTGTTCTTACACGTCAGTGTGCGTGACCCTGATGTGCTTTTGTCTTGCATGTATGTGTACATGGGGTTGTTCCCACAACTGTTCATTCATACAGGTTTGTGTCAGTTTTTGCATGGATGTGCATATGGTGCATGAGCTGTGTAAATGCATAATCTGAAGCGTGGATGAACATGGGTGTGTGAGCAGGGAAATTTTGGCAGCCAGTCACAAAGCATGGATATTTATAAGTGTGTCCAGAGAGGGGTTTGCATTTCCCTGTGTTCAACTTTGTGTGGGCATGTCTTACATGCACCGAGTGCGTTTGTGGAAAGATGTATCCTGGTTAGGAACTTTGTGAACTGAGGCTTTTTATATAGGTGTAGGTGCATGCATGAATTTCTATGGCCCCATATTTTTATATATACACAATATATGTAATAGTACCACAATACCATAGGTATTGAAGAAAAGCATGGTGTGAAAGAGGAGTTTGCATGGCTGTAATTCTGCTCCCATGTGGGTATCAAGGTGAGCAGTATATGCCTTTCTTCCACCTGTGCTTGAAGCCAAACCATCTTTCAGTGAGGCCAGCAATGATTCAGAGGGTGGCTCTGCATATGGCTGGCTGAACTTGCCTCTGCAGCTCTAATGCATGAGGAAAGAATACCTTCAGCTGCAAGTGCTGGCACTAACCAGCCCCACTGGATCCCTACATGTTTGTTGACTGGGAGGAAACAAAGGTACATATTTCACAGCCTTGTGTACCATCCACAGCCTTCTCTGGCAGACACATAACTCTTCAAGTGAGACTGCTGTAATTTAAACTTGGTAGGCTTGTTTGCTTCCTCTGAAGTGATACCAGAACATGATTGCACAAGTGATGTGAGCCTTGTGTTGGTGTTAAGGGCAGTGTCATGTTAGGATCAGCGTTATGGCTTAAAGTTTTTAAAACAAGTGGTCCTTATTTTAGCAAAAGTGAGATAGGTGAAAATCACTGTGTTCTAAACCTGTCAATTGTATTTATTAGTTACAGAATCTCTCTTTTCTATATATATGTATTTATATTTATGCATGTAACTCGAATCCATTTTTTCAAGGGAAATTCAGACTGGATACAAACTCCAAAACTGGAGACCTTTGCTTTCAGAACAGCATAGATGGCCATACCTTGAGAATTCCTATTTTATGGTGTGTTGGAGTAAAACTCTGCCTTTATTCCCCCAAGAACACTTTCTGGTTCTGAAATTCAAAATTCCTTAGTGTAAATAGTAAATACTTTTTTGGTTATAAAGGATAAGAAATAGATACTGAAGATACAGACTTGTTATTTCTAGTTCATGCATTGCATTCCTCAGTACTTCAATACCTAACTTATTTAGAGGTCTTACTTTGCTGTCATTAGAAGTCCCATCTGTTTGACATGCTGCAAGTTATTCTGTATTGTTTCTGAAAATGATATTTTGGTTCATCCATTAGATAAACCAAATGAACATGAACAAAGAAATGCTTCCAGTTAAAAAAGGGACCAAAGATTTTTTTGGTGGTGAAATTCCTACTAATTTTCAATGACCCTTAGGTTTCCAAGTAATTTACATACATTTTAAAAATAGCACTTCAGCTATTAAGGCAAACGTTAGGCACATTTGGTAGTATTAATGCTAGAGATGGACTGGAATTTCTTTATAGTTCTCTCCCCATCCCAGCCCTCCAATACTGTGATGTTGCATTTTTCTTCTGTTTGATTTGTTGTTCAATACTGGTGTCCCATAATGTTTTTGTGTGATTCTGGGTTCAAGTTGTAGATTATGCTGTATGTTTCATATTCATAATGTGTCCTCCTCCTCCATCTTAGTTTTCCTTCCTGTCTTCCTTCCCTCTCTCTTTTCTCCCCTCCACTTCTTTCCTTCCCTTTCTTCCCTTCTTTCTCTTTCTTTCTTGTGCCCTTTTAATTTTTCTTCCTTCCTTTGTATTTTATTTTTTCTTCTTCATTCTTTTTCTCTTTCACCCCCTGTGTTTTTTTTTATTTCCTCTTTCTTTTCTCTCTCACTTTTGGCATGGTCAAGCTTATTGATCATATGGGTATCAGCCAAGGATGAAAGTGACTTGGCAAGGACCATTAAGTCAATCACTATGATTAAAGACTCCCAAGAATTTTAAAATGTGCTGAAATCAGAAATGGGCAGATACTTAACTGTCGGACCTGTCAGGCACAGGAGTATCAGCACTGCTAGTGGAAAACTTGTATCACAGACCTGACAGGCTGTGATGCCTTAGTTACACTATCTGTAAACAGGCACTCTTGCCTTTGAATCTCCAAGAAATAAATACACCTAAATAGTTCTACAGAACAATGTGTTACTATTGGTATTCACATTTTCCCTGTTCCCTTTGCCAAGGCAGATCAAATTTAAGTTTTATAATTACATTACTAATTCCTCCTACATTTTCAGCTGCATTTGTTATTATTCATTCACTGTCATATACTTTTGTGTAAGGTAGCTGTATTTTGTTAAATAGCTCCTACATTTTGCTTCCAGATAACTTCACTCTAATTGTAGATAGACTGATTGCTTTGCTTTAAAAAAATGCAGTGGGGTCTTCTATGACAAATAATGCTATGAATAATACGGTGCACATTGCTTGCAAGCACAGACAGCATAGGTAGGCATGTGTAAAGCACATAGGCAGTGATATTTAAAAATGAGTATTTGACTTGGGATACAAAACTCATTCACTCATATCATATAATTCTTTTGAAAGTCCTGACCGAATGCAGAATATTGTGTATTCCCATAACTTATTTCATGTGGTTATAAACGTCTGTATGATTGTTGGTCTGAACTCTGACCCAGAACCCAGGCTGCATGTTTATCAGTGAGACCTAACATTCTTCAAAACAGTAGGAGAGTATTACAAATACACTGTAAACTTCCATTTCTTCACTTAGGCTTTTTAAAATGTGTTCAAGTCCTTCAGAGGAGGTCACAAAGAGGAGGAGACCATTGTGCCACCCCTGCTTCACTCAGACTAGAATAATTTTACTGCATGAAACAGGTAATGAATTTTTGATAGAAAAGAATGCGTGGAGATCATTCCACAAATATTGGGACACCACCATGTGTTGTTGTTACTGCTTCATAGGACACAGTCATAGTGTGAAGGTTGAGTATAGTACAACCCAAACAATGAAAAGATGGATTACAGCAAATATAGTGGTGGTGACAGCTGGAGGGGAAAGTGCCGTATTACTCCTCTTGCCTGCTTAAGCTTTCACAAGTAAGGTTCTAAGCTGCCTCCAACACAAAATATTTCTGTTCAAGAAAACTAAATAATAGCAATATTCAAGAGTACCCACTACAGTCCTGACTTGAAAAAGAAAGAATATTTCCTTCAGATGTGCTGTGCACAGGGAGGTGGGGTTCATGTGTTTCAGTATCACAATTAGCTGTGATTTTGTTAACTCCATGTTAAATGTTCCTTGTATTCTGCCAGAGGCTTCGTGAAATGGCCTCTAGGCCAGACATGAAATTTGTTTGGAGATGGGAGAGACAATGCAATTCTCTTGATTTAGATGTTGTACAATATAACACTTAGTTCTCAAGTGGATGCCAAGGAATTAGTTTTGTTCTACTGCTACAAGATTTTTCTTATCTTAGTGACTAAATTTATTGTATCAGTCATGATCAGTTAAGATGATGTTGGTGTGTAGTTGTCTAAATCTCAGACAAACACAACTGGCATTCTCAGCAAAAACTGTCACTACTGTAATGTTCTGTCATCTCTTGTCAGCAGAGTTTGATGATTTGGGAACCCTATAGGGTATGTAAAAGCAGAAGTGTCTTTGCACAGGCAGAATGAATTTTTACATAGTATATGTAGTGCTGCAATTAGCTTTGGCAGAATTTATATCTTGATCTCCCTGTCTTTACTAATAGAGTGGCTTCTGTTCAGATACCTATTTGAACACTAGGTGTATTACCCCTTAGCTCCAGTAATTTAGGGCTTTCAGTCTGTGACCAAAAATACCAATGTTTATTCTGCCCAATGCATTGCTTTTGTGGAGCTATAAAGTAAAAGATAGTATAGCAATGTGATAGCTCCCACATTAATGTGATACAGTACAGCATTGTGCAGTGGAAGCTTTCCAAGGGACGCTTGAATGGTGAAAGTTTAGAAAATACATTTAATATGATCATTGCACCAAATAAAATTATTTAGTATCTACTTCAAGACAGATTATCACCTTAGGTTCTGTATACCATGAGCATAAAAAAGGGAATTTCCATAATGGAAATTATTGCACACAGTGTTAGTAGAACAAAAGAGAAGAAAAGGTAAATATTGCTGGGAAAAAAAGTGTGTTGGAAATTGCTGTGCTTTGTCACCAATGTGATAAGCAAAAGGGAATTATCCAGAATTGCATTAAGTATTATTCTTCTGTCAAAATAGTGCTACTGCAGTATGTAGAGGAAAAGAAATTAGGAAAGGGTAGTGAGGTGCTGAAACAGGGAGAAAAAAATTGTTTATTTAGTGGATTTTGTAGGTAATAAAGTTGGTGAGCTGGTGGGAGGATGTTAAACTGTCCTTCCAAATTCCACTTTTCTGTTTGCCTTGGATTGACATATAGTTAAGGTATATTAAACATGTCAGTTATGTATTGTAATTCAGTAATAATGAAATGCAGTGTATGTACAATCATTCTTCATTGATCAAATCTGAAATTCATTCCACTGGTGTAGAGATTTTCTCAGTAAACTTCTATTTATTAGCTGATGGGATGAATAGAATTGTTTATGCAAAAAAGTTTTCTTGCATCTCGGGTTTTGTTTTCATTATTTCTGTGACTGTTTTTGGTTTCTTTTCCCCCTGTATTATCTGTTGTAATGTTTTCAAGGTCTTTGTATGGTTCTTGAAATTTCAGGGAAGATAAGCATTGTAGTTATCAAGAATAATGAATAATTTTATAATACTTGCAGAAGTTATGGATATAAATATTCTGGCATATGCCAGAGAAGAGAAACAAATCTAGTAGGCCTCTGTTTCTCTGTTTTTCTTCGTGAAGAAATCTCCTTGCCTTGAATCAGAATTCTGTGCATGGAGCTGTACATAAACTAAGCCCATAAAATATTGGTAACCCTGCCTCTAATTTCAGACTAAAAATTACATAAATAATATCTATAAGTAATTTGTAGCTGTAAAGAAGATGGGCATTTTGTCTACCTGTCATATATTGTTTAATAAACACTTAAGAATATAAAGACTGTTTATATTACAGACAATTGATAACCTGATTTAGAGACGTACTTCTGGACACGCAACTAATGTATACTGATGGCTTTTAGATGGCATATACTGATGTAGAAATTTGGGTAGCAAGTGTTTGTAATTACTAATCTTGAAGGAAAGACAGGCAAAACCAGAATTTAAGGATATCTGAAAAACAGCTAAGATGTAATTTTGATTCACAACTGCATTATTAACTTGTTGCAGTGTTTGAGGTAGCCTAATAAACAATTTCAGACTTTTGTTCATGTTATTTAATGTTAGAAATTGATCAGAAGCAGAGGTAGGGTCAAAGAAAGTGTGTGGGAAAGAATATTGGGCTAGCATCAAGCTATTTTGTTTCAGCTAGATACTTGGTATGCATGAACATAGCTAGACCCTTTTGCTATCTATTTCTCTCTGTACTCCATTCTAAAATGATTTATAATGTTTGAATCCCTTCCCCTTTTTAGTTGAGTGCAGTATTACAGCAAAGAGTATATTGGTGCTGATTTTAAATAGCATTTTACAACCAGCTCTGTCTCTTGCTTCACTCTCTCTATGGGCATCGTGTCACTTGAGGAATGATGAGCTAAAAGTAATGAGTGCGGATGTGGTGATGCTATAATTTTTTTGTGTAGCTTGAAATGGAGATCTGAGCTGATCTGTGTTAAGGGATGTGATGAAAAGCTCACCTTCCCCCACACAGAGGAGCAAGAAGACACGAGCCCTTGCCCTGAGCTCCTCAGGGCTGTCCTGGGAGAGCATCAGCACCGGTGAGGCACAGCACCACAAGTCCCTGGGGGTCATCCTCTGGGACAGCTGAGGGGTCCCTGCCCTGAGGGACAGGGCTTATAATACATTATCATTTTACTGGGAAAGAGCATGCTGGGATGGTGAAAGTTCTTCTATGGAACATTTAGGAGAGGAACCAAAAGTGGGCAGATGAAGGCATTGAGCCAGTTTGGGTAGGAACAAGTATGCAAAAATGGAGAGAGAAGATACCAACAGTTTGCTGGTTGGTACCCTAGTCTGTGTTTCAGGTTATGGGCTGTGCTTTTCCGTCCTATACATCTATGGTTTATGTAGTTTGATGCACTTGAATACGCTGCTTCTTACCTTTTTATTGGTTTCATTAGTAGCAAAATTTGTTGACATGATATCTGTAGTAGTTTTGATTCTAGAACTGTTCTGTAATTACTACTTTTTACATAAAAATATAGAATGTATTATATTACCCATTCTCATGAATGAACTATTGTTTTAAGTCCTCAAATTTAGTTATTAAAAATAAAGTGCTTCAATAAAATATAGTATTAATACATAGAGGCACTAATTTTTTATTTTCCATACTGACTTTTTTTTACTGTTTTAGGATTTTCGGTTTCGCACTAAAGTGCTAGCTGCAGTTCCGAAAGAGTAATCAGTTACATTTTTTATTTCTGGCATATTGTCTATCCATATATGTGTTTTTCATTATTATAGAAACAAAGAAAAATAAGACTGTAGTGTTTTGTCTTGCTGAATGTATGACTATATGCATCTCAGTCTATTCATCTTTTTAAGAAAATAGTTTCATATATAAGCAAGTGGATTTTTGTCTGAAATCCCAATAGACTTTGGCAGGAGTATTTTAGGGATCCTATAAATGGTATACAAATATTTTATATTAAATGAGAAGAAAGATTTGCACTAGAAACATTGAAAGGTACAAGTCAAGAAAATAATGAGATCCTTAAATATTGAATATATTGAAAAATTTACAATTAACTCAGGTGACTGTAAAATAATCTTTAGTAGCTCTACAATCATTGAATGGAGAAAGTTAAATTTTAATGTAAATATTTCAGTATTATTTCAAGAAAATATATTGGAAATAATGTTGAATATTTGAAAGACTGCTCAATTAATTTGGTTTCATCACATTAAAATGTTGGTGTTTGCCTAGAATCAGATGGAAAATAAATAGCAAAGTACAAAATATAGCACAGGAACTTTATAATTTTTGAGTATCATTAATAGATAGTATAATAAAGCAAGCAGGTGGTGTAGAGGACCAACTTGCCTGAACAGAGAACTCTTGGAGATCAAGAGGAAAAATAAATTGTATGATCTCTGTAAACAAGGTTAGGCTTTACAAGGAGATTATAGAGATGTAGTTCACAGACCCAGGGAGAAAAAAGGGCAAAGCTCAGTTACATTTGAAACTGGCCAGTGTTCTGTCTGAAAACAAGAGACATTTTGAAATATACTAATAGCAAGATAGGTCTAAGGAAAATGTTTGATTGATACTTGATTGTCACCTGACAAATAAGGATGAAGAAAAGGAGGCATTCAGTGTTGGGAGGTTTTTGCTTCAGTCTTTAATAATACTGGTAAACTCTTGGGCTACTTGGTCCTCTGAAAGACTCAGGGAACTGCAGACATGGAAGTTTAACCTCAGGTACTGGAAATATGGAGAAGATTATACTGGTGGTATTGAAGGTCATTTAAAGAACAATGCAATCATCAGGCACAGTAAACTTAGGTTTACAAAGGGAAAGTCCTACCTTATTTAGTATCTTTCTGATTAAGGTCACCCACACAGTGGCTTAAGGGAAAGCAGTGGAAGTAGTTTTTCTGGATTTCAGTGAGATTTTTTGATACTGTCCCTCACAACATCTTTCTCAAACACTTGTGCTCCTCTAGGATGAGCAACTTCAACAGTGAACTGAATGAAGAATTGGCTGAACAGGTTGCAGTGAGTGGGGCTACATCTGGCTCGGCCAAGTGTCCCTCAGGCTTCAAACCTAGGGCCAGTTCTGTTCCATATTTTTATCAGTGATCTGAGTGCAGTTGAATAAACCCTTAGTAAGTTTGCTGATGATACCAAACTGGGAGTTGTCACTGACTTACTTGATGTGCCATTGACTCATGTGAGACCCACATCAGTACATATAGAATTTATGGGAAATAGAGTGAATATAGAATGGAAAAATATAAGAGATGAGAAGATATTTCTGAATACAGTGAAAAAGTTGGAACTTGCTAAATTTTACTTTCTGTAATGACTTTAGTAAGATTTTTATGTCATACTTACTAGGACTAGACACATGTTTCTATTCTCTTAAGTGAATTAATCATCTAATATTTATTCATGAACCTTTCTGAAGGGGGCAAAGCATGTTTTTCTCCTTTGATCAGTGTCCATACTTTCTAGGTAGTCTGTCTCGTATGCTGATCATCCAGTCTGACTCCCAAATCCTGGCAAACTGTCTACTCCTGAGATTTTTGCTAAGCAGAATTCCTTCCAGGCATCCTTTGGAATAAATGACTCATCTGTGTTTCTTAAAGAAATTGTTTAAGAACTAAAGTCCGTGAGAAAATTGTAGGCTGATAATCCTTATAATAAAATAATTTCCCTTTGGATGAGAATCAGGTGTGTAAACTCTGTATGCATTTTTTCATCGTTCTATAATTGCTAATTCTGGAAACTATCTAGTCAGAGGACTGGCTGTTGTGCATCTGATTATTGAATGCTCAGGTCTCTTTGTGCATTTTGCCTGGAGCAAAGACTTTGAGCTTAGGGTTTAAATAACTTATTTTAGTGCCAGATACCTTGTAGCCAAAGCAGAGGCCGATGTCAATGAGAAACTGTAAATGCTGTAATCTGTATTAACTTGCCTTGAACTCAAGTGTAAGGGTGCTAAAATAAGCTAAAATAAGGTATTAATATTATGTATTGGTTAGTGCTGTGATGGCAGAATTGTGCAGAACCACAAAGTATGTGAGGACTGTGATCATCAAAGGGACAAAGATGTGTGTTGTTGCATACAGAATGATTTGGGGAATACTCAAGAAACCATTTCCATTACTATCACAATGACTTACAAAATGAGAAAAAAATCCCAATATAAACAGTTTTAGAAGCAGTTGAGAACCTGCTTCCCCTGGGAGAACCAAACAGCCTAGAAACATTAGCAGCAGTGAAAATATAAAGAAGAAATAAAATTAATGTCCTTCAGTTGTAAATTCTCTCCTCAAAGTCTCTTGATTTTAATAATCTTAATCTCAGCAATTGATAAACAATACCTACCATAGCCAACAGTGTCCTCCTGAAATCATGGATGCTGTATACTCATAATAAATGATACATGAATGAGTACCGTAATGTTACTGACTGACAGTTTTGTGTACATTGTGGTGATTGCTAATATGGAAAAACTAATTATTAACATAAAATATGTTGTTAGTGAATGAATTTAGTATCATTAAAACTTAAAACTGCCCTGGTTTGTCAGTCTTCTAAACCTATGTAGCATTCTTTTAATTAACTAAAAATTAGATACACATATATATTTTTCATATGTGCACATGCATATATAGACAGTTAGTTGCTCGATTGAAATGACCTAAAAGTTGAACGCTGGAGAAGGAGCACTGTGTTTTTTCTTTCAACCAACTCATCTTCTCCAGATACTGTGTCCACCTCTGGATCCGCCAGGTCTCAGTTTGTACCCTCTCTTGCTTTCTCACCCAGACTCTTCATTGCAGCTGTCGCCTCTTCTCCATCTAAGGACCCGGAAATTCTTTTTCTGCTGGTAGCATTCATTGAAGCAGCAGCTGTTCAGCTTGTGGATACTTGCTTACTCAGAAGGACACTCTTCTTTTCCCATGCTTAGTGCTTAGTTTTCTATTCTTATCAGTGTTCAGAGAATCCAAGATCCATAATTTAATAATTTCTAAAATGAGGGGTTTATTAACAGAACCATTGAACATGACAGCTTTCATAGTATCTCACTGCACAAAGTGTTTGAAAATTAGATTAAATGGACCTGTGATCTTCTACATCAGATGCTGTGTTCCTGTGAAAAAGGTATGAGTCAAACAGGTGAAAATAATGTTGTTTTGTATTTTTAATGGATCTGTGTAAAAGCTGTCTAAAGCAAATCAAATCAAAACTATCATGTCTAATGCAAAGGTAGTAAAAGTGAAAATATTTTGCAAGTTTTGATTTGTTAAAATCTGTGGATTCCAGGGCCAGGATTTCTTCTCTGCAGCTGCTGAAGCCCTCTCAGTTTCAGCCTAGGAACCCAGGGGTCTCTCCATCCCGCTTCCACGGCTGCTGCTGCTGCTACTGTTCTGTCAGCAGGTCTGGCAGCTAGTGAGGCTGAGCCTGTGTCCCAGAGAGTCCACGTGTGAGCACAGGCTCATACACACACTCTCTCTGACACACACAAAGGACTCAAACATTTGCTAAGAGATCACACACACACACACACACACACACACACACAAATTCAGGATTAAATTCACTGGGGGAAGATAAACTCAGGTCTCCCTAGCTGCTGGGATATTTATCTGTGGACATTGTGACCTACAACCTGTTCTCCATTTGCTGCCACTCCTGTGGTGTGCAACACTGATTCATAGGAGAGAGAATGAGAGAACACCAACAAACAAGATAAGAAAAAAATTTAATACATTCATGTGAGGAAAATAAGGGATCTGAATAGCAGAAAAAGTTGTTACAGTCCTCACCAAAGAGTACATAGTCTTCTGCTAATATATATTTTTTCTAGAAAAGACTGAAGGTGAGATTTAATTCCAGTGGAGGTTTTTGGTTTGTTAATTATTTCCTCTCTTATTTTGACCCCCTTTTGCCTTTGAGCAAGGAATTAATTAACTTTGCTATCATTATGGTGATGGCATTGAAGATGTTCTATTAGGGATGCAGTGCAGGGTATATCTATTCTCTGTTTCAACTTTAGGTCAACACATAGTAATCATGGAATGGCTCACATTCTATATTGAAGAATGATTATTTAGAGGTTTTGGTGGGGTTTTGTTTTGTTTTGGGGTTTCTTTTTTTTTTTTTTTAATATATTATTTAGAATGCTGTTGTAGCTTTCCACAATGATTTCTTGCCACCAGTTTGGAGCTGGAACAGCTTTTAGCCCACTAATGAATCCATGCAAAGCCTCTTGTGTCTGATAGTGATACTCAGTGAAAAGTAGGAAAACCACAGAAGGAAAAATGCAGAATTTGCTGTTAGCAGGGGAAAGAAGAACTAAAGACATACATTTTCAGTTGGTTTTGGATTGGTTGCAAACATTATCAGCAATATGTTTCTGAAGGTTCTACTGGTGTAAATCTAGCAGTTCTGATGGTTGGTTCAGGAAATTGAAAGATAAAGTCAAATTTAAATGGATCATAAGCCCCTCAATGGGTGTGAAGTAGATGATGTTAGATGCATAAATACTAGGACCTGTGGAGTCTAATTATCAACAGATATTTTTACTCCCATACTTGGGAAAAAAAAGTAAGAAGAAAGGGGAAACTTTAAATGAGTATCATTTAAATCATTAAATGCTGACATATGAAATGAGTTCATTGGGTAAATTAATTGCTTTAAATTTTACTTTATTTTTAATGTCTTTGTATACTTGCTCTAAGCATAGAAGAAATCCACTTTCCATTCCTATCACAATGCATCTTTTCATCAAAAGGTTTAAAGAAGGAAAAAAGAAAAGGACTTTCACAAGGGACTTTTTAAAAAAGTATTCTGCTTTAAAAGCCTGAAGCCAACATTGCGAACCTTAGAGTTACACATCTTTTTTCCTCTAGTATGAGACTGATAATCATTAGGGAGAGTTTCCTAAACCAGCAAAATAATAAAAACATTTATATGTAATAAAATTAAAATTATCCAATACTTGCTATCCTTAAGTGTAGATTTTGATAGGAGATGGCAACTATGGAATAATTTACCTGAGCATATGTCTAAGAAATAAAAGTCACAGAAACAATTATTTCCATGACATGAGTAGTGTCTGCTCAAATGTATTATTGGCACAGACTCAGATTTCAGCCAAGTGTTCTGAAGTTATGATGTTCAGTGGTGTTAAAACAGAGTTGAAATTTTCCCACAGTTTTGTATACCAGAGTTCCACATACCATAGCCAAAAATGAAAGGATTTTTTCTTTTTTAAATGAGAAATTTTTGGAAAAAATGTCAACTGGGCAAAATGTATACAGAAATTAAAAATGGACTAGTAAGTTGTGCTCAAACCTTCTTTGATATCACAGAATTTGCATAACTAGTATATTTTATATAAAGGATTCTATTGCTATTCTATACAAAGTTATTCTTCAGTAATTAATAGAAACTGTGAGTAGTCTGGGGTTTTTAATTTTCTCTCATAGTTGACTAACTTTTCAGTACGAGTTGATACTCATAAGCTTTCTTTTGACATATGAACGTGTTTTCCTGTAGTATTCACATATTGAGATTATAAAATTCTCGATGCTCCATATTCAACTGGCAGTTGCTACTTAGTGCAAGGTTTCAAAGCATACAAAGAAATTCACATTCTTAGGATGGTATCATACTAATTTACAGTAATTTCACGACTATAAGGCGCACCC
>PYHW01009979.1:11322368-11341020 GCA_013186435.1 Turdus rufiventris
ATCTGATCTACATGTTGTGAATTTTGCTGGCTGCCGGCGGGTGTGCCTTATAGTCCGGTGCGCCTTATGGTCGTGAAATTACTGTAGTTAAAATAGTTTGCTAGATAATAGCATAAATCTATATGCTCCCAGCTGCGTCAAAGAAGGTAGATCCTAACTAGGCTGGTCTTTTTCATAATATATTTAATCATATTAAAAAAAAAAGTATTTTTGTAGTAGGCATTTTAAAGAACAATCAAAATAAATCATACTCTGTCTGAAGTCAGTATCCTGATGATACAAAACTTGGAGGAGTTGTTGACTCTCTCAAAGGCAAAGAGACCTCAACAAAATAGAGGACTGGGCAATCACCACCCATGAGAGTTTAAGGGGAAGTGCTGGATTCTGCACCTGTGATGGGGTAACTCTGGAAGCACATACAGACTGGGGAATGAGAGGCTGGAGAGCAGTGCCATGGAAAGGGACCTGGGGATCGTGGTCAGTGGCAAGTTGAACCTGAGTCAGCAGTGCCCTGGCTGCCAACAGGGCCAACCTTGTTCTGCAAGGCATCAGCATGGCCAGCTGGGCAAGGGAGGGAATTGTCCTGCTCTGCTCTGAGCTGGGGCAGCCTCACCTCAAGTGCTGGGGCAGCTTTGGGTACATAAGAAAGATATTAAACTGTTATAGAGCACCCAAAGGAGAGCAGCAAAAATTATGGAGTCTTGAGGGGGAACCACATGAGGAGTGGCTGAGGTCTCTTGGTCTGTTAGCCTGGAAGAGACCAAGACCTCAGAGGATTCAGCAGCTTCCTCACAAGGAAAAAGAAGCAAGCATCAATCTCTTCTCTCTGGTGAGCAGTGATAGTATGCAAGGAAATGGCATGATGCTGTGTCTGGGGAGATTAGGTTGGATATTAGAAAAAAGGCTTGTCACCCAAGGGGGTGGTTGGGCACTGGAACAAGCTCCCCAGGTCATGGCACCAAGCCTACCAAAGTTTATGCAACTTTCTTTCATGCTGCATTGACTTCTGAACCTGTGTGTATCCCAACTTTTAAACTCTGGAATGCTGGAAGCCAAAAAGTTCATGTCATACTGCAATTTCTTATTGCCCTAGACATTTTTGAATTATAAAAGTTTCACTGTGCTGGGGAGTGTGATTTTTTTCTTTAAATCTCCTGTCTAACCCATCTATCCAGTACAAAGACAGTATGTGCCAAAAAAAAAGAGCAAGTGTTGCTGAATCTTTTTCTGTATATTGAACTCCACAGGGGACAGTGAATGTGCATTTTTCCTTCCACAAATACACAAAGACAGAACTAGAACTCAAATAAAATGGTCAAAAGTGTGTTTCACCTACTGCCTCTGGCTTGATGATAGGTATGTTTCTCACTAGTTTTGTCCTCGGAGACTGTCACAGAAAAGAAGAATTTCAGCATGATTTATTATGGCTTGATGAAACACTGAAAAATTGATGAGGGAAATGCAAGTACAAATACAATTTGTGTTCATACAGTGTTCTTACTATAAATTTTGTTAATACTAGTAGAAATGAAATTAGTAAAAGTATTCTGAACACTTCCAGTACAATGTGAAAATAGCATTAAGATGTATTTTCAAAGGGATATTATAAACTAGCAATCATTCCCTATAGTGCTGTTTTTTGGCTGGGATGGAGTTCATTTACTTCATGGCAGCTTGTGGGGTTGTGTTTTGGGTTCATGTAAAAACCAGTGTTGACAATACAGGAATGTGTCAGTCCCTGCTGGAATTATGTTTTCTGTGTGTCCATCTCTGATTTTGTCTCCTGGGTGGAATCTGCACTACAAATACCTTTGCTCCTGGGAGGACCCCTCATACCTAGGTCTGAGATTGTCATGCATTATATAGCTTATTCTGTTCTATGTTATCCCATCCCATCCCGTCCCCTGAGCTCACCATGAGACAAATGATGAAGAGATTATTAATTGTATGGAATGCCAGAATTTTTTCAGCTGCAAAAGCACTTTCAAGTACACTATCACAAAATAACAAGTGGAAACTTTTATTTTATTTTATTTTATTTTATTTTATTTTATTTTAATTTTTCTGAATCTGTTTCAGAGCCGAGGCTCATTAGCATTAACACGAGGTGATGTAGCCAAGAGCAGGCTGATTCATTCTTCAGTTTTGCTTGGGAAAAAATATTCTTGCAGTCTGACAAAGGCAAGTCACAGAGCAACAAAATGCAGCAGGAGCAAGACAAGAACAATCGGTCCCAAAAGATGGAAATTTGAAGAATGATGACCAGGACTGACCACAGTGAGACTGAAGAGATATGTGGTTCTCTAGAATGTTTTTGAAAGTATGAGACATACTGGTGACAAGCCTACTTTTTTTTTTGCTCTGCTGTGTGTCTCAGGCAGTGATGCATGAGAAGTGCTGTCATGCCTGCCCCGTGCTTGTACTGCAGGCAGAGAGAGCTGGAGAGTGGCAGCTCCGGATGGTGCAGCAAGCCTGGAGCCCATCCAAGCATAGATTGTTTTGCATAAGAACACCTGGGAAATGGAGTCAAAGGAAGTGCAGAGCTTGCTCCTACTACAAAAGGCTGAGATACAGCTTACTTTTGGTTTCATGGATTCCATGAAATCCAGGTTATGAAGTCGACAAGGAAACCTATTTCTTGAACTATAGCTTTCTGCAATCTAAATTCAGAAGACTTGAGCAAGAACTTCACTTTTACCTCTATTTGACAACATCATGTTATGAAGGGTGGAGCCTGAGATGTGTTAAGGATACTATCACCCATCAGTAGCCTGCCAGAGTCCAGTTCCACATGGCCATGACCCATGGATCCAGCCCTCCACTGGCTGGGTGAGCACCCACTGTGTGGCTGGACTGTGAACATGCCACTGCTGATGTCATTCTAGTCACTTTAACAATGGGTGTTTCCCCCTAGGAAAGAAAATAACCACAGCTGACTTTAGTGAACTTCCATTTGGAAGTTTAATTGGGAAAAGTGCCAAATCAGCACAAACACTGAAAAATCTGCAACAAATTAACAGTGGTGGTCAGCGTGATACAGTTAACGAGAATGTTCTTTATTATCCAGAAGTCTGCATAAAGGTTGCTAAATTTTAAAGGAATTCTGCAGGCATTTAGTGAAGAGTAAGGTTCTCTGATAATACCAAGGTGGGTGAGGAGGTGGCTGACGAGATGATCACCTGGCATGAAAGGTATCTACTTCTCTGTAAGAGTCCCTATGGGCCTTTAAGATATCTTCAAAATAGGACAGAAGATTTTGGTTTTTATATGTCCCCCTGGAACCTTGAGAATCTTGATGTGATGAAATTTACTGATGATATTTTTCAGATGCAAAAGGAATTTTTTTTGTTGCTTTTCTTCCAGTTAATAAAAATAAATTAACCAATCTTCTAGCATATACATGGTTTTTGGAACAAGTTCAATAAGTGGAGAAAGCAAATTATGTCTATGAAGTTAAAAAAATCTCAACATTTTGATGCAAGCTGAGTGTGACGAGATGGGCCCTTGCATGTGTCCAAACACAGATCTGATACATCAGCAGGTACAATGAGGCTAGAGATTAATTCCCTTGCCACGAGTGGTCACTATCAAAGGACTTTGAGAAAAAATACCATCTTTAAGCGGCAAGGGTGTCAAACAACTTGGAATTTATGAGCTAAAACATATGCTTTGAAGATGAAGTACTATCCAGCATATTTTAGGACCATGCTTTGCTCTCTGCAGAGGGCCATATAAAGCAAATTAATTCTGACATAGCGCAACCTGAAACAGTTGTAGCTGTACTATTTGCATTCCCATACTATAAGGAGTACAATCCCATACATTGCACTTCACAGTAAAAAAGGATGTCAAGGTACTTGAACACATCCAAATGAGGGTTACTAAGCTTGTCGAGGGGCCAGAAAGCATGTCCTCTGGGAGGAGATTGAGAACACTGGATTTGCCCAGCTTGTAGAGGATAGGGCTGAAAGGCAACCTTGCTGCTCTCTACAGCTTCCTTAGAAAGGAGAGAGGGAGATGCTGAGTCTTCCCTTTGGTACCCAGTGACAGGACACCTGGGAATATTTCAAAGGAGGTCCAAGGCAGGTTCAGATGAAACAGTGTTAATAATTCAGGAATGTCTTCATTATCACTGAGCAGTGCTTACACAGCACCAAAGCCTTTTCTGCTTCTTTCTGCACCTCACCAGCAAGGAGCCTGGGGATGCACAAGATGGGAGGAGAAACAGCCAGGACAGCTGACCCCAAATGACCAAAAGGGTATTCCATAACATACAGCATCATGCTCAGCATATGAAACTCAGGAAAGAAGAAGGAGGGGTGAGGCATTCAGAGCGATGGCATTTGTCTTACCAATGGAGCCCTGCTTTCCTGAGGATGGCTGAACACCTGCTCACCCATGGGAAGTGGTGAATTATTCCTTGTTTTCTTTGGCTTTTGCGTATGGCTTTTGCTTTACCTCTTAAACTGTCTTTATCTTAGTCCATGAGCTTTCTCATGTTTATCCTTCCAATTATCACCCCCACCCCACCATGGAGGGAGCAGTTGTGTGGGGCTAAATTGCCATTTGTGGTTAAGCCACAATACCTATCAACATTTTCAGTAAGGCATATTTTAAATTCTTAAATTGCTCTTAAATTTTCACGTAACAGCGTTAGCTATATAGATTTTAATGTTTCAGCATGTGCCTGAAAATATTGGAGTTTTACTACCATCAATAATTTTTGGAACAAGACCTGATTGGTCGTACTCAATAAGCCAAGATCACAATTTAGGATTCAGATGATATCTTATGTAAGAATAGTAAATGTGAGTAAAGTTTCTAATTGAGCACAAACAAATGTGTTTCAGAAGAGCATACCTTGTGGTAGAAAGCAAAGCGAGTTCAATAGAGTTTTATTAAAGTATATATTTAATAACACCTCTTTGCTCTATTCTTGTCCAGAAAGTGGTTCATATGTTCCTTTAACAGAAGTAATGACTGAGAAATCTACGGTTTTCAGAGGCAGAGTAGTTTGTGGTTCCATTGACTTTTAATTAAAAATAAACATAATATTATATTAAGTAATGAATGCCAGCAGAGTGTGAGCTTTTGCAGAGTTTAAGGAACAACATCTAAAATATTAAAGAGGCTCCTATTCACTAGTTATTGGAATTGTATAATTGTCTTTGTAAGGAACAATGTAATAGAATACAGACATATTTGTTCTGACACCTGTCACAAAATAAAGGATTATTATTGGGGTTAAGGGTAAAATATTACTGAGCTAAAGGTAAAATGTCTGTCCTTTGCATTAGCTGAGCTTTTTAGATGGGTTGCAGTTACAGCAGTGATCTAATAAAATGTGTGAATTTCTTGAAGGAGATGGAACAATGTTGAAAAACTCTCCCAGAGAATCTGAGAGCCACATAATCAAATTAATATGTTTGGGTTTTTTTTCCTATGTGGGATGGATTCTACCTGCTGATGCTAAAGTGTTTGTAGTAACTAGGCATTTTAGAGCTCTTTCATCATTAATACCCTGAGGGAAGAACCATCCTCACTCCTTTCCTAAAAATATCACTTACTAAACAGACCAGAGTTACTGCTAGAATGCAACCAGAATTCCATTCTGAAGCCTTCAGAATAACAACGTGGGCTTTAAAATGAGATTTAACAGCTAATTACATGAATTCATTGAAATATACCTACAAAACTCTATGGTCTGTAATGGCAAAAAGGGTTGCTTCCACAAGCAGGTGTGTAGGTCAACTTATTAAGTTTTCTGTGCACACACTCATAAATACATAGCTGTAGGTATTACAGCAATTTCACGACTATAAGACGCACCCTTTTGACTAAAATTTCCCCCCAAGCCTGGAAGTGCGCCTTATAGTCCGGTGTGCCTTATATGATGTACAAAGTTGTGACATTTGCCACCCTGGAAGCGTGAGCCGCAGTGGGGGGGGGGTGGTGCCACAGGAGCACCGAGCCGCAAGGGGGGGCGGGAGTGGGCGGCCGCAGCCAGCAGGAGCCACGTGGGAAGGGAGGGAGCTGCCGCCGGCTCCAGCCCCAGCACGGGGGGAACAAGGAACCGCCAGGCACCGCCGACCACGGGGGGAGCAAAGAGCCACCGGGCGCTGCCCACTCTGTACCACAGCCACTCCGTGCCGCTCCAAGAGTCACCCACTCCGTACTGGGGCTGCTCCGAGCGGTGCCCACTCCGAGCCTTGCCTTGCCAGCCAGTGCCGGGGGCGGGCGGGAGTGCCGGGGCCCGGACATGGGGAGGGTGCTTGGGACTGCGTTTAAAGGCTACACCAATTTGTGAAAAATGTTTCCAATTTGAGCACATGCCAGTAAACTCCATGTTCACAGGATTTCTTTACTAAGTAGTTACTTTTTTGAGCGCGGCACGGATCTTCATGGCAAAAAAAAAGTGCGCCCTATAGTCCGGTGCACCTTATATGATCTACAAAGTTGCAAATTTTTTCGACTCCCAGGGCGTGCACCTTATAGTCCGGTGCTCCTTATGGTCATGAAATTACTGTACATATCCTTGAGAGAAGACATTTCTGCAAGATCCATGTGATCATTCATCATAAATTACTACTTAGGTCCAAGGATTTTATTTAGTTTATTTATTTACACCTGCTTCATTTTAGCACACTGCAACAAGAGTGCAAGACGTATCCTTTTTTTTAAAAAATACACAGTACCTCATAGCATAGCGTGCCAGCTAAAATGCAGAGCATAAGCTTCTTTCCAATCACCTATTGTTATGACTTGAGTAGTTTACTTTGTCATCATCTTTCTCATATGAGTAAATAAATTATTTTTGTCTTGCAGAATACAGAATGAATTTTGCTTGACCAATATATGAAGTCCATAAACTGAAAGCAGAGAAGAATACACAAGTATTATTTAAGGTCATATGCTTAATATCTTCCAGTTATTGTGAATTATGTTGTTCATCTTATGCTTGTACCTAAAGACCTCATCAAAATCATAGAAATGTTCTTTGTCTTAAAACAGAGCGGGAAAATTCCCCGTTGGGTGCAATTGGAGAATATAAATCAAAGAAATGGTTCCTAAACTTTAGGAAACTCAAAACTTAATCAATTTGTAGTCAATAAAGACTTTGTTAGATTTTAGAGTTCAATAGAGAGGTAAGGATGTCATAGAGCTGTTTGGGGTTAGTTAACAGGATCATAAGAAAAGCCAAAAGAAAATCATATGGAGAGTGAAAATAGCAAAGACCACAAAAAAGCAGAAAACAGAAATATAAAAGGCATTGCACAGTACAGAATGATCCTGACATTCACTCTCCTTTTTAGAATGGATTTTCCCATGTTATAGACATGAAGTGAATTAATTTCAGGTCCAAGTCTGGTAAGTAAATTGCCAGTTCTGACCTAATAAAAACATTACTATTTCCAATTAAGCTTACAGTTTTTAGGATCTTATTTAAACCCTAAAATATTGTATTTCTCTTGTATCTTCAGTAACACCCTGTGACTTTACAAATGCAGGAGATGTAGAATATTTTTGTTGTGCAGACAACATACTTGCTTTGATTTGATACATTTCTCATGTGATTTTTTTCTTTTTTTCCTCTTTTTTTTTNTTTCCTACATAACTAGGTGCTACAAAGCCTTTACTTTCATCTTTGGAAAGTGTTTAAAAAGATGTAACATCTAAGTTCCCAAGGCCTTTAAGTGCGAAGTATTTCTTCAATGAGAAATTTCATCTGGGTGCTCAGAGATTTCCTGTTGCAAAGATGATGTTGTTGCTCAACTTAAAAATATGAATCACTCATCAAAAATCTGGAATATAAAGTGGTCCTTTAAAATAGTTTGAAGATGCTTTTTGAATTTTTTTTTACATCCACTTGATTTATTTTTCTGACTGAGATAAACTTCCAAGTGACTTCTTTTCTTTCTCTGGAGAGTACAAAAGCAGAGACTGACAAAGTTAGAGGAAAGAAAATATTAATTAGCATACTGAATATGGGCAGCCCAGCCAAATGTGTATTTCTAGGAGTGCATCTTTGATGGATCAATATGTTTTATCTGGAAGTAATTCTAGGTGGATACCTAATGAAGTTACCCTCTGGGCTCATAGTACTGTTAGCTGAAGCATGACAGAATGCTTGTAAGGAGTGCATCGATCATATTCTTAAATGTTATCAGACATAAATCATAGAGCCACTAATGCGACTTTTTATCAAATGGCTGTTTCTTTTTTTAAGGCTTGTTTAACTAAAGAAGTTTACCTCATAATACCTTGCATTTTTTCAAAAGTTACTGAATATGATGCAAATTTCACTGAAATATTTTCAGTCTTTAGATGAAACTGAGATATATCAGATTTCCTTGCACACATTCAACATGTGAAGCTAATCAACTGATTGCTTACTTTTCTTCTTGCATCTGTAACTTGTCTAGATCAAGTGTTGTTTGATATTGGATACACTAAATTGTACACAAGTATAAGCATACATACATTTCAGCAAAAGGAGACATCTACTTCATAAAAAATCAAGAGAAGCATTAACTTTTCTTTCTGGAGAACCACAAAACTCCCTGAATAGGGATCTCTTCAACCATTATATTATCTATTTCTTTTCTGCTGGAACATGTTTAATTCAAAAGCACTCTTAAAGACTGTGGAAATATATCTAATTTCTGTTATCTTGAAGCCTTGTTTAGCCAGATCTTAGAGAGGAGTTTATGAAATCAGTAGACCAACCTACATTAAAAACAGTATAATAAATTATTATTTGTTTAAAGAACTTTAAAACTAGCCAATAGTTTTTAAAATAAAATAAGATCTTCTAGACCATGAGAATATGATCCACACAGCTAACAAGTCCGATGCAACAGAGTATAATTTTAGGGACAACATTTAAATAAGTAGTGTCTTTTTCAGAACTCCACACAGCAATACTGCCATTAGAGATCCAGAAGTTCTACAGATATTAAAAATTTAAGCATGGAATCAGCTACCTTTGCAGTGTCTGTTTGCTAGGAGCCTATCTGTGATTTGAATCAATATACAGACTCAGTATAAAGACTTTTAAGTATGCCTATAATTTTATTTTTATCAAGGTTAATAGTTCTATTAAAAAAACATTTACTAAGGTGCAGAGAATAAATTGTGATGTGCAGAGAAAAAAAAAAAAACAAAAACAAACACTCCTGTAATCTGCGCTTGAGGATTATTTGCTTAAATAACCTGATTTCATTGAATGTGTTTCATCTTTTTGCTGAAAGTTCAGATGAACAAATTCATACTCTACGTACTATTGACTGATTAGTCTCTGAATATTCTTATTGCTTCATCCTTGGGTAGTTTGGCTAATCAATTTTTTATGTGTATAAGGACTGTGTGAATAACTGAAACTTTTAAGAAAGGTTATTATTTTTTAGAAATCATATAGCATATAAAAATGCAGAAGAACTAAATACCACATTCCTATAGACATTAATATTAGGATTATTTCTTTACTACAGCCTCTCAACTGATAAATTTTTGAAATACTAAAACATTACAGGACTTATAAATACAAAGAAAAATTATAAAATATTTGAGATTTTTTTTTGTTGTTTATAAAACATTATCTTTTATGTTTAATTTTAATTTATTATTGAATAATTTCTTCCAAGCATAAAACTTGATATTTGTGCAAGATATATTGTATTAAAGATTCTATTTACACCTGACGATGCTTTTTTTTTTTCCTGAAGCATTTGTATTTTGGAGAAACCCAATGTAAAATCTCTTTCATAATCTGTTTTTCAGAGTACCTGTAAATTGTTTTCATTTAACAGGACTATGAATGCTCCAATAGTATAGCTGCTCTCTGTTTTACAAAATGGTGAATTCTGTCACCTGCTAAGTAGCATTTGTGTTGTACTGAGTAATGTAGTTCAATTCAATAGGACATGTAAGTATGTGCACAGTTTTCTGCTGAAACTAGTGTATATCATGAATGTAAATGAAATCAATTTATTTGAATGGCATTAGGGATAGACAATTCACTACTTTCCAATTATTCGGAAGTATTTTCAACCCACTCTTCCCAATTTCTGAAAAAATACATCCCTTTAATATCACACAGTTTGTGCCTTACTTGTGGGTCATCAATCTCTCTGTAGACTCTTTAGAGTTCTGTGATCTTAGTATTTAATGCAAAGATACATGATGACAATATTTAGGTGTGCAGGTGTTTTATATAGTCACACATTTATTTTGCCACAGTTCTTGAAAATATTGCAGGATTTTATAAGGGGGACAGCTAACATTTTTGATTGCTTTACTCAGCAATTCAACTTAAAATTTTTAAAACCCCAGTGGTTTCCAAGATTCTTTCTCTAGTGACTTATCTTGCATAAGTCTCTTGACACTGGAAGGCAAGGCAGTTTTCCAAAGCATCAATTTGTTTTCAAAACTCTAGGCTTTCTTTTAAATAATTTACTTGGTTTATTATAAAACAAATCATGTACATGCTACATCCAGTATTTAAAGTATAAAATAATCTAAATTTAAAATATTCAATAGAACTCTGAAAGCTCTCAAGCTGATAAAGTGGCATTCTAATGCTACAGAGTTTTTAATTGGTCATTGTCCAGAGCAATGGAAAAACATAACTTATATTTAGCTAACTCTTTATCTTGAAAATATTGATGTTAGATTTCACTGCATGTCAGCACAACAAGAAAACTTGTTATTTGCATATTGTACACTTGTTCTTTTGCTCTAGGAACATAGGTTTAATGTCTCACATCATGCTTTCTTCAATATGTGCCATGGTCTACATTATTAAGTAAATGAACATTTACTGAGCTGTATGTAAGTATTCATTGTACAATGGAAAAAAAAATAGCAAGGCATTAATGCATTCTCAGCCCATTGCTATCATCCTGAGAGGAGACACAGTCATAATAAAAATAGGATGTTAAGTGAGGATTAGCAAGACCTTTAACTGCTGGCTGTAGGAGAGAATGGCAGTTGTTCTTTGATTACAGTTTTCAGACAAGCAGTTCTCTGAACACAAACATGTCTTGATTAGCATTAGAACCATACTTTTATGTGCTATGTGGATTCTCACCATCTTCAATTTACTGTAGAAACTCCTATCTAAGCCTATGGAATCTCACAAAGAAATGAAGCTATTGAAGTTGAAGGAATTTCATGGTACTTCATTTAGGAACAATGTAATATTGCCTACAAGTCCATATTCTGACTCCTTTGTCTATATAGGGGATTTAGGAATAAAAATATGATTATTCTGATGATTGCAAGAGCCTGGACTAAAAATAATATTAGACTAGACAATTTTAATATTTTAAGAGAAACATGGCAAAATTAAAAGTTAATTGGTATGCCTAGACTGATTAATATCTGGGCTATTTTTATTATTATGGAATCTGAAAATTTATATTGGATTTACCAGATGCAACTGGAAAAAGTAATGGAAGACATATTTCCATATAGTTTCACCACTAACTGCATTCATAATCTGCTTTTACTGCAGAATATAACAAGGCAAAAAACTGCAAATAATTTATAAATATCAAAATGTACATGAAGTTCTGGTGAGTTTTTGTTTTGTGGGTTTTTTTAATCTGCTAGAGACAGGTGTAAAAGGAATCATAGCTTGAAATTAGAAAATCTAGTGAAATTAGAAATAAAAGGTACATATTTTGGCTAAGGGAAGACGCAATTAAATCACATAGAGAATGGTGTGGAGCCCCAGTCTTCACTCAGAAAGTTTATTTAAAAGGGTCTTGAGGTCCCTGAGGTGGGTACATGGGAGATACGCAACAACATTCTCGGGGGTTAAAAACCCAAACTTTACTGGAAAACTTCAGAAGATCAGGAATTTGGCAAAACTTAAAAAACCCATTAATCAAAATAAAGTATTTCATTGAGAATAGACTTAGCAAATTCTACTCATCCAATATGAAATTTCCCATATATCAAGAAGACAGAATTAGGAATAAGAAAGAAGAGAATGAGAGAAAAGAAAGAGGGAAAAGCAACATACAGCTAGTGTCTTGGTGTGGTTTCAGCAGCCATAAAATCCAAGGACAATAGTGATGCAACCATGTGTGTCTCAGGGCAATGATTTTTATCTTCTCTGGCCTCTTGTTGCTACCCCGACCCAGACACCTGGCCACTCTGGGGCCCAGTTGGGCTGCAGGGGTGGGTGGGGGCACTGCTTCCCTTGTGCCAGATCTGCCATTGGCTGACAACCATTCTGGGCTGGACCAGAGGCTCCAGGGGGATGGGGTATGCAGCAGTGAATGTCCTATTCCAGAGAATTTGCACTGCTTCCCCCCACCAACTTCAGTTATTTAGAGACAGGAATAATTTTCTCCAGTCTCTCACAAATGGTAAATCTTCCTCTTTCTGACTCTTTGAATAAAGACTTGATTTTTTTTAAAAGAGATGATTTATCATTATGCAATCACTGAGATCAATAAAAATTACCTTTTTCAGAAGTCAAGCTGATAGTCTAAGAGCTTTATCTGGATCAGCCCAGACTGAGTTACAGCCTTCCAACAAGTCAGCAGACAGATGCTATATCACTGCAATGGGCTACGTGTCATCTTAACCTTGCCAAAAGATAAGGTAAAATTTATACCCCCATGAAATTACTTTAAACTAATGCATTTTACCTCAGAAGATAGGGTGAGCTAAGTGTGCACATATGGGCTATTGTAACTCACCTCATGAACACTGACTTGTAAAGCTGCTGTAAATTGTTAGCTTTTGATTCTGTGCCCCTATGCTTCCACGAATAGGAAATACTCCATACTTAAAAGCTTTTACAGATTGGCCCTCCCTGGGTAGTAGCATTTTTATGAGAGATGTGATGGATCTGTAATTCTGATGGGAGTAAGTACTTTTTAAAATAGGAGCACAAATCAGTTTTGAGCCCCTTGCTATAAGAAAGACATTGAGGGGCTGAAGTATGTCCAAAAGAAGAACAAAAAAGCTGAGGAAGGGTCTGGAGCAGTCTGATGAGGAGCTGCTGATGGAGCTGGGATTGTTTAGTCTGGAGAAAAGAAGACACAGGGATGATCTTAACTCTACAACTCCCTGAAAGAAGGTTGTAGCCAGGTGGGGATCAGTCTCTTCTCCCAAATAATAAGCAGTAAGTCAAGTTGGACCAGGAGAGGTTTAATTTGAATAGTAGGAAAAAATTCTCTACTGACAGGATTGTCAAACAATGGAAGAGGCAGCCCAGGGAAGTAGTTGAGCCAGCACCCCAGAAGTATTTAAAGATGTGTAGATGTGGTGTTTAAGGACATGGTTTAGAGGTGGACTTGGGATACTTGTCTACATGAATGGTTGGACCTCAATTAGAGGTCTTTTCCAACCTAAGCAATTCTATGATTTTTTAAATTTAAGTGCAAATGAAAGTCTATTAAATTAGTTACAGGATTAGTTTTTGTGAAAATCATATGATTCATAGATGCTAATAATGCTATACATTTGATACAATTTGATACTTTAATACCTTTGATAAAATAATTTATATTTTAAGCCCACTGTCTACTCCTTGTGAACTTCTAGAAAACAATCTTTCTCTTACAAGATTCCTTCAAGGATAACCAAAATTAATGAAAAGGTTTGATCAGAAAGGCCTTAAAATTCAAGAATACTACAAGGCACTAAAATGAAAATATTTTCCAACAGTGAAAAATGTTTAAGAGTTGAAAACTATGAGCTAAACCAACTATTTATATTACCACAGACAGATGATTACAAATTCAGGCTGAACAGATGACCTGTTAGAAAATAAAGATCCTATTTACATTTGCTCTGGTTGATAACACTGCATGAAGTAGCAAGATTTTTAAAAAAGAAATTAAAGAATGTTTGCATTGTTCATAAATAAAACATTGACTGAAGAGTGCTACAGAGTGTGTCTATGCACTTGTTCCTGTAAATTAGAATTTGAAAATAAAAAAATAAATTATATTATCTCTAGTTTTCTCAAGCTATACAGTGATTCATCAAGTGCTTTTCAGAAGTTATTATTCTCATAACTGGCTTCTGTGTCACCCTTTCTTTTTGAAAAAAGTAAGTCAACACCCTTCCTACTCTCTCTTAGATGTGCTTCTTCCAAAACAAGGCTGAAACACCTACCAGTATGTCTGTGTGAGAGGCTAAAAGTAGTGACACCTGCTCTGCAGATAAACATCAGTCTTCATAGCACTCACTGAAGTATTGGCTGAAGCTGTGCAGTTTTATGTAACCCATTTTCTTATTTTCCATATGGCCGACAAACTTGAATGAAAACAGGATCTTATCTGCTTATTGTCTTATTGTTAATAAGCTTGTGTTTGTGATATCTCAAATTATTGCTATGAAAATGATTATAATTTCACAGAAGGCTGTGGTAAAAAATAAGGCTTAAATGCTTCTAATTAAAGATGGTCTTCATGCAAATGGAGCTCTAATTAGAAGAGGAAAAAATCTGTTTTAGCAGACCCCCATGAGAAGAGCCGCTCAGCATTACATACAGTTTGATAAAATACATTAGCTTGCAAAAAGATACTGGAGTAAGTAAAAGTAATTGAGTATTTAGGATATAATCCCAAAATATTCAATCTGTGGACTGAATTTAAGAATTGGATTTAGGGCTGAATATAGCTGGAATCAAATAATTTTTTGCTGTTAGGGCCTTTACAAAAATAAAATTTTCTTGCATGTGTTAAAATCTGCTTCATTGAAATGGGGAATTCATGTTAGATTATCAGAGTTTGGTCTATTTGCACACAGAATTCCATCACACAGTCAAATAAGATTGTCTTGAAATGCTGAAGACTATTACACCAGGGTTCCAAGAATAACTGTCGCACTGCATATAAAACAATAGTTTGGATTAACTATTAGTTGGGATATTTTTTATTTTCCTTTTGAAGTCTCTTCTTTTACCTGAAAAATTCATATTTTAATGTTTATTAGAGACTCTTAATTTATGTTTCTAACTCTCACAATGTGGGATTTTTCAGGACTCTGTTCCTTCCAGACCCTTCAAACTCATCATTCTGAGAAGCTTGCAGGCATGTGTTTATCGTTAGAGTTGATATACACAAGTATAATAATCAGACAGTAGTATAATAACAAAATGTACTCTATTAGACAATACAAGTTTGTCAAGACAAGAGATCTCCAGAGAAGCAGACTAATTTTATGTAAAGTGTAACCAAGAAAAATATTTAATTTAAGGAAAAAAAAAAAATCCAAGGTCATGAAACAGTGAAACTGAAGAAAACCTTGGAATATATTTTCATATATATTCATAACTGAAAACATTCAGACCAAGTCTTCCCATTATTTTGCCTTCTCACCTTAAAGGAATCTTATTCATTAAGTACCTTTTATTTGCTTTGACCCTTTGGATACTGGTTTGTCTTGCTTTTCTCAGTCTTTTTTCCTGATCAATAGAATGGGATCAGTCCATGAAAGAGAGAAACCCATAGCTCACAGGATATCACATGTGGCTGGGTTATAGAGTTTAGGAATATCCTGTTCAACTGAACAGGGTAAAGCAAGTATCTGAAATTATGCAAGCTATTTCCTACATGGGTTGGAGAGTATCCTTATTCAAACCAGGCAAGCCAGGGTTGTGAATGTAGTCATAGTTGCAAACTGACTGTTTGCAGCTTTGTAGGATAGTGCTGATTCAGAAATATAGCCAGCTCTAATAGGAACTAAATTACCTTGATGTAACCAAGAACCCACCTCAAAAATGCAAAACCAGACTCAAAAACCTCCACCAAAACTGTGCTATAAGTTTGGGATGTCCAATCAGTTTTCATATCAGGGATAGAAGAAAATTAAATTTATAGCCTTAATCGCAAAAAAGTTCAAAGAATAAAAAAAATATATTCCATTGTGCATATTCCAGTTATGTGAATAAACAGACATATAAGAAAATATATTGTATATAATTTATGGAGTGCATGGTATAATATGGAAAAGTTTGTCTAAAATCTTACACTGTGAGAAGACTATTGGAATCTAAGCATGTTACCCATTGAAATACACCTGCATAATACAGCTCCTTTAACTGATAATTACAAGGAAGAAATGTTATCTAACGTTTCCTTCTAAATGTATATATTAAACATCTAATGTTTAATATAATCTTCCTCTATACAAAATATAGCTTTTATGAAGGTACTCACACATGCCAAAATAAGTTCTTAAATTTATAGGGAATGCTTCAAAAAGAAAAGTCCAGGTGAGCAACCAAAACCACCAAAAAACCCCTAAACCCCACAAAAGTTAAAATCCAAATAAAGACATAATGTCTATAGAATTTTATTTGCAATCCGATTTAGTACTATTATTTTTTTTTTTTATTACTGTCAAGGGGAAAAAAAAGGGCTTTACCAATATGATATTTTTAAAATGTGCTAAGCAGTGAAATTTGTTAATTTGGGACAAATCCAATGAACAGCATCACCTGGGAGAAAATCCTGTAACGGCAAACTCTTAATTTGCCCTTGATCATGCTATTCTATTTGATTTTGTACTTCCCCATGGATTTCTTACTGTGTCACTCAGCAAGGTGGGTGTGGAGGTGGGAGGGGATGAGAGCCTATGAATATATGTCAAAGATTGTTTATGAACTTCATGCTTAAAGTTAATTAGACAAAATGCATGATTACCCTTGGCAACGTTGCTCCAAAAAAAAAGTCTTAAATCTCAGAAGAGGCCTTGTCATATGGAAACCATCCGGCTTCTTTTTGCTTCTTCTCTGTATGACTTTCCTGATAACTAAAAGTATTCCCTTTTTATCAGGAAGGCTAACTGCTCAGCCCCAGGCTCTGCAGTTTGTAAATTCAGACATTTTCTCAGAAAGCACAGCTATGGGTTAAAGGCTTCTCAGGGCAGGCAAGACTTAATATCTCAATTCTGTTACTTTCAGTACCTAAGGTGCTATCACTACAAGACTGCTCTGTGAAAGAATTGTTATGTTTGTTCCACTGGTCCTGTTTGATCGAAAAAGTTTGACAAAATATCCTTAAAAGAGTATTTTGATGTGACTCATGTTCTCTGTTGCCTGGTTCTGTTAGTTAATATAGCCTTTGGAAATGCAGGTGGAGAAGTAAGTTGGTGAAGAGAAGTAACTTCTCCAGAAGATGTGTTTGGGGAAGCTGTGGGAAGAGTCTGACTGTCTCATTAAGGGGTCCTGCTGGAGCCAGAAAACCACTTTCATGGGGTAGGTAGGCTGCATCTGGCCCTGGGTTGCTTTTAAGCTTTATGGTCAGAACCTCAGCTGATAAAAAGCTGATGTAAGTCTGGATGATGTCAGGCCTGAGCCTTTAATATTCATTGGTAACACCTTGAATCCTTTTAGTGGTATCTTGTCTTCATTAACTTTTTTTTCTGGTGACACATCAATTCCAGTATTTGGACCTCCAGCTGGCTTTTTATATTGATTTTTAAAATTAATTTTAAAAAGGTTGTGAAGTTCTTCCGAGTAGATATGAAATGATTTATCGCTACCAAGAACTATATGTCTCTTCAGTGGAATTGAAAAGAATTCCAGTGGGGCTCAGCTCCCACTGTTAGCTAAGAGCTCTTCTGTGTATTGAGCTACAAATATACAGTGCAGGAATTACTAGAATTTATTTAGGTTTATTTTATCCTTTATATATACATATATTAGAATACATCTACACATTTTCTATAGCCTTTGGAGAATCAGCTTGCTTCCTACGACAAAGGAATAACTGTTCACCTTGCCATTTAATTATTTCAGTTCACTTATTTTTATTCCAATTCTTCTGGAGAGAGGCAAGGAATGAATACACTTTAACCTAAACTTTGGTCTAAGAAACCTTACACACTTGGAGATGAAAGAATTAAAGTCTCAATCTAATTTTAGTTGTGACTAGCTCTTATTTTGACAAGTAGATATTTTAACTATGATAAGTAGGCAAATAAATGCTAAGTTTTCCTAAAGTGGCAAAGATGGCAATTATGAATATAGCACTTGGCAACAGCCCATGCAATGATAGCAAATTCAAAATGAAGAATGATGCCCTTTTCTTCCCTGACTTTTGCAGTGGTATTTGACATGGTGCTGGGGTGTTGTGCGCTAATATCGGTCTCTTTCAGTATCAGAGCAGACAAGAGTCTTCATTGCTTCTTCATCTCAGCCCCATGGTACACCTATTCCTCACCTTTTACTCCTTTTCTCCTATCTCTCTTTATCAATTACTTTTCTAATCCATCTCCCCTGTGTTTTTTTATTTTATCCAGTCATCTTCTGTAAATAACGTTATTTCCATTGCAGGCAAAAAGGCCACAGGTTTTGGGGACTCAGGATGTGTTTGTACTTGTCTTCTTTTAGATACATTAGCAGTTGTTTAATTATCAGGTAACTTGAGAATTTTGCTTTAGCTTATAGTGAGAAGAAGTTCTTCTGTGCAGATTAAATTGTCTCTGAATAAAACATTGTATGGACGAGTGAACATAGAATGATACCAGAGGCTACTTCCTAGTGCTGAAATCTTATTATGGATAAATACTTAATATATATAGCCAAAATTTTACTGTTCATACAGTTGAAATCTTAACAGTCTGTTCAAATACTTTATTTTATTTTATTTTATTTTATTTTATTTTATTTTATTTTATT
>PYHW01009979.1:11348075-11373876 GCA_013186435.1 Turdus rufiventris
GGTTCGAGGGAAAATTTTAGTCAAAAGGGTGCGCCTTATAGTCGTGAAATTACTGTACATACATTAATAGGAATAAATATATCAATAATTTAATGGATTGTCCATCTTAAATAACAACGGAAAAAATCTTAAAAAACAGAAAAAATGTGAAATGATGAGTCATTTGGATAAAACAGCTCATTTTATCAATTCCATAATTTTACTGGAGAACTCTTTAAAGACCAGAACAGGTATCTGTCACCACAGACTTATCTTTTTCAGGGATGTAGTAATAAAAATTTTCTATTTCATCTCTTGCTGCCCATAAACAAAGTAAAATATTTCTTAAAGTCATTTGACTTCTCTATTTTAAACTCTTTCTAATGAAGTTTATTTATGGTTGCTAAAAGCATATTGTTTCCTTTTCTGAAGTCTTGTCTTGACTTCCCTGGTGACCACTGATAAGAATATATTTCTCTTCAGCTGTCAGTTTTCTATGGTGCTTTAGAGAGAGAAAGGTTTCCTGTATTGATCTTCTTTGTTTTTTGATTTTGTGTGTCTTTTAATTTCTTCTATGAGGTAATTTCTGAAGAGATAAAAATGCAATTAATCATAACTTTTTTTTGAATATGATGAGTATTGCTTTTGCAAATGTTTTACTACTTTTACTAATGTTCATCCAGAATAAGGACTAATGTGTAAGTAGAAAGGACCTGCACTGGATTTGGAGCGATTTTCCTCTGGCACTGTAGCAAACTCCCTGAGAAATTAGAAGGCTGCAGGTGATAAAAGGGAAGTAAGTGAATTATAAATGACTATGCTTTTCATCTCCTAATGAAGAATGGATAGAGAGATCATATGAGTGAAGAATGGAGTAGGAGCATGGCTGAGAGTACACACTGTCGGCAGTACATACAAGACTAGAGAACATAGAAACTCTGCTCCCTTTTCCCTGTCCTGGATGATTCCTTTGCTGAGTTTTTCACATTTATGGCTTAGCTCACTTCTGCAACAGTGCACTTCTCAAGAGAAGCTGGAAATTAGATATTCTAACTCAAGCTAGATCAGCCTCATTGTTGTGATCCTGCCAGGACAAAGAGAAACGGTGAGTGATCCTTTTTAAACTCAAGTGTCCTTGCATCTATTGCTTAAAAAAAGAAAGCAAATAAATTGTACAAATAAATTGAACACAGCAGTTAAATTTGTTCTGTTGTTCCTAATTCTATGAGAAAGATGTAACTTATGCATATATCTTAAGCAGATTATTTTCTTGCTACCTTCAAATAATAATAAAAAAATTAAAATCCTTTTAATTTTCAAAGTAAAGCAGTTCTAAATTGAAATAAAACAAAAGAAATATAAGAAAATGTGCAACAGAGTGTGTCCTTGTCCCCAAACTCATCAAGTAGGCTTTAAATGGCAAGTACAGTAATTTCACAATTATAAGCCGCACCATTTTGACGAAAGTTTTGGTCCGAACCCGAAGTGTGGTTTATAATCTGGAGCGGCTAATCTGTGAAAAAAAATTATGAAATTTGCCAACTGGAAATGCGAGCCGGCAGCAGCCCCGAGCTGAGCCCACCCGGCCCTGGCGGGGCAGCGCTGGGCTGGGGGGAGCGAACACAGCGGGGGCTGGGGAGGCAGTGCCGGGCCAGGGGAAGCGGACGCGGTGGGGGCTGGGCGGAGTGAACGCGACGGTGGCAGGACTGGCAGTGCTGGGCCAGGGCCAGCCCGCCCAGCAGCAGCGGGGCTGGCAGCACCGGGCCCCGGGTCGGGCAGAGCTGACACAGCAGCAGTGGGACAGGCAGCGCTGGGCCAGGGCCAGCCCACCCGATGCCAGTGGTGCCGGTGGGGGCAAGTGAGCCTGACAGCAGCAGCCGGCCCCGAGTGGCCCCGCCGAGCAGCAGCACTGAGCTGGCTCACATGGCCCCATCAGCAGCCCCGAGCAGGCTGAGCCCGCATGACCCCGAGCTGAGCCAGTAAAACCCCGTGATCCTGCGATTCTGCTACTTTTTGGCAACTTTGTGAAAGCCCACGGGGATCCTCGCTGCAACTGAAAGTGCAGCTAATAATCCGGTGCGGCTTATTTATGGACAAAGAATGAAATGTTGCTGACACCTGGACATACGACTTATTATCAGTGTGGCTTGTAATCGTGAAATTACTGTACATTTGATCCAGGCCCACAAATATAGGCTCTGCAAGTGATCTAGAAATCCATGCTATTATCCTGTGATGATATAAAAATAAAATTATAAATCTTATGCCAAGTGTGCCAGAAAAAACTAATATTTTTCAACATCTTATTACAAAGCTTATAAAATTCAGTGTAATTTATACTTTTAACATTTTGGAACTTCAATAATTTCTATGTTCCCCTATTTCAACCTATCCAAAGGCATAAATTCTCCTGATTTACAACTTGAATTGTAATTTAGAATTTTTTTCTGTCGTTTTATGAAAAGAAACTCCAATGCTCTCTGTCATCTAATCTATTAATTTTCATGTTTGTACCGGTACAATGAGATTCCTTGCCTAATAAGACACATGAACACCTTTCAAAGCTGGTCAACAAAAAGCTATGTTTTTCTTTTCATGTCCTCTCTCTTCTGTATTCATCAAATCAGAGCATTTACCTATGAAAACCCTTCTACTTCTTGAGTCATCTGCTGTGACAGATAACCCAGTCATATAAGTTATTTCACCAACAAATTGAAGTTTATCATTAAAGTAATTTTTGCATCCCCTTCATCCTTCCTTGCTTCCTTCTGCTTTATATCCTATTACTACATCATTGTTACTGAGATACTTCTGGGATATTTTCACTGATTTTTAATTTCTGGGGTAAATAATAATCTTAATTAATAAAAATAATTTATTTGATAGCAAATGTCTAATAATATTTTTCTTCTAGCAGCATGTTCCATTTGTTGCTAGTGCTGATTTCCCAGATGATTACAGTCCTTCATCTTCCTTCTTCTTTGCCCTTTTTTGCTTGCCAAATTGCTTTTTTTGTCCTTCTTGCCCTCCTTTCCTTGTGGCTCTGATGCATACAAATTGATTTCTCAAGATTACATGAATCTGATTAATAACTGATCAGGATTACGAGAAACACAATGCAGGTTAAACCAACAGGAATCTACCTCTAACGATGGTTCATTCACCATAAATTGTCAACAATATCCAGCAGAGGTAAATCTGGATGGCCCAGCCCTTAAGGGTGGGGCAAGGATTTTTTTTTTTTTTTTTTTTAAAGTTTGTGAGAAAAATAAAGAACCATTGAAAAAATAATGTTCTCCTTGTTGCCTGTTATGGGATAAAACTATATAACGTGAATCAGTGACTCAATTATATGAGGCAGCAGAGTAAAGCTAAGCTATTGGTTATGAAAAGTGCTTTGAAATCTTCCACCAAGCCATTATTAAATCACCAGTAATTGCAAGAGGTAAGCATTCTCCTGTCAGTGTTAGGTCAATAAAAGTTAGTTATCTGTTTAAATTCATATGTCCTCTTTCCATGGAACCAAAATAATCAAAAGCATTAGGAAAATTTGAAATCTTTCCTTTTTCTATGAGAAAAACTTTTGAATTCGTTAAGATTCTACCATCCATATCTTAATAAGTCTCACTCTTCAAAACTTTTTCAGAGTAAACCCTACATTGTCTCCTTTTTCCTGTGATTCTGGAGGAGTCCTTTTCAAGCATTCCCCTTAATTTGGGTGAAGCATGGTAAAGTAATGCATTGTTTGAAATAAGTAGATAGATGTCTTATCCTACTTGAGGACTACTAGAGCTATTATTCCCTTTTAATACTAATGTTTGCTGTTTCAAGTGCTGCTGAGTCAGTAAAATGAATGACTCGCTGACGTTTTCACATTATCTTATAATTTTGTTTGCCTTGGTTGTATCTACTTGAATGTGTTTAGTAAATGAAAACCAAACAAACTCCTGAGATTCAGAGTAATTTATATGTTAGAAATGTCAGCTGACTGAACAGTTTCTGAACAAATGGAAGACAGGCCAGTGCCATAATCCTTAACACACCCGTGTGGCATTTACTGGAACTAACTTGAATGGCACTCCAGTATAAAAGGTTGAATTAATAGCTATTACTTCGCTCAAATAAAGCTTAAAGGATAGAGTCCTCTGTTGGAAGATTGAAATATCAAGGGAAAAAAGCAATCAACTGGTTGCCACAAAGGGCTGAACCTTTTACAGTCAGGGTATGGTTTAACACAGGATTCTTTACCTGGCTACACTGCTGCCATTTACAGCTGCCCTGCCCCAACTGTTTCCACTGATACAATTATCTGGGGAGAAGGATTTGGGGGAAAAATACTTTTTGTTTCACCTTTTTCTTTCTCTCCAAATTATTTTTATGCAGATCAGTTCTTTCATCTGGCTTTTCTGGAGCTCCCCAAAATTCCTACCAACTCAGCTGGTACTACAAAGGGAAGACCACATGCAGGATTTGGAGGCTCCTTCCCACTTGAAATATACCCAGGAGAAATACATGTGAAGTCACAGCCTTATCTATAACCAAGATAGGTAAAGTAGCTATAAATAATAAATAAAATAAAATTTAAAAATAATAACAAAGTAATACATTTCTGAGTTACTTAAACTAACCCTCTATCTTTGAAAAATGAAACACCTTGAACATAAGATGTACAGGGGAATAAATCAATTTGTACACATTTTATACATCGTTCCTTTAACATGTTCACCAAATTAAAAAAAGAAAAATCTTAAAATCTATATAAATTAATTTTTTATACATATTGAAGTGACAAAGGTTCCTGAAAATAAAACTCTTTAAAAGTTTGTGTGATTTAATTGCCTTTAAACAAAAACTTAGGAACTTGACTTTAATCATCCTTTTTTGAAAAATATGACTTGTGCCTTAAAAATTTGCACTATCATTTATTATCATGCGCTGATTTAGTCCTCTTTTCTAACTTTTCAATGTTGTTCTTTCACAGTATAAATCATAGAAAGGTACAGTACCCTATGGAGAAGTCTGGACATAAAAGCCCTGACTGTAATAAGAATTAGAAGGAAGATTTTCTATATATTTCATATTTTGGAAGACTGCAAGCCATAATATACATCAATAAAATTTGTTGCAATTGTTCTTTTAAAACTATAATCCCAGAATTCTAAGTTTATTGTTTATCTTTGTCAAGCAAGTTTACTTAAAAAAATAAAAGTTCTTAAATTACAATTCAACCTGACAAAAAAATAAATCAACCTAAAGTGCTCAGTGATACAGAGCAGATCCACATCTTTATTTTACGTAGCATAATTTTGAATTCACAATGGCCTATAAGTTGTTAAATTTGTATTGTAAACATTAAAATATCCAACATATAATTGGAGATAAACCAAACAATGTTTTATGCAATGAACAATCATTCATTTGAGTGCCAGTTTATTGTCAAGAGGCATTTTACTTCTAACTTTTAATCATATGGAAAAAATATTCCCATCACCTGGTTCCCTCTTATTATTGCATCATTCATTTAGAAGGTATTCACAAAATACCTGTCTGGAAGATGTGCATTTGCGTTATAAATAAACTAATAAAAACGTAATAGCATCTTAAACTTTCATAATATATTATGTTAATATTGACTATATATAGTATAATAATATAATATTGACTGTCATTTGTGATACAAACCAATCTACACTTAGAGAGCAAAAGAATAAATGACTTAATTTGGATCTGGATTTGACTTGATCTGACATTACATGACAGCTGAAAAACTCATGAGAGAAGTATATCATCATATATATATGTGATGTTAAAATCTACAGTGAAATAAATTTTTCTAAAGAAAAATATTGCTATCTTGAAAAAAAGAAAGATATTGGTATAGCCACATTAATCTACATCATTACAATCTCAAGGAGGAGATTAATATTTTCATTTTGAGAGTGAAGTTTTCATATTTTGCACTAATTGTTGTGTAGTCTGCAAAACTTTTTGACATTAGGTATCAAATCACCTTTTTTTTTGTAACCAATTTTACTGAATGCCATGAAATAATGCTACAAACATTCCAAATGTTGATGCAAAATGAAATTATGTTCTTCCAAGTAAAACAGAGGGTAGTCTTGATGTCTCCCTGTGAAACCCCTTCAGCTCCTACATCTTTAAGATTTTAGCCACAGATCTACAGTTTACCAATATTTTAATTGGAATATATTGCAGGGAAAAAAAAGTGGGAGCATGATAATGTAATTTTTTTTATAGTTCTTTAGTTCCTATAACCTCATGATATCTTTGTGTTATTACAAGCTGGAGAAGTGGATCCATGTGAACCATGAAGGTCAACAAGGCCATGTCCAAGGTGCTGCACCTGGATCAGGGCATCTCCAGGTATCAATACTGATAGAGAGCATCCCTGCCCAGAAGGACTTGGGATGCTGCGGGATGTGAGGCTGGACATGGGCTGGCAGTGTGCTCTCACAGGCCAGAAAGCCAAACATGCCCTGGGCTGCATCAAAACCAGAGTGGGCAGCAGGTCAGGCAGGTGATTCTGTCCCTTCTGCTCTGCTGTGCTGAGACTCCCCCACCAGATGAATGCTGCATCCACCTCTGGACTCGTCGGCACAGGAAAGAATGGATCTGTTGAAGTGGGTCCAGAGGAGGCCCATGAGGATTCTGATCAGCTCTCCTGTGACAAAACGTTGAGACAGCAGGGGCTGTTCAGCCTGCAGAAAAGGGGAAGGAAGGGAGGGGGACAAGAGGGGAGGAGACCATATTTTATCTTTTCAGTTCCTAAAGGGGGAAAGAAAGATGGGGACAGAATTTTTAGTATGACAGGGGATAATGGTTTTAAACTGAAAGAGGGTAGATTCAGATTAGATAGAAGGAAGACATTTTTTACAATGTGTACAGTAAAACCAGAAGAGTGTCTCAGGGAGGTGGTAGATGGCCATGCGTGGCAACATTCAATATCAGGGTGGATGGGGCTCTTGCAATCTGATCTACTGGGAGATGTTCCTTGTTATTGCAGGGGAATTGGATTAAACGACCATTAAAAGTCTTTCTCAACTCAAACTACTTTATGATTCAAACTACTCAAGATCCACAGCCTTAAAGTGTTTTTGGGACCTCTAGTGTACTCTACCACAGAGCAAACCTAAGAAATCAAGGATATGAGATATGAGCTCATTTAATGGGTACAGTGAGGTACCTTCACACAGGGCGAAAGACTTTTAGCTGTTTCTTGAAGGAAATTATTCAAGGACTGTACTCCATTGCTGATCAAGATTTGATAATTTTATAGATGTTATATGCTTCAAGGCTCAGGTAGTGCCCATGTTTTCTGCTAATATCTTACACTTGTCATTTTCTGCATTTCATTTTTATTTTAGGGTTATTTTAAAAGCACCTACTTGATGTGAAGATCTATTTGTTACAGAAATTTATAAAAACTATAACAAGAGCTGTAATAATACCAGAAAATTCAGTTAGAGCTAGATTGAGTTGGTAATATTGAACCTAGTTGTTGCAGTTTTACCTCTAGGCAGGCCAAGATCAGTCTGGTCAATTTTTACTCCTAAGACCCTAAAGAGTTAGGCACTGTGGACAGCAATACTGTATTTTCAGGCTACATTAGTTCTAAATGGTTTACAATTCATCTACTTGAACAAATAGTAGGTGTTTTGTGCAGAAGAATCTGAGAGAATCTGGAAGAAATTAAGTTTTCCTGAATTTTGGTCAGGATTACTCTAGGTGTTTTCAGCCCAATCAAACTACAGTGAATCCAATAGTTCTTACTGAATACATATACAGTATTGTTAGGTGCAGTGCAAGGAAGGAAGGTCAAACATTTGATTTAACATGGTCTGCTATGGCTCCAGGTCCACCATATAGTTATTAGCAAAAAATTTTGCATAAGATCTTGTCCGAGCACAAGACATGAACACGTGGAAAGAGCAGCTGGAGGACCTTGCATCCAAGTGAGGGCATTAAGAGACTCCCTGCTCTGTGGTTCAGTGCTGGTTCCGCTGGCAGTGAAACTGTTCTGAGCACATCAGTGGTGCCCTCGGGTGCATGGTGCAGGCCTGTCAGTATGGATACAAGCAATTGCCACCAAAACCCCCTAGCACCAGATGTATAATGTAGGTGTACCCATTTGTGCCTGTGGAATTTAGGTTTGGCCACTGTTCTATCAGAATAAAATGGTTTCTGCTTTCTTTGGTCCTCATGCTGTGAAAGAGCCAGCATTTGCAGAAAAGTTTTTTTCCTCACAAAAGGATCAATTCTGGGTCCAATAATATTCAAAATCCCTGTAAAAATATCTGGATTAGGAAGAACATTGAGATGCTTGAGCACATCTAGAGGAGGCAACAAGGCTGGGGAGGGGCTGGGAACACAAACCCTGTGAGGAACAGCTGAGGGAGCTGGGGTTGCTTAACCTGGAGAAAAGGAGACACATGGGTGACCTTATCACTCTCTACAACTCCCTGAAAGGTGGCTGTGCTCAGGTGGGGTTGGTCTCCTTCACCAGGCAGCAACTGACGGAACAAGAGGACACATTCTCAAGCTGCGTCAAGGGAAAATTAGGTTGGATATTAAGAAAAAGTTTTTCACAGAAAGAGTGATAAAGCAGTGGAATGGTCTGCCCAGGGAGGTGGTGGAGTCACTATCCCTTGGCACTCAGTGCCATAGTCTAGCTGAGGTGTTAGGGCATGGGTTGGACTCAATGATCTTGAAGGTCTCTTCCAACCTAGTCACTCTGTGAATTCTGTGAATTACAGGACTGTATACCTCCTAAAAAAGACTGTAGACAGCATCAGACTGGGAGGAGAGGTAGAAACACTGTAAAGCCAAACTACTGCATGAAGACACTGCAATGGGCTGGAAGATTGGGTTAGAAATAATTTTATGAGGTTTAACAATGGAAAATGAAAAGTACTGTACAGGAGAATGGTCCACAAAATAAATACAGGTTAAGGTATAGTTCTGGAGAAGTGCATCTGTGGACAGGAAAATGAACATCGATTAGCAGTGTGGAAGGGCAGCAAGGAAGGCAAACCTGTGCTGCACTTGTAAGATAAAATCCAGCAAATAATGGTGTGTGGTTAGTCCACTATACTTGGTACATCATAGGCAGCACCTGGAAAAATGCATCTAGCTGAGGATTTCCCCCATTCAAATGAGGAGAAAAATTGTAATATTGAAAAGGGCCCAGTGGAGGCCCACCACTCTGCTGATTAAAGGACTAGAGAACTTGATACATGAAGATACTGAAGAAATTGAAGAAATTGAGAGGAGGTTACTGACAGACTTGTGAGACATCACTGTCTTCCAACACCTAGAACATCATTACTGTAACAATGGGGATATTTCCTTTGCAAGAATATATGGTGGCAGGACTACAGGAATGAGTTTCTTCAGGGGGAAATCCTATTTGGATATAAAAAACATAATCAAACCATAAATATTTGTGGGAATAACAAAATTTTACAATAAGTTGCCCAGAGGAGTGGTTCAATTTCTTTGCTGGAAATACTCAAGACAGTTTTGACAGAGCCATATCTAATTTAATAGCTCTTTTCAACAGAAAGGTGAACATCTGATCCCAGAGCTCCCTTCTAACCTGGACTTTTCAATGATTATGTCATTTTGCTATGAAATTTTTTGTATATATATTCCACTTGAATGTGACTTGAAATACAGGGTCTAAAGCAACATTGGTATTAGAACTGTATGACTGCAAGAAGCTTTAAAGATTCAAAGAAAGAAGTCTGACAGAAAGGATAAAAAAAAGACACTACTTCAAAGAAGCCATCTAGAATCACTACATCCAAAGTCTACAGAGGTTAATAAGAGTCTTTTCTGTGACTACAATGGGCTTTGGTTGTATCTTTAAGTGTTATGGCTTACTCCATTCTTTTTTTTTTTTTTTTTTTTCCTCCNTGGATGCCTAAGAAGATTTAAGAATGCCTAACATTGTCTGTATTCTGTCTGCAAACTGGATTGGAATTTTTTTCATTTCATACATCATTTGCACTTGCTACTGTGATTCCAGGAAAAAAAAGGGCTTTACCTTTTCTTTTCTTTAGCACTCTGGAGATAAAAAAAAAAAAACCCAAAAAACCCCATAACACCCAAGACAAAACAAAGCAAAAAAAAATATCAAAAAACAGCATGTATTTTTATGGGATTGAGGAACATTAGCTCTGTGGTTTCATAACAGATCATATGGATATTGTGGATGATACAATTCCTCCAAAGTCATCTTCTCCTGGCCCCTGGAACTTGCTATAATAGATAAGGTTTCCTAGATACCAAGGTTGAGCCAAATTCCTTAAGAATTTGGTCACACTCTAACACTTTGGAAGATAATTGGTTAGAAATTAGTTTGTGTAATTGGYCAGTTTACCTTTAGAACTTCTCACATAGATTGGATGCTGTTTTTTGTATAAACTTTTATTGGCTGTAGTTTGAATCCCCCCTGAACTTATAAATATGACTGTCTCTCCTTTGTTCTGAGAGAAGCTGCTCGACCACCCTTTGCATGAAATAAAGATTCTTACGGAACTCATCAAGCAAGGCCTCCGGTCTTTCTCTGCTGGCTAAATGTAAGCTTCTGAGAGATGGCTAATCGATATTAGCACTCTCAGGTCCTGGTAAAACTACTACCAGGGACCAAAAAGAAAATTACAATATGTTGTATAAAAGATGATTTCTATCCTAATTTTAATGAATAAATGTAGGTATTTTAACATAATTTTGAAATTATATCTGAAAAAGCAGGGAACATGTCAATATAACTGTGCATGATAATATATTAGCAAGTGTGATTTGTTCTAATTTAATAGGCACTAATGAAAATGCCATAAGCCAAAGGATTTGAATTTGTAAGGAGCTCTGTGTTAAAAGAAATGGAAAGAGGGAAGGCAGATTCTTTTAAAACACTGCTTTAAAGACCAACAAAAGGCTCTTCCTGTTCTGTGAAGCTGTCTGTGAATGTAAGGATAGCTGGAGTCTCTGTCTAGCATGTTAATCAAAAGACCATCTTTAGGAATAATAAGATACTTTTTTTAGCACGTACAGGAGATTACCCATTCAATAGCTTAGTGCTATCTGTCATCAGTGTACAATTTACTAAGGAGATATGAAATTTGAGCTGTGTGTTTAGGGGATCTGGATATGTAATTTCTAAATATGCAGAAGACCCTAAATCAACAGACTGGGATCGTTTTAATAAGTTTTTACATGCCACAAATCTAGTGACGAATACCCATCTAGGCTTTAGTGGTATTTAGGAGCAAGAGACAAGCACATTTAACCTCTCTGCAATGTATATCCCAGAGAGATGCCACAGAGGCATCCTAAGTACCTAACACTGTAAAAAACTAATACTAGTTACAATCAATTATGTTTGAAGGTAAACTGGATGTGTTAAATGTACAAAAAAGTGGAATGGTAGAAACAAATGGTTTTGAGACTTATGCAAAGTGACTAAAGAAAAAAAGAATACTTTGACAGACTTCAAATTATTTAAATAATTTGAAGTGTATGAAATAGGTTATGATTATATTAAATATACCCTCTTACAGAAAGGTGACATTATAGTGCAAGAGGTAGAATATTTAATTTTAGCATATACTTCTGATAGTAGAAGAGAGTAGGGTGTTAGTTTCCTCTTACTTTCACATTATGCTGATTTTTGTATGAAAAAAAATCTTTTTTGTATGAAAATTATTGTACTTTTTATTTAAAATACAATATGAATACAGTATTTCTTTAAAATACAAAATGAAAAACCATAATGTTGAGATTTGATAATTTGCCATAGGACTGATTTCCTTAGTAAAAGGTCTGTACTTTTTGTAGTTAATATAAAATCGGCCTTTAGTGCAGAAGACATACAAGTATTTGAATAAAGACACAAAAATGTATCAGGGCAAACCCATAGAAAATCAAGTAAAAATGTGCAGGTTTGAAGATTTGGTGGGTGGTTTCCTTTCAAGCATATATTCAACAAAATACTAGAATTATATTACATTTAAATGCAACTATCTATATTACATTGGCATGACAGATGCTAAAAATCTCTATAATTACATTAAAATTTCTAAAATTATATTTTGCATTTATAAGATACAAATTTAAAAAGAGATCTGATGTCAATTCCATTTACTGTTTGAGAATAATAATCATTCATAATGAAGCAACATTGAGGAATTGATTTCTATTTTAGAGGATACTACACTGAACAAGAATAACCTTTTTCTTCTATTATTTCTTTCTGCGACACACAGGGAAAAGATTGAGAATAGCAACAGTAAAATCAGATTAACTGAATAAATCTAGCTTATTTCCTATTAAATTTACATCTGATGCCTATTATGTAACCACAAGGCTTCAATGAAGTAGAAAGGAAGAGATTTTAAAAATTACAATTGTTTATTGGTTTTTATTTTATAGGATACACCAGGGTAAAAATGAAGGAAAAATGTTGATGATTAATATTACACTGGCAGCTGGATCCCTCCACAGTTCCCCAGCCTGTTATGTGGATTCCAGAAGACTCCATTTCATGACTTGGTTGTACTGCTTGTACTGTAGTAATGCCTGGAAACTCAGTGGGCCAGCTCCCAGCCGTGGTAATTTCAACTAGTAATGGATTGCAATATGCAAATGAAAAACTGTGCAGAATTTAAAATATTTTGCAATAAAATATTTTCTGTATATTTTATTGTATCTATTTAATGATTGAAATGACATTTGTCATTTTTTACTTCAACTGGATGGGATAATTTTTCCTCTGAATAGTTTTTATTTTTACATGCATGATTTTGCCAGTGTCTTAAAATTTTCTATATTTATTGTTTCACTGAATTTCAAAAGCCTTTGCATCTGTGCATTAGCAACTTCCTGCTAAAATAACAGAATCACAGAGTGAGTAAGGCTGGAAGGGTCCACGGCGGGCAATCTGGTCCAACCTCCCTACACAAACAGGCTCATTCCAGATCACACTGCACAGGACTGTGTTTGAATGGTTCTCGATTATATCCAGTGAGGGAGACTCCAGAAACTCTCCGGGAAAATATGATTTCTTACCACAAAAATTTGAGTACCTTAGAGTCAGTTTTTAGTTCTTCTTGAAGTATTCATATCAAAGCACCAATGTATAATATGTATTTTAATTTCTCTAACAATTACTGTTTTCCAGCTCTTGTCTTTGGCAAAGAAAATTCTTTTTAATCCAAAGAAGATTGACAGTAGTTTCTGCCTGAGCTACAGCTCAGCTACTTGCAGCATTGCTCCTTTTCTCATTTTTCTTTGCAATGGTAGAACCTTTTTGGGGAAGTATTTGATCTCTAAATTTAGGTGCTGTTAGTGTTCACTGGGACTGAAAACAGTCAGGACACATACTCAACAATGAATGCTGTAAAAATATATATATAAAAACAAATCTATAAATCTTTATGAATTTATAGATAAAGCAGTTGTATAGTCTTCTCAAGGTGGACTTGCAAGGTACACATATTTTGACTTAAAAAAAAAGATAAGTGAAAATATAAAGTGGGAAACAATGCCTTCTAACCAAATAAACTCATCATTAAACCTCTAGAGATCCAAGATACATATGATTTCAATTTCAGCTTTTTTTGAATTCAAAGGAAATTTTGCAGTCGTGCCTTAAAGATCAGCACCAGTAGCCTTCATGATTAGCATAGCTCACATTGCAGATCACATCCTAGAGGGAATAGTTATTTTTTCTGGCGTGAAGCAGGGATAATTAAGCAAAATGCAAAAGAGAATCCTTATGTTTTCTTCCATCTGATCTCTCAGATATTATTCTGAAGGGATTTTTTAATATGAAATATTCCTTCAAGGAAAAAAAGACTCTGATAGATAATGTGTTTCTATGTACTGTTTTCTGAGAATGATTTCTGCTGCTTTTTAAAGCAGTAATATACATAAGCCACAAAGTCTGGTGCTGAATTTAGGATGTGTTCAGATTTATGTTTGTAGTTGTGAAAACTGAATCAGGATCCTTCTTCATCTTCAAGCTGAGTAAATTATGATTAGGTGAATAGATTTAGAAGCAGTAAAAATTCTACACCCCCAAATTAATCTGAATATTACTCTTTTATGTATAGATACACACACTCTTCATGAAGATTGCAGCCTAAAAATATCTGTAAAAGACCCTGCCAAAAGTAAATGCCTTCACCTGGCCAGAATTTTGATATTTATTTAAATGTTTGGGTAAATTAAACTTTCTCCTTTGTTCAGTACTAGTGAGCACATTGTGATTTTTCTCAAGCCTGGCTATAAAAAAAAAGTTGATTTTATTTTCGCAAATAATGTCAAACAGGATTTTATAAATATGCAATGTTTCAGATTTGGGTTCTGTGGATTTGGTATGACCAATTATAGACACATTATAACTATTTCTTGATTTGACTATTTAAGGTACAGATATTAGAGCGTACAAGATTGTGAACTAACCATATCTCTGTTCTCAAGTTTTTCAGAATGACTATTCCCATTGGTGGGCCCACTGGAAAAATGACCAAGAGGATTTTGTTTGCCCAAATAATTTAGTGAAAACACGGATGTAGAGAGCTTCAGAGAGAAAGAAACCCCTGTCTTCTCTTGATGTGTGAGAAGCATAAAGTAGGGCTATCAAGAGAGTATCATTTGTGTAGTTTTTAACCAGGAATATTTCTCATTTTTAAAAAGCATTGATACATTTTGCAAGCTTGAATTTTTTCATACAGGCAGCCTGATGTGGGAAAAAAAAAGGGAATGGAAAGGACTGTTAGAGATAACCTTGATAGCAATAATACAGCTAATGTATCACAGAAATTTGAGATCTGGGTGCTTAGATAGGTCAGTAAAATTAAGCAAACTCTCATTTCATCTTCTCTTTCAAGCATTACCTGAAATTGAAATTATAACATGTTGAAGACAGAGAATGATGATGGCACTCTCAAGATACCTGAGACAAGTTGACTGAATATATTCCTCATTTGGGAACTAAACATCAAACTGTGATATGAGAACAATTTTCTGGATGGGAGCGAGGTAAATGGTCTGGTACTGGATGATTTCTCTACTAGATAAAGCTGCTGGAGAAGCAAGGTAACAGTTTCCTGATCACCTCCTCCTCTAAGATACTAGAACTGTTTTATTATGGATCCACATGCAATAATAATGTGCTTTATTTTCTAATAATAAATTTTTCCATCTTTCATATACAGAATCAGAATTTACTTCACCTAATTTCAACAACAAAATTAATAATCTGTGGAAATATCCCCAAATGTTAACTGCAGCCCAGTAATTTTAATCTCTCTCTGATTCCTCTGTCATTAATAAAGACAATTAGGTATTTATCCCTAGGGACAGTACACTACTGAGGATACCAGGAAGATGGAGTCAAAGATTTGAAAATTTCTGTCTTGATATCAAGTTAATAGCGTTAGTTCTAAGAAGAAAATCTACTGATTGTAACTTAATTTTTTATTTCACTGACCATTGGATCAAGGCTGTGAAGGAATATTTTAGGGTAATAGTTTAGAAGGAATAAAAATCAATCATTTTAAAATTGATAAAACTTTTAGTTTTATTTTCCCAGTTTTCCAAAATCACCAATTTTCACTGGAAATAGATCCCCCCAAAAAACTGGAGAAGTTCATCAAGGTTTTGTTTATTGTATTCCACTCTCCTTTTATCATTGTTTCGATTTTTTTTTTTTTTTTTTTTTTTTAAGGTTTGCTTTCCTTTTTTTCTTGCTCCCTCTCTTCCTCTATGGAATGGAAATGGAATAAAGGAAGACATGGTTTTGGAGCACATTTATGGGAGTCAATTTGACAGACTTATCATATGCAATTATTTAACATTCTTAGTGTCATTACCTCCCAGCAACTTTTCACTTTTCATTTTAAGATTTTCTTCCAGATCTATTCACTTGAAAATTTAACAAAGAAAAAAACCAAAAACCATAATCTTACAAAAAGAAAAAAATCTAAAAAAACCAACCTTGCCATACTGAAACTGAGGAATACTTTTTTAACACAGGAATGACAGAATAGAAATTATCTCTGTATTTATTCTAATATCAATGTTATTTCTTACAGTAAGAGACATAATGGGTGATACTTTATCAGACTATAAAAGAGGTAATGTTGGATTACTGACATTATTAAACCTACTCTGGCATTCTGATTCCATAAAAAGCTGCCTGTACTTGATGCTTCAAATAACAGCAAAAGCCACCATAAGGCACTTGTCCATTGTTAAATGTCATAATGAGAGAAGAAAAGCACTTTCCTGACTCCCACAGATTATCAATTTATGCCCTGAAGCATACAATTTTATAGTAATTATGTTAGCTTGCATAGTTGTAACTGTTATTAATGATCATAAAGTTGTAGCTTTGCCATGTAAATGTATTGGAGAAAAAAGTAGGACAATGTAAAAGGTAACTAACCTTGACATCAGTAGAAGCTGTGGGAGCCCAGCAAACAGGTCATTTACTGAAGTGTTGAAAATAAAGTTTTGGTTCTAAGAATTGCATATCTAATGCAATGAGGAGGAGAAAAGAATCCACGTTCTTAAGAGTCATTATGATTTTATGGATTGGGATTAGGTCATCTAAAGGTTTGCACAGAAAATGTGCAATGGTTGACAGAGTTTCACATTGCCAGAAGGTTTAGGCAATAGCAATCTGAAAGAAATGGGAGGACCTCACTGAATATGAAAAAACCCTATGCATGTTGTGGGGAGGTTGTTTTGGTTTTGATTGTGTTTTGTTTGTTCATACATGTTCTTCTTTCTGGCATTATGTTTGCTTTAGTTGTAGTTTTGGATCAATAGGAGAGAAACAGTACTCTATGTCCTCTAAAGATAATTTTGGATGAAAACTGGGTATCAATACACAGAAAAATTTAGAAATTAAAAGCTGAAAATTATATTGGGACTATACAGAAAGGAGCGCTGAAAAACCTGAGAAAGGGCTAAATAGAAATATATCTCCAAAAATGACCAAAAAACTATAATCATGGGATGAATTAAGGTTTTGCATTCTAATGGAAAATTTTTGGAGTCTAATCTGGACGTCTAAATGTCTACTGAAGCCTACGTAATTAAATAGGTTGTCACTAGCAAAACATTTTACACAGAAGCTGCATCCTGAATGGATTAACAGAATAAAGGACTTTAAACTTTTTTCCCCCTTATTCTTTATATTCAGATTTCCCAGCATGTTTCATCATTCTTAATTTCCATCCATTTCAATATGCAAATGCACTGTGTTCCAAAGACGAAACATGTTATACAATTTAGGAAATAAAGATTTTGCATTTAACATAGTGGAAAAAGTCAACAACTGTTGATTTTTAATAGATGGAAATGTATGTCGCTCTATGTCTTTCTATTCCAAGTTATGTTAGCACAGTTATAGTTTTCCTGCAGTGTAATTGTGACTAAGTGAATAAAATGTCAGCTGGGATAATGAAATAAGAGTAGAAAGATGGTGCTGAAAATTAACTGCCAAACTAGCAGCTACATTAGCATGTTAATGTTTGTTTCAGTCTTTGACTTTAAAAAGTTTGAAAAATAGCTAAGAAAAGCACTTCTGTACTCCTTGTTCCTGGGTAGACCCTTCAGGAGGAGTCTAGCAGTGCCTGTTTGGAATAGACATTTATGATGGAGGTAGAAAAATTTTGAATATATATTATTCCAAGAATGTTTGATATTTTGCCTGGGAAGCTTTTCTCTAGTCCTGAAAGAAGAACAGACATGTTTTTGTACCAAGGAAACAGAATTATCTAGTTTCATCTCTGAGGATGCAAGAGACTAATAGTAAATAAGTAATGAAAAATCTTATTTAACAGAGTGTTCAGTAATTGCATATATGACACTGTAACTACATACGGTACGTTTTTGTTTTAAAATCAGTGTGTTTTACTACAGCTAAGTCTTAGTGGGACAAGATTTCATTTTGACAAGATACATGCAACAGTGTTACATCCAGAATACAGGGTCATAAACTAAATTGATATCAACATCACAGCAATATCAAGAGATTGCTATGCACATCATTGTACTATTGTATTTTATTATAGTTTTATACTATATATGCTATTATATAAATTATATATACTCTGTTATTGTCAGAGAAAATTATTAATATATTTGGAATAAGAATGCATGTGACCAAATTATATAAAGACTGTAGAACTCACATCTGACCTTGCTTGGACATCTCCCATCCCAAACCCAATTTCAGGAGGCTCTTAGCTATCTTGCAAATGACTTTTTACAGATATAAAATTGCATCATACCCTAATATGGAATCTATACATGCCATTGTGGGCAGAGTTGTCTGTGAGTTCTCTAGAAGGCTACAAAAGACTCCAGCAGAAAATAGACGGATGATTTGCAGTATACTTGAGAAACTCATCTGCAGGTTGATTACTCCTGTCTCATATTGCACTGCTACCTGTGTAAACATTGCCATTACATGGAACTGTAGCATAGTATTTGCTCCAGAGTTTTGTTGATTGTGTTTATCTGGTAAGGTGTCATGGTTTAGGAATGATACTCCCCAGGTTGGTACTCCCACAGTCAGTTTCTGAACTTCACACTACTCAGTCCCCCTACTGCATTCCCTCCTGAGGTGGGCTGGAGAGGAGAATTGGAGGCACAAAAAGTAAAGATCACAAATTGAGATAAGAAAAATTTCCTGGAAACAGCAATAAAATAAAACTGAACAGTAACAGCAACAATATCAATGGCAGAGAATACAAGGAAAAAAAAATGTTGTTGCTCACCATATAAGGCCCTGACAACAGACAACACTCCAACACTCACTCCAGATTGAAACCAGCATTACCCAACTGCTCCCTCCAGCCTGAAACCAGGGCCACAAACCCACCTCTCCCTCTACCAGTCTTACTGGACCAGAAGGAGCCCCTTTTCCTTGTAAGAGACTCCCTTTCCTCTGCCCTTGGCAATGACATGAGGTGGTACAGAACAACCTCTGGGTCCTGGTCATGCCTCCTCCTGGGTACTGATACATTTACCCTGTCCTGGCTGGAAGCACACATGAAACTAACTTACTTTAACAACGGGCAGTTTAATAAGAATGCAAAGGATTCCTCAACTTTATAACATTCCTTTGCAGAAGATGGCAAAGATAAGGTAAATGAGGGAGACAAGGAAGAAGCATTTATATAATTTTCTACTATCATTCTGTCCATATTAATTCTACTCAGCATCTTGATTTTTTTTTTTTAATTTCTTTCAAGAAGAGAAATATATTTTTGCTTGGTTCAGTTTTTCCTGCTCTCTCCCTGAAAACATATTACTACAACATATGCCACATTTTTCGAGGGAAGACCAAAAAATGTGAGAGTAACCTCAGTTACCAAGGTGAATAAAAAAAATTTAAGTGTTCAAAAATTTGAAAGTCTATGTAAATTACAGCATAATTTTTATATTTTTATATTTTTTGGTCTCTGTATATATATACCTGCTCTACACATCAGAGAAGAGTAAATTTATCAAAAGAATTTAATAAGTATTGACATTTGCAATGCATCAAGACCCTTAGCTACTGAGTCACATGACACATTTCTACTAAGATGTTAAAATAATACAAAAGTGTCATAAAATACAGTGAGAAATCTCAGCTCTCATCAGAAAAATTAATCTGCTGCCAAAGTTGAAACATTTTTGTGTAAAGTCCTTGTGTAAAAGTTCTTGCATAAGTTTGTCATATAAACATAATAAATCTGTGCCAAATGACCATTTCAGGTTGAAATTTAAGAACATTTTCAGCTGTGGTCTCATGAGCCCTGTTAGGTTTACGTTACTAGCAGATTTCCCAAAGTGTGTTAAAAGACTTTTGAAAATAAGTCAAGAGCATTTATCTCCCTATAAAAATCCAACACAGTTTATCAAGTACAGTACACAAAAAGAAAAAGGTATATGTTCATGTGTCTGGCAACAACTGAAGTTATGTATACAATCAAGATTTTCGTTGGGAGTTGTAAGCAATAGATCATTTCAAAAGAAAAAGTTGCGCCTGCAAACGTATTTTGAAGTTACATTATAAAGAGGGTTCAGGATCAAACAAACAAACAAAAAGTTTTTCTATTGTTTTGCAGAATTTTGAACTCTACATTCAATTATTTTTCAGATGTGTCATCTTAGATATTTCATGTAACTTTAGACTATATTTAATTCTAGCACATTAGTGAAGGGAAGAAAATCTGTGGGAGTTGGGGTTGACTGGAAAAGGACAAGATCTGTAGTTAGGATCCATTTGTGCCAGTGCAAACATTATCTATGCTGGTTAGAATTCATAGGATTTAGGTATGGAACATATAAAATTATCTGTGTAATTTGAATAAAGGAAAATGTGGTACTTAATGTACCACGGCTAATGAATTCATTAGAACCAAAACTTCAGTCATGCATCCTTCGCTACTTGAATGCATATGAAAGGATCTATATGGACTGCTGAGAGGAATCTAAAACTCTTACTTTCTTGGTACCTGAGGCTAATTTTTACCAAGATTTTTCTTAGGACTCCATCTGGTTGTGGGGTTCTTTCCAGGGGAAAAAAGAAATTAATATTTTGTATCCATTATCCAAATAAGGTATCATAGAAGTTTTTCACCAATGTCATAAGTAACAGAAATAGATTCTAATACATTTTTAAAAATCAGTTTTTCTAAGCAGCTTTAGGAAGAAAACTAATAAGATTTTGTGCAGATGCTGAAAAGTCATTAAAAATATTGCTTTTCTAAGAAGCAACAAAATAAAGCTTGGGGGTTTTTTTCCCCAAGGTTTGCTAAGTCTAGGGATAAACCTGAGTAAATGCATTTGTCATTTCTATGGCAACTGGCCACCAACAACTATTTCATGACACTAAACATTCAGTAACCATTCACTAATCATGAATGAAAAATCAGAGGGCAAAAGTTGGGGTGAATAAAATGTGGGAAGGATACTTGTTTAGAAAACATTTATTAGTGAGAAATCAAAAGTACAAAACCTACAAAGGATAATGTAGAGCATTTGCTAATTATTATTATCAATGCAGACTTGAGTTAAAGTTGTTACAGGGTTAGCTTACTGATATAATTTTATATTCTTATATTTTGTTGCTTTCTTTGGGGCCTGGGTTCATGGGCCCTGGCAGGATGGATCCGTGAGTGTTGCAAAAGCTGGCAGACACTGTACCTGTGCCACTCATGATCAGTTTGGAAGGGTCATGGTGATCAGGGAACTGCGAAAAAGACTTGCTAGAAAGCAGCTTTGTGAATGGCTTGGGGATTCTGGGGGACAACAGACTGTCCGTGAGCCAGCAGAGTGCCCTTCTCCCAAAAGAAGGGTATGGTTTGCTAGAAAAGAAAGGCAAGAGAAGAGGGACTAACTCAGCATTCTACCACAGAGAGCAAATTCTTATACTGAATCTTTAAATGGAGCTTTTGGTAATGTTCTGGGTAATTCAGGAAAAAAGGAACATTAATTCATAGGAGTCCCCATAGATCAGTAAATCTGAGAGATCACATGAGTCAGGCTTTTGGTGAGCAATCTCACATAACTACAGATATACACAGTAAAGACTATTGCATGGGAGCTGGTAATTCTAAGCACTCTTCCTGGCAATAGAAGAAAACTGCTTCTCACTGTCTGCTGTAGTTAGTATATGCTGAATTGCATTCTAAGAGTATCTGTTTAATTGTATTACCTACGCAGCAAAGTGAAGTCATAACAGACATTTATAGGTCATCAAATTAATTAAACCTTCCCAAAAATGTAGTAATAGATCACTGAGTAGACTGTTAACTGACTGCAATAACAAAAAGGAATTAAGAGAATGAAAAAGTTGATTTAGTGATACTGGGTCCACTAATAAGAGAGTAGGAAACTGTTGGTAGATAATGATAACAAGGTCAACATGCTATGTTATATTTTTTTTAGAATTCTTTACTAAAATATCAGCTGTAGCCTAGAAGTAAATATAGTTAAAACCAACAAAGAAAGATTTCAGCCCTAAATAAAGCAAGAATAGGCTAGAGACTACTTATACAAGTTAGTTTTTCATATGGTAAGAGTGATGGTTTTTAGTCTATTAGTCTTTTATTTAAAGAATTGACTGATGAAATCAGACCACAAATAGTAGTTATTTTGAGAATGTACAGATCAAAAAGGCAATTGCCATGCCTTATTTAAAAAAATGCAGAGAAGGAAGAGCTGTGGAACTGTGCATCTTTTAATATTAATTTCTAAATGGTAACTGGAAAAAATAATCTAAAAAACCTGGAGTACCTGCAAATAAGAAAAAGCACAGCAATAGCCAAAAAAGCTTTATCAGTAACAAGTCACCTCAAAACACTCTAATTTACTTCTGCAATAGGATAATTGCCCTTGTAGAATAACAGAAGTCGTAAATTTCTATAATTTGGCTTTTAAAGTCTTTTAACATTGTGCCTCATGATAATACTGAGAAAGCTGAGAAAAAAAAATATCTTTGAATGAAAAAGCTTGAGGGTGGAATTCTAGCAAATCTGGCAAGGAAATTGTGTCTGTGTTGTAGTCTTGAGTTCACTGCCAAAAAGATGGGGGTTTGCAGGAATCAGTAAGTAAAACAAAGCACTAAAAATCCTGCTTAGGAGTGAGTTGGATCTTCAACAGTGGAGTAAAAAGCATCTCACAAATTTAAATCTATACAGTCTATACATAATAGAACAGAATGTCCTGCCAGAGGCAGCTGGAAAGATTGGATAGTCTCTTGAGATGCCTGCCTGTGCATCTTCTTTCCTTAGCACATATAAATTGATACTAGAATAGGTGGTGATGTTTTAGCCTACAGGTTTTATTTGTCTATTTGCTTATGCCAATAACAGTTTTAGCATCAATGGGAATATTTGCAGTTAAAAGCATTCATTTCTGGAGTTTTTGTAAATATGTCTAAGTGTTGGCTAAAGACAATGTGTGATTTAGTACTTGCAGGCAATTCCTTGGTCAAAGGCAGAAGCAGATATTGAGTTATATGTATAGTTAATTACTCAGACATGAATTAAGAAGCATCAGTCTTCTGTTTTCATGAACAATGCTATTTATAGATATCAGAAAGAGATGGACTGTTTGTCAGAGAATTTGAAGATCTAATGGTGGATTTCTGTGATTTTAGGATTTCATCTATGTTGTATAGTATTTACTAAATTTAAAAGTTAGGTTTTAATGTTAACACTACAAAGAGTTTGATGTCTAATTCTAGGGAAGGTTCAAATGATGCTCTGTGCCTCTAACTACACCATATGGTCTAAATGATGAGTATTTTATAAACATGCTTGAGACAGCTCTAAATTAGGTCATGGCTAAAACAGCAAAATCAAAGTCAAATTTGGGTCAAAAGGACCTGCTTGTCCTTTCTGTGTAACACAGAAATAATTCAATGCATAAATCATGTACATCTGCGTAGGTGTCTAATTTGTGAATCGTGTTTTTGTCATTAAAATTTCACATGTTGTGTAAAGCCACAGTATTCCATGAGTATCAAGTTGTGCTTTACAGAGAGAAAAAAAATGTCCTACTTAGAAAGAAAAATATGTAGGCATAAGTATTAAATCCATAGTTAATAGGTCCTTAAGGTTTTTTGAGATCTTTCAGCTGAAGCTGGATTTAAATTCCCATGTTCTGCAGTTCATGACTAAATTCATTCTCTGCATCTGTTGTTACTACTTTTTGCTGGGTAGTCTAGTTTTCTGCAACACTGTATATTAATCCAGAATACTCATCTATTACATTATACATATGCAATAGCTGTTAACACTGTAAAATGTGGTAATTTCTTTCCTCAGAGGCTCTTAATCTTTTGATGAGTATTGCTGGTAAGATACCATATCGATCCAGAAACTTGGGACAGCCAACTGCAGAGGACAGCTAACATCTCAAGGATGTATCTGCATAAAGCTCAGTTTCTTAGTAAAGCTTGTCCCAAATGTTTAGAGTGGCTTAGCATAAAGGTGATATTCAGCTTGCCTAAAAGTTAGATTATCTAAAAATTTAATATCTAATGAAACCATTGGGCTTTGACTATTGGAAGGAGAGCTGCCATTGGGGACATAACCTTTTCCTCCAGTGGGTGTCTGGAGCTGAGTCAATACTGACTGGATACTCCCCAGCGTGCCTGGCTGTGTTGGTTCCCTGCCACTCCCCTTAGGGTATGTCCTGGCTCCTTTGCTGTCCCCATATCTGGATATTTAATTTTAAATTTCCAGGAGGAGGACAACCTAGACTGATCCTGGCATGGCTAGGGAGCAGACACATTCTAAGGAAACACTATTCCATAAAACTGAGGCATACCTGGGGGGCTATACTAAGCTGGTCTCTGTATGTTCCCAGCTCTTTCTAGTGCCTAGACTTAAATTAGAAAGCTAATAATATAAAAATTCTTTTGGTTATTGTATGCTTGCTTTTTTTTCCCTGCATCTTAAATATATTTCCCAATCTGTAACTTCTTAACAATCCGCTGGCTAAAGCATTGAGAAAAATAGGTTTATCAAGATATCAAGCACTCAGTTCTGTTTCAATTTTAATTTCACTAAAAGTTCTTTATAGATCTGGGAAACATTGTATTTGTCATTCATTTTATTAGTAGCAAATGAAGCTTTGGATGGCTTGGAAAGATTATCTGGAATATTCTAATGTTTTTGAAGTACCTTCATATTAAGTAGCTTTTGTTATTTCTCAGAAAGTGGTTTTATAAAGAAATGACTCATTAATCCTGTGCAGTCAGTGATTTCAGCAAGAAGTTGATATAGTATTTATTTCCCATGTCAACATCTATGGTACCATTCAAACTGCTTAGAAGAGTCATGTCTAAATTTTATTTTGCAAGCAACACTTTAAATCTGAAGTCTACAATAATTTTAATACATAGCATTTTTTCATTTTACAAATTAAAATCAGAATATTTATAAACTTATTAAAAATGTAATCTATCATGATGTGATATATACTAATGTATAAACATGATCAAATTTCAAATCATATGAAAAATAATGTAAAACAAATATATAATGCAACTATTACTTCAAGGTATCTTTCACACAAAAATTATAACAATGCAAGTGTTTTCTGTTTCATACACTTGCAAGTATTGCTTTTCAGGATATTCATAGTGAATTTTTTGACATAATTATATGACATTTCCTCAGCTGAGATGAGATTGTCTAGCATGCCATTAATCACGTCTTGTAAAAACTCCGGTGATGGGGACTCTGCCATGTCTCTGGGGAGGTTTTTCTAGTTATTGCCTGTTCTCACTGCAAAAATTTATTTCTTGTATCAAGATTTAATTGTTCCTGGTCTGCAACTTGTACCCACTGGACATGGACATTTTCATGGGGCTTCTGTCATGAAGAGAGGTATCTCTCTGTGTAACTGTCCTTTAAATAAAGGGATAGTGTTATGAGGCTCCCACAAGCCTTCTCTTTCCAGGGACAAAAGACCCAACTTGCTCCTCTTAGGGCTGGTTCTCCAGCCCCTTTGATCTTCATGGTGACACTCCATTGGATTCTCCTTAGTGTGTCCAGATCTTCTTTTAAATGTTGGGTGCCAGAAATGGACAGACTACTTCAAGTGTGGCCTTACAAATTCTGGGTGAAGTGGAATGATCAGATCTCTACCACTGCTAATTATGTTTCTGCAGATGCAGCCCAGAATCCATTTTGCTTTCACTGTGGCGAGCATACACTGCTGACTCACAGGTCAGCTTCTTGTCCCCCAAGACCCCCAGGTGCCTTTCAGTGACACT
>PYHW01009979.1:11373897-11392235 GCA_013186435.1 Turdus rufiventris
TGGCTTGTTCTGGGCTCCTTGGTTCTGTAATCCCAGGGGCAGAACCTTGCAGGTGTTTTTGTTAATACAAAAACATTTCTTTCTGGCTTGCTCCTCCAGCCTGCCCAGGTCTCTCTCTAAGATGTCTCTTCCTTCTCACACATCTGCCTCCCCCCCAGTTGGGTGTCATCAGCAGACTTGGTGAGACTGCTTTCAATCCCATCATCCAGATAATTTTTGAAGATAACTTAACATATTGGGCCCAGTATTGATCCCTGGGGGACCACACTGGTGCAGGCTGCCAGCCTGAGTGAAAACCATTGATCATCAACCACCCACTGGGTTCAGCCTGTTAGCCAATTCCATACCCACATCACAGACCACATATCCAAGCTGTGCCTTGACAGTTTGTCCAGGAAAAGGCTGTGGGAAATGGTGTTGAATGATTTGCTAAAGTCCAACTAAGCAAGTGTTCCACTCATGTTGGCAGAATATGCTATTTTGCTGTAGAAGGTGACTAGGTGAGTCTGGCATTAGTAAAGGCATATTGCCTTTTCCCAATCAGTTGGGTTTCTATCATCCTAACAACAGACTTTCCTAAACCCTGCTCCTGTGGAGGGAAAGGATCAAGCCATCTGTGCTGTTCATATTCATGTGAATGCTGTACATTTGCACAGGTGCTGGTAAGGCGCTGTTTTCTCTCTGTGTTGTCTGTGCAGCCAGCTGTGTGCATGCTGGATGTGTGTATGTGACAGGCTGTTCATGCAGCAGGCTGTGAGTGTGGTGTGAGTGTGTGTTCCTGTTGGGGATTGTGTGATGAACCTTTTTCCTGACTAGACACAGGAGCACAGCAGCCTCATCTCCATCAGGCTACCCAATCCAGCAACCTCTAACATGGGAATAAGAACCTTCAAATCGATCTCATATAATACTGGTAAGAAAAAGGGTGGTTTTCTACTGCATGTGAACCTGATATGACTCAGGGGCATATGTGTCCTTGAGGAAGAAAATTGTGATCTTTCTGATTTTTCTTCCTGTTTGCCTTTTTGCTTAATTGCTATTTTAATTCACTCAGCTGATTGAACTGGCTTATCTTACAATGAAGATAAAACTATTTAAAATAATGTGGGGATCAAAACTTGTTTACTTCATACAGACATCACTTCAGTAGAATAAACATTTCAATGTAAGAAGTTTCAGTTTTCACTGCAGTCTCTTAACTGCAGTATAGATTTCTGGCAATCAATAATTTCCCTAAAATATTCTGAATAATTAAACAGTAAAGATAACTATTGGAAAAAGTACCACACATCTTTACATTTATCACAGAGAGCAATTTTTGGTGTCCAGACTATGACAAAAAAATTTCTCTGACGTGACTGCATATTATACATGTATAACAATTACCAAAAAAACCAAACAAAAAAGAAAACTTATTGCTTTCAGGAGAACTAAATAGATTGTGAATGCTGTTGTCTTCATTTTTTTATTAGGAAAAGAGATTGTTTTGGGGTTGGCCTAACGTCTTTTCTCCAGAGGTAGACTCCTTTAAAGAGTCAGGGGTTTAGNAAAAAAAAAAAAAAAAACAGATAGAGAAAAAAATATTTAGGAAAATTTTTCTGAGAAGAATTTTTACCAATCACCTACTCTAGGGAAGAAAAGAATATTTAGATGGAACACAGAGGATATAAACTCAAATCCTTTATTCATCTGAGGAAACATGGGCTCATGTTACACATAAAAGTTCTCTAATGCCCTTATTATATGGTATTTTGGGATTTCTCAGGCTTTATAGCATGGAACTAACTATAAATTGCAGAAACTAAAAATCTGGAGAAATTCTGTGGAGGCTAATTGTATTTTGCTGTGTAATTTTTCAAGTCAACTCCTTGTTCCAGTAATTTTGTGAAACTTGTTCACATACTCATGTGGGTGTAGTACAAAGGTACCATGGAGAAAATATGAAGATAAGAAATGGCTAATAGTGATGAAATGGGTGTGCTTATGAAGTTCTGAGGAGTGAGATGTTTAACTATATTCTTATATATCAAAATATTTAAGGTGTAGGTACTGATTTTCTTAGTGTTCTGTTTTTTTGTTAATCACATTCTTGAGGTTTTTTCTTACTAGTCTTAGTAACAAAATAACAAGAACGGTGGGAACTAAAACAAGTTTTAAGGTGACCAAAATTACTAGCTGTCATGGTGACTACCATGAATTCAACCCTTTCAAGGATTTTAGCTGGGTCCCACAAAAGATGACAGTATAAATTGCGTAGTCTAAAAACAAAGATATCCAAATTACTTTCCAAATTACTTCACTAGTTGTCTATAAGACTAGCCAATCAGTGAACTATATGGTACAAATAAACATATCAGAATGTCTCTCATCTAACTGTACAGAGCAGACTGTACTCAGAAAAGAATGAACAGTGTTTACGAGAAAGTTGATCGGGAATTCTTCTTACATAGGATTTACGATTTATCTGAACACAGAAATGTTTATCTATTGTACAGAACTGGGACTTAGCTATTGTGTAAATTACCAGTGCTTTTGAGAATGTTTAAATAACACTAAATTTGCCAGTTATGCAAATAATGACATACACATTGTACTATCCAACAGACTGGATAAAATTGCTTATATATGAATCTGCGCAAAAATCTTTTTTGAAAACCATGTTTTACTGCATTTTAATACCCATTCAAATTTTGACTTTTATATCTTTTTGATTAGTGACTGCTTTCATTGTACTGTGACTAATTTTTCAGTTTCTCTGTTTTCTGTCTTTAAATTTGTAAAGATAGAACATTGACCTATATATAATTCCTACTGTAAGCTTCATGTAAGAATTATGATAAGAAGCACTATTCTTTCCTTCAAAATAGGATTTCAGTTACCATGAACATTTCCCTGACAGTTCAAGGAAGGAAACTTCTGTTATTATTTTTTAAAATAGCTTTCAGGAAAAGAAAAGAGAAATGCTTTGTGAAGGATATCAAGTTGCTGAGTGTGATTTTGTTTGAGGACTCATGAAAATTAGTTAGAAGCAATTAGTTGAGAAGATCCTTTCTGGAGCTATCGACAGAGAACTAAAGAAAAATTCCATAAATTAATTAAAAAAATAATTTATATTGGGCTGCACAATTTCAAAAGAGAAGATTATTTTTACTAGTCTGTCTAGGTAGTCTTGTTCCATTTTATGTGTTACATTATTGTCTAGCCTTTTACAATAAGTTACATTTTAAAGTTTTAAGTTTTGCTCCATTTTCATATATCCATTTTTTACTATGTTTCAATAAAGCAATAACATAAATAATAAAGGATCTCTTTTACCATTGCCTTGGTTTAAGACAATTTAAAGATGTGGACACTCTAAAATGAGTTACCTCCCTTTAGTTTCAACCAATCCCTTTCCACCAATAAGCAACTACTACAAGAATATTTGAGTGAAAAAATGACACTTTACTAATAAGTGAAACAGCAACAGGCATAAAATAACAGTGATTAATCACTAGATACAAAAGTGCTAAATCTTATGAACTCCTTGGTCCCAAAATGGTGGGACACCACCCTCCTTCAAGATGCCCCATTTGTTGACTGTGTGTACAGAGACAAAGGGAAAATGGCATCAGACCCTTTCCAAGATGAAGCCTGACACAGTGGGTTTGGGAAGATGCCTGTGCACAAAAAATTCAAGATGCAGTCAGAATAGCAAAGCAATAAATACACATTGACCCCTGGATGCTGGAGAAGCCGCCAAGTTGGAAGGGGAGATAGAGCATGGCTCCTGGGCAGGAGGGGCAGGAGGGAACGTACCTTCAGGGCATCCCCTGGATAAAAATGGTGTTCTTCATGTCATCATTGCCCCTCCACCCAGGGACCACACTTAAATCTCCTCCTCAGGAGTGTCCAGTTTCAGCATCATCTCATGCAGGGCCAACACATGAGGTGAAGTCACAATGGCCCATGATCGCAAAGGCTTTGTTGTATATTGTTTCCCTTTCACAGGATAAATCCCACCATGTGACAGATACATAGTTTCATTTCTGAAGGTTAGTCCCACCAGCTAACAGTAAGTTCTTCTTGTACATTATCTTATCCATGTGCACAGCTACGGACCAAATATGTCAGGCCTTAGACCCGTCTTTGGTCCCTGACACACATGGGCAACTGGGAAACAAAGGGACAAGATGGTGGCAAACTCTTCCTCAAATGTAGGAACTTATGGAGAAGTTCTAGTAGCAGATGAAGACTTGTCAGTATGCATGGGGTCATTCTGCTGCTCACCACTTCCTCCTGCTGTCCACCAGACTCCGTGGTGTTGGTGCTGATGCTCCCTGTTCTCTGGGTGGGACCTGGGTTAAGCCTCCTGAGCGCTTAGCTACATGAATTATTTCCTGCTGATTTGTTACAGGATTGTCATTGCTCTAGGCCTCATATGAAATCGTTCTTCTTCTGGGTCACTTGATAGAGAGGGCTTACAATCAGACTGTAATTTGGAATGTGTATTCTCTAAAAACTCAAAACATCTAAACAGCTTGTGTTTCTTTCTAGTTAGTTCATGAAGACATTGCTGTTATTTTAGTAATAGCATCCATTGGATCGATGACCTCCATCTTGCCATTTTGTTACAAAAAATTGTATGTCCTCTGCAGGACCCTTTTCTTTATAGCAAAACTGTCTTTCAGAAGGATTTGGACTATTTTCTTCCCCTTCTCAAAAACTTCTGCTGCTGTATAGCTCCACACAATAACATCAACAGAGTGTTTCAGGGGTTCCACAGCTTCACTGTTTCAGTCTGAAGCAGTCCATGGCAGACGGTCAGGCTGTGTTTCCACCCCTGGGGCAGGTGATGTCAGGTATACTGACCTCCCCTCCAAGTGAAAGCAAACTGTGCCTGAACTGGTGCAAAATGAACTGAGAAAAACTCTCTAGCAATATCAGTTGTAACACCACTTGGCTGCCTTTGACTCCAGTCTATATTGAAGTTCCAGCATGTCTGGAGCAGCAGCATTCAGAGGCAGTGTGACTTCAATGAGGGCACAATAGTTTACTGTCAGCCTCCATCCCCATCAAACTTTCACACTGTCATATAGGGCTGCTAAATGGTGTGAGTAGGTCCTACTGATCACACTTTGGCTTTCCAGTCAATTAATTATTTTATGGATGGGAGTTATGGAGTTTTGTTTGGTGTGATATAACTTCCACTACAGCATTGTGACTGGCACCTGCTGTTCTTCAGCCTTCAGCAACCCCACAACAGAAGAGCTGTCTAAGAGACCAGCAAGATAGGTAACTGTTTAATTTCCTCTGTCTCTGAGGCAGCTATACCAAAAGATCACAATACGCTTTTGGGTCTTTGAAATACCATGAGATAGTCTATGCCAAGGATGCACAGAGCCTCTAGACCAGACATGAAATCATTTTGTATCTCCTGCATCTTACTTGAGTTAGGGATTGAATGGTGGTTGTCTCTTCTTCCTGTTCCTATGATGGCCCTTGTAATGGTCTTGGTAATAGCATTGAAAATGGTCTTTTTGATGGCCCTGCTTCTTCATCCTCTTTTCCCTCTCTGACCTTCTTGTCCTCCTTAACTGCTTTAGCTAACGCTTTTTTACAGTATGACTTTTGAGTACATTGTTTCTGCTTTTTACAGGGGTGACTGACACTGGCACATGTTGGATCTCTGCTTCAGTGGCAGCATCTGTCACTGGGATTCAGAGCAGCCACACTGTCTGTCCCAATGGTTAGAGTAGCTGCAGTGTGTGTTTTCTTATCCAGAGACCTTCTTCTCTCCCAAGGGTACTGAACAGCATTGAACATCACTTGATGGGCCTGGGTCAGGCCCTAACACATTGTAGTGGTTTGGGTCCTCTCTGAGGTGCCAGGTTGACAGCACACCTTTTTCAAATATTTTACAAGTATTTTTTATTCTGCACTATTCCAGGGGTAAGGTGCAAACACATTGGAGGTGCCCACTGCCCTAGGTACTTGCCCATACCATCCCACACACCCCAACACTCAGAGCTATCCATCCTTTGGGCAGATCTCTGGGTGATATTCTTAATTAACTATCTGACCTTAAACAAGACCTGAAACATTTGCACCGATGTTGGTTCCTAGCAAAAAGACCAGGTTGGTTTCAAGGGTATTCAAAGGATATTCAAAATCTTTAAAATTTTCAAGCAGTATGGTAATCAGCCTGGAGGAGAAACAAGGAAAGAAGGAAGGAAGATGTAGAAATAGATCTCCCTCTCAGGCTGTCTTTCTGAGGAGAAAAGGCCACAATTAATTATTAATTATGATTATTAATCATTCCCAGTGGATCATTCAGTAGATGAGTCCCAAAATACTCAGGTGTTTGCAATACTGAATACATTCTGGCCAGACTGGTTTACTGACCAGCAGCACTAGCATATCATAACCAATAATATAAAATGCCCCTCAATTAGAATCTTAGCCCAGGCCCCAAGAACAATAAACATTGCCACAGGAAACACATACTATAAGTAAGATACTACTGCTATTACAGTACAGAACCCTGGGCTAAAACACAACTGTGAGACCAAATAAATCCCCACTATAACCAGCAACTACTGAACCAATACAATGAATGCTTATAACAACTTTCATTTAATACACTATGGTCAGATCTGTCATCTCAACCCATTGTGCCTCAAATTGGGCACCAAAAAGGACTGCTGTATTTGAAAGCCAGCTGACAACTAATCACCATGCAGCTGCTTGCCCATGGAACGGGGAGGGGAATCAAAAGCAAAGCTTGTAGATTGTGATAAGAACATTTTTTAAATTAACTAATTAATTAATTAAATAATAATAATAGAAAACCAAAAACAAACCAAGGAAAAACAAGTGATGGAAAATAAAATTGCTCACCACCCACTGAACAATGTCAGACCCTGTCCCAAACCCTGATCAGCCCCACTTCCAGATAACTTGCCCTGTTTATATACTTGGGCACGTTGTTCTATGGTATGGAATATCCCTCAGTTTCAGGCATCTATCCCAGCCATGTTCCCTCACAGCTTTTTTTGTATACCTCCTAGCTGTCAGAGTAATTAAAAAGTCCTTGATTTAGGATTCATACAACCAAAAGATCAGTGTGTTACCAACATCATTCTCATACTGAGCCCAAAGCACAGCACATAGTGATGAGAAGAAACTAACTCTGTCTCAGACAAAACCAGGACACAAGTCTATACATATATACAAGCACTTGTTAAGAGAATTTCAACAAATAACTTTAAATATTTATATTTATTTATATTAAAATTTATGTTTATATTCATATTTATACATGAGAATTCATCCATTTCCATGTTTATTAAAGTAATTTATACCTGTGGTCCTAGAAGAGGGTTTGTGATAGCATATTTAATAATTGAAGAGAAAAGTTCATAGCTCAGTTAGAAAGTATCACTAATCAAGCAATTACTAGCCATTGGCAAGGTAAAAATAATGAAGCTTGATGCTGGAAGGACAGCCTTTGAAAATGAAACACATTCTCAGTGTTTGATACTAAAAGTCCTGTGTAAATGAATAAAATGTAATGTAATATAATTATAATTAAAGCAAAGTTGAGGTCAAGTATCCTTTAAATTGAGATTAAGCATATTATTCATGACAGTGCAGGCATCATTAGACATGCATAATGTCTATGAAGAAGAAGCTATGTGAGAGGACATCAGTAACTGAGCTTGACATGACTAGTAAGCCAATTCAAACTTCTTTTGCAATTATATAAGAGATATAAATCTTCAGGAATATTATTTTGTGATGGAAGTGGAAACATAAACCTGTGCAACAGCAAGTCAGAGACACAAATCTCTACACTTACACAATAATTCATTTGTTATTATTTTGCAATTGATAAATGACACACACAACATGAACAGAAAAGTGGGAGGTAAATTTGGAAGGTGAAGAAATAAATGTAAGAAAGAAAAGGATGGGAGGAAAGAAAATAATGATGAATGTTGTTTCCCAGTACCATACAACCCAAGTCAACAATTTCAGGATGAAATATGAGAGAAGGAAGCATGATGAAAATAAAGGTGAAAAAAAATTATGAAATTCTGTAGTTAACTGATGTAAATTATGCATTCTGTTTCTGTTAAAGTGTTATCACCACATGCTATGAAAGTTTAATATCTTATGTAAAATGGTAAATATACTTTTGAGAATAAATTATGTCTAACAGTTTTGTCCAAGAGAGACCAGACTCAACCATTTTTTTACTACAATAGTGTCACTTTGTTCATAGGGACATTTTGTCATGGAAATCTTGTTTATTTGTGGCAGGGTGCTTACCAAGGGCAGAGGAGCATATGCATGTTGATTAATATATTTTAAAGAAATTGTAATGGAAGGTGTTGCAGCCACAGGTGTTGGTTAGATTTAAAAGGGCAGAAACATTTATTATGTTTTCTTCTCTCTTCTTTATCTTTTCTCTCAATTAATATCTAAGTGATTTTTTTTCCTCCCCTCGTGCTCCCATATATTAGTATTCCTTTGTTCAGCAATTAACAATTGCAATCTATCTATCTATCTATCTATCTATCTATCTATCTATCTATATCTATATCTATATCTATATCTATATCATCTATATCTATATCTATATCTATCTATATCTAATCTATCTATATCTATATCTATATCTATATCTATATCTATATCTATATCTATATCTATATCTAATCTATATCCAATCTATATCTAGCTATTTATATCTGTATCATCTATATCTATGCCTATATCAATATCTATGCCTATATATGTATATATCTATATACATATATGATGTAGTACTCCCAGATCACAGACAAACATTTGACAACATTTAAAGACTACATGAGGTTATGGACATGTATTTTACACAATAGTTTTAGGTAAGCCTTTTTTTCCATGGTCAAGGAGATAATCTCTAGTATGTAAACCATTAGTTATATTTTAAATATTATATATAAGTCTATCATCCTGGATGCTGAATTGGATATTAATTAAACACATTTCTGAGATGAAAAAGATACCACAATGTCTTGTCCAATACCAAAAAGAGAATCACTACAGATCAAAAATCCCAAACAAATGCAGAGAAGAACAAAATCTGTAAAAAGAGCATTTAAATATATTAATCCAATCAAATGGTAAGCATAAATGTAATGAACAATAAATGAGATAATTTTATTGATAAACAAAAGAAATAAAAAAACTACCTGACTTGTTGTGGGACTTGCACAAGTCAGATTATATTGTGAGTATTTTTTACCAAATATCAATTCTTTTTCTTCTAGATTACTTTGCTCTAATTTCTGTACAGTCATAATTATATTACACAGTAGCATAGAACTCTTAAGAAAATCCATGTTAAATTAGAAGAATATGGCACTGTGGACATGAGCTCAGTCAGTAAATATGCAAATACACATACTTAATAATGCATATATAATAAATATACCTGAGATTTCTGCATTATTATTTGCATGCTCTCAGTAGCAGTTTCAGTTCAGGAGTAAACTGCACTCCCTTATGTATTAGCTAAACAGACAGACATTTATATGGAGCAGAGGACATCTCTAGGTCCCCTCATATAACTTGTTTATAGGTCTGTGTCATTATTTGGATGCATGTGATGAACAGGAGAGGCATTAATCATTGCACTGAGAACAATGAAGTAACGGTGGGATTTAGCTAGTGCAAGAAGATGGATTAGCTCTCTTCTGTAGACTCTAGTTTTGATATCTGACTGCTGAAACCAATGCTTACCCTGAATCTCTAAAATGCTTATCACTACGATGTAACACTTGTCAGCCTACTCAATCTCTGTATAAGTACAATAATATAAACTAGGAAATTTAAATTGCAATGAATTGTTGAGGGACACGGACAATGCAGATACTAATAATGCTATATTCTGAGAAATAATAGAGATACTATTTCTAGTAATTTATTTGCTCTTTTATAGGTGCGATTCCTCCAGAATTTTTACTGTAGACTATTTCTTTTGGTTTTGCTATTTTGGCTATTCATAATTTTTTCCATATAAATTAAAATGCGAGTAATTTTAGGTGCAAGATATAATTTTTCTAAGCCTCTTATTTATTTATAACTGCTGTGTATAAGGTCTAAACAGTTATATTTGAATACTTCTTATATAGTTTTCGATGTTCATAATAAATAAGGTTATGGACTTCTTGAAACTCAACATGTAGACTACTTCTATAAACACAGTCCTTGGGAATCAAGCTTATCATCCATTAATTCTATCAGCTTAAAACAAAGTGTGAGCACGAAAACATTCCGTGCTAAGCTTAAGGATGTTTTTCTATTATGTTCTGTTTCTTTTTGTCATTTCTCGCTCATCTTTTCTCCTGGAAAAAAAAAATAAAAAAATTAAAAATCTGTATTTTGTCTTTTGTTTAACTGAGTTTTTCAGCTACCCACCTTCTGTTCATTGTGGAGAATTCTTAACCAATTATTTTTAACTTAAAACTTGAAGACCAAATTTCCTATGCTAACCTGACATTTTTTCTCTCTTGGTAATTATTTACCTAATAATTTCTGATACATAAATCTTCTGTTCTATATGTGGAAGTGGAGGATAATGGAAGACAGCAAGAATCAAAACCATATGCCTGGAACCAAATCTCTAAAATTTTGATGTGGAATCTTTATCAACTGGACTGAGCATTAGACTAAACAGCAAAATATTATTTTCATTTATGTTTATGGTGCCCCTGTCTGAATAAAGAGGACTTTAATATATAAAAGAAGAGCACAAGCAAGACCGGTCTTCTTACCAAGACCTTTATAACACGATAAAGGACAATAGGTTTAAAGAGAAAGGATAGATTTACATTGGATACAAGCAGGTGTTTTATGGCGAGGCTGGTGAGACACTGAACCAAGCTGCCCAGGAAAGCTGAGGATTACCATCCTTGGAAACATCTAAGGTCAGGCTGGATGAGGCTCTAACAAGGGGCTGAGGTCATCAGTCATTTTTTCTGCTGCTCCTTCCTCCTCAAGGAGAGGACTCCTCAAGCTCTTCCCCTGCTCCAGCATGGAGTTGCTCTCGTGAGAAACACTTCTTCACAAAATGTTCCAGCATGATCCCCTTCCCTAGGGTGCAGTCCTTCAGAAATAGGATGCTCCAGCATGGGGTCAGCATGCTCATGGGGTCATAATTCCTGCCAGCAAACCTTCCCCAGCATGGGCTCCACTGTCCAGGATTCTGCAGATCCCCACCAGGAGCCTGCCCTGTGTGGGGCTCCCGCAGAGTTACAGCACCCTTTGGGCACATCTCCCTCTTCCAATGCAGGATCCTTCAGGGGCTGCGGGGGAATCTCTGCTCTGGCACCTGGAGTACCTCCTTCCCCTCCTTCCCCTCCTTTATCACTGACCTCGGTGTGTGTACAGCTGTTTATGTCGCATATTCTTGCTCCTGTTGTTCCACAGCTTTTTTTTTCCCTTCTTAAATACATTATTCCTGAGATGCTAACACTGTCACTGAGAGGCTCAGCCTTGGCCAGCAGAGCCATCGACCCTGCCAGACCTGGGGGAAGCTTCCAGCAGCCATCGCAGGAGCCACCCCATGAAGAAAACTTTGCCATTCAAACATAATGCAACAGTGTTTGTACCAGTGGCCATACTCAACTAATGCTGTTTTATTGCCGAGATCCGTGTAAAGGTAAAAATGCAGTAAATGATTGGCTCTTACTTTCAGTTACAGTTTAGTTTCTGTCAGAATTCAGTGAAATTGTGCTGAATGTCACTGGGTGTCAGAAATGTCAAGACATTTAAAACCAAAGCCAAATCCCAAGATGCAAACTGTGACATCAAGGTTCATAGCATTGGCCGCCAAGGGGACTGTTTCATCTTTTGGAACATAAACCTTGGCTTCAGTTTTCATTGAAGTAGGTGTTGTTTGTATCATTTCTAAAATTAAAAAAAAAAATAAATAAAAAAGGGGAAAAAAAGAAAAAATTCTTCAGTAAACCTGTCATCAAAAGTAGAGCAGCAGCATAAGCACCCAGATAAAGGATTTATTTCTCATGTTAAAATACAGACTGCATCTATACCACAATCCCACCTAACATACATGACATAAATGTTCCCCACGGTTAAACATTTCTATGTGTGAAGTCCCATCCTCAAAAAAACCTGTACATTATGATGCAACTTCACAAAATGGCACTAACTGATAACTTACTGTTTCTCATAAATAAAGCAAATAATTTCATATGGTGAAGTCTGTTCATTACTGAGGGCACTAAAAGAGGGCAGCCCTCCCATCTAAATAACTTTGCATTTTGTTTTTGAAATCAAATTGTTTGCATATGTTTAATGGAAAGTTCCACACTGTTAGTGTGACAATCCTTTGAAAATTTTTGTCTAAATAAAGTGTTATACTTGTTTATTTTTTCCTTTGAAAAACCTGAAATCTGCTGCATTTTTTTTAAAAAATTGCACAATAATGATAATTACTATAATAATTCTGAATCTTTATATAAATTTACCTATTTATTTACACTGGTAATTTTGGTTGTTTTCTATAATTACAAGTATATTATGTGTATAATAAGAGAAAAAGAATTAAAGTCATGTTAGTAGATCTAATGATTTCTTGCTTATAACTACATTATTTACAAGAAATGTATAGCATTCACAATATCTACTATTTAGCAAGAATTCTTGCATTATTTCTAAAGAAACAATACAAGAGCTTATTGGAGAATGGATCTCTGACATTTTTAATACATCTTACTCACTATCTTTTCATCACTTAAAATATTTTCTTTCTCTGTGGAAATAATCAACAAAACAAAATCAAATTGAAACTCCAAAACCTTTAGCATATTAGTTCTTTAAATGGAATGCAGGCAAAAATACACAATGATTTGGTTGGCAAGACAATACTAATGGTCACCGACTGTTTTTTCATCTGGTCTGCAGAAGGCAGTCATGTAACCAAGTGTTCTAATTTTAGATGCTGCTTTGAAAAAGCCAATAGATGGATGGATAAAATGTAAAAGTGAGACAGAGTTTTTAGAATGTAGTAACTTCTATATAAATAAAATAGCTTGCAGGGGGAAGAGAGAACTAAAATAAAGGTTGAACAAGCAAATCTTTCCACTTCTCTAAAGTTAAGAAGAGCAAACTTCAAGCCATAAATATTGTAAATTTAACTTAATTACATTAATGGATTAAAAAATGTAAAGATTAAGATGATAGCGACTTCAGCATAAAGGGGAGTGTTAGGAAGGAAAGAGATAAATTTTCTCTATTTTTACCAGACTATAGACAATTTTTCAGAGGAAAAAATAATAGCTATATATAGACTAACATCAATTGTCAGTTGAAATTTATGTTTTGAAAATATACCAAGAGTGCTTTCCTGACAACATCTAAGCAATTAGAAGCAGATGGTTCAGCAGAAATAATGCCAAATAACAAGTGTTTCTATTGACTTTACAGAATTATGACTCTGACCAGTGTCTCTGGTTAAAATAAACAGAGCATTTCCTATTCCTACCATGAGTTATTTCAAACAGAGAAGAGTTCTGTCTTTTCTGGACATATAAAAGCAAATTTTTAGAAATTATTTTGTAAAATTATTTCCCTAGATTATTTTAAATTATTTTAATAATGCAATATAAAGCATCAGAAAGGCTGATAACCACTTGTTAGCAAGCTATTACAATAATTTTTTGCCATTAGTTCACTGATCCCTTACTCCTGCCTGTTTTCCATAATGACCTTCATGAGGTTGATAATTATACATAGCAGAAAGCTAACAGATAATGTTACAGATAACAACAATGAAGCTTGCTGATTTTTGTCTCTTTTCAATTTATTTAATTCAATGTAAATCTCTATTTCTCATCATTTTTTTTCTTTTTTTTTTAATTCTGTCACCATTTCTATGCTGTCTGAGATGCAGACAAGTCTCCAGCATAGCTTTTCCTAGCATGCTCTTCCTTCCCTCTTAAATTTGTCACCTAAGATGATTCGTAGTATGAAAAATCGGCCCATCTCAGTGTCCACCTCTGTTGTAAAAACTTAAGTGCTATTTCTGCCAGGTGTAGTGTCATGGTCTGCCAAGGCTCTCCATGCTTTGGTCTGCACTTTGTCCCCACAGTCCCACATTCGGGAGTCCACAGTCCCTTCAGGAGAATAGTACATTTTCTAAAGAATAAAATTATAATTTGATTAAATAAAGTACCCACACATGGACTTGGGGCCTCACTTGCATGAGGAACATGCTTGTAGTGTTGCATTGCAGAGAAAATACTCTTGAATGTACAGCACAACACCTGCATAGCTCAATTATGAAAGGCTCCTTATCTCTGCACTGAACATATATGACTTATTTTTGGTTCAGTGGCAGAGAGAAAGTTGTGAGGCAATCTTAATTGATGGTCTTAGGTAAGATTAGACATTCAGTTAATAAAGATGTCATCTAAATATTCCAGGATTTCAGAAAACTAGCAAAAAGATGGAAATGTATATTTTCAATATAAGAAGGTGAAATGTTTTCCAAAGGGGTTTTTTTATGTTCTTCATGTCTGCACAAGGCTGAGACTTTCACAATCATTGATTTAATGTTGCTATGCCTCATGCAAAAATGTGATGTTTCTAGCAAGTCTGTGCCCTCTAGCACCATACTTTGGTTTCTAGCTTAGTACAGACTCAAAAGCGTTAATAGCAATTGTGTGTGACTAACTTCCTTTGTCTATAGCAGTAGCAGAACCAACAGTGTTTTTCATCCTTACAGTGTCATTGGAAAATAATAGTTTTCAGAAGTTTTTGTAGGAAAGTCTTCAAACAATCCTGCTCGTTCATCTATAGCCATAAGCAGAAGTCAATTCTTAGTAACATTCCTAACATTTTGTTTCAGGTTATACCACAAAATCTGTAGCATGGCATACTTTTTCAATAAAAGCAGACACATAAGGGAACAAAACTGACTTATTTTTTATTTATCTACCTCTGCATTATTACTCAAGCATAGCAGTAAAAACAAACATTGGATCTGTTGTTGCTTGTAACAGAAAAGAAGATAGCTTAGCTGGCTCGAGTACAATGAAACTTACCAAAAACCTGAAACCAGAGGAATTCAGACTAGATGAAGGTAAAGAGTGGAATACCTGGGAGCAGTGAAGGACAGCTACACCTGAAGGGATGAGAATCTGGGAGCCAAGGCTGGCTCTGTGCAGGACATTTCTGTGCTGATGGTGGGGGAAAATCCTGCAAGGACCGAACACAGGGGCAGAGCTGAGTACAGGTGACCTGGCCCATCAGCAGGAAAAGTGATGAACCAGGCTCAGAGTCCCTCCAAGCTCTCACCTGGGAGCAGAAGGAGAAGAAATCAAGGCAAGCCAAATCATCCTACTGGGGGGTGTATCCAGGGACCAGGACTGGGCTGCAGAGTGGTGCTTCTGCAGTATTGTTTGGGGAGTGGTGATAGCCCCAAAGCTGAGATGCAATGATGTTTAGGGCTGTGTGCAAGAGTATCTGGGGGCCCCAGGTGAAGCTGTTAATGCCTTTGGGGCTGTGACAAGATGCTATGGATACTCCACTGCTTCAAGATCTTTTAAGTGATATTGGTATTGTAACTCAGCCAGATGTGTCACGTATTGTTTTTTCAAACACATTGAGCATGATGCCCTTGCTGACACAGCTTTCTAGGTGCTTACAATTCTGCTTCACTAGAATTAATATACATAATTAGAGCAACATTTATAAAATTAAATATACCGTAAATTGATATATCTGGACCACTTTAAGATGAGATTGAGACTAATCTTTAATGCAATAGTACACAATTGATTCAGTTTAGAAATGGTAGTGTCTTCTAATTCTTGTCTTATTGATCATGCACTGGATAAATTCAAAAACTTTTGCAGAGATGCAAAGATGAAATCTTTGCACTGGAAAAAAAAATTCTCCACCAAATGAAGCTCTTCAAAGATGACACAATAGAGGGCTTTCATGTTATCTATTATTTTGAGAAAAATAAAAATAAAACCAGTTCAGAAAACCATTCTGATAACATCAACACGTGTAAGGCTAATGCAGTTGTCCTGGGTACAGAGGGAAAGAGGGGTGGCATTTTTAGCACTAGCTAGAAGTAGCTGTCCAGCTTTTGTTCTGCCTCTGGTTTCCACTCTTTTGTGGACTGGGGCGAGGAAGGTGAGTGGGAAGAGCCTGTTCATGCTGCCTTTGATCTCTCTGGTGCTGTGTGATGGGCAGCGTGGCATTTTGCTTTTGTCTAGAAAACAATGCCAGGCTCGTCCTCTCTCCTCCCCCTCTCTCTGTTTGTTGGGTGATGAATACCCTCTTGTGGGTAGAGCACTGTCTCTTTTGTGCCCTCTTTTATTAATATCGTTGTGTTTATTGTTTATTTTTCAGCAAAATTTTGATCCAGCTTGAAATCTGTCCTAGTATTTCCTCTGGTGTTGGAAAGGGGCTGGAGAAGATGCGCAGCTTGAGTGAGATCAGTTTTTCTGCTGGGTTTTAAGCCAGATCAGCAATCATATTTAGTTTTGCCTTCGGGTTACTTTAAAAAAAAATCTTATTATGACATATTGACCTTTTAATACATTGTTTCAAATACTTATTATATAAAACACTCTATCAAATATCTAAAATTTATAGTGTTCCTTCATGTTAATTTTTTCTTCATTTTCTTTTTTAATTGACCTTAAGATAATTAGAAGGAATAAGGATTAGTGAGATATTCTCAGCCAATGCTTTTACTGACACTTCTAATGTAAGCTCCAAATAGCTCTATTTTATTTTAAGCATAATTTAATAACACCCAGATCATACTTTGTTTGCATTTTAAATGAAATTGAATTCCTATATTTTTCTATTGTTGATTTTCAAATATTCCTTGGGAAGGGGGGAGGAGGTGTGGGGGCTTTTTTTAGGTGTCCAAATATAGGTTTTAGCTAGTCAGTACTGATTTATGAACAACATATGTAGTTGATGCCTAAATATACAATTAAGAAGTTATATTTAAAAATCGGTATTTGAAAACTGGACCTGAAAATTCCTCCATACTTCATGCATGACATTCATTCTATTTGATGTTATACTAAGACTTCACAAATATTAATGAGCGCATTGTGTGTATGTGACTTTATATTTCTCCACCTATTTTTTAGTGCAATTCCTTCACATGATGTCTTTATTATTTCTTTGTAACCTCTTCCAACTCTAGTGGTTTTTTTTTCTTTTGTTCTTGGAGTCTCTGTATCAGGAACAATTCAGGAAATTCTTCTAACTGATCAGAATTCTTATCACCTAAACAGAGGTCTTTTAAAGATGTCTGTCACTGCTTTGTCTGAAAACTTCAGTTTAGCCTACAAATATCAGTTCTGATTTTGATATTGTCTTGATCTTTGATAATGTCTGTGTTTTCTTGGAATGTTATTCTCAGCTATATGTATACAGTTTTTTTACATATTTGATTGTGAATGAAATTAAACTACTGTCAATGCAATCACTACATAAAGAATACTAACATGGGTGGGCATTCCTCAAATGCCTATTTGCCTATGACTGAATGATTCAGAGTGTTTGCTGTTCAGATAATTAAAGCAGGTGAAGGATGGAGAGAGGTGCAGAGAAAGGTGATTCAGTGTTCTAGCAATCTGATTAGTGACACTGCACCAGTTACTCATCAGAAATGCTCCCTATAAGTATCATTTCCTTTTCACCAGAAATCCTTGCCCCTCAAAAAAATGTTTTTCCAAGAGGCTGTGGCAAATAATAAGAAAGATGAAAAACTCCATTGGATTTTGCTTGGGACAGTTAATACCTAAAGATGTGATAGTCAGAGGCAATAAATCTAATAGAATAGCAAAGAAGTAGCAACCCAGGGATAGATAATAATATTTATGACATTTTTCTAGAAATGTGTATTTACATTCTGGTCCTGAATACAGAACTAAGCATCCATTTTAGTCAGTGAATGTCAGAAATGAAACCAATTATATACTAAATCATAAGGAATTGAGGAGTAGTCACTGAGCTAAGGAGCTAGTCTTTCTTTTGCTTATTTCTTCATTATTCCTTACCTAGAAGAAGAAATAGGAAAGATTATATGCTTAGAAGACTTTCATGTTTAGAAAATTCATGCAAGAGGTGAAAACTATGGGCTTGCTACCTATTAAGGAAGGGGGACACTTTAACAAAGGTATGACATTTGAGTCCAGTCTCCAAAACTTTTGCAGTGTTTCAAAGGCTGTATATAGGCAACCTAATGAACTTCTCTAGCCTGTTTTATTAATGAAAGAAACAATACCTAATGTGCTCTTTTTTTTTTT
>PYHW01009979.1:11394984-11410533 GCA_013186435.1 Turdus rufiventris
GGACAGGCAGGGCAGAAGATGCTGGGAGTTGTCATTGTATGTAATGCAAATGTTGGAATGTATGGAGCTCACAGCTGGCAATGGCACAACTGAGAGTCTGTGCGAGAAGCGAAGGGCAAACAAATAATGCAGATGTCATTGTAGGAGTCTCTTGTTGAGCTCTCAACCAGGATGATAATGCTGATGAATTTATTTTTTGAGGAACTAAGGGACACTTACAAGTGGACTGCCCTTGTCCTTATGGAAGGCTTTAACTTGCCAGAAATAAACTGGGAGCATCACACAGCTGGCACAACCCACACCAGAAGATTCCTAAAGAACCTGGAGGACAGCTTTAAGGAACCTAAAGGTCCTAAAGAATCCCAGTTGGACGTACACCCTTCTTGATCTGCTGCTGGTCAACAGAGTGGATCTTGTGAGCAAGTGGAGATTGGCAGCTGTCTCGTCCACAGTGACCATGAAGCCTGACAGAGTTCAAGAGACATTTGGACAGTGCTCCCAAGCATAATGTATAACTCTTGGGGAGGGTCCTTGTAGGTCCCTTCCATCCCTTCCAACTTGCATATTCCGTAATTACCTAATTATTATTTGAAACTTTAAAAAATGTTTCTATACATTAAATATGCAGTATTAACAGTTTTAGAAAAGACAACGTGTTAAAGTTATAACTCGATGGCATTGTGCAACATCAACCTTGCACCTAACATAATTTTAGATTTCTGGTGAGTCATATCAAGACTCATAGGTTATATTTCCAGTAAGTAAAAGACCCTGTTGCTTGACAGAGAACAAATGATCTAATATAATTCCATCTCCATATGGTTATATTCTCTTCCAGGGTAAAATACAGATATCTTCATTCATGCTGCCTATGCTTTGGCTCAATATTCTTCTGAGGCACACTCAGGGCACTGTCTGGGAGGTTGAGGTTTGGTGTGGGATAAAACATCCAAGTGAAAACCCTAACAATGAAACCATAGGAGCAGTTGTTTAGCAGTGAACTAGTACAGTACCTCAGTTTAATTAATTAAAATTAGGGAATATTCTGAGATGGAAGGAACCCACAAGAATATTGAGTACAACTCTTAAGAGAATGGCCTACACAGGGATTGAACCGACAGCCTTGGGTTTATTAGCATCATGCCCTAATCAAGTAAATTAATTACTATGAATGCCAGCTCTAAAGCCCCTTTGAGCATAGGAAGAAATTAGTGATGAAATAAGTTTGGCACAGTTCTTGTTATATGCATAAAATGTTACAAAATTCAGTTCTTCTGAATACTTATATAAAGAAAGCCAAAATCATCTTCCTGGTTTGCAACCCAAATGTTTTTTTCCCCCAGTACACTGTGCATGTTTTCATCTTATTTTTCTTCTCTTACTGCTGTTAGCATTGCTTCCACATTCAGACATATCCATAACCACATCCATTATTTTTATTACATTCTACTGAAGCTAGTTTTTATTCCATATACTTAGTTTTTGACCACCTTCACACTCTTCACTTTTTAAGTGATGGCAGCCATTGTTTCAGCTACCCGTTTATACAAAGAAGCCTAATCACTTCTTAAATATATCTCCAGCATAGGACAGATTGCATATTCTCCAGTTTCAAAGAGGATTGTGATTTCTTACAGCTCAGAGATATCCCTGCTGCTAGCAACCAAATTCTTTGTCATAATACATAGCTGAATGTAGACATCTCCTATGGTTGATGTCTTTGAAAATTTCATTTCCTGCTGAGACAAGTCACTCTTTTTACTACAAATGTCTTTTATATGATGAAGTTTGCTTAAAAGCATCCAAGCATTTCCCAGAAGCAAGTGTTTAAAAGCAGAATGCAATAAAAAGGAGAATTTCAGTTGGCAAATTTCACTACCAGAAAAAAATGTCTGAGTTCTGGGACCACACATTCTAGAATATTAAAAAGACTTAATCAAGGCAAACTAGCTGTAAATCAAGGTTGTAAGTCTGCAGAAACATAGGGAGGCAGAAAAACAAATGAAAGCTCTATACAAATCATAAACAAAACACTGTCCTTTATTTAAAATCTTAGTTCAGAATAGGTGAATAAAACATGATTATACAGGACCATTCACTAAAGCATTTTTCTAAATCTTTAAGTTTTGTCTTTTAATAAAAAGAAGAAAATCAAAGTAATAACAATAATTGCTTCTAGGATAGTATAAAATTTTATCAACCAGCTAATCTACTTTAGATAATTCCTATTGCAACAGCTGTATCAAGAATAAAGGATTATCACTCAGAATTTCTCAACACCTCACAAAATGCAAACAGTAATTTTAAGAGGAAGCATTAATACAGTCACTGTGATGAAGCCCAGTGATCAAATTCCAGGAGGTAAGGCCATTGGAATCTAACTAACCTTGATCCATAATATTCCAGAGAACAACATGGGTTTGCTGGATATTTGACCACATAATAGATTGTATAATTTGACTGTATAAAGAAAATTTACATTGTCTGGGAATATTATATGGAAACCTGTAACTGCCACAAGAACACATTTCTCTCCTTGTGGATCCTACCATATATCAGAAGATGCCTAACTTACAAACTGAGGCTGTTCCAAAACTTGTGACAGAACTTTGTGACCCAGCCCAAATCTTCAACTAAAATTCAGGAAAATAAGGTATACACTCTTCTAAAAGGGAAGATTTGTACCAAAAATTTAAAACATTTTTAGTCAAGCCTCTAAGTTTATAAAAATTCTTAATGAATACCTGAATGAAAGAATTGATAACGGATTTTTTTTCTTGACTCCAGGTTTGAACATTTGAGCTTACATATGAGTATTCATTTAAGACTTTTTCTGAAAGTCTGATTGTTTCTTTTTCTAAGAAAACTGGATTTTTATCTCAAAAGTAGAATAGAATAGCTTCAGTTGGAAGTGACTATAATGATTTTCTAGTCCTTCTCCCTGACCACTTCAGTACTGACCAAAAGTTAGAGGACATTATTATGGACATTGTACAAATGCTTTTTGAGCACTAACAGTCACAGATCACCTCTCTGTGATGCCCTTCCAAGCATTTGATAATCATTTCCGTAAGGAAAGTTTCCTTACATCAAGTCTAAGCCTTCTCTGATGCAGCTTTGAACCATTCCCACACACCTGTCTCTGCATATCAGGGAAAAGATTTCAGCCTCTCCATTTTCCTCCTCAGGAAGTTAAAGAGCACATGATGAGCTCATCCTTCAGCTTCCTTTTCTTTGAACTAGACAAGCCCAAAGTCCTCAGCTGCTCCTGGCAGGACATGCCTACCAGACCTTTCACTAGCTTGTTCTTTCTCTGGACTTGTTCAAGGACCTTTACATTCTTTTTGAATACCATTCAAACAATGGAAATATAAGCTATTAAAAGATGATACTGCTGTCTAAAGACTTTTAGACACAAATAAAAACTTCCCTGCACAGTAAATCCAGTGCAAAAACATATGAGTGTTCAGTTTTATTAATATTCAGTGTATAACCTGCAGAAGTTTGCATTTGCAGTAGATGCATTTGGAGTCTAAAAATAATGTTTAGACAAATATATAGAAACTGTTTCTTTCATAGGATATATCTCTTATATCTCTTCATTAATATTCTGATTTGTCTAGACTACTGATATTCTTATAATTCTGCCAACAGCTGTGGAATATGAAGCATTAAAATTCAACAGTCAAGAGATCTGAAATAAGAAATTAGTAGATTTCCACTATGTTGTTTCCTTGTATAAGTTTATTTCATTCCTCTGAGGTCCTTCAATTAAAAATGTGTTGGTAGTGTTGTCTGACTTGTTCCTATGTGCAGTGTCAGATAATAAACTCAAAGGTTGGGTATTTATCTGTAGAACAAGAATTTCAGTTTGGTTTAAGGGGTCAACTGCAATTTATCATCACCAATGACTCATCTATACTCTGATGGGAAATTACTCCTAGGAGACTATGTAGTTGGTCTTGTGTGACAGCATCTTCCCAATGTATTGTAACAAAATGGAGGTTTTCATTGATGTATGGTATTGGCATACATGGATGACATATTTATTTCTTTTATTATTTGAATTTAAAAGAGTAGACATTATAAAATTAAGACATATTGGTGAGCAACAAAGAATTGTTACAAAATGTTGTTTGACAGGGTGTTCTCTATTCCTTCAGCCTTTTCATATGGCTGGCAACACCTCTTCTCTAGAGCAAGACCATTCCCATAATGGAGCAGAAGCAGCTGGTGGAACTTGGAGAGGTTTGTTATAATTTGGCATTTTCCTCCAAGAGGCATCCAGTTGCCTTTTTTCCAAGTTCTTACCCTCCCATTCTTCACTTGGATAGACATTATAGAACAAGTAGTAAAAGGACATGAGTTTAAGAATAAAATAAAAATTGTGGTTTGTATCTATACAGTTTAAAAATGCACTTCATAACATGAAAAACCTAAAAACTTAATCCATTTGTTTTAAAAGAGTAGTGATGGTTACTCAAACTTACTTTATGTAAATATTATTTAATATTATCATACCTCAAAATAAACCCCAAGTTTTAAAACAGTTTATTTCATCCAGCAGTTACCAGTTACCATTCATCATTTAAACAAAATTGTTTAAATTGATGAAATTTTCACTCACGAAGGTTAGCAAATTTATGATAGCTATCAGAAAGTAAAATGAGAAAAATAGACATGCATTAACAACACACTTTTGATTGAAAGTATTTGCTTGTTGTACGAATAATGAAATGTAATTTAAATTAATGTTTAAAATTATCCAACACTTAGGGATATAAAGAAAGGTGTATTTAACTTACATTTTAATGTACATAAAATAGGAACTTAAGAACTATGCTTGTGCTCACACAAATTTATTAAGCTTATTTGACACCTCAATGAAAATTTTAACAAAACATAACTGTCATGAGGAGATTTTGTATATATTAGAAAAACCTTAAGGATGCTAATTAAACCCTTCTTATATTGTCTGTTTACACACATGAACTTTGGAAATTTAATTCATCTTCTTAATTCTTTTCAATTATCCTCTACTGAATTTCACTGCTTAAATTGAATCTTTGAAGTGAAGTTCTACTTTTTAAAAACACATGTATACCTACTGGTTTTTTTGTGATATTTTCAGTAATTGTTCAAATTCAGAAACAAATGTACTCCTGTTTGCAATCCATTCCAGGGTTTTTTTAATATAATGATGTAATAGTCTTAATGCTGTATCTATTGTTATTTCAAATTGATTTTTTCTTTTGAGATTTCATTATTCTCAGTTGTTTTTAATATGGCACACGTGAGCATTAAAATTTTACAGTTTTAAAAGATGTTCTACCTGATCTTTTTCTCATTGATTATCTTATTGCTTAACTGCTTCTTTAAAAATTAGTTCTAAGTCCTGGACACAAACCACTTTTCTTAACATGTTAATTTTTCTGTTACATCATTTCCATTATCTGTGCATTCTTGCATTTTTGTACGTGAATCCTGTCAGTAAGTAAATCCCTTTTAAACAACATTCAAATCCAGGAAATATGTATGAAATTATGCAAATAATCGGTTTCAATTCAGGGTGGCTTAATTTTAAAAATAGTGCATTCCATTTTTGAGATTGATTTTCTTTACATTTTTCCCAAAGTATTTATATCAAGTAATGTTTTAGAAAATCCCTTTTTCAATTTGTTTTCTTCTCTTGGATTTACTATAAATGTACATATGCTTTGAGGAAGATTACTTCCTCTAAATCTTGATTCTGAATCCATTATTCATTCCTTCATAAAGAAAGCCTGGAAACCAAGAGATGTATACATGTAAATCATGTTAATCTTTTTGAAGCAACTAGATCTAATCTAATACTTGAGATTTTTCTTTTCACAATAGATTCACCTTCCTTACACCTTAGGGGACAGAAAGCAAGACATAAAATATATGATGCTATAGTAGAGTTATAAAGACTGCTTGGATATTGGAAATGGAAATTTCTCCCAAAGTCTCTTTATGATTGTCTCCCATTAGACATCTCTCAGCTCTGAGGGACATAGCACAGAGAACATCCAGAGGATCTAGGTTACAAGGAAAATCCCTATATCTAATTCTGAACAGAAACAAAATCCCAAGTCCCTTAGAAACATGAACTTATTTTTGAGACACAGTTGGAGTGATTTGTCATACTGTACTAAATAGGTCTGGAGAAATCTATTGATTCAGTTATGGTCAGGATAATGGGGTACTCCAAATTGAAATGACTTTTTAGCAATGCTGAAAGTTGAGTCTTCAGTAATGGTTACCCTTGACCTTAGTTACCTAACAATAGTGTATCTGTTGTAGTACATTTATAAATCCCATTTCTTCTCTTGGCAAGGTGAAATTCAACACAGAAGTCATGCCTGTCTTTTCACTCACTCATATGGGCAGGCATGGGGTGGGAAGGAGGGATTTCATAGTATCAAATCCTGCAGTGCTTAACAGGAACTCCATGGGATGATTATCAGCATTTTTCTGGAAAAATAAATCATTTAAAAGGGAAAAGGATGTTTGAAACTAGTCAGATTGCAGAATACACTTAAAAGAAAACTTAAAACTCCCCATGATTGATACATGCCATACAAAACAGTAACCAAAACAATAAGGACAAGATGGTCACATCCTAAAACTGCAGAACAATGAACACTAGCATGTTCTGAGGGCATTCTTCAAGGATATTGGACCAATGCTGTTGGACATCTTTGTCAGTGATGTGGACAGTGGGATCCAGTGCACCCTCAGTTTGCTGACAACACCAAGCTGTGGGGTGCAGCTGGCACTCTGGAGAGAAGGAATGACATCCAGACGGACCAGGTCACATCTCACAATGTTCAACAAGGCTGAGTGCAAGATCCTTCAGCTGAGCTGGGACAATCCGAAACACAAATACAAGTGGGACAGAGAATGAGTTGAGAGCAGCTCTGAAGAGAAAGATATGGGTGTCCTTACACAGAAGTAAAAATGTCCTCACCATTTTGAAGCATTTACCTGTCTTCTATAGCTTATACATATATTTCACATAATGTATGAAGTAACTAAGGCACTGTTATTGATAGTTCATAAGTGAAGGGGAAAAGAGCAAATGAGGAATTGTAGAAGGATTTTGCATATCATAAAACTTACTAGTTTCTAGAGCAAAAGAAGAAAAAGAATGAAAACAATTATCAAGTTGGAATAGCATCTCAATGGCAATGCTGTATAATTGCTTTCTATCCCTTTCGACAGAAGTGAAGCTCCAAAATATTGATCAAAGCTGATGACTAACACATAATGCTCAGACTGCAGCACATTGTTACAAGTTCTCACCCTTATAATAATTGTAGTATGAGCCAGCCTAAAGATGAATACTTTTTCTTAAATGTTTTTTTTTCAATTCAGGCAGATAGGATTAAAATGTCTGGCAGGAATGAGCTGTGTTAGAACATCGGTGTCAATAGATACATCACGGGAAGTTGCCTGAAATGGAGAAAAATGCTCTGAACATTTTACATTACTGCACAATGTAAAAGCATAACTCAGTGTTAAACTCCTGCTCCACAGAGAGGACATGTAAACGCTCAACTGACAAATTGCAAAATGAAGCTATTTTAAATTAAACACATTAGCTGATGACATAATATGCTTATGACTTTGCCTACCGTGATTTAATATGATTTGACATCAATAAATTTGTATGGTTCTACTGAGATAAAGTAGGTTGAGAATTTCTAAAAAATTTGTAAAAATGAGGATCCATTGAAACCAAAAGTGCAACAGGAATGGGTGCTACAATTAATGAGTTATTCCTATGGAAACAAATAAGAGAAATATGATTAACAGGTAGAGATGATGGGTTTTCATACTGGTTGATATATTTGCATTTGTAAATATGAGTTTTTAACTAAAATCATTAAGATGCTAAAAGTAGAATTTAAAATAAAAAATGAGCTAAAATTTTTGGACAATGAGAATTAATTCTTTAATGTGTGATAGATTTTAAATTTTTAAACTATTTATTCACATAACTGATGAAAAAATAACTGGTAATGGCTGTTTATGGATGCTTCATGATTTCTAATTCATTTATAGGCCAGATTAGCTTCATTTAAACGTGTGCCTTTTTTTTTTTTCTTCAGATTCATTGCAAAAAAGCTAATTATAATACAATATGCTATTAAGAGATTCTCATTATAGTCCTGGGGAATGTTATATTAATTTAATTTGTAAACATAATATGTTCTTGTGGCCTGCAGTAATTTCAAACTCTGAGTTAGTAAATCATAGAATACACAACATAAACTATTTTCTAAATCATGTAGAATACAACATCTGGTATAATAACTGAACTATTTTTGTAAAGAGGTATATTTTTTGGGGGAAAATTTAAATAACCTATCAAGATTATCTTTTATCATAAACATGGTATTTGCTTTCCAGAATTCAGAAAAAAAAAAAAAAGGGAGACTTTTAAGAAAGTTAATTTAAAGTTGTTTAACTAGAACGTAACAATTTTAATGAAGAAAATAAGGCTGACACTGAACCTTAGAGAAATTACTGATCAGAAAAAACTCCCTCTGCCTAATACTTCCAGATATTCTAAACATATCTTACTATTCTATTTGCATGTACAAATATTAATTATGAGGTGAAATTTTCTGGATACTCCTTTTATAAGTAGCTCACAGGAATTTTTTTTTTAATTACGTGAATTTAAATATATTTAATTTCTTTGCAGTGTGACTTTCCCACAACATTTTTATCGTAAAGGGTACAGAGAGAATTCTAGTACTACCTTTTTTAAATTAAAGAAAGATCATTATACTCTCAATTTCTTCAATTAACAGTTTTCCTGAAAGGTGGAATTTATTTTAACTACTTTGGATATAATAGGAATACTCAATGTAGTATTTATTTCTCAGTGCTAAAGGGATAAAAGCATAATATGTGTTTGCTTCTGAAGCACTGAGTCAAAGAGAAAACTCATTTTTGAACAGAGCCATGCAAATTCATTGAGTCTTTTACTCTCAGTTAACATCTGCATCCAGTCAGATAACAAACAACCCACTATAAAATGAGTTAGTTAAATTTATAGACCATAGATATTTCTGCCTTAAAAAAATCAATCCGCATCATGTGCAGTGAAACAAAATTTAGGGACTACAAGTTTGATATTTTTCATTACTTAGTTTACTCCCTTTTCCTTTCCCCCCCACCTTTATTTCATTTAATCCCTTTTTAATCTCCCTCTTTCTATACTTTTTGCAGGGTCATGGGATGATTAAGGTTCCCCTTTCTTTTTTTCCTACCCCAAATCTGTGTTTGGTCAGTTCCTGAGGAGTTTACATTTCTGTACAGATTTTGGTGAAGTAATATGTCAGTCTTCTGTGACCCAGTTACCCCATACCTGAAAATGGAGACACTGAAAATGTTTTGGTCAAATGTAGCTCTTCCAGATATAAAACAACCCAGTGATGTTGAATAAGCACGGCTGCTTTGTTCTCTAACCACTTTCACTATGTCTAAACTTGAAGAGCTAAGAAAGCTCTCCAGAGCCTGGTCTCAGACTCAGGGTGTGACATATATACACTCTTTTTTCTCCTTTATAGCTATGCAATAGCACAGAATGCAGCCAAGAACATAAAATACATAAATCTGAAGTTTACTTCTAGGTGGTTTTCTTAGGAACAAATACTTTTTTATGTGACAACAGTGATAAAATCCAAAGGTCTATCTGAAAATCATGTGTGATGAAAGGCAAATCCACCCATACACAGGATACAGCGGATGAATAGAAATAGAAAAAGAGATGCAATCTGCCAAAACGTGTCTTGCTATATTCATGACACACTTTTTTTTTTTGAGATTTCTGTAATTTGACTGTGTTCCTATACAAATAGAGCTAAACATTTCACTTAGGCCTCCAGGCTGAATTACACTGACGAAAAGCAGAAGGCTGCTGCCCTTTCTTTGCCATCCACAAATATCTGTCTCAAAATATTACTGCTATTCACAGTAGTTAGTTAGGGGCATTTTTCAAGTGCAATTGTAGTTGAAAAGACAACAAAGAGAGGGAGCTTGTGGTTGCTGCTTGTAAAGAGAGATGAATTGCTGTCTGGAATGCTGTATCAACAGAAGTCTTGCTTTAATTGGTAGCTCATAGTCTTTAAGAAAATTGCTTAAATTTACAAGAGATGTAGCTTACATGGCCAAAGGAAAAAGTATGTGAATGTGTTCTGAAGTTAATTATAAACATGGTACTTGCTCCCTGCAGATGGATTTGTTGTTTTGAAGTGATTGAAAGATTTGAAAGTTTGTATCCTCTGTGTCACCATACTGAGCTGGACACAAACTACCTACAAGATTTTCTTAATCCTAGGTATTCTTACTAGTGGAAATTAAATTCACCTACTGAAACAGAAATAAATCCCCATAAAATCTGAAAATTTACAATCAATGTCATAAATTTATTGAGTAAGACTCGACATATATATGTGAATTGCTCATCTTTCTGCAGAATGAATGGACTGGATTCAATAGGTTGATTACAAACTCAAACAAAATTTCCCAAAATACATGTATAAACAGACAGGAACAATACTTCTAAATGCAAATTGATGGAGTTGTTTGCTATTTGAAAATCATGGTCATAGAACCACAGAACCTGCTCAGGTAGGGCCCCTTGGAGTGCATTACTGGATTTTGTCCAGAGGACTTTTGATGTCTCCAGGAAAGGAGCCTCCACAACCTGACTGGGAAACATCTTCCAGTGCTTTGCTATACTCACAGTAAAGCATTTCTTCCTAACATCTAATCAAAACTTATTCTCTTTCAGTTTGAAATATCCTCCCTCCTATCTCTATATTCCATTGTCAAAAGTCCCTCTCCATCTTTATTGTAGACTTCCTTTAGGTACTGGAAATCTGGTATATCATCTATTGTCTTTCAAATTAAAGTTAAACAATCAAAGAATTTTTAAAGCATCAGCCTTTCAAAACTCAAGCATATCAACAATATGAAAAGGAAGAGTAATCTAGCTGACATTTATGATTACAGAGAAAAGCACTTCAGTGGAACAAATTCAGTCAGTGAGGCAGATGGTAGCAGCAGCAGCAAGAAGTTCTGTGGCTGAGTGCTGGAGTGCATTAGGAAGAGTGTGGCCAGAAGGCTGAGGAGATTGCACCTCCCCTCTATTCTGCCCTGATGAGACTGCATCACAAGTACTGTTTCCAGTTTTCGGCTGTCCAGTTCAAGAAAGAAAAGGAGTTACTGTACAGAGAGTACAGTAACTACATCTGTATCTGGGTTCCAAGTCAGTCAACATTTTTAACCAAAGCTTCTGTCATCTCCTCTTTAACACTGGAGGAGTTTTTCTTCTAAAAAAGTGTAGAATTCTAAATTTTTCAAAATTTTAAATTTTTAAAGACTACGTTTTAGAAACTCAGTGGGAATAAACTATTTTGTAAATGTCTCTCCTTTCTTTGTTCACAAAATATGTGCCTCAGGTCTCACTCAACGTCTCAACATCTTCTGGTGAATTCCTAGACTGGAACATCATTCCCAAGCACACGGATATCTGTCTATGACTGTCTCTGGTGTGAAAAGGAATTACAAGAATCAATGCCTTGTCTAACACACGTGTGTCAGTCAGCAGAACTGAAAGCACAGCTTGTCTCAATGCTCCTCTGGAATACCAATTTAAGACATCTTTAATAGAAAAAATTCTTACTTTTTGAAGGAAAAAAATTCTTACGGGGTTGTATGTTGTGATGGTTATTATTTTTGCTTTCACTTTTTCTTTTTCAATAAACTATATAAATTTGCATTTTTATAAGGTGAATTTCTTTTTTCTGTCCATGTTTTTGATGTGACACACTGTTTTTCCTTTTGCGATTGATATTGCTGTGTCTTAATGAAATTTCTGTAGTTTTTAATTCAGCGCTTTTTACAGAATACAGAATGTGTACAGAATACATTTTACAGAATGTGTAATACCCTTCACTAAGAACACTTTAAGATTGATATTACTTCTGTCTGGAGGAAAGTTATCTACCCATTAAATAGAGAGACATCTTAGTTACCTTGTGACCAGCCCCCTATAGTCAGGTGGACTTTCTAGTAGTAGAGTGCATTAACAATAGGTACACCTCAATTTTTATATTTCCTATTCCTTTCACACAATATATAAGTTAAAATTTCAACCATCTGTGTTCAACCAAGTTTCTTATCTGTATTTTTAACTGAAAATATTTTTTTTCACTTGTGTTCAGTATATGCATTTCAAAAATACGTATGGAAAGGATCACATGCAGACATGGATCACAGTTGAAAATAATAAATTTTCTCTCTTCTGTTAGAATGTTACTACTATTCTGTAAATGGATTTTGAAGTTGGGTTTTGTTGGGTGTTTTTACTTTCCAGAAATGTTGTGGTGATACCAAAGCCACTTCTGCTTTCCTAGAAGTTTTATTAACCACCAGAAAGAATTATGTTCTCTTAACATTTCTGAGAAACATTCTATTAATTTATGTGGTCAAGGATGATTAGAATGCAGACACTTTGGAAACTAGGAGCATGATGACGATGAAAAATATTTTTCTAAATGAGCACTGTAAGTCATATGCACATCTATGAGGTTATATTAATGTCACAAACAATGACTCAGCTAAGAACTGGTGACTCAAGTTTTTAAGAAAGACTGATTAAGATTTTTATGTTTGATTTGGCTCTTCAGATATGACTAAAACAAGAAATTTTCCCACTCTACTGCACTAGACACTCTCCTCACATGAACTGTCATAGTTAAGTTAAAAAAATTAAATTGATGATCCATAGCCCATCTGCAGTGATTTGGATAGCATAATTGTTGAAACAGCAGTTAAATTTTTTGCTCTTTTCTGTGAAGCTTCAATAGTAAATTTTATTGTCTAGATAGAGAAAGAACTTTTAATTAAGTGGTGACATTTCCTACTGCATCATCATACACCTTTACTTTCCCAAATTTACCCAATTTCCCTCTCCTTAATTATAACATAAATGTTTAATAAATACCTAAAAGATCACTTCTAGCTATTAATATCAACACTTGATATTGCTAAACACCAGCATTTCTATTTTGATAACTTTGATAGAAGTTGTCGTGTCACAGTTTAATACTTTTGATAAAAGTATTTATTAGCTGATCCTTTTATAGGACAGTTATTTTCTCACTATTATCTTATACGCTGATAGATTCTCTCCCACATCTCCATACTGCAAAAATAAACAGGCAGAATTTTTGTTACAGCCTCACTAGTGTCAAAACACTTCAAATTGGAAAAGGGGAAGCTATAAGCACTATAAAAATAAACACGATCTTTAAAAGGTGAGATTTGGGGAGCTACAGTCTCACCTCTGTGTCTGGGAAGGTCATAGAGCACGTCCTCTTGGAAATTATGCTAAGGCACGTGAAAATCTGGAAGTGATTGTTGAAGCTGGGATGGGTTCACTCAGGGCAAATCTCGCCTGACAAATTTGGACCTTCCTATGATGGGATTATGATGTTGGTGGATAATGGAAGAGCAACTGATGTCATCTCCATGGACTTGTGCAGAGCATTTGACACTGTCCTGTGTTTCCTCTAAATTGGACAGACATGGTGGTGAATAGTGCTGCATCCAGCTGGCATCAAGTCACCAGTGGTGTCCTTCAAGGGTCACTGCTGGGGCCAGTTCTGTTCAATATTTTTATTGATGACATGGATGAGGGTATTGAGTCTTTCATTAGTAAATTTGCAGATGACATCAAGCTTGGAGCATGTGTCGATCTGTTGGAAGGCAGGAGGGCTCTGCAGAGGGACCCGGACTGGTTGGATGGATGGGCAGAATCCAATAGGATGAAGTTTAATACATCCAAGCGTCAAGTCCTGCATTTTGGCCACAATAACTGCCTGCAGTGTTATGTGCTGGGGATGGTGTGGCTGGACAGTGCCCAGGAAGAAAGAGACCTGGGGGCACTGGTCAATAGCTGACTGAACATGAGCCAGCAGTGTGCCCTGGTGGCCAAGAAGGCCAATGGCCCCTGGCCTGTGTCAGGAATGGTGTGGCCAGCGGGAGCAGGGAGGTCATTCTTCCCTTCTCCTCAGCACTGGTGAGGCCACACCTTGAGTGCTGTGTCCAGTTCTGTCCCCTCAGTTTAGGAAGGACCTTGAGATGCTTGAGCACTTCCAGAGGAGGCAACGAGGCTGGGGAGGGGTTGGGAACACAAACCCTGTGAGGAACGGCTGAGGGAGATGGGGTTTCTTGGCTGGAGAAAAGGAGCCTCAGGGGTGACCTTATCACTCTCTACAACTCCCTGAAAGCTGTCTGTGGTCTGGTGGGGTTGGTCTCTTTCACCAGGCACCACTGAGAGAACCAGAGGACACAGCCTTAAGCTATGCCAAGGGTTGGGTATTAGGAAAAAGTTTTTCATTGAAAGAATAATAAAGTATTGGAATGGTCTGCCTGGGGCAGGTGGTGGATTCACCATCCCTGGAGGTGTTTAAAAAAAAAGCCTGGATGTGGCACTCAGTGCCATGGTTTAGTTGAAATGTTAGGGCATGAGTTGGACCCAATGATCTTGAAGGTCTCTTCCAACCTAGTGATTCTGTGAGTCTGTGATTAACAGATGGATGGCTCAATGGATAAGGAATGGGATGAAGGGCTGCACTCAGAATTGCAGTCAATGGCTTGATGTCCAAGTGCAGAGTAGTGATGAGTGATGTTTGTTATCAAGAATCAGTATCAGGACTCATGCTGGACATCTTTTAACATCTATGAATCTATGACTCAATATTATTTGTTTTTGTATTTAGGCTACTGTATAATATAGTATAAATGATAGCACTGAAACTAAACTTTTTTATGTTACCTATACAAGACTTTTTGACCTTACCAAACAGAAGTGTCCTGTCAAGACAGAAAGTAATATACAATAAATTTTTTTTAAAAAAATTGAAATTTCACATTTTTGTTCCAATTTGTGATACAGAGAAGGCAAAATTCCTTCCAGTTCTAAAAAGATTTTAGCATAATATTTATGTTTATTAATATGCCTTCTTGAGTAATATTTTATAAGATCTTTGATGTATTTGATCTGTGCTAATGAGTTGTTTAACAGAAAACTCACATATCATTTGCTCAGCTAAGATTCTTTTACTTACCTTTTTAATTTCAGTGGATATGGAGAGAAGCCACTATTTATGCTTTACACAAAATCTTCTCTACAGTGAAGATATTTCTTCAGGAAAAAAATTACACTCTGTCATCACTAACACTGCACTGTCTGAGCAATGGCTCAGTTTTTTCTGAGTTGCAATTCTGTAGTAGAACAGGTTGAGACACAGGCAATGGGGCTGTGGTTAAGCCTCACCCCTAATGAGGTACAACTGTGTAAGACAGGTGACCAGCATTGAAGGAAAAGAAGCAGGGAGCGGTAATGTGCATTGACCAATCACAAAAGAGTAAAAGAGCACACAGGTGTTTTGGATGTGAGGGAGAAGGGTATAAAAGGTTGTACTGGGGAATAATGAAGTG
>PYHW01009979.1:11410768-11452641 GCA_013186435.1 Turdus rufiventris
AGAACATAAATAGCAGAGAAAGAAACTAAACAAGTAATTTTTCACCTTCCAACCAGTATGCTTGTGAATGACAGATGATATTTTTGTCATTGTTGAAGGGGAACACATTTCAGAAAAAGTAAGGAAGCCTTATTTATAGTTATTTATTGAACAATGGAATTTTGATCTGAAGTTTTAATTAGTAACTCCTGCAAATACAAATAAACAGAATTTTTAATTTAAACCTGCACAATATAAAGTTTCCAACTCTTTTTCTTTACTGTCTTATACTCTGAATTGCTGTTTCTCAGCAATGGGTCACAACTTCAATGTGATAGCAGGCATTTCCTCTTTAATAGATCATCTAGTCAAAATAAAAATCACTAAGGAGCTAGACATGGAGGACTCTTGGAATGCACTAGAACTATGGAAAATGCTGTCTGATTGTGCCTTCCAGCATCATGCAAAGCACACTCAGAAGTTTACTTTTCTTTATATTCAAATGTCCAGCAGCACACAGTTGCATAAATGCATCATGTGATGGGTGGGAAGCTGGGTCATGGTTTGGGCACAGTGGGTTGCAGTGAATGGGGTGACATTAGACTGGTGACATGTCATTAGTGGAGCTCCACAGAGTTCCATTTAGGGTTTCAAGATGAGAATTTTCTGGATCCTGCAGAAAACATAAGGGGAAAAGTCACTTCCCCACATGACCAGGGCCTAAGCTACTAAGATGGGAAAAGTAGAAACTATAGAAGTTGTATATAGGAGCTGTATATAAGCCAAAGAAGCCAAACAAATAGTGGAATGGAAAGCTGCAGGCACACCAAGGGTTTGGTGTCTAATGCCAAAATTAAACCAAGTATGTAAAATCAGTGAAACTGGAATAATTCAAAAAAATTTAATGGAGAAGAATTGTTTATCTATGAGGAGGAAATAAGGGGAAAAACCCTTAACTGTAAGGCAAAGTAAAGCCTGTGTGTGGAGCTGTTTGGAGAACCCGGTGAACAACACTGATCTGACCAGTAATGCCTGGAGCAGAACAACAAACCTGCTCTGATGAGAACATGGGTGTCTGACTTGATTTTGCAGTCAGGAGGTGGAGTTTTCTACATAATATTAGTGAGGGAGCATCACACTTCACACTCATTTAATGAACTCAAGGAGAACCATTTACACCAGCTGAAATATCCACCTTGATAGCTGTTTACTAAAACAACCTCCCTCTTTGTTTTGTGCTAAAGTTCTCTTCTCTGAGCTATTCTCTGGGCTTAATGGGAATATCACCCTTGCACATTTCCACTGGGCCTTCTTCCATTATAGGGGTCACATTATGTTCCTCAGGGTTTAGTCCATCACAGCCTGTGCCATCAAACACAGGGCTGCCTGTCAAGTATCTCTGCACAGCACTGATGACATGATTTACATAAATTGTTATCATTTTTTCTGGTTCTTAACCCACTTTTTACCACTTAAACACCCTCATACAAAAAACTGCCCTTATTTATTTTTTCTCCTTCAACCCTAGCACCACTATATCTATACTCAATTTAGTATTTTTGCTATCACCACATGGGTGGCAGTGATGCACAGCATTACTGGCACAGTTATCCTGGCAGTGCTGGCCTTGGGCAAACAAAATCCCAAGAGGATTCAGTGCTCCTTGAAAGGATGTGTGAGGCTCAGACTTTCCTGTTTCTGTCTTTAAACACTCTTGAGCTGCATCTCTGCTTCATGGCACTGTCTTTAACACCTGGCTGCTTCTCAGACTGCTATTTGTCATGTCTGGTGATTTCTCTGGTACTTTATCACATCCTGCTCAGTTAATATCAGCCCAAGGTCAGGTCAGCAGTCCAGTCTCATGCTTGCAACCCTGACAAACACTTCAAGAGTTACAGTGGGCTGACTGAACATCAACTAAGCACCCACACTGCCATTCATTCAATTTTCCCCACTTCTGAATTGAGGAGTGAATGGGAAGATTAAATCAAAAAAACTCATTGGTTCAGATAAAGACAACTTGGTAAGCAAAAGAAAGAGAGAGACACATCCTCCCCAGCCCCCCCCCAAAAAAAACCAAAACCAAAAACAAAAGCAAGCAAACCAAACCCACCAAACAAAATCAAAACACACAAGTGAGCAAGTGATGCAAAGGCAATAACTATCTGCCATTAGCAGATTGATGTACACTCAGTCTCTGAAAAGTAACTAAATTAAATGAACCCTGCTTGCTGACATCACGTGGTCTGGAATATCCCTTTGGCTGTTTAGGATGAGATGTCTCTCCTGTGTCCCTTCCCACTCCTTGCCCACTCCTGGCCTATTCACTTGGTACAGAGGTAGAGTGAGAAGCAGAGAAAACCTTGGCATTATAATGATCAGTAACAGTGACCAAATAGATGTGTTTGCAACACTGTTTTAGTGACAATCCAAAACACTGCCCCATACAGCCTGCTATAAAGAAAAATTGTCCCATCCCAGACACCATATTGTTGTTTAAAGAGTATTTAGACATAATGAAAGTTACAGAGGCCATTGAGAGCACAGGATAAATTAAAAAATTAAGTTTTGTTTCATTTTTTAGGCCTTTCTAAAATTGCTTGTAGAAAAATTAGACTTAGAAAATTGAGCCTTTAGGAAATGGATGTATTGAGACCTATGTACAATGAAGTTCAGCAATGTTATGAGGGTTTTATAAAACTAAAGGCTGTTCAAAGGCTGTTGTCTGGCTGTCAACATAAATTGTGATTTATGTGTTTCCCCCTACAACTGTAGAATTGGAAATTAAATACTCTGATTCATATAATAGAATTTAAAAAAAATATTATTAATGTTTGTAATTCCTTATTTTAAAATAATTCTGTTTAAAACCTGATTGGTTTGCCTATCTCAATGATAGTATATGAACAGCAAATGGACAAAAATATAACCTCTAAATGTTCTTTAATTACTGGCATTATGTCATTTTGTAGCACCCAAAAAGTTTTTAAGCAGACAACTCTGACATTACAGCAGAAGAGAAAAAGGAAACTGAATTCCTCTGAAGTCTGCTGCCACAGCTGCTTGTCTGTGGAACTTCTGTGCAATATACCCAGGTACACAGGGTATGTTTAGTATGGCTCAAAGGAACATTTTTCAGAAAAAAGCATTTAGTTCTCCTGTTTGTATAAATTACTTCTCAGAGGTCCTTTCCTCTGTAACTCACAGTCATTCTTCAGTCACAGCTTAAATCTTTTAATGTATTACAGTAATGATGGTTCTCTGAATGCATACAACTGAACTGGGCATCTTACAGCACACACTTCACTGCATTAATCATAAAAAATAATATATTTCCAGGCAGTGCTGCTTTAGAAGAAGGCTATTTTGTCATGGTTTAATCACTTGTCACTAAAACCTGGACTGAAAATTGACAGTTATTCCACTGAAACAAGTCTAAGGCCTAGAGCACAGCCTTATTCTTATATGCTCTCAGAATAGTCTCAGGATCTCACACACTTTGTAAAAAGATAAGATTGTACTTAAAAGTCATGCTTTCTAAAACTTACTGTGGTAAATGTCTGGATATGTTCATAAACAAGAAGGAAGTGGATTAACTAGGCTGATTAGAAAAACATAAATGGCAAAGCTTCCCCTGTGGTCTGAATCTCGTGTGTTCAGGTTCATATCTACTGGCTTAGTGATCAACATCAACATCCTTCTTGTTGTGACGATACTGTGGTGCCAATATATGTGTAGGAAAATGAATTATATTCCATTCTGGTCATACAAACAACAGGACTCAGCTAAATATTTACTGCTGTATTTATTGTTGGTAGAATCATTGAACAAAATTAATCTTGACTTTCAGACTCCAGTTTACACACATCACTCAGATCTTTGAAAGGTATTAGATAGATCCACTGCTTTGCACAGACCAAGTCTGTTGCTGCTTGCACAGCCTTTCCATGTGATTTGTGGTTCTCTCCATTTTACCATAGAATTATAGAATAACCTGAGTTGTAAGGGACCCACAAAGATCATTGAAGTTCATCTTCTGGCCCTCCACAGTACCACATCAAGAATCACACCATGTGCCAGAGACCATTGTTCAAATGTTTCTTGAGCTCTGTCAGGCTGGTGCTGTGACCATTTTGCTGGGGAGTCTGTTCCAGTGGCCAATCCCCCTCTGGATGAAAACCCTTTTCAGAATATCTAAACTAAACATCTCCTCACTGTGCTTCAGGGTTTTCCCTCAGGTCCAGTTACAGGACACCACACAGAAGAGATCAATGCCTGCCCCTTCATGAGGAAGATGTAACTGCAATAAGTTTTCCACTCAGTCTCCTCCAGGCTGAACAAGCCAAGTGACCTCAGCCAGTTCTTGGATGGCAAACCAGGGCTAAGAGGAGGTGCAGGATCAACCTGCTGGAATGCTCTTCCTAATGCAGCTCAGGATACCCTTGGCCTTCTTGGCTACAAGGGCACTGCTGGATCATGGATAGTTTGCTGTCCATCAGGACCCTGAGTTTTTTCACAGATGGTCACCAGTGGGTCAGTTCCCAGCCTGTACTGTTGCATGGAGCTATTGTCACCTGGTGCAGGACCCTGCAATTGCCTTTGTTGAGCTTTGAACTGCTCCTCTCAGCTCATCTCCGCTCTGTTGAGATCCTCCTGCATGGCAGCAGACCACTCTGGGGAACTGGTCACTCCTCCCATTTTTATTATTTAGTGAAGACTATAAACATGAATGCGTGTAACACTTTTTTTTCTTTTTTTTTTTTTTTCCCCAAAGGAATTCAATAAACTATTCATAAGAAGTTTTCTGTACTTACCATTACTTTTATTGAAATTCTTGGTCTCTCTTTCAGATAAAAATAAATAATTGTCACATTTTAACCATAGAGTTTAAAATATTTTTATATACCACAGATGATATTTCTTTGAAATATTACTCCCAAAAGTGACCAAGTCACACATCTACCATAGGACAAAACAAACACAAGAAACCACCCAAATTCAAATAAAAGAAAGAGAAGGGAAGGGAGGGGAGGAGATAAATCACTCACATACCCCAAAGAAGTGACTACAAATAAATTTTTTTCTAAATTAGAGAAATTTCAATAAATATAGAAGTAATATGAATTAAGGTAGAAGGATTCTCTACTATAGGCTTTATCCCACATTTATAGAGAATTATTAATTCAGCATCTACAAACATAATAATTCTGAATCTCATACTATTATCCTAATTTATGTTGAGAAATAAATCTTCAAACTATCTTCCCAGTGTCTTTGCTGCAACAACTAATCTGAGCAGAGCAGGGGCAGAGTTAGAATTTGCTTAATCTCTGTATCTGTAAGGAAACTGGACAAAAAGAAAACTGGAACCATTTTTCCTCTCTCCTTCTCTCAAAGTCCCATGTGGTGTTCAGTGTTGCTGAGACAGCATTTGGCATTGTTCAGAGCTGGTAACAAATTGCTAACCTCTGGGAGTAATGATAGAATAGGGAGGAAATCATGCCTTTGTGAGAGAATAATATCTTTTCTTGATGCTTCCTGAGGCAATACAGCTATAGGCTTCATTTGAAATGGAATTGCAAAGAAAGAGACAAGCTAGCTCCAAAGAAATAAAATGTTAGGTTTGTTTAGGCTTTTGCATTATTTTTTTCCTTCAGAGAAAATAAATTTGTTAAAGCCTTCCTTATTTGAATAGAATTGTGAAATGCACTGACGAGTGTGCTGTAAACTGCAGAATCAATTAGACTGGCATGGGTGGTAATACATTGTAACTAACATTACTATGACACCAAACCCTTACAGGATGACAACCTGCAGGGATAATATTGATTATTAAGTAGACTAATCAGACTTTGCTTATGATTTGCGCATGTCCGGCATGAAATTTGGGGATACCTCCCAGTCATAGTTGTGCTCTTTTGATATCACAGGGGTTATCTTATGGTTGCCCTAAGCATCTTTTGAAATAATATGATCTCATTGAATTCACCTGGATGGACTCAGCATAGTAAGAAGACTCTAGTTTTCTTCTGTTTTCCCTAGGTAGAACAGAAAGAAATCTGTGGCCAAGTATATTTCAATTTTATCATGTATGGTTCAAAAGGTGCAAGCCATGGCAAAATGTTTGAATTAGCTTTAATTCAACCTGACCAGTTCACTCAACTCTAACAGATATCCTTTAAAGTACTGATTAATACAAAAACCTAGAAGATATATAATTTTAAGAAGAAAAGTACTATATATTCATGTAGGCAAAGGATTTTCATCCCCTCCTTCAGTGTGCTTATGACTTCAATTAATTTTAAGAACTTACACCAAGTACCTTGCATTTGGACTTCTACATTGCAACAGCTGTTGAACTTCTCTTTCTAATGTATGACAGAGCAATGCTTTTAGTATGCAGTTACAGTAAATTGAGACATGCATTTAGCATTTTAAGCCTCTAGCAAGTCTTTCTTTCTACACAGCAGCTCACCAATTGAATATTAATATAATGCTTGGCAATTCAGAAACACATGGTGAATTTCCTTTGTCTGTAAATGTCTGTTTAACAACTATTTAATATTCAGGCAAAGAGCTTGAATTCTATACCTACACTTACCCTTAGAGTATGAATGACTTATTAGCAAGGTGCAGTGGCATTTGATACCTTTACATCCATTTTTAAAGAATGTTGCAAGTTACTGCTATGAGATTTTCCACTATTTATAATCAGACTTACTTATATTTCAAAATGGTAAAACAGCCTGTAGCTCATACATTTATATGATACTCCTACTGAAACCTAAAACATATTACAGAGAAATAAAATATTTTCAGTTCTTGCTTTGCACTGGAATTGCTGATGATTTTTCAGTATTTCTGCATGCAGATTTTGCACTTACCTTTCCTTGAACCAAAACTCATATCTTGTAAATATACCAAATTCAGAGATAGTTATTACAAACAACTAAACAGGTCTTGAATGCTGAGCCAGACTCACGATTCTGTGATTTTATATTCTCTTTTACCCATTCTTACCCCTTTTTCTCTCTTGCCCAGTCTCGTCCTTTCTTTTTTCCTCTTCCTTAAAATTCAAAATGAAATTAGGGAATGATATTTTCACTGGTCTAAATCAAAGCAGTCAGAGTGTTACTTGGAACTCCATTTTTAAAAAATTTCTTCTCCTTCATTTAAATTATTACCGTCAATAATTTTTATTAGATCTGCATTTTAATCAAAGGCACTGACTCTATAATTTTGTGAATGTAATGAATATAGTCCATGATCACCAACTCTTACAGAATATCTTCACATCAAAAGGAAATTATTTTCCTTCTTCTGAAATTGTACATCTTCTTTCTTCTTCGTGTTCTCCTTGGCTTTTATTACATAATTTTTTATTTCTTACCTCATGTTGTCTAACATGTAGCTGAATCACATACTCATCTTTATTAAAATAAATAATAAATAAGAGAAACATCATGGAAGTTCCTTTGCTGTTGATTATTTCTGTTCTATAAATCACCCTCTACTTTGCATTTCAGTCCATAAAGGTGAAATCAGAAGTAATTAAATGTTTTTCACACTGTGTTTGTATGCCTTGTTGTACTTTCCATCGTCAGATGCCCACAGGCAGTTTGGTGATGAGGGTTAGGAGGGGAGTACCACAAAAAACTTGCTGTGCTAGATCTGCATCAGAGTGAGCTTACCACAAACTATCACTAAATGGCTAGTCAGTCAGACAGGGGTACCTTTAGGTATAGATGTGGAAGGATAATGACAAATCTATAGGTTTATGCAATATTTTAACACTGAACATAACTTGTTTGTGCCACTTCCAGTTAGCTTTAAAATACATGTATGGTGTTGGCAGAATTATTGGAGAAATATGGTAAGAGACTTTATTACATTAATCATTTTTCATACTCCCTGTTACTTGTTTTCTCATGCAAACTGTATTCCATTGTCTGCCTTTTTGGCATAATTTGAGTTTGCTCTTTGGTGCAAAACATTGAAGTGAAAAATATTTACTTTTTTAAAGGGAAAAATTCTATCATATTATGTATCATATTATATATTTATTGCAAATATTCAAAATTTGAGTATATTTTTAAAAAGAAAGCATTCATATGCACGCACTTCCTTTTACAAAGTCCTTTGTTTTATACATTTGAAAGATATTAGAAACCTGCCTTTCATTTTAAAACTTTCTGATGAATGTTCTTCCTTGAGAGATGTAGTCCATCTCTTTTCTGAAAAGTGTATTACATTTTGATAAAGTTTTTTAATAAGCTTCTTCTGAAGCTTCCACTTAGATGAATGACATTTAGACCATAGAATAAGTAAAAGAGAAAAAGAAATAAGATAGAATGGAATGTAGGCTTACAACTTTAGTTACATATTATGACAAAAGACATGCTTTGAATATGACTTTAGAATTCTCAAAAAACTCCCTCATGACAAAAATTGAACTGAAATCTACTTTCTCTTTAACCTGTTTCAGTTCAAAGTGAAATTCCAAGGGGTAAGTTGTTCCTTCTCTCAGGTTACTGTGCAAAGACAAGCCTATTTTTCTCTCAGAAATGACCATGACATAAGCAACCTTAAAATAATTCAAAAAAGTAGCAGACAGAAGCTACCTGGTACCCAATAAGTGAACCTGGATGATTTATCATTTCTAATACCAATGTTCAACTCTTGAAAAATACAGTCTAAGGAAACTCTCCATATCTTCTTCTTTAAATAGCTAAATACTATAGCTAAAACTATTATGGGTAGAACAATATACTGGAACAGCCTTGTTCTAATGCCCATACTTGGCAAGATTTTTAATAATCTTATAGATGCAAAAAACTGCAACATCAAGTATTTAGTTGTGGAAATATATTTTCTAACACAAATATAAAAAATCAATCAATTTATTTTATTGAACAGAAATTTATTCAGTAGCCTAAGCAGTTAATACATATGTAGCAAGGAAACACCTTATTGTCAATTGTCAGTTTAATCTAGTGAAAGAGCCCAAGGTAAAAACTGGAAAATTGAAAAATAGATATACAGACATTTTTAACCCTGGTAATAGTTAACATCTGGAAAGTTAAGGTAGTGAAGAAGAGTGAATAAGTCTGTGTGGAATTGGCAAACCTGTTCCAATACACAGTGCATCTGTGTCTCCCTTTAGTGTTTGGGATCAATTGGCTGAGGCCAGCAGGATGAGGTTCCACAAAGCAAAGTGCTGGGTCCTGCACTTGAGTCATAACACCACCATGAAGAGCTGCAGGCTGCAGGGAGAGTAGCTGGAAAGCTTCTCAGCAGAAAAGGACCTGGGGTGCTGGATCACAGTGGCTGAACATGAGCCAGCAGTGGGCCCAGGTGGCCAAGAAAGCCAGTGGTGTCCTGGCCTGTATCAGAAACAGTGTGGCCAGCAGGACCAGGGCAGGGATTGCTCCCCCATACCTGTCACTGCTGAGGCCAGCCTTGAGTACTGCATCCACTTTTGGGACTCTCACTTAAAAGAAACATTGAAGTCCTGGAGCATGTCCAGAGAAGTGCAATGAAGGTGGTGAATGGTCTAGAAGGTACGTGGGAAGGACCAGACCTAAGCATGTTTTGTTTAAAATATTCTGTCTGTTACAACTACAAAAATGTGATTAGAGTAGAGGATCCCCTGGACGTGGAGCAGTGCTGTTTAGAACCAGCTTCCTGCTCCGCCTTGAGACTTGTGCTAAATCATGTCCCACTGCCCCAACTCACTGGCTGGAGGAGGACTTCTGCATATGCGAGCAAAAAGCAGAAAAAATCTAGTTTACATAATAGGTGTGCATTGGTTTAACTATAAAAGGAAAAGGATTAGGACCCCCCTGCTCTCTTTCACCCTAGCAGGACCATACTCATAGCAGGATGAATGTGGGAGCTATGGACTGGTGACCTTCTTTGTTTGCTCTCTCCTTTTTCTGTCTTTATTTTTCTCATCTGTTGCTTTGACTGTTCAAAACACAGCTGCTGTATTTTTAACCCATACTTTGCACTGAACTTTGTTCTGGGAGTGGGGAACTTGTGGAAGTGTATTGTGACTTGTTAGCTGACACCTTTGAGCATTGATGTGTTGTGGTTTTTTAGCCAGCACCTTTGAGAAGGGGTGTTGTGGGAGTTGAGAACTTATAGAAATGTGCTATACAAAATCTAATGGCTTCTTAGCCTCCACTTTTTACAAAGTGCTTTGAGAATTCAAGGGCTTGTTAGCCAATACCTCTGAGGCTACATAGTGGGCTAGTTGCCTGAGTTAAAATGACTGTACAATAAAAGCACAAGAGCTCTTTCACAAGTGGTCTGGTGTCTTTGTTCAACTTAATGAGAATTTACAACGAACATCATGCCCGCAAATCATAACAGTGAGTCCTATGAGGAGCAGCTGGGTGAGGCGAGTTTGTTTATTCTGGAGAAAAGGAGGCTCAGGGGTCACCTTATTGGTCTCTGTAGTTCCCTGACAGGAGTCTGTAGCCAGGGGAGGGTTGGCTTCTTCTCCCATATAACAAGTGATAAGACAAGAGCAAATGGTCTCAAGTTGTGCCAGGGGAGGTGTCAGTTGGATATTAGGAAAAAATTTCTTCATGGAAAGGGTTTCTAAACATTGGAGCAAGATTCCCAGGGAGGTGGGGTCACCACCCCCAGAGGTCTTAAAAATAGTTGGATGTGACACTTAGTGCCAAGTAGACAAGGTGGTGATCAAGTCAAAGTTCTGTCTCAGAGGTCTTTTCCAACTTAATTCTGCGACTCTGCATTATGCAAAATGAGACTTGACCAAGTCAACTTTTAAGCCAATGAGTTAATTACTTGATTTAAAATCATGTCTCATGCTTTTAGATTCCAACCATAATTGGTTCTCAAAAAATTGGCAATGCTATTGGTATGCTAGAAAAGGACATGATAGTATGTTCTCTGCATGTGAGCTTCTATAGGATGTTCTCCTGTAGGGAGGTGTCAATAATCTCTCAGCTACTCTTGGGCAGTGATAGTTTCAGAGCAGATTGCTTTTTATTTCTTTTTCCCCATCTTTCTTTTATACATACAATGCAGACTTGTATTTCACATATGAACCTTGATACCTCTCACCATGCTTTTTTTCACCTGAAATTTCATTTCTGCAATCCCTGTGAGACCACTGAGAAGCCAAAACTAAACAGAATTTAGCTGCCCTTATTAAAATCTCTGAGAGAAAATATAAGTGTCACCTCATAACCTTTGAAATCCTACATGTTGGTGGGTAGTAGGTAGAGTGATTCCACTTCCTAGTATGGTTTATTGTTGCAGTTGTTAAGATGAACACAATTGGCACCATCACCAGTCTTTTATTAAAAACTTCTCATGCCTTCTCTCAGGCAGCTCCACCCAGCTCTGACTCCTCTCCACAAGTTTCCTTCTGCATGACTGGCTAACCCCAGCCTGTCCCATACCAGCTACCTAAACCTGTCTCTTTAGACAGCATCTTCTTACCTTCCTCCTCACAGCCAGTAGACTCCATCCTGAACTCCAACAGACTCCAATTTGTGACCAGCTAACCCACTCTTTTATGATTCATCCTCATTGGACAAGCAAGGCTTTTTCTACTTCTCCATAATCAGCACAGCTGTAATTCATTGAGGAAAATTGCCTTCTGCACTATCATTACAAACTATCTTCCTACATTTTATAAGGTTAGAATGATGTTATTTGAGAGTCTGTCTCCACAAAAGTTAAGATACAAGGGCACTGTCATAATACTGGTTCTTAAAAATATAAGGGAGGCTACCAAATATATTATTGTATATTGCATATAATATCAGCATCTCATCCTTCTTCAGGTTGTAATTGAGATAATGTTTAGTTTCTGCTCATTAAGCTTATGCACATTTCCAAGGTATGCTGTAAAATCTTTTTGCCTCTAATTTTCATCTGAAACTACCAGAAGAATATAAGCTCAGTGCATCATGTAATAAATCAACAAAAGTGTTCATGAATAAACAGTGTGAGCTTCTCTAATGGAAAATATTTAGGTGTTTAATATGTCCACTTCAGGTGTTATTGGAAATGTGAAAATCTGAAACTTCTCAGAATTCACTATAGTTAAAAATATATTTAAAAAGAATCCTTGTTGTTATGCCAATACAGTTAGAACTTATCTGTCTGTCAGAAATTTCACTGCAAGTCCTTATCTTTCCAGGGACCTAGACCATAATGGAAAAATGTTGTTTGAGAAGTTGATGCATGTCTTTTTGAAGGAAAACACTAATGTGGTAAGAGTATGTAAAAACCCCATTTTTTTATACCTGCCTGCTCTTCGGGAGTTCATACCATTTTAGCTTGAAATATTATCATATTAGAGAGAGACAAAACACCTTTTACAAACTTGTTCTGTTTTTACAGTCTTCATCTGTAAAACCTGTATTATATTTTCATTATTTCAGTGAAAAATCAGATGGCCAAAGGGATATACCCTGAAATAACCCTTTATAGCCTTTACAGGACTTAGTATCTTCTGGAAACCACCAGGAGTCATGATTTATCCTGTAGATCTTCAGTGCTGCATATGAGAACTGTGCTGGATTCAAGGCATCTGGGCAGGGCAAAATATCATAAGGAACACAAAAAAACATGAGGTGCAGCCAAAGACGTAAGTCCCCTCAGACACAGGAGAAAACATGTGTTAAACATATATCATCTTCACCCATCCAACACTGAGCAAAGCCTTCCATGCAGATCAGCGTTGCAGGACTCAGAAATTGCTGTGGCTGCAGTTTGCCAGGCAGAACAGCAAGCAGATGTTGAATGAAGGTTGTTTCCTGCAGCATCTGCATCAGCTGCTCTGCTCCCCCTGAAGCTGTGGGCAGGCTGGCAGCAATGTGGCAACAGGGATGTGGTAGTTAACGTGAGGAACTGAGCAACTTCAAGTGCACAAAGTTTCATTTGGAGCACATGTGGATGATTAACTTCAGGTTTCTCCCCCCAAGAAGAAGACTGCAGAAGGTATTCCACTGCAACACATTCCCATATCAAAAAGACATGGGAGACACTGCTTTCAATGTCTATAGCAGCCCAAAATTTGAAAAAAACTACTGTCTAGTCTGGGGCCTAAGGCAAATCTGAACTTCACAGCTGAGATGTGGCTGAAAGGATCCATGATTTGGATCATATTCTGCACAATAATCAGGAATATTCTGAGAAGTATTTTCTTAAGATGCAATGATTATTTTATGGAGGTATAAATGCTAAAGTTAATAGTGGCGAAGATTCAAGAATATAATGATTTCTTTTACTGGAAAATTATCTGATCTGATCTGATAAAGATCTGAAAGAAAAACTACAGTTATCTGTTAAAACAGAAAACCTATAAGAAATGGCAAGAGTGGGCAATATACAGTGAAAACTTGGCAGGTTGGATGACCTCCCTGTCTTTAACATCTCTGCTTTCAGTACTCCTTGGTGGTGTTTTTGCTTCAGTTTGCACCACTGCTGTAAACATAAAATCTGCTCCTCGTGCACTGAGTACTATAAAACATAGACATACTACCCTCAGTACATAAATATAAGCAAGTCCATGGATTTTTTCAAAGAATTAGAAATTTGATCTCTAACCTGAAGTATGAACTGAGCTTGATGCTTATATGATGTGCAAAAGAAACCAAAGACAGTCTGAACAAGGCAAAGGGACTGTCTGCATTAAGAAAAGTGTTTGGAAAATTGGAATAGTAACTGGAAATCATCCAACTGCTTTAGTCCATGTCATATTTTTATAGGTTGCTCAATATGTAGTATCTATAAAACTACAAATTTACAGGAAGCTGTCACATCTAATTGGTTACTGGATCAGTTTATTTCAAGAAATGTTTCTTGTGTATTTTTACCTTTTAAAATTACTCTCTGTTAATGAAACAAATGTAATTCTGTCAGTCTTGAAATAATTCCCACAGCACACCGTTATGATTAGTTTCACTTTCACACTAGTGCTGCCAATTTTTTAAAACAGTTTTTCATTAATAATACTGCCTAGTATGAGCTGCCAAAAACTATTTAATGTGTGATATGAAAAATCTGGCATTATGTAGGTGCCTAGTGAGAGCCAGTAGTGTAAGATTTTCATATTTCCTCCATTGCATTTCTCTGAAATGAACTCTGTGTATTTTCACAGTGTGTTTTCTATTAAAATAAAATTGCCGTGTTTCATTATTTAATTTGCACATTTATGAAGCCAGAATGATACAATCAGTATTCTCTTAATCCTATTTTTATGCATGATATTCTCATACAAAGAGTCATTTGCTTGATTTCACTGCTAACACATGAAAATATTTTTCTTTTTTCCTATTGAGCCTTAGGCAGTGTACCTTTTCAGCTTAAGGAGATTCATATTGTCGTTTTCCTAGTCTACATGTGGTGCTCCGCACCAGTTTACCCTTTTTTTGCAGCTGGAAACCTTTCCTGATGACTCTCTTCAGCAGTATGACTTATTTGCTTACTCTGACTCTCTCTTCTCTAAAATTAGATGGTGAGCTTTTCATTTCATGGACCATGTCTTTTTATCTGTTCCATAAAGCTTACATGACATTTATGGGATCAATGTAAATTAATAATAATAATAAACATTTTATACTCTACTGATATGCGTTTAGGTATTTGAACTGTGAAAAACTGCCTTCAGTCAAGGCAGATGTCAGCGTACAGGTGTGTCAGGGCACATGAGCTGGGGTGTCCTCAGCACCTGGGGATGGAGGGGCTCCCCTGGGGCAGCAGGGCTGGGTCTGGCAGCCAGAGCATCCCCCCAGCCCTACACACCCAAGTTCCAGAGCTAATTCACATCTCATATTTAAAACACAAATTGTATTTGGATGCAAGCCTAATTCTAAATAGCAGGCAGAACAAGATATTGAAATAATGGAAGTTCAGGTTAAAATTTGAAGTTTCTAATTTGCCATGTACATGTCCTTTGCAGTGAGATTACTACCCCTTTTTTATTTGCCTTAATATAAACCAGCATTTTATTCTATCATCATGCACACACCTGTGTGCCTTAAAGAATTTTGCCTTTTATTTAAGGCTAGACTTCATCTGCAACACTAAATAGTCATCATTTTTTTAGGTAATATATGGACTATAGAAGTCAGGTGTCAGAGTTTGGGTAGTTTGTCCTCAGAAGTATTCCAGAGCACACTCACAGGCAGCAAATAGACAGGAAAGAAGAATGTTTTTATTCAATATGAGTGTATCAGTATCAATAATCTCATGATTTTATCTGTAATGATACATCAGTAGCTGGCTGAGTTTTCAGACTTGAAAGATAATTTGGACTTGTTTTATGAATACATTCAAGCTACTTCTGGCAAAAAGACAAAATGTAGCAGCTTCTACCACCTAAAGTAAGCACCTCAATACTTGTTGGTATGAGAACATCTATTAAGTTAAACTATTTCATTTTGAGTCTTACTCATTGAATTTTGCCATTTAGTGCTAACAATACTTGAGAAAGCATTAAACTATTTATAAGGTCTGCCAAATATTTTTTTTATTACAATATTAGCCTCTCCAGATTGTCTGATGTTAATTGCAAATATGTAATATATATACACCTCCTTGAAAATGTATGAGAAATAAATCCCACGTGTTCTATTTTAAATCATAGAAGATGGAGAGATAACAAGGATGTGATTTTATTGTCTGCAAAGAGACATACAGATGTTTTTAACGCTAGGTATGTAATGTACACAGCTTGACCTCAAGCATCCTGACACCAAGACCCTCAAGGTTGGTAGGTTTTGTGATGCCTCACAAGCTCACAAAGAAGATTTGAACGTCTCAAATGTCACCTGTTACCTCCATTTAGGAAAAATCAATCCAACTCTAAATTTTAAATTTGTCACACAATTTTAGATATTTGCAATGTAGACAGCAAGAGATGAGAAAGTCACTAGGTAACATTTATAGTCAAATGAAGAATCCTTACATAAGGTTTTATATGGTCATTTTAGGATAAGATTTATTTTTCAGTGAGTGCCTATTCTTCCTCTTTGACTATAAAATGTTGCTATGATAATTGCTAAGTAGAGAAGGTGATGCTGTAGATTTCCACAGTGGATCAGAGTAATTCCTTCAAAGTACTATTGCACTGGGTCTCTGCATGTCTCAGCCACATAATCATCCTCAATACCTTTTTTCCCCATTTTTAAGGTCTGAACACTGCCTTTCATTGTATCGGTAAATAAACAGCTTTCTACTCTCTAAATCTATCATTCAGTTGAACTTGTATGGAGAACTGAGTTTTGCAACACAGTTCATGCTATGACTTAAAGTGTACAATTAAAACATAGTAGTTCATAGTCAGATGTGTTTATGTTGAAAAACATACCTTTGGTGCCAAATAAGAACAAACTATTTTTAACCTTTAAGGAAAATATATATGAACATATCTGATATAAGATATATGACCAAACTCTTTCTCTATTAATAGATCCTAACTAGAACTGAAATTAAAAGCATTTTGGCTTGAGCTCAAATGTTTGTGTCAGGTAAAAATCCTATCTCATTTAGATAGAGGTGACAGAGCTTGGTGTGAGAGAAAAAAAGCGAAAATCGTTCTTTGCTATTTTGCAATATTTTTGTAGTGTGCATTGTGACAACAGTAAAAATCTCATCCTAATCCTGCCTAACTGGTATGGATCTGGTATGAGACCAGTATGTCTGGCAACATCAGGTATTGATGGCTGTAGTCTATGAGGTGATGGTTTCACATAACAGTAGTTACTTAATTTGAACTCACATTTATACTTAAAAGATAAGGTTGTGATATATTTTATCACAATAAAGAATAAAGACCTTAATTAAACGTTTAAACAAGTGTGAAATTTTTAGCATTGGCCAACTCTTTGAATATTTACCAAATAGTTAAAATTCATCAGCTTACTAGATTAGTTGAAAAATAAAATAATCCATCCCATATGCCATACATATTTGTCCTTAATTTTGAGTAATTATTCCTAAAATAACCACTTCTAGAGTTTAAATATTAAAATTGTACCTCTATATCTAAAAATAAATTTTTCCTTCTTTAAAATCTCCTAAAGTGACACCTTTTTATATCAGAGGACTGGCCCTATGGTGTATTCAGAATCATAATTACTGACTATAGTCAGCAAAACAAGTTTTAATGTTATTATTTACTGTTCCCACAGTTTTGCCAAGAAAGTAGAAAAGAAAGTTAATTGAATATACTGCATTTTTTTCATCATGTGCATCACTGCCCCTTCTTACTGAGAGCAGTCACATCTCAGAGGTGTTCTCTAAGAGCACAGTCTACACAAAAGGGGTAACACTGTTATGGATACTAATGCACGACATGAATTGAAATGTCATTGATTACAAGTAGAAGAGAAGCCAGTCGGAATCTGCAGGAGGTCAAATTTGCATGTTTTGCTTTAAAAAGATTTTGTGAACCATACCTTTTCTGTAAATCACTTTAAAAAATAGAAGCTTTAATGTCCAACATTGTTCAAGGGAACCCATTTGATTAGACCAGAATCACATACTGTGTTCTCCCTACAGACAGTGATGGTGTTTTATTTTGCAACCTCCAAGTACCATTAGGTGTGAAATTTACTGTTATTGTTTCCCCAATGTGGTGTCTATTTGCCTCACACATACCCTGAGCTGAGCCAGAGATGGCACATACATTGGAAGAGGAATTCTCAGAAAGGCATGGAGGTAACTCTAAAGAACTCCACATGTAATAGGAATAGCATTTATGATGCAAACAAACTCCCCAACCTCCAGTTTCCAAAAGGTAGGTTTTCAGGTGTGGTGTAATCTGTCAGGCAGCTAAATACCACATAGCTATGTCCTCTCTCCCTCCTGCAATAGGAGAAAATTGGGAAAAAAAATCTCAGATTTCTGGGTTGAGATAGACATTTAAATTGGACAGAAAAGGAAGGGGAATTTAAACAACAACAACAACAACAACAACAATAATAATAATAATAATAGAATATACAAAACAAGTGTTGCCCAAATTCAACTGCTCACCACTCACTGACTGATGCACAGACATTTTCTGAGCAATGGTTTCTGCCCAACTTTTTCCAGAGCTCACAAGCTGAGCATGATGACATATAGTAGAGATATGGCCCTCTGTTCAGTTGTGGTCAGGTGTCCTGGTGTGTCCTCTCCAAGATGCTTGTGCTCTCCAAGCTTCCTTTCCAGTTGGAAAGACCTTGACAGTGTAAGCACTGCTTAGCAACAACTGAAACAGCAGTGTGTCATCAACATTATTTTTCACACTAAATCCAAGGATCAGGACTGTATCAGCTACCAGAAGGAAACTTAACTCTATCCCAGATGAAACCAGGACACAAAGCTAAATTACCTGCTCAGGTTCCCTCAGCAGCAGCCCTTACAAAGAGGCAGAATTTTATAAATAGATTCATCTTGTAAAACTTCCACTAATTGCAGAAAAATTTGCTCTTTAGAGATGCCCATCTATTCCTGAAAACAATCAAGCAGAGCTAGATTATCATCATATTTGACTATAATGACTCCAAATATCACAGACTATCCAATAAATAATATCTAGTTCTTATAAGACAGTAAAGTATTTCTGACTAACTTAATATAGAGTGCTTCTATATATCTTTATTTCTTTGTAAGAGGATGATTGCTCCCTTGCAGGGATTATTCAATTAAAACAGTTGTTGAATAACAAAGCAAAGATGAACAATAGCAGTAAATAAGGACTCCAAATTTATTGTTTCCAGGGGTTTGCTTTTAAAAATATTTTACTTGCATCTTGTACTTTGATTATGTTAGGCTGTGTGCTAAAACCTCGCCTATAAATTCACAGAGGAGCAGGGAAACCCAAATAACACCCTGGCAGACTATTACCAGGCCCAAAAGAGGAACCATAAGCCCATAAGGTAACAAGGCTTATCATCTTAAATTCATAGTACCACAAGGGCACTATAGCAGACAGGACTCTGGGTCTCAGAGGACTCGACTCAGAGAAAGGGACACCTTGTTTGAATTCTCTAAGGACTCAGAGAAAGGAATGCCATGCTTGTGTGCCTCCCAGGACTGCCTCAGCCCCAGTGATGGGGTATGAAAGCCATGCTGATGAGTCAATGCCAGACATGTTGCAGAACACAGAGGAAGAGCACTTTTGAAGTGTTATTATGGGAATGTTTATGGAGGGTGAAGGTATATATTCAGATGATTTGGGGAGGAACAAGTATGGGAAAAGAGAGGATAAAGGGGTAAAAAGACATATATAAAGAATTCGGTGGTCAATACACTTCTCTGACCATGAGCCATACACGATCTGCACAGTCTGTCCCATCTTCCAATTGAATTATTTTCTAACTCCTTCCTGGATGAAGGACTTTCTATTCTGCATGTGTGTGTTTGGGGGCATGAGTGTGACAACTGGAATCAGGCCATGGGCCAGAGGGTCTCTGTGCTTGCAGTGCCAGCCAGGGGAGAGACTGAAATGAGTGATTGTAAGCAGCAGAATTGTAGTGTACAATGTGGCATAGGGGCCCATGTGGCTAGGGTGTCAGGAGCTGCAGCAAGGGAGGCCTGGGTGTCTGTAGCTGGGTTGGGAGGAGTCAAAATTTTACATAACTCTGTATTCTCACTGGAGGACCTCCACCTGCTCAGCAAGAGAGGGAAGAGATGTGAGGTCAGCGATGCTGTGGGCATTTGTGCCAATGCTCTGTCTGTGTGCTGGTCATCAGTGTGACCATGTGTGTAGGTGTGTATGTGGCGTGTGCACCTGCTGTGTGCACAGGACTTCTGGAAACACAGCTTCAGCCTCACCATACACCAAACCAGGAGTGGTGGAGAGGAGGCAAACAACACCTCTCTTGGGCTGTTGTATTTAAGGGTTATTGCTTTTTTCCTAAGAACTTACTTTTGACATATTATTCAGTAGTAAGAATTAATGTCCAGTTAATGTGATACTGTATAATTGATTTAGACAGCAGGAGATGGCCATGAACTTAGGAAAGCCAATGCTTATCCATGAATTTACTGGGTAAGAACAGGGTATGGTTTAGTAAACATTGCATGACATAAACTGGTGAATGCTTTGATTGAGGAACATCTTCAGGAGCAACATACCAACCCTAGGTAGCATTAAGACATCCAGAAAACTGTGACTTCTTTTTTACAAGAGACAAAATATACTAAGTCATTAATATGCTTTTGTAGAAAACTAGTTTGATTCAAATAACTCAGGATGATCTTCATTGTTGAATTCTTTGTTTCATGTTATTAACCAATGAACTTTCTAAAGTAGTGTAAATTAAAAGAACAAAATGTAGGGACTACATTATTTTTCTTTTTGCTAACATTTTTCACAGAATTCTAGATAGTTTTGCAGCATAGAATCAGAGAATCAGAGAATGGTTTGAGATGGAAAGGATCTTACAGACCATCTAGTTCCAAACCCCTGATGTGGACAGAGACACCTTTCACTAGACCAGATTGCTCAGGTCTCCATCCACTCTGGCCTTTAATACTTCCAAGGACAGAGCATCCACAACTTCTCTTGGCCACCTGTCAGTGCCTCATCACCCTCAGAGTAAAGAATTTCTAACTAGTATCTAATCTAAACCCACTCTTTTTCAGTTTGAAGACATTTCTCCCTTGTCCTATCCCCACAAACTCTTGCAAAAAGCTCTTCACCTTCTTTCTAGGCTCACTTCAGGTACTGGAAGGCCACAGTTAGTTATCCTTAAACATTTTCTTTTCCAGGCTGAACAAACCCAAGAATGATTTCTATTGGAAAGCACCTTAAAGATCATGCCATGGAAGTATAACTCCAATCCTCCTGTCATGGTCAAGGACAACTTTCACTAGACCAACATTCACAAAGCTCTCTTCAACCTGGCCTTTGAAGATTTACAGGGATAGGATAGACACTGCTTTTCTGGGGAATATCAGTGTCTCACCACCCTCATAGCATCATCACATTTGGTAGCTCTGGTCATCTCCTGACCTTTGGCACTCAAGAGAATTGGTGAGTGAAGAACTGGCTGTGTGACTAGATAGACGTGATGGGCAATAGATTACCTTTGAAGGAGATTTCATTATTCTGCACAATGTGGTAGGAACATAACAATGTTTCAAAATTACCTTGAATGCCCAAGCTGAATTCCAGCTACAGAGAAAGACTGAAGTATCTAGTGATTTCTAACTCAGGTGGACTTGCATGAAGAGTTGTCTTATTTCTCAAGACACTCAATTTTATGCAGTCAACCTTTACAATAATGTTCAATTGTTTATATTAATTTTCTATGTTCATTGTCATTTGGTAATTACCTCAAGATAATGAAGAAGAAAAATATTATCTTCCATAAATTTTACATGGCCATCACCAACTATCATGTCTTTTTCAAAATTGTATTCTCTGACAAATACTTTATCCACAATATTGATCTGTCACCTATTTCCCTGGTCCCTAAATTTATAATTCATATCCTTTACATTATTATTTTGGAAGAGGAAAATAAAGATCAACAAAATTCAGACACAGTAATATAACTTTTATTAACACAGGGGTTTGCCTCAAAATTCCTTGGAATGTGACTGTTTTAATATATTTCCATTCCTATTGAACTCTCACATCTCAAAATGTTACATTGGTTAAAAATTGATTATCAATCAGTCCATCTACTTCAGAATGAAGGATAGATGTGCATCAGGCGTTTTCTATCAACATTTTGGCACTCAAGTAATATCAGGAGTCTCTGAATTTTTTCAGTAGAAGGTGACTCATAGCAAATATTTTGTCCCAATTAGTATGGCAGAACATTCTTTATATAATCTAGAGGAAAACAAACAACATTCCCACAGCGAATAAGACTGAAAAGCTTTTAATATATTTAATGAATATTTGAAAATGACAGACACAAACATTGCTAATCTCTCCATTGGTGTGTGATTTTGGATAGCTTAAGCTGTTCTAACTACCTGAAGAACACATTTGCCAGGTGAGCTTGCTAAGCCTTCACATTTGCAAACCAGTCCACCATGCTTCTGAGAGATTAAATGCTCACTTGATGTTAGTGTACTCATTGCTTTTACATTACATTTGGGACTGAATGATTGAAAAAGTTCACTTTTTAGAGAAGCTTCAGAGAATGAATGTAAAAATAATAACGTAGAAGACACTTTATAGTTTTGTGGTTGTTGCATTTCCTTTTTTAACTTTCATTGATTCAGAAATTGTAAAACATAAACATTAACTAGAGTAGATCTGCATCAAGGGCTGACCATATGCTGCAATTGCTCACTCAGCTCATAGCAATAATGTGTAATAATCATAATTATGAAGTCAGAAAACTCAAGGAATATAAAATCCTGCATCACTTACTACTGTTTGAATTTCACACAAAACCAAAACCACACACTTTTTTTTTAATTGTAGCACGTTTAAAACATGGCAAAATCATAAAATCCAATCAGTTCTATGTGATGAAGTTGAATAGTTGATATTACATTACAGGGTGAGGAGGAGAAACAAGGAAAGATATATTACAGGAACATATTTAGGAAATTAGAGGTCTTGACTCTTGGTTTTGTACCTTTCCAAATTTTCACCAGAAGGGTAAAAAAACCAATCATGCCAGCAATATAAAATTAGAAAGCTTTGGTTAGTAAGCTCTGCATTTAACCAGCTGATTAACACAAGTAACTTTTAGACATTTACACTGCAAAAATCTAGTTGTTATAACTGTGACATCTATTTTTCTATATGTTTATTGTTATTATTACAGCCTGAATTCATTCCACTGCTTATTCAAGTCCATCTTTAAAAAAAAAAAAAAATCACTTTTCTTCTGTGCATCAATTCCTTCATGGTGTTTTAATTCTGACTTCTGTTTCTGACTTTTTTTTTCCCCAATTTAATAACTTTTAAAAATATGGTTAAAATTAGTCAGCAATTTTCTTTCTACAACTGCATACAGTTTTGTGAAAAGATTTGCAGTGCACTTTCTCCCGATGATATTGATACCAAGTTCCACTAACTACTTATATTCATAAAACTGTGGCTTGCTTCACTTGTCTGATAAGTCAGAGATGCCAATTATCATCAGCTTTTGAGAAGTAATTCTGGGTTTAATTTATAACATCAAGAACAACATTCTCTGGAGTTCTTCTAAGCATACAATACACTTTATCTAATAGAAAAAAAAGCACAGTGCTGAAAGCTTTCTACTGAAACTACAGGAAAGATGTCCATCTTACTCCTCTAAAGATTTAAAGAAAGAATTTTTCATTTGTCATAAATAATCTAGGTAGCATGAAGTATGGATCTGCTACAAGATTGCCTCCCTCACCCAAGTAATTAGATACTGGACAGTAAATATTTTATTTTCTTTCCTCACAGAATTACAGAATCACAGAATGGTTGGGTTTGGCAGGGACTTATGGAGATCATCTAGTCCAACCCTGCTGTTAGAGCAGGGTCCACAAGAGCATGCTGCACAGGATTGTGTCCAGGTTTGGGTATCTGCAGAGAAGGAGACATTATCATCTCTCTAGACAGCTTGTTCTGATGTTCAGTCACCCTCAAAACAAACAAGTTTTCCATCTCATTCAGACAGAATTTCCTGTGTTCCGTTTGAGCACGATAACTCTTGTCCTGTTGCTGTGCATCATTGAAAACAGGCCTCATCCTTTTTACACGTTCCTCTAAAATATTTGCATGCATTGATAAGATCCCTTCAAAATAATTTCTTCTACAGGGTAAACAGGCCCAGCTCCCTCAGACTTTCTTCATAAAAGAGATGGACCTTATCCACCTTTCTCATTGCATTAATATTCACAAGACCTCCTCAAGTTTAACTTATCTGTAGTTTTATATATATTCTACCATTTACAAAATTTACCTGTCAATCACTGCCCAGGGTCTATTTGAACTTCCTATTTGACAAGCAAGCTCTCTCTTCTTTCGAAGGATGTATGACTTTTATTTTCACTCTCATGATAAAAAATTGACATAAAGATCTTTAGTGATTCTGTGGCCCATTTGGGAGCCAAGCCACTGAATCACAAATCAAGTTGGAAAAAACCCCAAGATCATCGAGTCCAACTTGTGACCGACCAAATACCTCCATGTCAACTAAATGTACTAAATGCACTAAATTAATTTACACCACAACTCATGGCACTAAATTTCCTTAAAGATCTCCAGGGACGGTAACTCCACCAATTACTCATTGAGTAGTGAGTACCTCCACTCTCACTCTTTCTTGTAGCTATTTAGTTATATTACAGAAGATGGATCATCTTCTTAAGCAGTCTGGGGTTTTCTATACTGCTGAAGTTAAGTCAGGCTTCTGTTGAATAGTGGATATGACTTTCCTTTCATCAGGGTGTTGTTGGCACCTGAAACCAGGTCTTGGATGAGTGTTCAGATATTGAATAAAAGGGCACAGCAATGGAAATAGTGCCAATTTTGCCATCTGCCTGTTGTAAAATAAAGTCCTCTGCACCTGGTTCCAAAAAGGCACAAAACAAAATGAGAAAAGATATATTTCTGTAGCATAAACTCTGAAGAGCAGGAAAAATTAACGTCTGCTTTGGTCCTCAGCAATTTTTCTGGCTACTTCAGGCATCTTCCATTCAATATGGCCTTTCTGGCAATTCAATTTTTCTAATGTATTTACATGCTTCTGGGCTTTAAACGTGGAGTTAGCCTGTATAAATAGACGTAGTGGATTACATTTAGGAGGCAAGTATCTAAATGCAAAGAGTATTTTTATCTCTTTCCAGAATCCAAAATACCTTGTCATGGTTAGCTTTAAATTTTAACTCTATACTGGAAATGACAGAGAAGCTAAAATACGAGAGATCAGCTCCTCACTGGTTTACTGTGCTTGCAATCAGAAATTTTGGTTTGGAGGATTGACACTGGCTGAATGCTAAGCGTCCACCAGACTCTGCTTGGGAAAATTAATTTCATTTGTTGTCAAATACCTTCCTCTGACCTCTCCCTTCTTCTTGGGCTTTTCTTTCAAATTCCCTACAACACTGGCCCAGCAGCACATGAGAAAAGCAACTGGGGTTGCAGTCAGTTAATCACATTTTGTGTCCTTAGCAGGAGGATTCCTCTCACTATTCCTCCAGCATGGGGTCCCTCCCATGCGAGAGAATCTTCTACAAACTTCTCCAGCATGAGTCCTTTCCACAGGCTGCAGTTCTTCACAAGCTGCTTCAGCATGAGTTCCCTCTATGGGGTGCAGTTCTTTAGGAACACGCTGCTCCAATGTGGTTCCCCACAAGTCCTGCCAGGAGCTTGCTGCAGTGTGAGCTCCTCTCTCCATGGGCCTACAGACCTTGCCAGGAGCCTCTGAGGGTCACAGCCTCCTTTGGACATATACATCTGCTCCACTGTGGCCTCCTCTATGGGTATCTGCTCCATTATTAACCTCCAAGCCCATAGTGTTCATGATGGGCTGCAGGAGATTGTCTGCTCTGAGACCTGGAGCCCCTTCCTTCTTCCCTGGTACTGATATCTGCAGAATTGTCTCCCTCACATATCCTCACTACTTTATGGGGCTGCAAGAGCTTTTGTGCAAGCTTGTTTTTGTTGTGGTGTTTCCCCCCTCCTTCTTAAGAAGTTCTCAGAAGTTCTGCTACCACAGTGGCTGATGGATTCAGCCTAGACCAATGGTCGGTGTTGCTTGGAGCTGGGTGGTATTGGCTCTGTTGGACACAGGACAGGCTTCTAGCAACTTCTCACAGAAGTCACCCCTTTAGTCCCCCTGCTACCTAAATCTTGCCATGCACAGCCAATATATATAATAATTTTTCCTAAGTTATTCATGTGTTATAATTATTTGTTCAGCTTTTGACATCATCCATCATCCTTCAATTAAATAGTGAAATGGTTCCGGTTTATTTTTTTTGTCTTTTTTTTTTTTTTTGGGGTGGGGGGTTTGGTTTTCTTTGTTTTATTTCTTCAGCAAAAGGATGAACTGACAATTTAATCAAAAAGTAAAGAATGTATTTGAGCTGGCCTTGATTTAGTTTTACTGAGGGCATGTTTAACAAGGTTGCAAAGGCCATGTGATACTGCAGATTTTGGCTTTGGATGAGAATATTTCTACTAAAAATACTAATTTAATCAAGAAAGAAGTAAAAATTTCTCAGAAGAACAGAAAATGGAAACTCAGGATAAAGTGATAACAGAACATTTTAATCTACTGTAAAAAAAACCACTTCCTGAATTTCTGTACAATAGATTGTTAATCTAAAGGATCTGTAACAACAAACCCTTTGCATATAGTCATTTAGTTTTCAGCCTCACTATTTTATAGAATTAATATTTCTATGCTAATCTGATATCTATATCAATCTAGAAAATGATGGGCAATCACTTAGATTCAGGAATTTTTTAGTTTTACAGCACATAGGTATAAGAAAGGATCACAGCTATCTGTAATAGAACACATAAATCTAACTCAGGTGAAAAGGGCCAGAAAATAAATCAGAATGGATTTATATTTTCTCCCAGTGGAGTAGATACTGTGGCAGAATCAACAGTCATTTACACACAATTCTAGAGGATTTGCAAGCAAGACATTTAGGGTAGAGTGTGAGAAAGCAAGACATGAAGGTTTATGAGCTCATCAATTGCAGTGAATGAGAATCTACAAAAAATAATCCGATTTCAGATTGCTTCTTTGTTTTTCCTTCATGTATAACTTTTGTTGATTTTTTGACCGCAGGAATTAAGTGTCACAGAGGTTAATTCAGGTGAATTAGGCTTGTGTTATTTAATAATTTTTAACAGGATGCAGGAAGGGAGTTAGGTATGCATTAATTTAGGAACCTGTTCCAAGAATATAAACAGCCACAGAAAAATGAAAAAAAGAAAAAAAAATATTTTACACACTGAGTCTGTCTGTTTTTCACTAATCAAGCTCCTTTGTACTAATATTTACCTCCTTATTATTGCAAGTAAATGCATGTTTTCATCCATACATATTTATTAATATGCCAGTTAAGAAACTAGAGGTAATTTGAATGGGAATGTTTAGAAGACTGAAAAATCAGACTAGTTGATATCTAAATTTAATTGAATTAATTCCTAAGCAACACACTTTCAGTTTCGTAGTTCATGCTTCTATTGAATATCCTCAGTACCAGTAAAAAAAAAAAAAATTACACTTCAGGAATCATATGCTATTCTAGATGTAATAACAAAACACCCCACAGCTGATACCATTTACTGAGCATTTTTGACTGCAGTCCTTGTTGGGTCTTAGTCTCCAGTCACGGTGGTCATGTGTGTCATGTCTCTGATGAGAAAAATCAGAACTGAAGCAGCATTGTATTCTCTGTCTTTCTTCTTAATGGTTGGTGGGTTTATGCCATTTCTCCCTTACCTATTATTGTCAATTTGCCACGTCATTTTATTAAGTTTGAAATAGAGAACAAAAATGTGCATATATGTATATACATGCATGTATCTATATGTTTTTCATTATGATAATTATCTGGATCTATACATGCATTCCAACTGCCATGACTTGACCCTTAGCAGTAGAGTAACTACTGGAGACTTTATCTTTTATTCCAATATATTTCAGAAGTACTTCTTTTATCTGTGTTAGCAGGAAATGGAATGGCTTTCCAGATAGTGTCTTTGACTGTAGATTTTCTTTCTACTTTGAAGCTGAGAAAGACTGAATACCTCAAAGTTGATAAAGGCAACTAGGACCAAAAACTAGAAAAGGATATCTAAGAACTTCCTTATATTTTTGATCAATACAGTTGTTACTAGAGATAATACTTCTCCCAAATATTTCAAAAGAACAGTGAAAAAAGTTTAGTCTATGGTTTTTATTTTAGAGAAATCTCTGTCTTATATGTAGGCTTATGGAAATTAAAAAATTGTCCAAATATGTATTCTGCAATTTTATGATTTTTTTAATTGAAAAAATAAACAATAGTAGTACACAAAATTGTGAATAAACTGAAAATTTTCCACAAGCAAATGAAAAGCATTAAGATCATATTGTCAGTATGCAAAATCCCACTCTTCTCAAACTAAGGATGAACAGAGAGTTTCCAGATGAAATTTATAGAATTGGTGGAGATATTTACAAGCAGTGCTTCTCAAGCTCAGAACATCAATCCTTCTCATGTATTACTAGGAGGAGTTTTAAAAATAAGCTTTTTGGATAAGAATTCATGTCAGGAAGTCTGATTTGAAACACTTTTCTATCTTACTTCTATTTTCCACTTTTAAAAGAAGTCCATGAGATATTTTGATTTGCAAATGTAAGTGTTCCACAGATAAGTTGTTGACCTCTGTACACTGTGCTCTTATGTCACACATTGCTACCCATCACACACCACAATCTGCCCTTTATCTGAACCAAAGTCATGTATTATAATGAGCTCAGAGCTACCTATGGAGAAGTACAGGAACAAAAGAGATATTGGTTTCAGCAATCTTTCTTTAAAGAGAGAGACAATTTTTGTGTTTGCAATTAATTATTTTCATCTCTCTATTTGCATGTATTTCTAAGACTTTACTGTGATAGCAGATAAAACTTTACAAAATAACTTTGACGCTCACTTAACATTTGGTCAGTCCATGTATCAGAAGATGCATAAATTTGGAATATTAGGTACACTATGTAAAAACAGTCCATCCTTTATACTGGAGATATAGGTGATGTTTCTTTTATCTGTTATCTGTCAACATTGAACTTACTGTAAGAGTAATCAATTAAAACATGGTATTTAGAGGTCTAATACTGTAACTCACCTAGAAAATGAAAAAGTATAACAAAGACTTTCATGAATACCTAGACTAATTTGACTTTTTTATATTTTTTGAGGTACCTCAAGAGATTTTTTTTGGGGGGTGTGATGGGGAAAGGAATCATTAATAGATACATGCCAACTCAGAGAATCAAACTATTCAAATGTTCAAATTTGTCCTTTTTGAAATTTTCAATTGATTATTACAAGAAGTATCACAATTATTTTGGGAAGGTGGTTTTTTCTCTTCAATGGCCTTTTGAAGCATTTGTGTACAACTTTCCTGTTCATTCGACTTTTTTTTAACTTTTCTAAATCTTTTTCCCCCCCAGACAGACATCCTTTTCACTAATTTTTTCTTGTTGATAGTTAAGCTTGAGTCACATCCTTTCTTTCTGACAGTGGTTTCTTTGTGAAATTCTATAAATTTTGGGTTAAACAAAAGGGGTCTCTGCTCCGAAATTAATTAGGCACCAGTTTGGTAGGCATCAAAGAATTTGACCATAAGACTAAAATCTGTTCTGTTGACACATTTCTGTAACTTTATTTGGTGGAAAGCAGATCTCTAAAAGGGTGTTGTCTGTGTTTAGACCTTAGAAAACCACAAACACATCTGTATGCATATATGTGTCCGTGTATGTGTGCATAAGTAAATGCATATGCTAGGAAGGAGACAGAAGAAGTTATTCGGCTTCCAGCTATGATGAACATTACAAGCCATGTAAAGCTTCACTATACTCATGTTTCAAGACACTTCTTTTCTCTGTAACATGTACTGAAAATTCTAGCCAAAGATTTTAACATAAAATATGATTCTTACTGTCACTTTACTTAATTTCTGCCTTAATGAATCAAGACCTAATTGTTTCCAAGATTCTTTGTGAGCATTCAGCCTTTCTGCAGCATGTCTTTTGTCTGAATGACACCATTAAATATGAAGATTCAAAAATTTAACAGGATATGGCCATGTCAAAGACAGTTGCCCCTATGTGGCATGTAAGACACTTATTTCTTTCAATTATGTCCTTAAAATGTAAGAAAATAAGGTTTTCTCTAATTTCATTGCTATTTAGCAAATGTATCTGTTTATATCATATAATTACATCAGTGTATGTGGTAAACTTTTCATTATCATTGAAGTTTTCTGTTGGTCAGTTGGAACAACACAATTTCAACATTTCTATAAAAAAGAATTGAGTCTGATTTCTGTTAGGCCCAGAAAATGTTGATCCAACTATGTTCAAACTAATTGCCTGCTCTGTGTTTGGACCTGCTAGATTGGAGAACGAGTGAGAGGGGGGTAAAGATGAAAGCAGCTTCCTCATTTTCAAAACCAGATTTGAGAACCTTTCTCCTTGTACTGACAATCTGATGTGTTTTTAAATTATTATTTTCAGGTAACAAACTATTGATTTCTGGAAGTGATGAGTAAATGGCTGTCCTAGGCATGCAGATCAGCACAAGAGCAGTGGGTCCAAGTAGCAATTGATTTTCATATTAACAGTGAATGTAATGCATCCTACACGAGTTAGACTTGAGCAAGAACAGCCACTTTCAGGGAAAAGCCTGACATATGGATCTCTCACTCAGGCAAATGCCTTCAAGAGCTGCTGAGTTAGACACCAACACACAGACAGAATCAGAATTTAAGATTTATCCCTGTCTGCAGAGCATCCTTATATAGATGCTAGGGCATGAATATATTTATATAGTCATAAAAATCCAGGAAGGTTTAGAAAAAAGAGTTTATAGGTCAACTAAATTACAGAAATGTAGTGTACAAAGTGCTGTAAATGCATTGTTTTACTGTGGAAGTAAACAATACTTTCATCTCATGGGAAGAACTACTTGAAAATAGATAAAGGTGAGCAAAAGAGTGGTTGGCCTCTTTGAGGAGAATATGCACAAAATTATTAGGAAATTGTCTTAAGTGGTGTCATCCTGTGAAGGATAAAAGGAACAGAAAGTGAGGCTCCTATAAGTTGAGGGTTTATAGATGTACTTTTGAGACTTTAACCAAAGTGAATCATAAATCCCTGTTATGAATATTATCTTTACTATATGAATAGTTTTAGCACTGACACAACATAAATAAATATAGTACAAAAATATTCATGACAATTTTAAATTTTAAAGCCAAAGCAAAACCTTTGCTAATAGGCAGAGTGGATACTATCTGTAAATGCATCTAGAATATTTTTTCTGGAATCAGAAATGAATGAGCATTACACAAAAAATATGTTCATAAATCTTTTTTTACTCTTTGATTCTGAAAGACTTGCTTCTGCATTTTAAAAAATATAGCTTATGTTTATACAGCACCCTTTGAAGATGAAGACTTCTCTTGCAGCCATGTAGGTGGAAGTGAGCATTATGATGCAGTGTAAGCTGCAAAATATTTTCATTATAATGAGTTATTTCTCTTGTTCTTTGTTTACCTCTGCTGAAATTTGGAACTCTAAGCTGTTTTTAATGCTAATTTCCTTATAAAATCTCCTGATTTATCCTACATCAGTTCTTTTTTTTTTGCCTTCCCAGTCCTGGGGAAATAGAGGGAAATTGTATAGAACTAGAAATTGTGAACTCATGAAGCACTAGGATATTAATGTCATTTAGCTATTTACTTCACTGGCAAATCTGTGACCTCAAATAAATGTATCTAATAAGCATTTTATAAAATCCCTTTTTCAGAGTGTAGTCCTTTTCTTCCATTAGGAATTAACATCTTATTTTAAATGTACCCTTTGAACACAAGAAGGAAAAAGAGTAGATGATAGTGGCCATAGCACTAGTATTTAGTTATACTGATTAGTTATGTGCAAAATTTAGTCTAAAAAAATAATTTATAAATAATTAAAATCATAAGCCCAACGCAGCTGGTTTTATTATTAAAAGTTGATAGCTTTTATGTGAGCATTGCAGTGGAAGGAGCACAGGTAAAGATGTGAGGATTCTTGGCACAGGCAAACCTAGTTCTGGCAAGTCATTTCATGTATCTGGGTTGTGAGAAACTGAAATGGTGAGTGGCTTAAATATTGGTAAAATCACGGAATTTTGCCCACTATAGCAAACTGCAAAGAAGCAGCTGTTCACCTATGACCACTGAAGTCCTGAAACAGGCCAACTAACTGGAATTTGGACTGTGACAGGAACTTGAGATAAAACAGGTACTATTGTCCAGTCATCCCAGGTCTGGGGAGAAGAACATATCCATGGGTGATCCTGGAAGAGAGATTGGAATGCTGATGGCCTAAATATTCAGGGATCAAGCTGCTGATGTGCAAAGAAACTGCACAGGTGCAGAGGGTGAGCATAGCCCCACCTCAGGCTACAGCTGATGTTGACTGAGATAAGGAAAGAGGCAAATCCTGTGAGGCTGGTGCTGTCTTTTTATCTTTACACTCAGCTGTGGTAACTCTCCTGCTAGGACATACTGGGACATTCACAGGGAGCTGGTGGTATTAATGTCTGCTGACTGACCATAATAAACTCAACTGCACGGACCTAATAGGCTGCTGTAAGGACTTAGACCATCAAGGACTCCTAAAAGTATCTGTGCCTTACAGCATTACATCACCCAGAGTAAAACTCTCTGCCTCATGGGGGAAGTGGGTGTTTCCACCTGAACCTGGGAGTACATCATTCATGAAATTGTTGAATTTTTCTGCTACTGATGGAATTGAAATTGCTACAACCAAGACTTGCCACTGGATGCTAGGGGTGATGACTGCATGACTTTGAATGTTTATCTTTTCTCTGTCTTTCCCTTATATGTTTTCCTATATTACTATAGAAAATAAACCACAAAATGGTTGTGTATTTCCTTTGCAACCAATTCTAAAACAAACCCTATATATATGTACATATATATATATTTGCAAACATTTGATCATTCGGTGTTGCTTCACTTTAATCTGCCCCAAGGGATCTATTAAGAAGATGTTAAGTTATCCTCATCTTCTGGTTCTGGTTACAACACTGGTCTGTGGGGGAAAAAAGAATTGCAAACCATCAGAAATGGGTGATAACAAAGAACATTGACTGAAATACGATTGCTAGCTAAAGTTTGCACTTATAAATTATTGACTTTCCTACTATAACTTAACAAAGGGTAAACACATAATGTCTCCTACCTGCCTATACCATTACAAGTGGGTATGCCATCCCCAAATCATTTCAGCTTTAATAATCTTTCTGAGTAGCAGCACATTCTCTTCAGACCCCACAAGCTGTCAAGAAGATCTTTGATTATCTCAGAGGTTGTCTTCAGGACTATGCTAGGATGCTCCTTCACCTAACCACATTCTCCAGAGCTTTCCCAGTCCTTGGTAGCTTTCCAAGGAAAGGACGTGTCTTCCCCCAATTTTCATGTACCTCTTCAAGAAGTATGAATGCATATAAATACCTCAAAGTATAAATATATTTGAGTATAAATACAGTACTTTCACGAATATAAGCCGCACCATTTTAACTAAAGTTTTGCTCCCACACCGGAAATGCGACTTACATTCAGGGGCGGCTAATATGTGAATAATTTTTTGACATTTCCAACCCCTGAAGTGGAAACCGAGGTGCCTAGTCGAGCAACCTGCCAGTAAGAGCCGGCATTTCGCAATTGTTACAAATTGTTACTCTGTTGTGCCAGGGGTGGAGCTGGCTCCCTGCAGGCAGCACGGGGGGCAGGGGAGGTTCCTCCTTCCCTCCTCTGCCACAGCCCGAGGGAGAGAAGAGGGGGCCCCGTGCTACCATCGCCTCGGCCCATGGGGTAAGCAGGGGACTCCTGCCCCCGCCTGCCGTGGCAGGAGCAGGCAGGCTGCATCCCCGTCCGCTGCTGCCACAGGAGCAGGGGTGGCTCCATTCCTGCCCCCCGTTGCTGCCACAGGAGCAGGGGTGGCTCCATCCCCGCTGCCGCCGCCCTGGGAGCAGGGGTGGCTCTGTCCCTGCCCGCCGCCGCCGCGGGAGCGGTGGGGGTGGCTCCGTCCTGGCCCCGTCAGCAGCCCCGAGCGGGCCGAGCCTGCACAGCCTTAGCCGAGCCAGTAAACCCCTCGCCATGCCACTGTTACTGATTCTGTTACTATTTGGCAACTTTGTTGCACGCAGGTCCTCGCTATGAAGGACAGAGCGGCTTATATTCGGGTGTGGCTTATTTAAGGACAAAAACCAAAATGTTTGCCAACACCCAGAGATGCAGCTTATAGTCCGTGCGGCTTATATTCGTGAAATTACTGTACTCAAAGCCTTATCACGATGACAAACCAGAGATATAAAACATTTCTGAACAGCTCAGATTGAATTTAATTTTTAATATACTTGCATTGTTACTGCTGCAGGACTTAATCCTGAGTGTGCAGGTTTATGAAGAGAAAATCTGACTACTTATTCATGTCATAGATCTATAGATGTTACTGCCTATCATATATACTTTCCATTATTTTCCTCAATGTTCTTTGGTATGCCTTTCCATTTCGGTTGCTTTGACCGAATAGTGAACTTAAAATAAATCCATCATGGAAAAAAACATTATGAAATTTGCACTGTGGAAGTTCTGGTTATAAAAATAGGAGTGATGATAGTAACATAAGAAAGATTATAATTATCATGTAAATATGACAGGGTTGTTCAGAATCAGAAAAAAATACTTTAGTATTGTGATCATTTCTCACCTGCTTGGCTTCTTATATATATAATGATTATGTTTTTTTCTCCTTACTTTTAAAAGTGATGTTAAATATTGACAATGGACTATATCCAAAGGCAGGAAAGTAAAGAGCAGCATCTGATAAATGCAACCTTCAGGTGAGATCCATAGAGACTAATTCAACATTCTCATTGAGTAATGCTCCAAGAAAGGCAGGGTTAGACCTCTGTGCTCCCCACACAATCATTTAGAAGCATCTGTCGCTTCCGAAGTGCAATCCAAAAAGATGAATATACTGGGAAAGGGCTGACCTAGCATTAATCAATAGGAAAGGCCAAGTGCAGGGCTATCTATATCAATACTGTTGAATGCAATTTTGGAACTTAAAGGCTGGCTTCTTTGAAAGTTTATGCCACTTTCAGGATGAATATGCTCATCCCCTTGGAACATACTGCTGAAGTAATTCTCTGTAAGTGCATATATTGAGTAGGATTTTAAGTTTTCCAGGAGGTATCACTTCTGTAGTGCTCAAATGTCATTTAATGAAGACTAGTTATAGGCCTGTCTCCTTTTAAAAGGAACCAAACCATTTTTCTAGAGGGTTCCCTAAATAATAGGTTATCAAGTAACCATTGAGAGTTCATTTATCATGGAAACAGAAGAGAAATATCCAGGCAGAGGCTGAAATCTGTTTAAAAAAAAACTAAGAAAGGACAAACCTAAGTTCTGTTTCCAAGTTTCTTTCTTGATTTTTAGTTTTTTATTTGGTCAGGGTGTTTTTCATTTAAAAAAAAGAGATTGTAAGAAGAAGGAGAAATACTGTTATAAATCACTTTGGTTTGAAAAGGTCAAGAGACAAGAGCTCCCCATTTTCTAGGTGATGACTCTAATTCCCAGACTAATACCAAAGTCAGCTCTTTTTTGTCAAGCTTGTTCTTGCCCCCCATTATGTTGTTGAACACACCTTCATGGTAGGCTCGGGTGTGTTGGTTTAAATTAGGGACAATTCATTTCTGCACACAGACAGGGGCACTAAATAAGGTGAAAGCAATATAAGTTTAACCACTGTAATGTGGATTATTGCCTTGGATTCAGTGTCCAAAAAACTTGCCAAGTTAGGCAAATAGTGATGTTTCAGAGATGTTTCCTTTAAATTCCAGAGATCTGAAAAGTGAGATAAGTTGTTTGAATGGTGACATCAGAGAATTGTGCTGCTATTCACAGAAGTCTACACGGGCTTGAAATGGACCAACAGGAATTTAATGAAATTCAACAAAAGGAAAAGAAAAATGTTGCACCTGTGAAGCAATATACCTGTGCACCAATAGACACATTAGATTACCCATAAAGCAGATCTGTAGAGATGAGACTTGGGGTCCTGGTGGACAACAAGGTGACCTTGATCCAGAAATGCCCCGTGAGGAAAAGAAGGCTGACAGTCTCCTAGGCTGCTGCCAGCAATTGAAGATAACCCTCCTTCTCTGCTCAGCTCTGATGAAACACATCTGGAGTGCTGTGCCATTTCTGGACTTCCCAGCACAAGAAAGATAGGGACTTTTATGGAGATCTTGCAGTGGAGTGCCACAGACATGATCGAGGCACTGGAGTGGCCACAAATTAAAAAAATCTTCATCTAAGAAAGGTTTGTTTTTTTTTTTTTTTTTTTTTTTTTGGTCTTACTGCGAGATTGGTAAAATACTGGCGCAGGTTGACTAGAATTGAGGAGACTCTGTTATGGATACATTCAAAGCATTCAAAGCCTGTTGAAACATGGTCTGAGGAAACCTATTATAGCTGACCCCTCCTGTGCAGGCTGGTTGTTTAGGTGCTCTCACTTTCCACAAAAATGACACTGTAATTTCAAAATTATTTTGTAATTCTATTGCCTTTTCCATTAACTGAGTATTTCATAACTATCAGTAATTTAGTAAATCAGCACTTATTTCTGCAGATGTAAAAGCTGAGGCATTTTAAACAGCTTTCTGAAGAATGTGCACCCACGTATACCACAGCACAGATGAAATTCACATGCTGATTCACAGTACAGTTGCCTTACCTAGTCTTAGCTGCAGAATGTCCATTCAGTAAGCACAGGTTTACACAATCCTGATGCATTGTCTTAATAAAAATCAGAATAAAAAGCTTTGCATCTGCTTTCTGAACATTACAGTTACCTTTATTTGTCTAGATAAACATTTTCTTCTATTTCTTCTGAAATCCCAAAGTAGAAATTCCTTTTTATCTAAACAGACATTCATTAAATAGGAAGCAGTTCACATTATGGGAATGTTTTATAAAGTTTACATAGGGAAAATGATTAATGGAATTCTTCAAAAATGAACTTTATTACTACTTTGGGATTCCAAGAATTGGTGTTCTTTAACAAATTAAATGAAAAAAATTATGATCTTTGCACAACTTGTTTTATGCTCTCTGATTCATTTCTTGTAAGACTTACTCTTAATAAAATCTTGAAAAATTTTGTTTGGTGGTGTAAGAGACTGAAATGTTATGGTTAATTGCCTAAACATAGTTATGAAGGACAGTTTGCCCATTATGGCAAAACTTTTAAAGAATCTATGAGCACCAAAGCCCACCCTCCCTGAATATGCCACCTCACCAGAACTCTGGACTGTGAGTTAAACTGCCCCAGGGAACCTGAGGAAAAGTGACTTGAAAAGTGACTCTATTGTCCAATTATCTCAGGTCTAGGGAAAGGTATGCAAGGCTGAGGGAGAAAAATGTATCTACAAGGAAGCCAAATCTAGCAGCTGTCCTAAAAATCATCCCCAGCTGGCTTCAGGGTAGGGAAGCCAGAGACTCCTCTGCAGAGGCCAGGCTTGCACACACTTTTCTGCAACCAAGGGCAAAGGAGAAGACTTCTGGGGTGTGAGACACTGAACACCCATCCTCCCTTACACAAACTGGCTCACCTGTAAACCCATCCCAACCCCAGGAAGGCAGGCACACCTGACATTCCTGTGGGAAGCAGCTGAGGAGGTGTCACAATCCATCCATAACCCCCCAAAGATCCCTCAAAGTGTCTCTAGACTGACTCCCAAGGCCTTGCACCAGCACACCGCAGGGATGCAGAGATGCATCAGATGCAGAGCCTGTTGTGAGAGGCAGTGTCAAACTTCCCTTCTGCCAGGGGAGGCACCTGGGCATTCCCCCTGGCCAGACGAGTTAATCCATTGAACTCTGTGTTTTTTTGGGACCCTCACCACCAAGATGACCAGAAAAAGAAAATCAACAGGATGCTCTTGGGATCCACAGACTGGTGATATTTTCTACTTAGTCTGTCTTTGCCACTGTCTTTCTATCCCCCCTCACCTCTTTTTCCATTCTTTTTTTTTTTCTGTTGTTCTCTACCTCCCATTTATTGTTAAATAAAATCCATACCATTGACTTTGGCATATGGTTTTGTTTACACATTAATTCGGACAGAGGCATCACTAGTAATTTTAATAACTGGATCATAACAGGTGGCTAATACTGTGGACAGTATTTCTTGTTAATTTAAATCAGTGATTCTTTCAAAGTAATTTCTGATCCCTGCTTCTTGTTTCTCAGTGTTTTGTCATACATGACTAAGAAGCATGTTCTTTGACAAGAGCTATTTAGTGTTCCTTGAGTTGGTTTTCCATCTCTGTTGAAAACTTAAATAATTGCTGTGGCAGTTTTTCCAATGTACCTGATAATGAAAGAAGCTGGACATGCTGGCATGGTTTCAGGACAGCAACAAAGCACCTGGGTAAATTTAAATGTGTGACTCTTCCCAGCAGAAAGTGATTATATTATCTGTTTAAAAACATCAGTATGTTTTCCACTGATTTCTCTTAAACAAAATGTAAGTTATTTGTCGGCAACTGCAAGTTATGGTATAGCATCTGTGTTAGGAACACGTATTTGTTATGTGCTACTTCATTTGTCTTTATGTCAGATTAACCTGTGAGGTACCCTGCTGCTAGATGTTTTCAGACTGCTGCACATGCACTGCTTTACCTGTATACATGGCTGCCTGTAGAACTGAGAAAATAGCTTTACAATTTATATGTTAAATGTCTTGAATTTTGACTGGAAGGAATATTTATTCTTTTATTTCCTTAGAAACCAAAATAGACTTCCTCAATTATGCCCTTCAATTTGTAAACAATACATGTAAAATTGTATTCCTAATTTTTTCTTATGTAAGTAAGTGTGCAGAATCACCAAAGTACTAGAATAGAAGTTTCTAGATACTGCTGTTCCAGACTGGTAAATAGAGCAGTGACTGCTGGAAGTTTTCTTTAAACAACATCTCTAGGCTGGCTTAAACATATAATACCTTCAGGGATGTTTTTGCACAGTATGGGATATACAGTGCAGTGAAAAATCTCCATTGTTACAGCTGTGTTTGGAATTCCAGTCCATATCAGTTCCATTAATAAACCTGTTGTCAAGTAAAATAATTGCTGAATTAATTTACTGGATGCTTTTACCAGTTGAAATTTAGAAACACTCTGAAATGAATTATTACTCTTATGGAAATTGTTCTTATGTATTTTTGATAGGAAAAGACTCAGGTAAGATATGCTGGAAAATGTATAGGATGAGGTGATTCCCCAAAATATATTTGTACCTTGTGTTTGTATTCTCAAACACAGAGAGGATTTAGCAAATAAATTCCACTGAAAACTGGATTTCCAGCCGCCAGAATATTCAACCAGATCTATGAACATTTGAAGCTGAATAATTTGCAGAACAATTGTGGAAATTCAGTTCTTAAAATTGAGAATTCACCAGATTGTCCAGCTTCCTGATAAGCAAGCTCAATTGACTTTGAATATTTATTTTGCTGGATGGAGTTGTAGAGAAAATAACTGCAAAGAGATAATACTTTGTTTTGCTTTCTCAAGTGTATGCATCTACATAATTTTTAGATCTTCCTGGAAATGTGTGAAGTGTTATTGACACAGGAACCTATTACTTTAGGTGTCCAAAAAAAAAAAAAAAAGAAAAAAAGAAAAAAAAGAAAAATGGTCTGCAGAGCATGAATTTAGTATATTGTTCAGGGATTCCTGCTTTTCAGGATTTCTGGGAGAAGTGTGACTGGTAGAAATGGGCATGTGTAGGAGACACTGTGTTTGCTGGCCAAGAAGCTCATCTTGAGAGTAAAGGAAGCCCTGGACACAGGACAAACACTGAAATGGAGCAGTTATCCTAGTGCTCCATTTCTGATCTAGGCTATATTAAAACAGGGTGCAACTGAATGTTTACAAGTGCCTTGGAAGAGTTCACACAATGGAAACAATAGCTTCTAGAGGGACATAGACTTTGGCTGAATTTATTGCTTATCATTATGACAGAAAAAAAAAAGAAATGTATAATGCATAGATTAAATTTTATTTCTGCCATATTGCTGAATAAAAGGCAGTTTGTTCTTTTAGAAGATGTCCCCCCTGTGGCCTCACTCAAATAAGAAGAACAAAGCTTTCATTCACAGCATTTGATTAAAAATATAACTTGGATAAAACAGGCCTAGAAATGAGAACATTCCTATGAATACCACCCAATAAATTACCACCCATGGCTAATCTTCTTTACATTATTTTTATTTCACTGCTGAATTATTAAGCAGCAAATTTTCTACTGCTTTGAGCTCTGAAATGGCATTTCTGCAATACTTATGCTCTCTGGTACACTGCATCAATCAAATCTGGCTGCCACAGATTTCAAATAGCTTGTTGGAAAAATGTGGTGATTTAACATGTTGCCTGTATTGAATGCCTTGACAAAACTGCAAAGTAGTAAGAACATTTTCATTAAAAATAATTGTCCACTGTTAGCTTCCTAATGGAGTTTTGGTTAATTAACAGTGATTTACATGTGAAATATTAAAGCAGTTCAAAACAGTCCTTAACCCTCTCCTGTTTTTCATTTACTGTAAACCAAATGAAAACCTGTATATGAAGCTGTTGCTGAATCAAGGATTTTAGCGCTTCCTCTGGTCGATAATAAGAGCTCCTTGTAGCAGTGATCAGAACACTAGCATCAGATTACATGCAGAATGCTTCAAGGTACCATCAATCAAACTCAGATTTATCAAGAGGGATTCCCCATCCTTCAGCCAGGATAATACATGTCCTTCTGCATCATGTGACACAGCTGCAGGCAAGTGGTTGTTGTCTGTGTGTCTCTAATCAACCTCCTCTTTCACAGGAATAGAAAACTTGCAGCTCTGGGTAGGTTACGTGGTATTTTTCTCACCGGGAATAAGTTTTTCTTCTTAATTCTCTATCATCATGGAGAAATGATGGAAAACAGTTTAAATGTAATTCCCTTTGAAAAAATTATTTCTCCTGCTATTAAATATGAAGTAGCTCGGATTTGAATAAAAATCCCAATTAAAATAAGAACAAAGAAATCATGGTTAGATGTCTAGAAATCAGAAGTCAAGTAAATGCAAAAGTTCTGTGTTCGGAAGCATTACAATCCAAATGGAAAATAACAGACCGGCAAATTGCTAATGACAATGCACTAGGACCTGAAGCTATTGTATAGCTGATTTCAAAGAATGAAACTTGTGACTGATGTGAACCTGACGACAGGGCTGAGCACCTTGTGTATGCAGTGCTATTTCAGCAGGCACACTCTTTGGATCAGGTGAACTGGAAGCTATGGGCAAAAGACAGGGCTGGTGAGACAAAAAAGGGGTTGACAGGGCTGCTGGGAGGCTGGCTAGCTGATATATAACCTGCTGCCTGGGAACAGGGTAGCATCAGTGGGATCAGAAGCTTGGACAATTTAAACCCACTCTGCGGCTGCGTGGGGTTGCAGGAGGGGATTGGGGGATGGAGGGAAAGGAGGTCAGATGGCTGCAGGCTGAGCAGGTGCCACCGAGGCCCTTGGCAAGCACGGGCTGCGATGGCTGTTGTGTCAGCAGGACCTGATACCTCGGCTGGGCACAAGGATGCATGGCAGAGCTGCCAGATGAATGAAGCTTGGCAAGCCTGAAGGTGGGGATGGAAATCTGGACCCTCCAGCCAAAAACAGGGAATTTGTCAAGTCCAGTCTGGATACAGAACAGTAAACAGAATTGCAGTTCACCCAATTTTCCTAACTAATCTTGTCTTTACAGCTATTTCATATGTATGCATTGTTGTTGTCTTTTATGTGCTTTATTACTTTTAGTTGAATAAAATACAATAATTTTTACATAGCTGTGAAGATAAAGTTCATGACTTAAATGCGTAGAAGAAAACACAGCTGTAAGCTTCCAAAACATTCTTATTTTGCACAAGAAGCAAACTTTCAATTTCTTTATAAGAAAACTATACATTTTTCCTTTATTAACACCCAACCAAAGGAACAAAAAAAGACTCAAATTTTAAAAACAGTATACATAAAATTAAGTTTCTATTTGCCTACTGTGAATGGAGTCCAACAGAAGGTGAAAACAGGTCTATAACTAAAACCTTGGACAGCCAGCTTC
>PYHW01009979.1:11458780-11475269 GCA_013186435.1 Turdus rufiventris
CCTTGAACTTCAAGTTCAGTGAATTGAAATAGGACACAGTATGTGACAAACTTTTGTGGCAAAATTTTAATACACAATTTAAAACAGTAAGGAATTTACTTTTGGTCATTCCCTGTACTGGAGATGCCTTTTTGCAGCTAAATAGGACTTAGGATTTTACCAAAATATCTGTGAATCTGTAAGGCACCATTTCCAAATTATAATATCATCTGTCTAAGAAACCACATTTTAAAGACTAAAATCTTCCAATCAGTTTATAGTAATTATGATTCAAAAACATGATGCAATGTACAAAATAACCAGAAAACAGAAAAATCACAGCTCAAGAAATAATAAATGACATGTAAACATTCAGTGGGTTCTAAAGACTTGATTTACAATTTTTGAAGTCTTATATTTGGTGTTACAATAGTTAGAAGTTCCCTCAACTCTTCTGCTACTGAAGGTCTAGTGATGCCAGAATTGACTGACAAATCAATGTTATTCTGAAGCAAGTTTTTAGGCTTTGAAATATACTGATTATTTTTTTTTCGACAGTAGAACAATGAGAAAACCTTCCTGAAACAGTGTTCTCAGAAAAGTGAAATTTTGTGAAAAATACTGACTGAACCATAAGCTGTTGGATTTGAGAATTTTAAGTGGCCTGGTGTTTAGCTTCAGGCCAGGGGACACTCTTCCTGGTCCAGAATTTTAAACTGAATACAGTAATTTCACGACTACAAGGTGCACCCTTTTGACTAAAATTTTCCCCCGAAACCGGAAATGCGCCTTATAGTCCAGTGCGCCTTATATGACCTACAAAGTTCAGAAATTTGCCTACCCGGAAGTGAAAGCTGTGAGCCAAGCCATGAGGTGGGGCGGGACCGGGCAGCCCCAGGCCAGCTGGAGCTGTGCAGGGTGGGAGGGAGTGGGTGGCCCCGCCCCGCGCCGAGGGCAGCCTAGCTGAGGACAGCCCTGAGCCAGCCTGAACTGCAGCAACCCTGAGGTGTGAGCCGTGACCGCCCTGAACCGCGGCCACCCCAAGCCCCGCCTTGCCAGCTGGGGGTGGGCAGGAGTGCCGAGGCCCCGCGCATAGGGAGGACACTTGGGGCTGCATTTAAAAGCTACACCGATCTTTGAAAAATGTTTGCAAATTGAGCACATACCAGTAATTTGTTACTTTGTTGCATGCTGCGTGGCTCCTCGCTGCAAAAAAAAAAGTGCATCCTATAGTCCGGTGCGCCTTATATGATCTACAAAGTTGCAAAATTTGCCAACTCCCATGGGGTGTGCCTTATAGTCCAGTGCACCTTGTGTTCGTGAAATTACTGTACTCATATTTCAGTATCTTTCCTGACTTATCTAGGGCAGACCTTCTCATCCCAGACCAGTCTGAATTGGGTAAATAAAATTCTTTGACACAGTACTTTGCCATAGTGGCATTCCATATACAGGGATAGCTAATTTTTATGTGCTCTCTAAAAACCCTTCCTAAGAAAGCATTTTTATACCTTTTGTATTTTATAGAAGGTGTTAAACTTATAAGAAGAAAAAAAAAATAAAAAGAGGAAACTTTAGCAGCTACGTCTACATGGAAGTGCAGATTGTGAGGTTTCCATAGGGTCTGCTGTCAAATTAAACTCTTCTCGCCAATATTCAAGTGAATATATTTATTTGTGTCTTGGGGTGAATCATGGTACATCAAGAAGCTTAGAAGTATTTACAGCATCAGCTGAAAGTAAGCTTCAGACCATAAATAACAAACCCAGCAACAAACATCTTGGTAAAATAATGGCGTATCTTGCAGCTATACAATAATTATGAATATTTTGCAACTACTATAGAAATGTGAATGAATTGCATTTTATTATGGGCTTTGTTTCCTGTAATTGCTCATTCCATCTACATATAAGAAATACCTTCTTGGACTGTTACAGCCAATGAAACAGTTAAATGTTAGGACAAAGAAAAATAAAAATCATTGTTCTGGGCAAAAAATTCTTCACTGGACATTAGGAAAAAATGTTTTCAGTTTTTGAAAGCTATAAGATAGTATTTTTACTTCTTGTGGCTATTAGTACAAAGATATCAAAGAACATTTTTGAGATAAGAAAGAAAAAATATCTGTAAACACAATTCTACTCGGTGCTTATCCTTTTTGTTTTTCATTAGTCCACAGTGAAGAATATGTCAATATGAGAGATGCCCAAAGTAGAAAGTTACTTGAAGAATGTGCCTAACCTCTTATATTAAGTCAATTATATGGTAAGAGTCCTTCTTCATGTCTCATTAATTTGGCAGGGAAGTAGAAAAATTAAGAAGAAATTACTAAGAAAAAAAAGGAAAACTCAATGCTGTTTGAAACTCTTCTGTTTAGTTGTTTCTTTTGTATGTCCCACTCCAATACAGAATGTTATGGGTTTCCATCAGTTGCAGAACAAAACAAAACAAAACAAAACAAAACAAAACAAACAAAAAAAAAATTCTTAATGTTATTCTTTACAAGTTTACCTGAAGTCCTAAAGTATGCAGGAATAAGGGAGCAGAATGTAGTAAAGAAAAAAAAAATAAAAATAATACAAATAATACAGTTTATTTGTCTGGGAAACAAAGCATGAGCATGTAATTTGCACTTGAGACCATACACTAATCTGTAGATATAGAATCATAGAATCGTCAAGGTTTGAAGAGACCTTTAAAATCATCCAGTCCTACTGCCAACCCTGCACTACCACTGTAAATCCTAAGTTACTAAACCAGATCATCCTGCATCAGATCCAGGCACCTCATTAACATCTCCAAGGATAGTGACTCCAGCAACTCCCTGGGCAATCTATACCAGTGCCTGACCTCCTTAACCGTATTTTTTTCATTTTCACCTAATCTGAATCTTCCCTCTCTCACCTTAAGACCAGTTCCTCTGGTCTGTTACTGCAGACATGGCAGAAGGGACTGGCCCCCACCTCACTACAATCTCCTTTCAGGTACTTTTAGAGAGCAGTGACATCCTTCCTGAGCCTCCTCATCTTGAGACTAATCAAACCCAGCTCCCTCAGCCATTCCCATGTGACATGTTTTCTAATCCATTTGTGAGTCACCCTTCTCTGGAATACTCCAGTACCTCCCTTTTAAGTTGAGGGGCCCAGAACTGAAGGTAGCCCTCCAGGTGTGTCCTCACCAGTGGTGAGTACAGGGCACAGTCACTTCCCTGGTGCTGCAGGCTGCACTGCTCCTGATAGAGCCCAAGCTGCCACTGGTCTGCTTGACCACATGAGCACCGCTGGCTCTTTTTGTGCCAGCTGTCAAACAGCACCCCCAAATCCCTTTCTGCCAAACAGCTCTCAAGCCACTCCTCCCCAGCTGGTGGCACTTTATGAGTTGTTGTAACCCAAGTGCAGGACTCAGCACTTTGCCTGATTGAACCTCCTGCCACTGTCCTCAGCCCACTGATCAAGCCTTTCCAGGTCTCTGTAGATCCTTCCTCCCTCCAACAAATCAACACTCTCACCCAACTTGGTGTCATGTGCAAATTTACTGAGGGTGGTCCCGATCCCCACATCCAGATCATCAATAAAGATGTTGTACTGTCCCCAAAACCAGCCCTGGGGAACACCTCCAGTGACCTGACCAACTGGATTTGGCTCCATTAACAACTCTCTGGGCCTGGCCAGCCATCCAGTTTTTTACACAGCAAAGAGTCCATCTATCCAAATTGTGAGCAGCCAGTTTTTCTAGGAAGATGCTGTGGGAGATGATGTCAAATGCTTCACTGGATTCTAGATGGGCCCTATCCACAGCCTTTCCTCATCTACTAAACAGGTCACTTTGTCATTGAAGACCAGATTGGTCAAGCAGGACTTGCCTTTCATAAATCCATGTTGGCTGCACTTGATTCCCTGATTGTTCTGCACATGCTACTTAATTACACTCAGGATGATCTTTTCCATAACCTTGCTCAGAATTGATGTCAGGCTGATAGGCCTGTATTACCCTGGATCACCCTTCCAATCCTTCTTGTAGATGGGTGTTACACTTGCTAATTGCCAGTCACCTAGAACTTCTCCAGTTTACCAGGACTGCTGATAGTTGATTGAGAGTGGTTTGACAAGTTCTTTTGGCACTTCCCTCATTACTCTGGGGTGGCTTCTGTGAGGACCCGTAACTTATGGGTGTCTGATTGGCATAGTAGGTCACTGACCATCTCCTCTGGGATTACAGGGGCTTCACTAAGCTCCCTGTCCCTAAATTCCAGCTCTGAGGGTTGGTTATCCTGGGGATAGTCTTGAGAGTGAAGACTGAGGCAAATGAAATGCCTCAGTCTATGAAATATCACATAGGCTAATTTATTCTAGTTTAAATAAATTCTTTTACAGGAAGAAGTTTCTGAAATGGACAAAGTTTTTTAATTATGTGTACTCTAGTTGCAGTACAAGTTTATAATTTTATAAATGTTAGTCTGGAATCCAGAAAATGTGACTTAATATCTTTCTTTGCCTTTGTGTTGCTGCAAAATCCTGTGAAGTGTCTTTCCCTCCTCTGTGCCTCAATTGCTTACAGAAAGCATTCCTGTTGAAAAGATTTTCTTTAGAACAATCGAGGGAAAACATTTTATTGTATTAAATCCTTCTCTTTGCCACATTCAAAACAATCTTTACAAGTATTTTCTGACCAGTGATTGGAAATAACAATATATTTAAGATGGCTCTATTTAATTCTGTTATAGAAATTACATCTTTGAAACATTCTACTGGACTTCACAAGACTTTCCTTCACTGACAAAACATGTCAGTAAAGGAAATCAGTAAATATTTCATCAGTATTTCATCAGTAAATATTTGCTGAATTCAATCATTCAGCTAAGCCAATTTATGCCACTTTTTGTTCTTAATATTTTAGCTATGAGATTTCACTTGCCCTGAAGCAGTTTTGATGACTAATGGGCTGAACAAATTATTTTTATGGCATATCTTTCTGATTCATACTTTTATATTCTACACTATTAAAACTCCTACTTCAAGTGGTAAATGCTGATACAGTGAAGCACATGTACATATACTTTCACATACATGAATATTTTTTACTATTAGAGTACTCAGTCATGCATTAAATATTTTTTTAATATTCTTTCAGTGGTTAAGAAATAAATTTTAAATTTGTCTTTTGCAGTCTTTTCCCTCTGAAGCCTCAAATAAAACATTTCTATTAACATCTCTAGTATACCTTGTGAATAAAATTTCTAAATATTATATTAGAAATGTAAGATTATTTTTTATGGTTTTATGCACTTTTTCTTCAGTATTATACAATAAATAATTATGCAGTAGAATTTTTTGCTTAATAATGCATGTAGCAGAACATGAACTTTGATTTGATATTAATATTCCCTACAATTTGATAATATTTTTGTAACACAAAGGACAAGAAATAGCAGAATTTCTTTTGGATCTTGTTTCTTTTTTTTTACTCCTATTATTTGACAGCACTCAGAAACATGTGAGTACATATGTCTTGAACATAGAAGAAACTGATTGAGCCTAAATTAACTCTGTGCTGAGGTAATATCATCTTTATGATGATTTATGCCAATATGAGAGATGCCCAAAGTAGAATGCTTCTTGCAGAATGTGCCTAGCCTGTTGTATTAAGGCAATTAGGTGATAAAATGTACCCTTTCTTCAAGTACTCATTTATTTGGCAAAGAAGTAGGAAAGTTACCAAGACACTGCTAAAAAAAAGAGATGGAAAATAAGTAAATTACTGACTAAATTAACTTTCAAAGCAATAATCATTGACTCCCTTAAAATCATCCTCCTTTAAATAAATATTCAGTCTGTGGGTTTTGGGGAAATTTTGGTGGACTTGATGATTTTAGTTTGTTTTTCTTTTGACTTATTTGCTTGTGCTCTTAATGTATTTATATTTCTAAGAAACCTTCAATCTTGTCTTGATATTGGTGTGATTTCTGCTGACATGAAAATAGTAAATCATAATTCTGCACTTCTTTTCATCAGTTTTAATATGAGGGATCAATACCTCAAAGTCATAAATACACATGAGAGTACTCAGTTTCTCTATGAACTTATTCATGCAAAACTGTCTTTAATCAAATCTAAATAAAGAGAAGAAGAGAAACAATATATGCCAATGCAGATCTGTTTGAAAGGCCAAGAACACAATGTGATTTATCATTTGGAAGGTAATGAGAACTTTAAAATTCAAATTAATAATGTGTGAAGAGAATCATGGTAGGAAATATGTAACACTACAAAAAGTTTGTTTGGTTTAGGACACAAACAACTTTTCTAGTTCAGAACAGATATTTGTATGATTCTGAAGAGATATTTGAACCCTGTGAGCTGTATATTGAAAGTAAAAAATTTGAAACTATGAAAAATTTCCTTGGCATACTTGTACTTGAATGGGAGCTTATAATTTACACAAAGCATAACCATATTTTTAATATGCAAAAGGCACATTAATTATTCAAGTGCTAGGGCATCCTTAGAAGAGTCACATTGCTATGTGTCAAAGTAAGAACTATTTTTAGGAACACTGTTTCAATTTGAGAGTAAACACATTTTTTTTCCCAATTTAACCAAGTATTTAATAGTTTAGACAATAGTTTGGACAAACATTCCAATGAAAAGTAATGTTTTTTATTTCCCTAAAAAATAGGCTGACCTGTAAAATGAGAAGTAATCTTTCTCTTTTATTGCCACTAGATGAGGAGATTTTATCATTTGATTGTGTCTCAAGCATTTCAATTTAATTATTTTTCCTGTGTTCTTGAAGAACCCTGCTGTGTTCCTGCTACTCTACATTTGACACAGCCAATAAATTCTAATTCAACTCACACATTTCTTAAAATTATGTAGATAACAATCCTGAAGTAATCATTATAAGTTTAAAGTAGCATATTAGCCTATAACTATTATCACAATCCTGAACGGAGCAGTGAGTGGGACAGTTTCACTAGAGAAAACTGTGTACATTCTCTTGTACATTCTCAAGAAGTTCCAAAATGTGTGCATGCAGAATCCCCCTTCTACAATTTTTTCAGAAACTTTGTTTTGATTTGTTGATCAAATGGTGCAAAAAACTCATACTTTGTGTTTCCAGTTCAGGAGTCAGGAAATCTCAAAAACAGAAACACAGTAATCATTAGCAAAAAAATTCCTCAAAATTTTCTTTCTGGATGGTATAGATATAGTAAGTGGGTTTTGACTTCTGGTTCATACATGTGTCACACAGTCATGCTCCCTGTAGAAAGCAAGCTCACATCAGCCAAGGCTTCTGGTCCAACAGTGGCCAGCACTCTGAATTCAAGGCAATATGACAGACACTCGCTGTAGCTGGCAAGGTACCTAAGAGTACATAGAATCAAATAATGGCTTGGATTGGATAACCTCAAAGATCTTCTAGTTCCGACCTCCCTGCCATGGGCAAGGACATCTTCCACTCTACCAGGTTGCTCAGGGTGCCATCCAACCTGGCCTTGAGCGCATCCAGGGATGGGGCATCCACAGTTTCTCTGGGCAACCTGTGCCAGTGCCTCACCACCCTCACAGTGAAAAATTTCTTCCTAATATCTGATCTAAACCATTACCCATTGTCTTACCACTACACACCCTTGTAAACATTCCCTCTCCAACCCTCTTCTAGCTCTCTTTTAGGTACTGGAAGGTGCTTCAAGGTCTGCCTGCCAGACTGGACTCAGTTTTAGCATGGCTTTGAATGTGCCCCCATAAGGTCATGGGGAAAAAACACGCTATTTTTTTCACTTCAATGCAATCAATCCTTCATATTTCACTTCTCTGTATAAAATCTGAAGACAGCTTCTTTTGGTCTAAGATTGAAGAAAATATTAGTGAAGAGAGAATAAACTGAAGTCTTCTACCTTCAATTTCCCACCAGAATATTTACCTTTATTTTGTTGCTCTGGTTATAATTCTGAGTGGGAGTATGTGAGACTTATCATTCTGTGAGGATAATTTTTCTAGCTCTAACGAATTTAACTGAAATCTGAGTTTAGCTAAGTGAGACTTCTATATAGAACAATGTTGTCACATGGCAGTCTAGAATTTAGCTTTGTTCTATGAAGTGTCATTTTAATATACTCTTTTAATAATATTTTAGACATCTCAATTATGATTAAGATCATTAATCTTAAATAAAGTTTACTTTATTTTGTTCCCAAAAATAGTTTCAGTCTCATTTATTTTCATAAACATTAAGCCAAATGCAACCTTAGCACTAAATTTAGAATTTCAGTCTCAGTAACCTATAAAACAGAACAAAATAATTTCCTGAAAAAGAAGAAAAAAAGAAGTATGAGGAAGGTGCATACATTGGGACAGATCCTTATTATGTATTTTAAAAATAACCTTATTGTAATGGTATCCAGCTTACCTCCTTTGAAAGTCGTCTGGTTTCTCTCTTGAAAAGTGGAAGATATAAGGTATTTACTGTTTGTAGTTTAGATATCGTACTCCAGGGGAAGGACCTAAAACTATTTAAATTAAAAACTGAGGTTTTGAGAGCTTCTCTGAAAACTCCTAACACACAGTTAATATATAGAAATAATTAATTGTGTAGTAGCTAATAATTACATCTTTAGTCATTGTTTATGTCAAGCCTCGTTACCATGAAAATTGAAATTCATTTAAGATGTGTGAAAACTGTGGGTTTAAATTGCCTTTATTATATTAATAGAAATGGAAGTTCTGTGGTGTTTTCAGTTGTTGTGGTTTCCATTTATTACTTTAGAAATGTATGCTTCAGAGCATCACTGTTACAAATGTTATGTGATTGATATGTAGATTACAAAAATAAGATTATCTCAGCTAAATTTAAATTGAAACAGTAGCATTTAAAAAGAAATTAAGTATGGATAGTTTATAAAAATTTAATTTTCCTTTTTTTCATTTAAACAGTTCAAACCCAGAAGAAATACTGCTGAATTAAATATCTAATTTTTTTTTTTTTACTATCTGTGTTCTAGTAATAGAAGTGCAGATCTTACTTCTAAAATGAGACTTCTGTTTATAGAGCAAGTAGCTACACACATCTGAATATTTTTTCTGATGTGAATTTGACAGGCTGCATAATACTCAGTTTTATCTCAGATTGAGATGGAGTCAAATTTATTTTAAAATATTTATTTTTAGACATTTCAATAAAAAAACAAAGGACAAAAAAATCTTTTAAAGAAAAAAAAATCATTTTCTGGACATTCCTCATTACCACTCTCTATGGTTTCCTGAAATTTTCTGTCTGGTAATGCCCATACGTGGTTCATGCCTGACTGCTGTTCTTCATTTGCAGGGTAAACAAAAAATTTCATTATTTCTTTGTGCAACAAGTTCAAATTGATGTACCCAGCCCACACCTCCAGATAGGCCATGCATTCTTCTCAGTCACCTCCTCCCTTGTTAATATAAAATACATAAGTCTTCTAGATAGCATCCTCAGAACTGTAGAGACTTGGGTTTGAAGGATGGATGTTGTATTCAGGAGATAAGGAATTAGCTAGATGGACACAGCCAGTGACCTGTGGTCAATGGTTCTATATCCAGATGGATGCTGGTGATGAGTGATGTCCCTCAGGGCTCTGTCTGGGGATGGGCACTGTTCAATACCTTCATCAGTGACACAGAGAGTGAAATCGAGGGCTCTCTCTGAAGGTCTGCTGATGACACAAAGCTGAGCAGTTCAGTTGACACAATAGAAGAACATGATGATATGCAAAGGGACCAGGACAAACATGAAAATGGGCCCACAAGAACTTCATGAAGATTAACAAGTCCATGTGAAAGGTGCTGCACCTGGGTCAGGGCAGTCCCAGAAATGAGTACAGACTGGGAGAAGAAGCCATTGAGAGTAGTTCTGTGGAGAAGTACTTCAAGGTTCCTGTAGATAAAGTGCTGAATCTTGAGTCAACAGTGTGAGCTTGCAGCTCAGAAAACCAACCACATTCTGGCCTGCATCAAAAGAGAAGTGACCAGCAGGTCAAGTGGAGTGGCCAGCAGGTCAGCAGGTGAGACTGCCCATCTCCTGTGTCCTCATGAGATCTCATCTGCAGTTCTGCATCCTGGGGTCCTCAGCACAAGAACAATGTTGAGATTATAAGAGGAGTCCAGTAAGGGGATGGAAAGATGATCAGAGGAGTGGAGCACCTCTTATATGAAGATGTCTTCTCTGTATGTGTTAAAGAAGCCAGTTCTTAACCCAACACAGAGTGCTCCTGGCCAAGCCACGGGCTGCCAGCTTTTCCAGGAGTGTGCTGTGGGAGACAGTGTCAAACGCCTTGCTGGTGTTCAGGTACACAACATCCACAGCCTTTCCTGCATCCACCAGGAGTGTCACCTGGTCATAAAAGGAGATCAGGTTGGTCAAACATGACCTAACCCTCCTAAACCCATGCTGGCTGGGTCTGGCCATCCTCTAAGTGCTGCATGATGACACTCAATATAAACTGCTCCATTACTTTACCAGGTGCTGAGGTCAGGCTGACTGACCTGTAATTACCAGGATCCTCCTCCCTACCCTTTTTGTGAATGGGCATCACATTGGCCAGCTAATATGCTAATAAAGAGACAAGGAGGAAATGTTTTTTGTCATAAACATATCCTGTTTCAGAAGTACAAATAAGAATGAATGAGGAAATAATTTCATCTTCTTATATTCTAACTTTGTGATTGTTAGGATAAGAAAGTATGGTTCCTTTTACTCCAGGTTTGTAGACTAGTTCCTAATTTAAAATGCACTATCTTGACTGCTGTAACCAACCAGATGTTCTCCATCTGGTATTTCAAAAGATTCTATGAATATAGTAATGACTACATACATGTAATGCAAACAAAACATAAAAGTTTTTTTGTTATTTTTTTAAAGTAAACTGAATATTAATGTATTTTTTGAGTAAGTACAACAACAATAGGATAAGTGAGTAGAAATGGAAGAAAAACTAATTTAGTTGAGAAACACAGTTTATACTTTAACAAGGAGTATAATTAACCTTTGGGAAGTGTATCTTGAGAGCTAGATGGCTTTACATTAAGTGAAATTCTAACACTGAAATTACTTGAAGATTAGTTGTGTTCTTAAGTACCATACCGTATCTGTATCAGAAATTAGGGTCAGAGTGCAAGAATTAATGAATGTTATTATTTTGTCTGTTTTATGCTGTAGATCAGCATACAAAACATACTTCCACCTGATTCTGAGTAAACACTAAAGTAGATGATGATTTTTTGTAAGTAACTGCAATTCCACTTTTCTGAACTCTCTTTGAAGATTTTTCACTCGTATTTGAAATATTCAAGTTCTATAGAAAGTTGTCACTATCCTGTAGCATCAAACATGCCATGGTTTCAGTTTGGCTTTGTATATAATATTCTTTTAATGAAGTAGATGTAAATTTTGATGTAAACTCAGTCTTAGAAAGCTGTCAGTCTTTCAATGCAAAACATATTTGTCTAGGAGTTTTGCTTTGTTGGTAAAACAGTCCTTGATTCAAAGCCGAGATTCTCTTCTGTGGCTTTTTTAAGCCTTAAGAGCTCTTCAGGGCTTTGACTACTGCATTGAAAACACTGCATACACAAAAAGAACTTGTAGGAGACCATCAGCTTCTGCTAAGTAGTTTGAAAACCAAAGCTTGGAGTAGCTAGTGTTTCACCATTGCCTAAGATCCTTTTCCAGAATATCATCTTTGATTCACTAGTCTTCTCTAAAATAGAAGAGAAATTCCAAATGCTAAATTTAATTTTACTTTTCAAAAGGCTGATCAAACCACAAATTACAAAGATGCATTTGCCTTTGTCAAGGGAATACTTGGTTTAATTTGGTTATATAAAACTAAATACTATTAAATAGAAAGGAAGGAATTTCAATCATGACTACTGGACAATGCTAATTGCAAGAATGATATATTACAAGGACCAATAGTAGCAAAGCACAAGAAGAATTATAATGGAATATATCAGTGTAGAAATATTAGTTCCTTTTCAAAGTCCCTTAGGAGAAATGATTCTACTAGATGTTAGACAAGTACTTTTGGCAGCCTTAATTTTTTTTTTATGGGGAGGAAAAGGGTAAGGGATGAAAACTAGCATGCCTTAAACATTATCTTCATTGTAAAGCTGCACCCAGCTTCTGCTAGTGTTATAATTTATTTGCTTGTTAATTATTGCAAATAAGTTGTCCTAGAGCACATATAAAACCATCACATTTCAAATGCCTTGTTAAGCAAATGATAAAAAAACCCAAATAAAACAGAAAACAGATAAATAATTTGTAATAAGATTATATGTGTGATCTTATTAGCTGAAAAGGACAAGGGAATATTTTATTTTTGTTGTTTATTATCTATATAGTAGCAAATTATAATTAGCACTGGATTCTAAAGACTAGTTTAGTGACTTGTACATTGATGGTGCTTATATGCTGGCCAGGACTGTTACAGGTCAATAATCGCAGTGTTATCAGGTAAAACCATCTTGTTCTCGATTAGTTGGAGCTCTCTGAAACACTTGTAGTTTATTCTTAGGCCTAGTCTTAAAAGAACACCATCTGTTGACAAAGACAAAAAGGAAAAGCTATTGTGCAACAAAAAATAAATTCTTCCTAAGTTTTTTTGGAGAATGGAAGGAAATACCTTAGAAGTTCTGTGACAACATGCAATGGCAATTGTGCTAATTGCAAAAGGGAAGTAATATTGCTAATGTGTTCCTTACAAGATCAGTGGTGCCAGCTTTTCATCTACTCTCTTTAATTATGTCTCAGGTTAATAAACCAAAAGAAATAATAAAGAATCGACAATATTATTTACTTATAATTCCTAAGCATTTTGCTAAAGGATTTTTTTTTCCTTTGGAGAAAGAAAAAATAATATTTTCATCACTTCTGGTTTAGAATCTAGTTTGAATACATACTCAATTTGCTTTTATTTTTAAATTTTGCTTTTATTTCATGGGTGGAAATATGTCAGAATTTATATTATATATTTTGTTTTTATTTGTATTTATTTGTATTTATTTCCTTCAGAACCAGGCTAAAGGTAGAGAGATGAAAAAATGAACAAAATTCTTGCATTTTCAGTGAATCCCCTAGATACTTTGTCATGTGGTGTAGAAGGACTTAGAAGAAACTCTTACTGCTATTCTAGATAAAACTTTAAGAATCTTGACTTTTCTAATTAAAAAAACAAAAAACAAAAAACAAAAAAAAAACTAGTTGCTATGATGCTTGAAGTGTTCAGTGTTTTTTTGGTTTTTTTTACCTGGCCCACAGACTGATCACTTTTCAAAATATATAAAACAATAGAAAATACACAAAGTTCTAGCTGCTGGTTGATGTTTCCACAATCAAGTGAAAGTCCAGAATCCTAGTTGTGACAACCTCTTAATTTCTAAATCACAAGACATAACTTGATTTTGTTTTGGTTTCGTGTGTGTGCGTGTGTTTTGATTTGCTTGTGGTTTTCTCCAAATTTCCTCTAAGTACCCCTGAGAGCTCTATATATTCAAAGAAGAAAACAGATATTCTATACTGGTAATATAAACTGCTACTTGTGTTTATTACATGTGTCTATTGATTTCAAATATTTTCTATAACTATGCTATGAAATGTGACTTAATAGCTGACCAAACCTTAATGCTTTTCCGAACCAGGGCTTTGCTTTTCCAAGAAACTGTATTGTAACTCAATAATAGCACCATATATCAGGCTCTTCTCAAAAACAGATAATTTTTTCCATTCTATTATTTTTAATAGTCTATTTTAAAACCATGACCATTCATACATCTGCTTGTAGCTTTGCCAATCTCTAACCATTTGGCTGATGATTTACATGGAGTGTGCTTCCCTCAGGCTAATTATTTCTAAAGATATTTCAGATAAAATAGTTCAGCTGTTTCCAGGAAGTGCTAGCAAAACTTATTTTGCTTTGCCCATATATATTCATAAGAGACAATTCTGGTTACTTGTCTCCCATTTCTGGATTAGAAGCATAAACAATTCAGATCATTCCATCCACAGTTATGAAACACTATTTTACTTAGATTTTTTTTTTTAATTAAATACCAAGGAAACAGATATGATGCAAAGTGATATAATCACTTCATAAAAACCAGTAAACTTCAAAAAACCTTCCCTTCCCTTCCCTTCCCTTCCCTTCCCTTCCCTTCCATAATTTAGAAGGAATAGAATTATTGAAGTTTTCTCAGCATTTCTTCCAGGACAAAATGCATACTTGGATATCCATATCTGAGAGTAGAATCTATTTTTCAGCTACCTTTACCTAGAATTAAATACACAAAACACAATAAATATTTGAGGAACAATATTTCTGATTATATATTTGTCCTGTATGGCACATCTAGGAGAAATACTTATATTTACTGCACTCTCCCATTGCCACAAGGGTTACTATCTGCTCATGCTTAATATGTTGTATGCCAGGACCCTCAGGCCTGCTTTATGCAAAAGTTCTTCCTAACCAGTTGTTCCTCAGCAGGTATTGTCATATGGGATTGTTTTGTCCCAGTTCTCAGCATTTATCTTTTCAGGAATTCATTAATAGTTTGCCAGAAACTTCTCCAACCTGTTAAGATCACAGCCTTACCCTCCAGCACATCAAATGCTTCCCAGTTTGGTATCATCTATGAGCTTCTAAAAGGTCCCTTCTGTCACATCACCCTGGTCACTACTGAAGGTGTTTAACAGCACCAGCACCCTGAGCAGTGCCAGTGGTAACTGGACATCAGCTCATCTTCCTGCTGCTGGTCACAATCTTATTGTTTAAGATGTGCTGTGAGTCTCCCACGCACCATTCTTTGTTTTACTATCAAAATCACAGCTCTTCACTTTGATTGCAAGGATACCCTGACACTAAATGGAAAGTCTGACATCAGGATAAATAATACCCACAGAATCTTCCTCTTCCATTGAGGCAGTTGTCTCATCAGAGAATCAAAACCACTTGATCAGTCCTGGGGACATAATTTGCTAGAAGGGCAGCAAAATTGATGTACATTACATATATCAAACCCAATTACACATTACGGTAGTTTCCATTGAATAACTAGAAAATACTCTTCTCATATTCCTTTGTAATCTCTATTGTAGTCAGTAATCTCATACAGGGATGTTTCCTTACCTAGAAAATGTGAGTTCAAGACAGTATAAGGAATTTGATTAGAAAAANATAGCTATTACCTGAAAGGAACATTTAAATAGCATTTTGCATATTCAATTGAAATAAAAGAGTCTTAATCCTCATGTGTCTGTACATTTTAGAATGCTAGCAAAAGAGAATTTTTCTTAGTTCATATTTCAAATTTAAGTATCACCTAAAATGCTAATTAATTATAGTCATACCTCATAGAGAATGGATTGTAAATTTAGATACCGTGGGTCCAAAATAAAATGCATTCTCTAGATCCCAATGTTTTTCTGGATTAATATTACTTTTCAGTATTAGTTATTATAAATATTATGCTGCTACATATTATAAATATAATTGCTATTGAATTTTAACTTTTGTAATATTATTTTATTAATATTAGAGTACAAGTGTTTCTGTTTATTAATATGAATATTACTATAAACTGGTTTTGATACTGAGAGACATTTACAGGTATTTTAAGAAGCCTCTAAAATTTGTGAGATATAGGTCTTGTAAGTCTTTTAGTTGAAGTTTGGAAAAAAGAGAAATATCAAAAGAAGAAACAGAAAATTTTCATCAGCAAGAGTCTACAGAAGCAATAAATTCCTTGTAGTGATAAATTCTTCTCGCAGAAGGTTAATCAACTTATCAAATGTACATACAGTGCCCATTACATAGCCAAATGCTTTGCTGAGAGGGTAGCTGGGAGTTCAGGTAATTACCTGCCCCAGGTGAGACCCTTGTCCCAAATCAGTTCAATGTCTCCTCTGTTCAGAGACAGGATGAAAAGTTTCTAAACCACGTAGGGATTGCAATGCACTGTGTGCACACAGTCTGATATCCACGATGCTGTAACACTGAACGACACCATAATTACAGGAAAACCTTTTGTTTACTGATAGGATGGCTCAGAAAACCCTTAGGTTTTTCAGTAGATTGAAATAAAAGACACTCTCAGTTGCTCCCCTTCAAATCTTATTATGTATTTACTGTGCAAATAGACCTTTATTCCTTGTGTGATGGCATTTTATATGTTGCTGATTTCTTCTTTATCCGTGAATTGTTGTTACTATGAGTGAGATGTTTTGAGCTTTCAACCTGCATTCAGTCAAGAATATCAACTTTTAGCTATATTGGATAAAAGCTTCAGGAATCTTTTCAATGAAAAGTGCTATGTAAATGTGAGCTCATTCATATGCTTTTATACACATATTAAAAATGATAAGAAATAGTAATTTCCTCTCTGCATTTCATTATTAATTTACTTAGGTGACCATATCTTTTTAAAAATTAATTTCTGACCATACTAATATCAAAACCAGGGTTGCTAGTACAGTAATTTCA
>PYHW01009979.1:11496022-11576789 GCA_013186435.1 Turdus rufiventris
CTATAGACAGGTGCGCCTTATCTGATCTACAATGTTGCGAGTTTTGCTGACTCCCGGCAGGTGCACCTTATAGTCAGGTGCGCCTTATTGTCGTGAAATTACTGTATTCTGTGAGAGAAAGTTGAGATTGCTCAAACTGGAGAGGAGAAGGTTCCAGGGAGACTTCAGTGTGTCTTTTCAGTAGCTGAGAGGGACTTAGAGAAATATGGAGTAAGACATCTATCACAACTATCAGGGCCCATAGTGACAAGACAAGGAGCAAGTGGATTTAAACTAAAAAATGCTTTTAGTTGGATCTAAGGAAGAAATCTTTTATGATAAGACTGGTGAGACACTGAAACAAGTTGCCCAGAGAAGTTATGGATGCCCCTTAATCATTGGAAGTATTCAAAGCAAGTTCAGATGAGGACTTGAGCAACAAAGGGACATTACCCCTGCTCACACGGGGAATTGGATAAGGTGATATTTAAAGGTTCAAACCACTCCATGACTCTATAATATGCCCAGTACAGCCAGCATTAGGTACTGTCTGCAGTAATATTCCACCTTAGCTGCCTTCTTAAAGTTAAGAGCAAAGCCTGTTTTTCCCAGTCTTCTTAAATATTTTGAGTTTCCAGTGTATTTCACACTCTTCTTTCTTGTGGTTTCCCTATTCTGTGATATCCCTTTGAGAAGAAATTATTAGAAATTTTTAGGACATGCTCTGATGCACTTCATCATCATTTGAAGCACCACTTGGACAGTATAATAGATTTGATAATTTTCATCATGTATTATCTATATTATTTTTATTTAGTATGTGAAAGTTTTTAAGTGTTTTCACCTTGTATCATTTTGTTCTGGTGAGTATTTTAAAACACCTGATTATTAAATTGTGCCTTTTCATTTTGTCAGTCCCCATAGTCTATTTTATTTTCTGGATATTGAATCTGAAGAATCATTTTTTCTGTTTCCTTGCTCAGTTACTATTTCACTGTGTATTCCCATATTTACTTCCTTTGTTATTTTTTCTCTGCCAGTTTACTCCTTTCTGCCATTTGATGAGAAAATAAAGGTCTGCATTATCAAAAATACAATGATTCTAGATTTGCATAGCATGAGAGAGCAGAATCTGTCATCCTTTATCATAATAATCACAGCTGTATACTAATTATCTGATCTTAAAGCTTGTTTTCAGGCTGGTTCATCTTGACTACTTCCTAATTAGTAACATCTGATCCAATAGTACTTTCCATTATAAATTCAACTAATATAATCATTCACCTTTGAAAATGCCAGTAATAGCTAAAGCTGCTGCACATCACATGACACATTTGAAAATTTGCAACCTTCCTAGTATTTGATTTATGCCATTTTACAGTCCTTGAAATTTAGCTTTAATGTGTTACACTCACTTATAGACTTTCAGATTGAGCACAATGGAAATTTATACCCTTTTACACTTTGAATAAATTGTCTGAGTGGATATTAACCACTTGGAAAGATAAGGGAAAAGAAGAAAGACAGGGCACCACTTGTTGCAGATTTGAGGGCAATAACCTGTTAACATCAACAGGCAGCAACTGCTCACTCTGCATTTTTAGTGAAAAGATGTGTTCAAGCTGGCCTAGATGCAGATTTAAGATTTAGAAGGGTGAAGTCAGGGGTAAAACAAAGGATAATTAGTTGCTGGTGCCATAGTTAGCAAAGGTGACATGTCTAATGAATCTCAAACTGGGTGTGGGACCTCACCTTGGCAGCTTTCAGCAGACAAAAGAAGAAAGTAGCAACAGAATTCTCTCATTTGTCTTTGTGGGTTGAGATAGTACTGTGTAGTTGATACACGTAAATCTAACTGGAACTGAATGCTTCTCAAGTGCACTTTGAAAACTGAATCATCGTGAACATTGAAAAGATCACAGAAATGAAAATGCAGACAAAAAAAATTAAACTTCGCAAATCACCTTTTCCAGACTTTCTTGCAGTGGAACATCATGTTGCAGCAATAGGCTAGAAATCCCCTTTTTACACCGGCCAGTTACAGTTGTTAAAGAAATCAAGAGAAACTGAACATATATGCACTTTCTCCTAAAGATTGATGTACTGCAAGTCTTTTATTGTACCAAAATAGAAAGTGTCAGTGAGAAAAATCTACAGAGAGAAATCATTACTAGGAAGTTAAAAAAAAAGATGAAAAAATATGAAGAGGTTTAAAATTCTACAATATTTTAAACAAAATTTTAAAAAATAAATAATTTCCACAGGATCGTCTGTAAGGGTTCCTTTACTCTTGTGCCCTCCAGATTTTAGTTTTATTCTATGACACAGGCTGAAGTCTTCAGAAACCCCCAGCTAATTCACACAGCCTTTTCCAGGTGACCTATGAAGTGCAAGGTAGATTCAAAAATATGATATACATGTTACAAAAATACTGTTTCCTCTATACTTTACTCCTGGTGGGGCCTTGAGATGAGCACAGCGCTATTCCATAGGTTCCACCTGAACTTGCAATTATGTGTTTTGTTGGTTTTTTTTCCTGGAAGGTATGATGTGTCAGGGGGATTTCAAGTCTAAAAAAAAAAATTAAAATTGACCTTCAGCATAAGGGGAGTGAAAGGTGTGCTGATTGCGTGACTTCAGCTGATTCTTGCTCAAGTTTCTTGCCACAAATATATCAGGAAAGCTTTTCTTGTGGAACACTAACCATTTCTATTTTGGACTAATTACATAATAAACCTTTGCCTGGAATACTGATTATCTCTCATTCATTACACACTGGAATTGCCACTGTATCTCTTAAATAACTTGGGTTTTTTTTTTTCCCAGTTCAATTACTCTTACCAAATATAGCAACATATAACGATGTTACTGTATGTTTTTAAGGCTTATAAAATGATACATATAGGAATGTGCAAATATAATGACAACTAGAAAATACTCATTCTGAAAAATAGAAATGAAAGGAGGAAAAGTGAGATATATCAGTACCTAGTAAGGTAATGGAGCAGTTTATATTGAGTGTCATCATGCAACACTTAGAGGACGGCCAGGATATCAGACCCAGCCAGCAGGGGTTTAGGAGGGGTAGGTCATGTTTGACCAACCTGATCTCCTTTTATGACCAGATGACCCACCTGGTGGATGCAGGAAAGGCCGTGGATGTTGTGTACCTGGATTTCAGCAAGGCCTTTGACACAGCATCCTCTGGAAAAGCTGGCAGCCCGTGGCTTGGAGAGGAGCACTCTGTGCTGGGTTAAGAACTGGCTGGATGGCTGGTCCCAGAGAGGGGTGGTGAATGGTGCTGCATCCAGCTGGGGATCAGTCACCAGCGGTGTCCCTCAGGGGTCACTGCTGGGGCCAGTTCTGTTCAATATTTTTATTGATGGCATGGATGAGGGTATTGAGTTTTTCATCAGTAAATTTGCAGATGACACCAAGCTTGGAGCATGTGTCGATCTGTTGGAAGGTAGGAGGGCTCTGCAGAGACACCTGGAAAATTTGGATGGATGGGCAGAGTCCAATAAGATGAAGTTTAATAAGTCCAAGTGCCCAGTCCTGCATTTTGGCCACAATAACCCCCTGCAGTGTTATGGCCTGGGGATGGTGTGGCTGGACAGTGCTCAGGCAGAAAGGGACCTGAGGGCACTGGTCAATAGCTGACTGAACATGAGCCAGCAGTGTGCCCTGGTGGCCAAGAAGGCCAATGACCCCTGGCCTGGACCAGGAATGGTGTGGCCAGCAGGAGCAGGGAGGTCATTCTTCCCTTCTACTCAGCACTGGTGAGGCCACAGCACAAGTGCTGTGTCCAGTTCTGGCCCCTCAGTTCAGGGAGGACATTGAGACACTTGAGTGCATCCAGAGGAGGCAACAAGGCTGGGGAGGGGCTGGGAACACAAACCCCGTGAGGAACGGCTGAGGGAGCTGGGGCTGGGGTTGCTTAGCCTGGAGAAAAGGAGCCTAAGGGGTGACCTTATCACTCTCTACAACTCCCTGAAAGGTGTCTGTGGTCAGGTGGGGTTGGTGTCTTTCTCCAGGCAGCACTGAGAGAACCAGAGGACATAGTCTCAAACTGTGCCAGGGGAGATACAGGTTGGATAGTAGGAAAGAGTGGAAAAGTGGAATGAGTGCTAAAGTACTGGAATGGTCTGCCCAGGGAGGTGGTGGAGTCACGATTCCTGGATGTGTTTAAAAAAAGCCTGGATGTGGCACTTGATGCCATGGTCTAGTTGAAGTGTTAGGGCATGGATTGGACTCGATGATCTTGAAGGTCTCTTCCAACCTAGTGATTTTGTAAATTCTGTGAATATTTTGTAATCTTATTTATAAAGGAATTTCCACTTTGCTTTGTCAATAATATTATTGTCACTGCCACAGAAACAGAAAAACATGCACTGAGAGTAGCAAAAACCCATGTCATAGGCTGTATTATACATCATTTTCTGTTCTTTGTTCATTGGAGGAATTGTTGTAAGGATTGTATACTCCTGTCAAGTTGTAAAAACAAAGCCTTAGGTATTGGTTATGTATTTCTTTCAGCTTACTTCTGGCTCAATGAAGGAAAAACTGTTTGGGGAATATTTCTCATTCAATATTCAGAAACCACCCTCTCAAAACACCAATATTGTACCCACCTGTGAAAAGCAAAGTGAAAATTGTAATCTGTGATGACTGTAATTGCTTACAGCAAATGCATCCTCAGAAGTGGCAGGGCAACTTGAAACCTCCAGTGTAAGTGCTGCCTTACTCAATTATTGACCTACTTTGGAGTTGAAGAAGACCTCCTTTGCTATAGTAATACATTGCAGGAATTCTCCAGTCCCTGCAATGAAGCCTGAGCAGGGTTGGAGAATGTTACATACATTAAATAAATCATTCTATAAAAGAAAATCTCCGAAGGAAATTTAACGTGGCATCCACCACCCAGATTTAACTTGGAAGTTACAGTATTGTATTATATTTCTATTTGTTATTAGCACTTGGCTAAAAACAGAATTTAAATACTAACTTAAGGCAGGAGGGGAGATGGCTCAGGTAACTGTAAAAATTTGGATATTTTGTACAAAAGCAATTCTTTTGACTAATACAGTATCATGGGTCACCTTTTATTTCACCTTGCAGTTTATGTCTTTGTAATTTCAGGGGAAATGTCTGTTTGTAGGGGTGCCACTATTAAAAAGGAATTTTCTTCCACTTCGTAACAGCCTCTAACAGAGGACAGTCTAATTTTATTCAGTAACTGCCAGGTATATGTTGACTTCTTCGATTTTTAAGAATATATTGAACAAAACCATAAAACCTAGAACAAGAGGCACTTTGGATAGTCCAGTATTTCCTCATGCAGGTTGGTAAATCTATATAGTAAAAGTAGTCAGGCTTTTTTCAGTCCTTTTATTTTGAAAGGTTATTTCAAAATTATGTGGTTAGAAATCTCTTGTCCTTATTTTCTGCCTAAAGATACACTTGCTGGTTTGCATGCATTTTTGTCTGTACAACACAGTCCTTATTACCTGCCTTGATATCACAAACCTGCAATGAAATTCACTTATTTATTACATAGCAAGGAGACTGGTCAGGTGACCCAACTGATTTTATCAGCAAAGCACTAATAATTCAGTGATGTCTGTAGAAATAGCAGAATATTTTTAAATATAAGGTATAAATTCCATGAACCCATTTTCTCACCAATCTTCTTGATTTATGGTGTCACTGGACAGAGTTTGGCAGATCTCTTACCAAATTAATACCTTCAAAGAAATTTCATTTAATTTTATTTATTTAGTTACTGCTTCACTGAACTTTTTTTTTTCTTTTTTTTTTTTTTTTCCCAGAGGATGAGACTACAGTTTTGCTTTTCTGCTTTCTTATTTGGACTACTTTGACAAATATTTACTAGTCTAGACACTGCTGAAGATAATAGATCCAGTCAGTAGTTCTATTAGGCTAGCATTTCAAAGCCCTGTGCAATTATCTTAATCAAAGTTCAATCAAATTTCATTAGACTCTGACACTCTTGTTCCTGCATCAAGGACAGAGCCACAGATATACTTGGAAAAAGTCTGATCAAGAGGTCTAACTTTAAATATATGGTATGCCCCACGCAATTTCATAACATCTGATATGCTAAAACAAATCTTTCCTTAAAAATGGGATAGTCTTATCAGTAAGGGAATAATTGATTTCTTTTACAAATGTACATCCACAATTTACATTCTTAACTCTGTACGTCTGCCCTCTTCTCTGTCAAACATTCAGAGAAAAGTCAGAGAAACAAAATATGATACATGCAATTAAAACTGTTAAATTTTTTTGGTACATAAATTAAGGAGATTGGTTCTTTCAAAAGGACTAAGTGAACTACTCCCAGCAAAAGCTGTCCATCAAACTTTCTATTTTCTTGAGAGTTGGTTTCAGCTCCTGAAGTTAGCTTGTAGGTCTGATCAGTTGTATTCTCTTAAAAATATTTTCTGTATGTGTACAAAACAGATGTAGGAAATTATCTATCATCCCTGGAGTTTTCCTTCATGCTTGGAAGCCTTCAATCTTCATGGAAGCTGGGTGAGGGAGACAACTCTTGGTGATTCTGACCTGCTTGATCTGAGTGAACTCCTCCAAACCAGGATAACAAGGGAAAGCTACATCAAGGAGATTGGAAGAATTCAAGTTATAAATCTGAATTTGAGTTCCTTCTCACAAAAATCTGTGGACAGAGCAAGGACATATTCATACAAATTTTTATAAATTATATTTAATGGGTACTATTGTACAGGATTGTTTGCAGAGTGATTTGGAAATACAGGAAATACAAATTTAAATAATAAAATATATTTATATTTTAAATATAAAATCACAGAGATGAAGGAAGGGATTTTAGAAATTTGCAATGCACTCAGATATATGTTCTCTGACTCCATAATTCACAGTTCTGACAGACTAATTGATATTATTACAAATAAAGCATTAGAAAATTGTATGAAGCTAAAGAAGACACTGAATTTCAGGCTTGATTCTGGTTTAGCTTATGCTTTCTATTACACATTTCTTATTTCCATTAAGCTTGTTCCTATTACTAGCTACTTAATCACAACCAGGTTATGGTGATTTAAGTGGGATCTGTGTCTGCATAGGAAAATGAGATATGCTTTGGTATTCAGTCTAAAATTCTCCCCCAGCCGTTTTGATTGCATTTTATCATTTCTGTCCAGATGTTAATTAGTCACAACTTTTTTGTGTGACATTACAATAATTTCTGGCAAATATTTTCATGTCAAATTCATAAGGCAATTTTTTTTCAATAAAAATCCTTAGAATATATTGAAAAAGGAGAATATTTGTGGCTTTATGAGAATATCCACAACAGTCATATGTTTCTTCTTGTGGTGGAGTATGTGCAAGTAACCTTCCTGAACCTTCAAAAAGAAAGACTTATTTGGTGCTGTTAAAAGATTTAACAAGATTTTTTTTTCCCCTGATGTGACAGTACAAAGATCTTTCAGGTGAAAATTCAACAGAGGTGGGACAAGAAGTATTACTCTCCAGTGTCTAAAAGTTAATCTCTGACATGGCTACTTCTTGCAGCTTTATTTTTTTAACTCTTTATTTTTTTAAACTCTAATATTGGAGTTAAAATATTTTTTAATCAATTGAACCATAATGAAATACATTTTTACAGTGGTTTATTTATAACATCTGAATTATGAAGCCTTTTTTATTGTCTGTAAAATATTTAAAGGAAAAGAATGTGATGTCCATTTCTGCTTTCACTGATTTATAGTGCTATGGAGTTAGACAGTTTGGTGGCACATTGTGGGGAAAAGGCTGATCCAATAATTACCACACCAAATAAGAGAATTTGCAGCTAGATGATTCTTGGCACAAACTTCCGCTGTAGCCTAATAAAAACTTTATCAAATGTCTGAATGGAAAAGTATTCAAATCCTTGTTCATCTGACCTTCCCCTTCAATAATGTTCAAATACAGATGAGTATCTTGCCAAAAATTCAACGACTGAAGCAAAAATAGAGTTCTTGCTTGATGACCTCTCATTTTTCATATTTATCAGCACTTGATACACCTCCCATTTTCCTGTCTAGTCAACATTCCCATTGAAGTCAACACTGATAGAACTGACCTATACATTATTATTATTATTATGAACTATTTATCAACACTTCATATACCTCCCATTTTCCTGTTTATTAAATATTTCCATTAAAATGGAAAGCAGTGATAGAACTGATGTACATATTATTATTGTGTGCTATTCTGACTGCTTAAAGTCTGTGGTTATTGAGGGTTCCAGATTTTTAAAAAATGGCTAACTGTGCAAGGAATAACATTAATATACTTGCTTTAACACAAGAAGGCAATCTATAATACTTCCAGCTTCAAAGGATACCAGCTGGTTTATAATAGATGTTTCATGGGTTTTATGTCATCCTGCCCAATGCGCTTCTCATCACTCCATCATCATAATTAGCTTTTCAATTAGCAGGTTTGTGTTTGTACAAGATTAGCAGCAGCTGAATCAAATTCACTTTGCTCATGACAGCAACCTTTGCAGTGACTACTGCTATTAAATAACAAAATATAAACAACGGACAAATAAGCCTTCGAAAAAAAGATTTCTGCTTTCTAAACTCCCACTCAAGTTCAAGGTAATTTTGTTCACACTAAGTCTATGTATGCTGAACAGAAATGACCTTGGAAAAACCCTCATGTATTCCTATCAAATTATTTTTTTGCTAATTAAAATTAGCACACTAATATAAATTTAAAAACTTAAATTAAAAAAAATACAATATAAAAAAGCCTGACAAAAAGTAAATAAATCATTTAATATAGAGATTTCTAGTATTATTAATAATATAGGCATTGTATCCTAAATGAAAATCTTTGCTGAATAGTACTAAAGAAATAATTAACAATATAATTAATAAACTTATTGATAAAAGTAATTTTAATTAAAAACTTTACTTTGCTTAGTTATCTACCAGATAGAAGCAGACATAGTATATCAGTCTTAGATATTGCCACCTAATAATTATAAATGAGATAATACAGCCTTGATGGTAATGAAGATCTTACTGTACATACAAGGTTTTCCTTGATGAATGTATTGGGAATTCTGAAATTATCTGAAAGAGCTGACTCATGACCTTTGATTGCTTAAATCTAAAAATAAGAGCTTAGGAAATAGTCCATGCAAAAACATAGAATATGCTGAGTTGGAAGGGATTCTTCAGGATCATTGATTCCAACTCCAGGCCCTGAACAGGATGCCCCAAGAATTACATAACGTGACAGAGATTATTGTCCAAACACTTTTTGTACTCAGTCAGTCTTGGTGCTGTGACCACTTCCCTGGGGAGCTTATTCCAGTGCCCAGCCACTCTCTGGGTTAAAAACATTTTCCTGATATCCAACCTAAACCTTCCCTGATTCAGCATCATTCCATTTCCTCGAGTCCTGTCACTGATCACAAGAGTGACGAGATCTGCACCTGCCCCTCCTTGTGAGGGTGTTGAAGTCTGCAATGAGGTCTTCCCTCAGTCTCCTCTTCTCTAGGCTGAATAGAACAAGTGATGTCAGCTGTTCCTCATTGGGCTTCCCGTCCTCCACCATCCTTGTTGCCCTCTTTTGGAAGTCTCTAATAGTTTAATGTTTTCTATACTGTGTCACCCAAAACTGCCCCAGCACTCGAGGTGAGGCTGCCCCAGTGCAGAGCAGAACAGGAAAATCCCCTCCCTTACCCATCTGGCCATGCTGTGTCTGATGCCCCCAGGACAGGGTTGGCCCTCCTGGCTGTCAGAGCTGCCACTCCTGACTCATGTTCAACTTGACATCAACCCACAGGTTCCTTTCCGTGCTGCTGCCTTCCAGCCTTTCATTCCCCAGGCTATACACACAATCAGGGTTTCCTCATTCCAAGTGCAGAATCCAGTGTATCTCCACTCTCTGGATCTTTTATTTCCCAAATATAATACACAAAATTCAAAACAATTTTTCGTATCTTTCAATGTTTATTCAAGTTATTCTGAATATTGAATGAAAGTTGGTTCATAATACCATGTGTGAAGAGGGAAGTTGTCATAACTGTGTATGTGAGTATTGTGCTGTTCACAGAAATTATTAGGGAAAATTAAGCTATTCAGGTGAATTTTAGCACCACTTATCTCTGTGTGACTACCTAGAAAAGATTACTCATTATTTCACTGGAATTTTAAGTTATTTTAAAAACTGAAACTTAAGACATGTCTTGTCTACAATATATGTGTGGATTGCTAATTTTGTATAACCAGTATTGAAGGTGTGTACTACCAGATACTACCAGATATATGTCAATAGTTAGATATTGTCTGTGAGTGATCTTGGACATCTTTGCAAGAAAAAAGGGCTTGTGTGTCTGGGTCCAGGACCTCAGTGTTACATTCATTTGGAATCTGCAGTGTAATACAGAGATGCTAAGGTTACAGAAAAAACAGTCAACCTAGAGTTAAAAAAAAAAAAAAAATCCTATTTGGTTGTGCTACTTTTCTCAATTTCCACCTATTTCACTGATACATCCAGGGTAATTCTTATACCAACTTAATTTGTTTACAGTTATTTCAAGTATATTTAACTTTACATGCATAATTTTGCTTTTACTAATCTCATTAAGTTAACATCCTTAATGAGCGTGTAGAGCTGGTGCTGGAGACTGAAACTCGCAAGGAAATTTAGGAGCTCACATCTGCCTGAAAAAATTAGAAGAAGCGGAAATATGAGGTACGGCTTTCAAAGATCTTCACGTAAATGGGTCTGCAACCTCAGCATAGTATCCTCTGTTTACCTTTGATACTTCGATACTTTATAGTCTCTATTCTGCTCTATTCACTCCTGAAAATTTCATTAGCTATATATGTTTCTTTTGGCAAAACTCCAGCTTCCTTCTGATGTGGTAGAAAAGCAGATCGCTGTGGTTACTTTAAAAGAGTTATCTTTCTTATTTGAATATAATATTCTGCACTGCAAATAGCTGTAAGCTATTGTCTGTGACACGATTTCCTTATATGTGTCTTGAGTAGAGAACTGCATTTTTTAAACTGAAATATTGAATAGAGAATGCAAATGTTTTCAGGCTAGAAATACAACACTCTCCTTGGCTCATTTTTTCCATACCCTTTTAGATTGTTTCCATTCCCTTCTCAGGAACTTTGTCAAGTTCCTGAGAAAAATTCCTCATTTGGTTATTTCACTATCTTTGCAGGAGAAGACTTTTCTAAGCCTTGGATGGGATAGATTAATCAGAATGTTTTGCATGGTGTTTTGAAAACATATTTTTCAATTAAACTTCCAAGATAATTTAATACAAAAAATGAATAAATGTAGGAAAGATCAGATTGAAATTTGGTCAATTTGTATTCTCTTATAATTTTTTTTTCTTTTTCTTTTTCTTTTTTTTTTTCTTTTTTTTTTTTATGTTGGGGAAAAGATAATTTTCCAACATGGAGCTAATTCAAACTCTTCATATATTGAAATTTTTAAGCTTCAAATCTTAGGTGGTGCTTTGGTGACTGTTAATTTTGTACAATTCAACCTTCTAATTCCAAAAGTCATAATGTAACTATCAGAGTAAGAATACACTTAAGTATGATCTATCTGCTTCTATCTTCTCATTCTGCTCACAGAGAAGTCACTACTTTGCACATATTCCTGCCCTATTAACATTTGAATAATGCTCCCTTTTTATTGTACAGTAAAATGCTCATGGGAGTATTTTCTCTATTAGTGGTGATCTGCATCTTATTAAATCAAAAAGATTTTTTGAACATTGAAAAATATCACATTGCTTATTTTGAAATCTCTTTGCCAATCAACTTTAAACAGCTTTCGGTATTGTTTGGTTAAAATTTCTGAAGCTGCATACTCTCATGTTGTTAAGTGAATTTTTTTACAAACTTTTTTACAAACACTTGAGAAGAATTCACTGTTCATCTTCTAAATCTCTGGGGTTGGTAGCGAATCCTGTGCTTGAGAACTTAAAGATCCTCTTGGAGCTTTCTATCACTCCTCTTGTAAAATGTCGCAAGGAGTTGCAGTCCCACAGCAATGGCCTCTGACAGTCATGTGAGGGGCAATTCAGTGAAAGTTTCAAACATGTTGACATAAATTTGTTTTCTGTTAATTAGATAAAATAAAATCATGTTTCTGCAACTACAGAATAAAGTTGGTTGCAAATTGTCACCACATTCACTTGCTTAGTTCTCAACTGTTACAATATTTCAAGAAATTTGCAGTTGAACACTCCTCAGATAATTTCAGACAATGTCAACAAGCTGACCACGTTTTGTAAACTTTAGACCTAGTCAGCAATAGTTGCTCTGTATGAGTGGGAATGAGCACACTAAAAAATGCAGCAGCAAGTTTAGAGAACATGGGCACATTCTTCACATTTCTCTATGCATCATGAAGAAACGAATGGTGATGATGCTCAAGGAGCATTTCAGTCACTTTTTCACAACCTGGATCTTTGAAGCAAGAAATAGAGTGTTATCACTTACAAGGTTCTTAGTCATAGGATGAAAAATCAATTACTAAGCTAATTCTTAATGGATTTACCTTGAATTAAAATCTTTCTATTAGTCACTGCTGATATCCTAAATACTCACTGACAATCAAAGCACTGTTTATACACAGTCTACAAACACTGGACAAAAAATGAAGTAATTCCTAGTACCTAGGGGTGTGTCTACAATTTTTTTTAGATTAAGAGTGAGAAATAAATGTATTTATTGTTCTCAGCCATTGGATTTCTGATTGCATACGGTGCAGGCTTGGAGCTCACAAACTAGATTCGTCTAGATGAAACTAAACAAGATAATGCATCCCAGGAGAACACCTAACACATTCTTGGCATTAATGAACATTTATGTTTTAAGACCAGACAACAGCAATGAAAAGCTTATGTTGAAAACTGGTTCTTCAGCATCATCTGTTTTGGTGTATAGATCTTTTACTCAAGGGCCAGACTAAATTCTAATGTAGACATATCATAAGGTTTTTGTTTTCTTCTCCCTCTCTTTTTACTTTTGTCATCTCTTTCCATCATTTTATATATTAGATAGAGGAGCAGTCTCTGTCGTTACATAACAGAATATGCATGGATACAGCTTGTTAGTTATTTCAGACCTCTAAGCTAGTCCATCCACCCATGTATTCCTGCTGGTCCTTCAACCAGGGTTTGCATAAGTCTTTGACTAACCAAACATCATCATATCCTTCCCAGCTGGTTGCTTAATCAACATACTGAAACTATTTTGAGAAGAGGTAGCAGCCGTAGAAAGCAGCATCTATACTTTTTTCCAAGTATGAAATCATGGCACTATTACCATGATTTTATAACCATTGCTGTCTCAACAGTTTTTTCCATTTGTGGCAATGTAGAAAAAGAAAGAGTCACTGTGCATTGCAGGAATTATGTGGGAAGCTGTCTCACACAGTAAGCAACACCAGTAGTAGAGTAGTCCAGCTGCTTGTTTGGCTATGCAATAATTCCTTAGTCTTTTTGTTATTTTGCATTTCTGTCTCTTTTTTTTTTTTTTTTTAATTTTTTTTTTTTTTTAATTTTTTTTTTTATTTTTTTTTTTTCTCTCTAGAGGTATTTTTGTTTGGTTGTTTTTAATTTATGGTGGTTTTGTTGCTGTTGTTTGCATACGGGCTTTTTTTCCTCCTGATGAAAAATGAAAATTAATTTCAATCCTTAACTTTTTGTATGAAATAAAGTTCTTGCTTTTGAGGAAATCTAGTCATAGGTACTACAGAAATACTAAATAAAAATTCCAATGTCCATTTACTACTACTACTACTACTACTACTACTACTACTACTACTCAGTATTTAATAATAATGTTTATGATTTTGCCACCTACCTAAGTGGTGGTAAATGTCCATCAAAACTTGACAATTGACTTATAGTTTCATTGAAGATTATGGGAAAGACAATTAAATACATTTACTTTAGCAATTCACTCTAAAGAAGTTACAGTATTTGAACTCCTGTGCAGTGTAGGTGTAAAGATTTGTGACAACCTCAGAGAATTTGTCAGTTTGCCATTCATTCTATATGATTAGACACAATGAAATGTTGTCCCTTTTCTTTGAAGATACCAGAAGGTATAATTTAGCATATTGATTACTTCCTTTAATATATCTCTGAGCCACAGGAAAATAAAAGTAAAAAGGAGTAAAGATGTTTGAACTAAAGACAAAGGAAAAAAGACAGAATTTTGGTTTATTTACGCATTGCTTGGGAGTTAGAAATGTATATAATACAAACTATGCTGCTGTACATTGTAAAATATAAACAAATTCCATCCAGAACACAAAGGCAGGATGCCATCAGGTTCCTGCTGGCCATTTTAAACTCTGCTTAATCCGGAGTTAGCTAGTATCTCTGCATTTTTGTTTATGCAAAGTAATAAAAGCTTCTAATTGACCTTTGGATGAATATGTGTGCAGAGTTTTGTGGATTTCTTGAAAAAGCATTTCTGATTTGGTTGCTGCTCTGCTCAGTGGGTTGCTGGAGATGATGCAGATGGCTGAGGTACTAGGAGATTTTTTGTTACCTGTGTCTCAGGTCTTCCTGCATAGCCTTGTTGGTCTGCTATGAGTGAAAGGACAAGGATAGGGCAAAGAGATGAGCATAAAGACATCACAGTATTATTTGGTAGACAGAGGGATCTGCAGTTGTACAAGATAGAAGAAGTAGACCAGATAAAAGACTTTTGGAGAATTTCATAGTTGTGGAGGTTTTTCTCTGTGTCAGTGTCACTTTCTGTTATATTTTCATGTAAATGTGTGGTGTATCTGTCTTCCTACTGATAACTTTATTCTAGAATCATTAGCAGACATTTGGGTCATAGTTCTAGCTTTCTGTGTTACCATACAATAATTTGGATTGGAAGAGACATTAAAAATCATCTAATTCCAACCTTCCTACCATGGTCTCCATAATGCCAAGCAGGACTCCTTCCTAGCTGTCCTTCCTAAAGAGCCTGTATCCTTCCATTCTGACACTCCAGGCACAGGAGTCATACCACCACATCTCCATTATTCCAATAAGATGATAGCCCTGCAGATGTGTGCATGTCACAAGCTCCTCCTGTTTATTCTTCATGCTGTGTTTATTTACATAAAGACATTTAAGTTGGACCTCCATAGAAACTGCCTTATTGTCTGGAGTGGTTGGAATTCCTTTGTGATTTTCTTTGGGTGCTCTTCTGATGATCTAACACTCTGCTCTAGCCTCTGGACATCTCATTCTGTCACTGGCATAAAACTGTCAGGAGTGGGATGGATTAAAATTCCCTTTATCAACCAATTATTTCATAATTGACCAGCTTGTCAAGTCTGTGACCAAAGATGTTTTACCCCTTCTGTGACAGATGGGCCCCATCTAGCCTCAGCAGAACAACTTTTTCAAAGCAAGCCCTATGGTATAAGTACTTAACCTCTGGCTGTACCATCAGTCCTATAACCATTGTTTATTCTCCAAACACAACTGTCGCTTTCAACCTCCTTCCTTTAGAGCAGGAGTACTGATGAAAAAACTTAACTGTGTTTCTGAATCCCACATCACTGCTCCCAGGACTCTGTAATTCTTGATGCTGCTTCTGTCTGCATCACTGACACTGACATGAAACAGCAGTGGGCTGTATGAGGCAGCAGCCCTGGCAGAAAGCCCTGGTCAGGAGCTCACCTCCAGAGAAGAGTGCAGCAGGCCAGCACTTGGGTGCCTCCATCCTTCTCACAAGAGTCCCCTCTGCTATCACCTTGGCTCTACTCATTTACCATGGCTAGGGAGCAGATGAGGCTGCCCTAGCTCCAGCATCATTCCTGATGTGGTGGGTCTTTCCTCTTTAGTCTGCAGAGTGGCAAAGTGTTTATCCTTCCAAGTGAACTGCAGCAGAAAATAACGGCACATTTTCTATCTCAAACTAGGATAGCATGATATTTTGTGTCCTAATACATAGATCAAAAACTCTCTGCTCCATTTTCTCTACAGCCTTTTGTATTCACATTTCTCCTGCACTAAAAAAAAGAGAGGGCTTGGAAATAAACCAACTAACCAAACAAGAAAAATCTGTTGTGCTGCTATCTTTTATTTTGTCTTCCAAAAATGCTGGTATTCCACAAGGTTGAAGTTTTGCATCCAAATAGCACAGACAGATTTACACTGATAATAGCTCTATTAGCTCATTCATGAATTGGTGGAATCATGAGGCATCAAGAAAATAACTATGTATTTGGAGACTAGAGTTTTCATTGTAAAGGGAGCTCTGAAATTTAAATCAAAATATCTTTATGCATCCAGTTGCTGAAATATCTACTGAATTGACTAAATTTGTTTAACTTCATTGACTGGTTGAATAAAAAAATGAAAAAGAAACATATAGCTGGATAAACACTACCTATAAGCAACCATTTCAGTGCCAAGAATAGTCAAGGGCAAGGAAAGAAGTGTTCCACAGAAAATACATCAAACGGACTATTGCAAAGGAATAAGAAAGAATAAGTTATATTTTACTAGACTACAAAGTGTAGAAAACAATTCTGTGTGGTGAATGAAAAATCCCCAATTTTAAAAGCTTTCCTCTTGAAATATTTTTCCTTTTTTTTTTTTTTTTTTTTAGCTTAAATTCCATACTACCTAACTTTCTTAATACAGACTTGCAAAGTGAATAACAACACTATCAGAGCTCATCTGGGAATGACTGAAAACTTAGATCAGCCTACAGTACCCTAGTGGTGTAAGAATTGTGGAATTTCCCCCTGAAGAGGTAACTGTGTAGAACTTAATTTGTGAAGGCTGCATAGAGAAAGAAAGGCAGCTTCGCACCTGTGTCTGAATATCAAGTAAGACCATCATCACTGGAGAATGGGACTTCTTGTGGAAATGAACTAGTGGATGGGAAGGAGAGGAAATTATTGCTCACAAAAACTGGGGATAGAAATAAGCTATAAAATGCAGGGATCAGTTTTGAAATATCAGTCAATTTTCCTGTACTACTAGATGGTGTTGTTAAATGTCACATTATGAGTGGATACTTACATTAAATACAGTAATTTCACGATTACAAGCTGCACCATTTTGACTAAAATTTTGGTCTGAACCCGAAGTGCAGCTTATAATCAGGTGCGGCTTATATATGGACAAAGAACAAAAAGTTGCTGTTTTAGGAGGATAGGTGTCTGCTGAGAAAGGCAGGAGCTTCTCTTTGAAATGGAGAATATAAATCCCCTGCCTACAAATTATTATAATTTGGAAATCAAGGGACTTTCAGGCAAAGATATGGGAATTAGGAATAACAGTTCTTTACTAGGGAAATTAAAAGAGAAATACAGTACTACAAAGAAACAAACACCAAACCCTGACAAAGTCAGAGTACAACCTGACACAGGCAGGGTTTTGGTAGCAGTCCCATTAAATGGTGGTTGCAGTCCCCTTGTAGTGACAGACGTGATTCAGTTGAAGCAGTGCTCCTGTACAAGGTGCAGTTTCCCTCTAAAGGTTCAGTGGTGATGTGGAGAAATCCGGTTTTCCTCTGGAGCCCAGTGGAGAAAAGGGCTACCTTAGTGTCCCCAGACCTCTGTTTTTANCTTGGTAAGAAATGTTGGGCTCTTCCCCCTGGCTGGAGCAACTTCCAATGGGATGCAGTAATTTTATCAGTCACACAGTGGGACTCAATGGCCATTAGCAGAAAATTACTCTCTGGAGGAAGGCTACAGTTGTGAAAAGATAAAGAACAATGGTCCATCAGCACAATATCTCCTTCAGAGATAAGGATCACTGCCCCCACTCTCAACTGATGGTGATAGAATAGATACCTTTTATCACACTCTGTATTGTAACCTTCGGCTTATGATCAGGTGCGGCTTATATATGGACAAAAGGAGAAAAAGTTGCTGACACCCGGGAGTGCGGCTTATACTTGCTGCGGCTTATAATCGTGAAATTACTGTACATGCTATTAGTGGATACAAATGCACTCTAAATTTTTTCTTATCCTGTGTTAAGGAGACAGTGTCCCTCTCTCATAATCAATTTTTCAAAATTTCTTAAGGAACTTCTCAGCACCGAGAAGTCCCCATGGCATAAATTATTTGACAGCTTGACCCTAATAATTTGGAGAGCCTCCAGAATGTGATTTTCTAGTAACTTCGCATGGCTAAATTATTAGAAGACTACTGAGGATGTTTTGCTCCCCAAAAGCATATTGAAGGACATTTCCAGCCCTCTAACATTCATTTGCTCTTTTCCACGATAGAGAGCAGACTGAAGCATACTGGCTAGTGTTCATGATAAAAAGTCTAGTTTGGAATTCACAACACTTTCTTGAAACATGTGAGATGCTTTATTAGGGGACAGCAGTGTCTTCAGATTAAATGTATAGCTGTTGAAACATTTTTGTGTATTGGGTGAAAACAAGTTATTATGAAAAGATTGAAAGTAGAATTGAACCTCTGAAGTTTAAGGTTTTCCAACTATGGCAATCCAACTTTTCATAAGAAACATCCCAGGTAGTAATTTAATTAATAAGGCCTTCACACAGTCCTGCATCAGTGTGCTTTCAGAACTGCATGGGATTCCACTGGATTTATGGTTGCTTAAGTAATGGCAATTTTGGAGTTAAAGGACAATATTTAAAATATTAATTCAGTGTATCATCATTTGAATATTCTATTGGGTTTCTTTCTACCAGGATGTAAGATGTCTGTACATGTAGACACAGGTAAAAAAGATTAGTCTAGAAGTTCTAGGATAATTTTTCCCTTAAATAATTGACTACTTTGAGTTTCAGAATTTTTGCTTGCTCCTTTTTCGCATGGAGACTTCTGTCAAGAGAAAAAAAAAATCTTGAACATCCTTCAAAAGCGGGTTTTTATTGTACTCTGATACTCATACATATAAAGTAAGGGAAAGCCAAACTTGGTATTAATAAAAAAATTCAGGCTTTCAGATAAAATATGTATGAGGTAGTAACACATTTCTGAGAGGTAACTTACCTTTTCAATCACTGTGATAATACTGTGAAATGTTCATGTTGTGAGATACTTGTCTTACATAATTAGATATTGATATTCTTTCCTTTGCCTTTAACATCTCCTATAGAAAGCTGAAAACAAGATCTAAAAGAACAAGTTAGTATATCTTCCTTACAGAAAGCATGCACTACTTCTCATTTAAAAATAGAAAAAGGTGCTAAAAATGTTGTTTTAAAATATAATATCTAAATAATTATTTGAAATTCATTATAGACTATTGAAAGTATAATGGATATGAATACATTTTCATTTGATGAAATTTTTTCTATTTTCTCTTTTATTGTGTTTTCATTAAACATTTGAGTTACAAAGCCTTACAAAGTAATTTTTCAACTTTACCCAGAGTGCCATCTAATGGTACTGTTGCCTCAGATGAAAAAAACCCAAGTGTGGGTCATATTGAAGATTTCAATTTGAGATACAAATTAATTACATCATCATGTTGGAATGCAGCCATCGATTTGTTCAGCAAGTAGATCAGGGTAGGGATGAAGTGATCCAATCTTTATATTGTTTTCTCATTGGATGAATTAATCATCAACTTAAATCCTGTTGTTTTAGTGAAACAATAAGACTACAATATGAAAATTACGTAAATGAGAACAGTGGTAGGATACTCTCACTGTCTTTTCCTTCATCATCCTTTTTTCTTCTCTTTTACATTGCATCTTTCTCTACATCGCTTAATGTCACTTTACTACTCTAATGACAATATAAATTTTAGCTCCAAGGATCCATATCATTGAAGCCACAGAATAATCATGAAATTTAGATTTTCCTAACCTAATTTTTTCTGTGAAACACCTTAAATATATGTGATACCTTTAAAACTTACTGTTAATGATGACACAAAGCTTCAGCTGGTGACTACAGTAGCTACCTAAAATGAGCTATTTCAGTTTTGCACAGATTCTTTTCTTTTGGCACCTTATTCCCATTAGAGTTTGCATTTACTATAAATTTAGATGTAATAATGTCTGTGGCAACATATCAGTCTCACTTGACAGTGAGACAAAATTTATCTTGAAAAGGCTTGTATTGTATAACACTTTGGCCCATTATATTCCATTTATTTTATTGCAGCCAGGGAGACCAAAGTTCATCTCACAACAGATTCTGAATTCAAAGAAAAAATACACTGCTAATAATGTTCTTTATATTGCTCCCCAGATAATAGTTTAAAAATGGAATTGATTTTTTTTTATATCACATTCACTTTTATTCTTCTTAATATAAGAAATACATTGTTGAGACTGAAAGGAGGCAAACAAAATGATCCAGGTCTGCAAGTCTGAATTACAAAGGACGATTTGCCTGTATGCTTTAGAAAATAGAAGTCCTAGTAAAGACCCTGTAGACTAGGAAATAAGATTCTGAAAGAAAGGAACACGCTGACACTAGTGCAACTGAAATATTTAATTTAAAAAATGTAAATAGGGAATAACTGGGCTAAACAACAGAAAGGGCAAAGAAATTATGGCAAAGAAAATACATAATCCAAACATCGTACCAAATGCTTATACCCAATCAGTAAAATAAATCAACTTATTGGCAAGATAGACATATAGAAAAAACAAAATTTAAAAGATAATGCATTGATGGAGTAATGGAAAAAATACACCAAAGTGTTGCATACAAAGATGTCCTATAGATGACCTCCTAGGTGCCAACAGGAGCTGGACAATAAATTATGTATATGTGGAACCATGAACTCCTTTGACTAGCACTTTGTACCTTTCATAGGTGCTTAGAAAGCAAAATAGATTATATTCATTTTAAGATGAGTATATTGAACTGGAACACTCTCACTCTCCACATCTTTTTTTCTTAAATCAGTAATTCAGTCCGAGTCTTAATAAATTTCATTCTTTCTCTTGCTCTTCTTGATATAAAGACAAAATCCACAAAAAAACCCAAGAGCTTTAGGTCTTCTTTGCACACATTTGCACTCACAAAATGGCAAGTGCTTTTAAAATTCTGAATTTTAAAATTGAGAAATTTTAGAATAAAAGTCTTGACAGCAGCAAGATATGCTGCACCAGGAACAAAAAAATCCAGGCATTTCACAAGAGTAAAATAGTTTAAGCTTTCTTTTGTATTGTTCTTCAGAAGGAATATTTTCTACAAGAGAAGAGAAATTTTTCAGTTCAGACTGCATATCTAAAAATACAACTTATAGTAGATAAGGCCATGATATGAAATTACTGGATCCATTCAAAACCATTAGTTTTACTGGGATTTTTTCAGCACAAGAAAATAAAATATATTGTACAATATTAAATTAAAAATATTTAGTGTCAAATACTACTTTTCATTCATTTTCACATACCATTATGGCTTTAAAAAGAAGAAACAGAATAAGAAATAAAATCAATGAATTTACAAGTGGGTAATTATATGATATAGTGATTTTATCATACAGTTTCTTATAGTCTGATTGATATTATTCCTGCATAATACTGCAGTATGATTTTTCAGCTTTACCTTGAAGCGTGACTAGATCTTGAAGAACAATCATAACTTATTCCAGAAATGTATGTATTACTTTTGTGGAATACTGCTTGTTATTTTCCTGATCTTGAGTTTGAAATAGTTCCTTGAGAAGACACACAATTACCTCACCTTCACACCTGCTGAATTTTCCAGCTGAATTATCTTTCTAAAAGAACCATCATACAAACCTATGATAGTACTAGCTATTTGTATAAAATTTGCTGCAAAAAATCTGCTAATTCAGATGCAGAGATGATCGTTACTTTTTCTTCATAAAAGAAATAAAAGTGCAGTTCTTTTTCTAAAGATGATGTTAAACCTTCTACTTTAAGGATAGTGGGTCCTTATTTAACACCTTTTTAAATCTGCTGTCCACTATTTGCCGTTTACTTTAACACTAGTCATTCCTTTCAGCACAGGTAGGAAGCAAAGTGGAAAATATGTTGGCAGAAGGAAAGGTTGTGCAAGAATTTCCATGTCTATGCTGTTTGTATGTGTATTACATCAGAGTTCTCTTTTTCTCTTTTTCATACTTTTCACAGACTTGAATTGAACACTGTTACAGTCATGGTCAGAATGCCTATTAAACAAACAAAAAAAACCCCAAAACCCAGCAAACAAACAAGAGCTAATTTATTGGGATCTTTTGAATACTGTAATGGGAATTGAATTTCTGTGACAGGATGGTTGGTCACAGTCCAGACAGTGATGGGAGTCTTTGTTGCAAGAGTCCTTGCAATGACATCCAGTTGGATTGAGCAGGGCTCCTCAAACCTCTGATCTGCTCCTTTCTCATGTGCAACTGGGCTGTGGTCCCACACAGCCCTTCAGCACACACAATTCCTTTCTATTGCTTGTGTTAAGCTTTGTGCAAAACACCTCTGAACTATTTCATAAGCTTGAGCATGATTGTCATATGTGAACATTTTTCATCTGCAAGCACAGTTCCTACCGGCTATTTGCAGGAACATTTTTGTGTACAATTTCCGTCAGTTATATGTTACAAATGGCCCATGGCTGTCTCTGGCCACATTCTCCATCTGAGACGTTAATCAAGCACACAAAGATTACAGTAATTTCACGACTATAAGGTGCACCCTTTTGACTAAAATTTTCCTCCAAACCCAGAAGTGCGACTTATGCTCTGGTGCACCTTATATGATGTATGAAGTTGCAACATTTGCCACCTCGGAAGTGTGAGCCACAATGGGGGAGCGGTGCCGCGAGAGCGCTGAGTCACAAGGTGGGTGTGGGAGCGGGCAGCCACGGCTGGCAGGAGCCACGCGGGGAGGGAGGGAGCCAACGCCGGCCCTGGCAGCCGTGCGGGGAGAGAAGAAGGTGGCGCCAATCCCATATGAGCCACACAGGGAGAGAACAGCGCCGCCCCAGCCCTGTATGAGCCGCGTGGCGAGAGAGCAGAGCGGTGCCGGCCCCGACCACCGCACAGGGAGAGAGGGAAGCACCGCTGCTGGCCCGCCACAAGCCACGCGGGGAAGGTGGGAGCAGGCAGCCACAGAAAGTGTGAGTTGCGGCCACCCTGAGCCAACCCAGACCACGGGTGGCCTGGGGCCACCCCAGACTGCCACAAGCCATGGCCACCCTGAGCCCCGCCTTGCCAGCCGGTGCCACGGGCAGGCAGAAGTGCCGAGGCTCATGGCACGGGAAGGAGCGCCTGGGACTGCATTTAAAGGCTACGCCAATCTCTGTTACTAATTCTTTACTTTATTGCACACTGCGCAGCTCCTGGCTAAAAAAAAAAAAAAAAAAGTGCGCCTTATAGTCCGGTGCGCCTTATATGATCTACAATGTTGCGAAATTTGTTGACTCCCAGCAGGTGCGCCTTATAGTCCGGTGCACCTTATGGTCATGAAATTACTGTACCTGTCAGTGTGCAAATGCAGCAGAAGCTGCTGAGGAAATCTTCATGACTGCCTAAGTGGGGAGTTCCTAGTTCATCCTACAGGAAATACATAACCATGGGCAGTGGATGCATACACAGCCATCTCAATAGCCTGCTGTTATTCCACAGCTGTGGCTTAAAGTCTGTAGGTTTTGCCACAAGACTATCCTAAGAGAAGACTCTTCATCAGTGTAAGTGGTTTGAAACTTGAGCCAACAGCTGTCTTGGTTTCCACAAAAAAGCCACTCTTATCTGTATATCATAAATAGAACTATTTATAATTTTACACTGTAACAGAGAAGATTAATAGTGATGAGATGCATATCTAGAAAATCTCTTCCACTACTAACATCTGCACATGAGCAAAAGGAAGGATTTATATGTGGATGCTCTTCTTGAAAGATATGTAATTTGAGCAATCTGTCCTTTAACAGCAAGCAACAGAGATGCTTGTCTATAAATCCCATTAATAATAAACTCCAAAAATCTTCAAATAAGCTTCAGACATACTAGTATACACATGTATTTATTCAATCCAAGGTTATAAAAATAAGTGTACGCAGAAGAAATATATAAACTACTGAATAGAAAAAGGATTCAAAGACTATAAGTTCCAATATCTTATCTGCACACAGCCTGACTTACACTCATGTCATAAGAAGCTTTATTTCATATTTGTAGCTCCTCTAAATCATGGTATGCTGTAAATGCATATTTAAGGGACTCAGAAACAAAGTCACAAAAGAACTCATCTTAAGTAAATTGAAATAAAAGCTGGAAATGTACCAGGTTCACAAATTTCTTTTGACTTCAGAAAGAGAGTCATATGAAATGCTCACAGCTTTGAGAAGTGGTGGCAAGGTCCAAGGTGAAAATTGTGATCTCTGCGCAGCTGTGAACTCTGTAGTGGGGATTGCCTCAGAATAAATGTATTAATTGTTTGTAAACACCATCATAGGTCATTTTTACAGGCTCCACTTGGAAGCTGGTAACAAATTTTGCCAAGTATTTCCATTCTATGAATTCTCTATACTTTTACAATGTAAATTTAAGAATGCGTTAACTAAGAAAAATTTAAATATGCTCTTCTGACTGAATGAAAAACAGAAAGTTATATCATAAATTATTTTGGTTATAGAATGCAATAGGTATAATATTTCAGTGGAGTAATAATTTGGTGTGATACACCAATATTGCACCAACCATATGCATTGTCTTATGTGCTTACCTAGTCATCAGTTTAGTATTATTTCAAATTCAGTTCATTATTTTACAACTTGTCATAGAACTTCTCATAGATTAACATGTTATAACTGACTAAAAACCAAAATATGAACATCATTCTCATCTATACAGTGCTAGAGCTGCAAGGGACAGGGGGATAATATTTTCATGAAAGTAATATGAACCTCACGAGTATCTAACATTCAACTATCACTTTTATGGATTTCAGTATTTAATTTTGAAAGTATTAGACTTCTCTCCAAACAGTTTGTTCTTTCTGTCCTGTAGATGATTTCTTTGTCCTAATATCTTTGTTTCTAAGGAAATTTTTCATTTACCATTTTTATAAATATGCACACAGATATAAAAGAAACTCACCTGGGTATTTTAACAAACTTATTTATTGCTGGTTACTACATGAGTCTCTCTCACACTGTGATTACGACACATATGACAACAGCTGAAGCAGTAAATAATAAAATATTCTTAAAGTTATTGTGAGATGGAAGACGATGATTCCATGTATATAATGTGTTGAATCCTACATGCACTCATACTTCTGTTATGTACTCAAGCTGGAGATCTTTCTAGTTCGGGCATTTAGAATTACTAAGTAGGTAAGAGTGAGCATTTTTTCTTTCAGGAGCTCATGCAGATAAATTTTTCACTTAATTTTGCTTTTTTCCCACCTAAATATGAATATCTTGATTCTAGGGTGATACATCGTTAAGATCTTGCTACCTACTTAGCCTGACTTTTTGGTGCAAATATTTTTCTTGTTGACAATCTTTTCCCATGATTTTCTCTTCACAGTTACTCTCCCATATTGATTGAATTCCCAAATCTTTAATTCTTTCCATGACATTCTTTTGTACATTCTTTTTTAATTGTCCCCCTTACATAGCAATCTGCACGATTCTTTCCATATCACTGAAAACAGAAAATCTTCACATGCAGCTTCTATCAAAAGCTTTTAGTTTACTCATCTGTCCAGTTCAGAGCAGTTCAGGTTTCCTGTTCATGTTGCCATATTGCTTCTACCTACCTCCCTGATAGAATCTACTAATAATTTACAGGTTGACTCGAATGTCCAGGTCTTATCCTTTGTAGGGGACTAATTTTTTTCCTTACCTCAGATACTTAGTTCTCTTTACTTACTATTCCTCCAATCTCACTCAGAATAATGCTCTACATCTGAGATAAATAAATTTGTAAAATGCAAATTGCATGCTTATTTATCATCTCTCTGAAAATGTTTTCTGCTAAACCGTGACGAAGTGCCAATTTACCTGAGCATTTGTAGATATGCTCTAAAATCTTATTCATGTCATTGAATAGCATCTTACAGCTCAAGAAGTCCAGCTCAATGCAAATAAAATATGCATAGAGAATATATCCAGTAACTGCGAATAAATGATACAGAATATAACCTCAGTAGAACAAGTTCTCAATTGCTAAAGAAAATATTTGATAAATACTTGAGTAGATAATAACTGAAAATCATGAAAATTATTGTTAACATAATTTATATTTGCAGATGGATCCAAAACCAAAACTTAAGATCTTTTTCTTAAAATGTAGTTGGATATCTGTTCTTAATGCCAAGAACATCTATCTTGTTGCAGTTATCTCTGTAAAACTAATTTTCATTTTATTATTACTAATTAATGAATGGGTGAAATCTTTCACTGTTCATTCACATAATTATCCTATCAAAATTAGTACCTGTATTACATTAACATAGTCCCAAGTGATTTAATGTTAAATTAGCGAATTATGTCTAAGGAGACTGCTAACCCAGTAAAGGAGACAAATGTGCCATACTTCAGTACTAACTAAAATCCTAAAAGGTGGTGAGTACTACAGTGAGTGAGGTAAGTACAACTTCTGAGAAAATCTTGCAGGTTTCAAGTTGAGATTAAAAAAAATAATGACACCATCTAAATCAGACATAAGCCTTCAAAACAACTCATATGATGGATTTTAATTCAATATGAAGTTTATGTTGGCCTCCTTCAGAGAGCTGTATGCCATAATCTGTCCTCAAATGCAAAATTACCACTGAGTTAATTGAGGATATGAGCTGATGAAGGGCTTTAGAGAATTGTTTATTAAATATTGATGTTTATTATAGTAGTTTAAATTGGAAGATAATGACAAAACAAATTTTTATTTATGTCACAGAAATTCTAGGGTTGTTCTGTAAAGCTGCAATGAGGTGGTCAATGTCCCTTCCCCAAGAGCTTCTTTTTTTTTGGTCCTCCTCCCAAACAAAGGAACAAAACCCAAACCCAAATCATCCAGTTCAGCCCTTCTCCCTCTCAGAAGAACCCAAACAAAAAGTTCATTATAGCTTCTGGATTTGACTGGCTTATGTACTCTTTTGCAAAATGTACTGCTGACAGTCTTAATTTTCAACTCATTATCAGTTTTACACAGCCCAGCATGTTGAAAAATACTAAGTATGTTGTAAAAAAATCCTCTTTCTTCTTAAGGAAGAATCATAATTACACATTCTTACAATGTAAAGGTTCTGCAACCACTCCATTCCTGGTGTAGCATTGATAGAATACATTTAATAAATCAGGTTTATAGCTCATTCAGAAATGACAATACTTGGGCTGTGTTATATTTTCAGCTGTATCTGTATCATGCAGAGTTCTGTTCTGTACCTTGGTAATTGCCAGTTATAAGATATAAATAAAGGTTAGACAACAATGGCACTTAAAGTGTGCACTTTAAAATGGTTTGACATCGCGGCATTTAAATCACCAGTCTCTGGCAAGATGCCTCACAGCAGTATGTTGTCTTCTGCTGTCTTAAGTAGTACTAATAATTCTGCAATAAACTGCTCACAATTATGTATAGTGTTACAGCACAGGTTGAGATAAAGGACAAGTGTGTTACCATGGTTACTCTAAAAACGACTTTGTAAATGAATATGTTGTGGTTGGGCATAACCCCAGAATTGCATTGCTAGCACATACGTTAGGAAAAAAAAAAAAAAGAGGCTTGATGTAGGGACCAAGCTGAAGTACAGATGTCCTCATGGTTGTGACCTGTCACTGGGAACTAAGCTAAAGACTAAAAGGAGTATGAAATCAGTGAACATTCGCAGGGCACACTATGAGAGAGGCTGCCGACTGCCCTTCATTCACAGGCACCTTATGGTTGCTCTCTTTGCTGAACAAATTCATCATGGACTTAGAAATACACTGTTCCAAGTAAAAAACACAAACAACAAAATAATTCTTGCTTTGTGTAACATGTTTAGGAGTTTTGCCTTATCCTGGGGAACTATGTCACACTCTGTAGGCATTCATTAATTAGTAATTCTGATACCAAACTTTAGACATTAATTCTAAATTTATTTATTTTTCTTTAATCATATATATATACACAAAGTTCTGTACAGCAGACTGCATTTCCTTCTCATTCTGTACAAAACCCAAAATAGGTGGTGTTAACCCATTGGTAAACACACAAGCTGCCAGAGTTCATAAGGCCAATCTGATAATGTTATTGAAGCTGAAATGGTGTCTGCTATAAAAGGGATATCAGTGCTTTCCACACTGCTGTGCCAATATGTCTCATTCCTGACTTCTCAGTGATGGAGCACTGAAACTGTTCTCACTTGCAGTTTTTAAATCAATTCTTATTAGGGACAGTGGGAATTTAGCAAGGTTTTACATTGTTACAAACTTTTACTGCTCATAGTTCATCGACTACACGTGGGCTGCCAAGGCATTAGCAGTGTTGAATGTTGCCATGATAGAATTTTAAATGAAATGTATTTATTATCATAAGCAGAAACCAAGGCTTACAGAAGGTAGAATGCAAGTGTCAGATATTAAACAGTGCTTAGTCACCTCACAATAAAATGTCAGCAAGAGTATTTTTTCATGAGATTGAAAACCTATTCAATAAGAGACCTGGTGATGCTTAGTAAGGACTTTCAGACCGTGGACATTATTTAGACAGTTGTTTGGTACCTGCAATTATCTGGTTTGAGATGTTAGGTAGTTTTGTGTGTTCTCTTCCCTCCCTGTTTTTTTTCAATTTATTTCCCCAGAGAGTATGGGTTAGGCACAGCAACTGGCTGTCACTGTGACTTGCTTTTTACTCAGCTGTGCAGCTGAGCTGAATAAGGAACAAGGAGAAAAAGTCAGCAAAGTTGTCTAGAGTTTGTCACTGCCATAGCTGAATCTGGAACATGGAATCATCTTAACTCCCAGCCAAAATGCTGCAGGACTTGCCTGCTTTCAATTAATTACTGTAAATTTTGGAAACTCTTTTGCTATTTGGTTACATTTTACTTAAATTTACATGGGGGAAAAGTGGTGGTAGTCATGAGGAAACAAAAAGCAGATGCCCCATACTGTGAGCTCGATATTTTGAACTACTCTCTGCAAAATTTCTGTATTTTTTATATGTGACTCTGGTTATTGTTTCAATTCAAGATTTTTTAATTCACTGGAAAACATTAAAATGGGTGTAAGATGGGAATGAATGTGTAGAATAGTGAACAGAATGGATTATATTTTTAAATATTTGTCTAACTGAATAGTGGTATATTTAATATATCTTAATTCATGTGATTTAAAGAATATTATTTTTATTAAATTCCAACCATACTTCTAATGAAAGACAAACAGATTTATTTTTATTGGCCCCAAGTGAAATGCTGATATTTCTTTAAAATTAGTGAAAATATATAGTTATTTCTTGCTTTACTTTTCTAAAACTATCTATACTATCAACTTGGATAGATGTTTGGTTTGGATGTTATTTGCATGGTTTACACTCTCCTTAGGTTTTTTCCTGTTTAGTTTGTTTTTATATAAAACCTATTTTGTTTCAGAAATGTAGGTAGTATTTGCTCCAAGTAGCATAGAAACTCTTCAGATACATTTAAATTTGTTGTATATGATTTAGTCCCATAGCTATATGTGCTACAGCTGAGTCAGTGCCGTGCTTTAGATCAACTGAGTAATCAATAATCTTGCTGAGAAACCAGGCTGGGATAAGTGATAATCTGAAATAGCTCTTCCACAGCTGCTATGTTACTTCATGCAGGCATAACTGAATATTTGGAGCTAACTTATGTCTTGTAGATGTATCATGGAATCTCTTATGAATAATGAGAAGCAGTGAAGTAGTGATAGCACTGGGACTACCAGGATCCACAGAAAGGAAAAGAATAATTTTAGAAGGTAGCTGGAAATAAAAGGAAACCTGCTAATGGAACATAGAGATACAGCTGTGAATTAAACATGAAGGTGTGATTGTGGGCAATAACTGAAGTAGAATAGAGTCTCTAAAGATTATGTGATGGGGTCACATAGAAAGTCATTAACCTTATAAAGACTGCAGAATTGTATATAATTTTATTATTTTAATATTAAAATATATTTGTAAAAACACTTTAATTACTTTACTGTGTTGAAAATTGTTACTTTAACTCAAACAATTTATACTACTGCAGCATTCTGTGCAGCTTTAGGCAAAAGAAAACCAGAGAAATGACAATGACCTTGAGCTTTCTTGCACAGTGTAAAAGTACATAAAACAGTCTGAGGAAAAGCACTTCCAACATGCCTCACTCTATGATTTTCACAGGGAGCAAACTATGACTGATCTGTAATTCCCCAGGCTGTTCTTTTGGACTTTTTGGAAGATGGGTACAATATGTGCATTTCTCTTGTTTTTGGGAATACTCCCTCTCTCTTTGTGACCTGCTAAAGGTGAGAGCAGCCAGATCTCCCAGCATCACTGGATACAGCCTTCTATTTCTACATATTTGTAGAGGTTCCAACCTCTCAAGTAATCTCTGACTCAGCTCTTGTTCACATCTGATAGATCTCAACCTTGAACCTTTTCACTGACCACAGGGGCCTGAGAGGCCCCAGTGGTGAAGACTGAGGCAAAGAAGGTATTTAATGACCTGAGTCTCATCTGTGTCCACTGTCACTTAGTTACATCTGCAGTCCAGGTTGAATAGTCTCAGAGCTCTGTTGGAGAAGATTATAGACTGTAAAGAGCGTATCCTGAGATTCTTAGTGAACACATATTCCAAAAACCACTCAAATATCACTTCTGTAGCTAGACTGTTGTATTGGTTATTTCAGTTATACTTCTAATCCAATCAATGCTGAAAACCAGCAATATTAGCTTGAACCAAATGATGGATAAAATGTTTGTGATATCTCTTAATGACTCTAATAGTGAGGACAAATCTTTGAAATGTAAAATGTCCATTAAGAAACACACACAAGAACATTGTTGCTGGGCAATAAAACGATGCCATATATAGATATGACCAGAACATAATTTGAAACTATCCTCAGAATGGGGAAAGAAGGAAAATGCTCATTAGGGATTATAGATAAAATTATAGCAAAAAAGAAAATATCAACACACATATGGTAATATGGAAAATTTTGTAGTGTAAAAGGAATGAACTAAAAAATCTCTAAAAAAACAACCAAATAAATAAAACCTCACACAACCTCTTCAATATGCCGACTTCTCCCAATCCCATCTGGCATAAAAAAACCATAAATTCAGTACCATGAGAAAATGTTCAGATTAATTTGTACAAGACCTCCCAACAAAGCAAGGAAAAAGAATGACTAATTTTTACCAGCTATTGAGGACACTCTAGATGATTTACCAGATTAAACTGCTGACTGTGTGTATTTCTACATGCAAAGTATCAGTGTCATTGGAACAGCTTGGCAGTGTTTCACATGCCTCTTGACAAGTATTGTTGAGTACAAAGGGCTTTGGGCATGGACAGAGTCTGCAAGTCAATAGTGGCATAAAGTAAAACTAGGCTTGCTTTGAAAAGAAGTGCAAGGATGATACAGATAATTATAACAAATTATATTCTTACTAAAAAAAGTTAAAGAAGAGGCAAGCCTTTACAGTGTTGTGGGAATATAACTGCATTAAGCAACTTTTCTGAAAGCATTTTAGATCAAACTCAAGCTGGAAAGAATTACTGCTGCCTTCTTCAGCTATAATTTGATTCTGAAAAACTCCCTTAAGGTGCTCAGGGCCATTAGAAATATATCCAGGCCATGAGAGAAAAGAGGAGGCCAGCAATTTGCTATACAAAAATTGATCAAAAGCCTGAGAATATTCAAGCAGCAGAAAAAGAGTAAAATACAGAAATAAGTGGAAATCAGGAACCAGTATTTAATGAGGTAATGAAATGTATATGTGGGTCACTGAACCAGAAGTACTATAATTCAGTGCAGTAGCTATCAATATAATGAGACTTGGCTGGTCTTTATAAGAACTTAGAGGAAAATCATTTAGAAAAATAAATATGATAGCATTTTAAAGATAGGAACAAGTACAGATAACATTCGGGAAAGTAGCTCCTGGTTGCATTCTTCAAAATGGAATAATTCTACTTTCCTCAGCTTTGGCCACAGAATATTTGTGCAGGCAGATTCCAGGTCATTAAAAAGCATCAGGAAGCATCCACAGCCAAGTGCACCCAGATGTGTACAGATGTTACTGGGACTTGAGTGCTTGGGTATGAGAACAAGGTGTTACTCTGGGAAGATATTCTGTATATTATACATACTTTCCTGCATGTACCAGAAATGACATGGCTCTGTCAAAAAGGGGATAAAGTCTGTCAATATGTGAAAAAAGAAAAAAAAAATATAAGCTCGGAAATGTTAGGAATGGAAATGAAAACACCCCAGAAAATGTAATTAGGCCAACACATAAATCCATAGTGTTCCTTGAACATTATTGATTTAACTTTTTCAAGAAGATGAAGCAACAGTGGAAGTAGAAAATATTCTAGGGTAGGCTGCAAGAGATCAAAAGCATAGAAAACAAAATAAGATTTAAACTGGGAAAAATGTGCTCCATATAAAATTATTAATTATATACAGATGTAGGGAATTATCCTTTTTCCTTATAAAAATAATTATCTAATAATAGATTAAAAAAAAAAAAAAAGTTGTTTGGTTTTTTTTTATATGTGGTGCAATGTAATTTTGTAGAATATATTCCTGGATGTTTTGGATAACAAATAGATAAAGAAATTGAATAAGAAAAATAGCCTTTACTGAAAGTGAATTCCAAGTTACTGAATTCTGGATCTTTTAGTCCAGGATTGATTAATTTTCATACTTTTTCCATCTCTCTCTTTCTTTTTTTCCTTTCAGCTGTTGCCATTAATCATATTTATCCACTTTGGATGCAACTGTTTCTCCTTACCATACATGCATTGACTGCAAGATTTAAGAATTTCAGAATAACCAGAATTTGGTGCAGAAGAAAGATTTATTTATCTCTTAAGGTTGGCTAAAATGAAAGAAACAAATGCCATAGGAACTTATGATAATGAAAAAAAAAGTAAACTGTGTAAGAAGAATGAGTGGGACTTGAACTGGTCAGAAACTTGACCTGAAAGCTAGCCCTACCTAATTATATCAAAATACTTCTGTCTTCTAGTCCTTAATACTTGAACCAGAATATAAAAATCTAAATTACTATTATGGCAATATTAAAAATAGAGAAAATTCCTGTGTGCATAGTAACACGAACACTTTTCTTAAAGTATGCTCTGTCAGAAAACACAGTACCGTATAATTCTTTTTCCTCATTTATGTCTTTACAGATGCCAGTTGACTCAAAAATTACTCTGACTGTAGCTTTTGAATGTTTCTGAGCCGGGGATAGCTACATGAAGAAGAGGATGCAGAGACTCATTTTACATGACTATTGTTGCTAGGGAGAGTGCACCGCTGGGATCCCTCACTGAGCTTGTTTGTCTCACTCTGCCTGGGATTTTCAAAGAGACAGTTCACTGACATAGCGGAAACTCAGAGTGGCTCAGGTTTTTCTGTTTGTTTTTTCATCATCTTTAATTCTGTAACTGTGGAATTTCTAAACAATAGGTCAAATCCTCTGAGGGTAACAAATAGTTTTAAAGGATTTTCTTGAAACATGCAGAGTTACAGCAATTCTGCAGCCCAAGACTGGCAGCCTGTTAGTGCCCACAGAGAAGTAAAAAATCCCAGTGAATTCAAAACCAGTCAATTATAGATTAAGGGTCTGACTTGCTTCCTGTCGTATTCATTCTCATGTTTATGAGTGACTTAAGGAAAATAATTATCAATCCCAAAAAAGTATTAATCATTGCTCTTTCTGATTTTTTTACCCTTAATATTTTATGTCATGCATTTTGGTCCATTTTTAACCCCCTCCCTTTCTTTCTTTCTATCGCTTTTTTAAAGTATTCTTTCTGTCTCCCATCCAGTTATACAACTAAAGGTATTTTAATCTTATCAAACCACATGGAAAACAGTATAAAACAAGCCACATATTTTAAAACTGGATATGTTAGCCTGACAACTGTAAAATGCTAGAGTATTTGGCTACACACTATTGCGACTTTTTCATTCAATTTGGCAGGACCTCCAAGTCCAACACAGGGTTTTTTTTTGTGGAGAATAAGAATCACAGAGACCACCCATAATTTTTCATGCTGAGTCTTGTTTGGTGCCTCACTTATTTTTTGATTACACTGATTTCTCCATATAGCTGAGTCGTAACTTGTATTGCAAAATTGACAAAGAAAAGTACAGAAAGGGACAATACATTTCCTTGAGAAATCATAAGATAACTCCAAAAGGCAACACCCTTGAGTCATGCTGAGGTGTGTGATTACAGATAAAAACCTGACTTCCTAGAATATTTTCTGTATTTGCCGAAGTGTCTGAAGAAGAGGCACTCCCTCACAGGTGCAAATTGTTTAAATATTCTCTGCTTGGCATGTTTTTTAAATTTGTTTTATCTCTGACTTTTTTTAGGTTTCTTCACTTAGAAGTACCTTGATTGACTTTACATTGACATTAAATTTCAGTACTAATATTATATGCTTTAAAACCCTTGATAAGATATAAAAGTCTAACTTCTATGGACTTTCTTATTCCTAAATGAACTGATGAGATTTATAAACTTAAAATACTCAAAGATGAGATGAGGTCCATGATATAAATTTTCCAAAATAATTGACCCAGAAACATTTGGAATCCTCTTTTTCTTTTTCAAACCAACTACGGATTGGCATCCCTTGCTATATATTAGGAATTTGCACATATTAAGGGATTTATCATCCTACAAAATGCTGTTATATTTGAACCCCTTAGAAGAAGCTGTAGCTGTACTACAGATATTTTCTTAAACCTTTATAATTTTGCTAATGGTTCTTTCTCTTAAATACATGTATTCACTATTTAATTATATCTGTAGAGAATTGAAGAAGATAGGTAAGTTTACTTTTCACCATAGACTCAGTGTCATAAGTTACTTTTTTTCAAAAGGTTTTGTTTGTGATATATTATTTAGAGGCTGAATAGTATTAATATGTCAAACAAAGTTTTTTCAAGGATACAAAAATTAATTCAGATGGATTAGGTAGGTAAAGGGCCCTCAGCTAATGGAAAGGTCTTTGTGTCAGTGAAAAGTGCAGATGTTCTAACATGAAAATGTGCAATAACTCAATTCATATCACCACACCTCCATTATAAAAGATTTTTCAGATTCATATATTGCATTCTACAGCATTGTGTTCTTCCAGGCTTTTTCCCTCTAAAAACTGACACAATATATTTTCTAATATATTTTCTTGTTCTCAGAATAGAAACATAGATAGCACATAAGAAATGTAGTGAACTTTTACACAAATGTAACTATATCAGTTGTAGGTGAAAGTTAACAAATTTATTTAAGTGATAATCTAATAAGAATGTTCTTTGTAATTGGAATAGAAGACAAAAAGAGAAAATAGTCTGAAATAGTTAATTAAATAACAACAGATTAATGCAAGGTGTTATCTAACAGCCTCATATGACATTTCCCATGCTTCAGTTTCAAAAACCTTGTCCTTTATTAAGGAATTAAAAAAAGATATTTTTTTCCCCTCCTCTGATTTCCTGACTTGCAGAAACACAGTCACAGAATGGGTAAGATTGGAAGGGACCACTGGAGTCTGTCTAGTCCAACCTCACTCTTCTTAAAGTACACTACTCAGGCTTGTATCCAGATGGCTTTTGAAAATATCCAGAGAAGGAGGCTCTACAGTCTCCCTGGGCAATCTGTTCTAGTGTGCAGTGACTGTGTGAGGGCACACAGTGAAGAATTTGTTTATCATGTTTGTGTGGATCTTCCTGTGCATCAATTTCTTCCCATTGCCTGCTTGGCACCACCAAGAAGAGCCTGGATCCATCCTCTTGGCACCCTCCCTTCAGATACTTATAGACATTGGTGAAAGCTCCTCTCAGCTGTCCTTTCTCAGGGCTGAACAGGCCCAGCTCCCTCAGCCTGTCCTCATAAGAGAGATTCTCCAGTGCTGTAATTGCCACCTCCACTGAACCTGCTCCAGGAGTTGCATATCACCCTTTTCCTGTGGAGCCCAGAACTGGGCACAGCACTCCAGATGTGCTTCCCCATGGCTGAGTAAAGGGTCAGGATCACCTCCCTCAACCTACTGTCAATGTTCTTCCTAATGCACTCCAGGGTAACATTGATCTTCATGGCCACCAGGGCAGTGCTGGCTCATGCACAGTTTGTTTTCCACCAGAACCCCCCAGTTCTCCTCAGAGCTGCTTTCCAGCAGGTCAGCTGCCAGCCTGTGCTGGTCCTTGGGGCTGTTCCTCACCAGGTGCAGGATGCTGCATTTGCCTTTGTTGAATTTCAGACAGTTCTTCTCTGCCTATTTCTCCAACCTGTCAAGGTCTTTCTGCAGGGCTCACAGCCTGATGGGATATCAACCTTCAGGCTATGTGTGAACTTCCCTGCCAGGGGAGTTAACAGGCTGAGTTCACCTGTGTAAGGACAAAGAGACAGCACTGGCCTCACAGGGTTTCCCTTTTTCTTATCTCTGTCCACACCAGCTGTTGCCTGAGGTGGGTGCTTTGCACATCAGCAGCTTGACCCCTGAATGTCTGAACCATCCATATTCCAAGTCTCTTCCAGGATCACCCGGATACATTCTTCTCCCCAGATTTAGGATGACTGGGCAGTAGAATCCCCTTTATTTTATCTCAAATTCTTGTCACAGACCAAATTCCAGCTGATTGGCCTGTTTGGGGAGTGGTGAACTTTAGTGGGCACTGATGAACAGCTTCTTCTTTGTAGTTTGCTGTTGTGGGTAAAAAGTCCTCTGATGATTTTAGAAATGTTTAAGCATTAAACATTTGTTGATCATAAAATGTAGTAAAAGAAACACAGTTGCAGAACTGTGGTCTTTCATCCAGATCCCATTATGCACAATTTAACAATATTTTACAAATATAAGAGGTGTAGAAAATTTCTTTTGTATGAGGACTATGACTGGTATGCTGTTGTTATGACTCAACAGGAGACTTTTATCAGACTCTCTAGCAAATTGCAATGCCTCAAAAATATTTGTGGTTTTTATTTCATATGTTGGAAAGAACAAGAAGTGTTTTCTAGATGACTGAAATGTTAAAAGGAATTTATGCAAATCAGGATTATGTCAGTCTCATTAAAATGTTAATTTTGAAGTCAGATTAATTATAATATTTTAGATTTTTGAGCTAATTTTGTTTAGAAACAGTCTCTTCCCCTACCAGACTATCACCAAGGAAAATTTTCTTTGAAGATATATTTGAAAGTTTTTTTCCTATCTTATAACAGACAGATTTGAGAGCTGGAGGAGACAATAGGGAATATGTAATCGTGACTGCAGAAGCAAGAAATTCTTATCAGTTGACAAAACAGCATTTAGAGGGAAGTACACAGTTTATTTGTATAACACATATTCAAAATAACTTTGACGAATTATATAGTATATTAATTTTTCTTCTTTTAATAACGTAAAAAACCTTTTGGGGTTTTGGTTTTTCAGTTTTTCTGGAAGGGTTCAATTAATTTTTTTTTTTCCCTTGGGCAGGTAATGAATAGTTTGAGATGTTTCGATTGTTAAGAAAAATTGTTAATGATACTTAGTTCAGTTTTGTTGATTTTCAGGGTAAGTCAAATGGCCTTATCAAGCCAGAGAAATCATTTGCACATTTTCTTTTTTCTAACCAGCCTTTTCAGTTAGTACAAGCGCTAGTCCACAGTTGTTTTGGTTCCCATCAATCTTTCATTTCTTCTGACACCCTGTTGCCTTTGGCATCCTTTCACATACAAGCACACACCATTACACAGGTAAAGTACAAGTGCTAGAGCCTCTGCATATTTTATACAGCTCCAAGGAATTTATCCTGAATTTTTCAGGTGTTTTATTGCACTCTGGTTTAGGACAGTGACTTCAATTTTTTTCAGCTGCTATCCACTTGTATGTTACTCTAAATGCTTCCTCCATTTAAGCAGGCTGACAAGCAGATTCACTGATACCAGTGAGATAAGTCATTGCTCATTTAACCAAGGCAAGGGGACCTGCAGCTTTCAGCTTTCTCCACTATTACCAGAGTCAGTTTCTACTACTATAAAACGTTGACATGTAGGCACTGGGGCTATGCTCGTTAATACTGCTCAAGGAAGTACAGCATCTGTGCTTGTCAGACAAAAGGATAGAGCCTTGAGGTCCTTACTCATCACTGCCTTTTGGAGCAAGGGACTTGTAGCTGTACACAGGAACTATCCCTCCCCAGTGAAACATGGTACAAACGTAATTGAAATGGGAAAAGAAGAGAAGTAGAAAGGGAATATTTGCTGTTCTCTAACATTTCTTCATGAGCAAAGCAAATCTGCCTTCCAGCTTTTTGTATCTAAGAATTTTGGAAGGATCTTTGTCTTTACTCTAGCTACAAGAATTTGCATAAAAGATTAATGTGATTCTTCCACGCCTGAAAAGTACAATTAGTATTGATAAATAACATTTAAATCACATATTCTGGAAGGTGGAGGAATAAATCTTACTTGAAAAGCAATTTTTTAATTTGATAATGTCTCATAGTATGTTCACGGTCTGAAGTTACCCTGCAGGTAAATGGACAAACCACACCTTATGCTTTAAATATCAGGGAGGGATACAAATTATTTATCCAGAGCCCAGGGTTGTTTCTTTTTGGAGACTGAGGTAGTGTATCTATTCTGTTTTGCATTGGATATCCACGCTAATATTTTGGCAGTGGGTCACTCCAAAGGTGTCCTCTGTGAGGTGGGACCAAGGCTGACCTTGTTGCATGCAGCTGGTTTCAGCCAATTCCAGCCATCTCTGCAGCAGACCCACCACAGGACAAAGCTGAACACATCAGCGAATAAATACAGGGCAAAACAGTGTTCAGCACTGTGAGAGGGAGAGGAAAAAGGATGAGAAACATCTCTGCAGACACCAAGATGAGAGTACAAGGAGAGGCAGAGGTGGTCCAGGTGCCAGAGCAGAGATTCCCCTGCAGCTTGTGGAGGACACCAGAGTAGAGCAGGTATCTCCCTGCAGACAGTGGAGACAACCATGCCAGAGTAGGTGGCTACTTCTGAAAATATCTGCATGTCAGGAAAAGCCTATGCTAGAGCAGACTCTCGTGAGAAGACCTGCTGCTGGCAGAAAGCACACTCATGATTGAGCTTATCCTGGAGGACTGCAGCCTGTGGAGAGGATTAAGGCCAGAGCAGCTCTTAAACGTAGCCCATGGGAAGGAATCATGCTGGAGCAGGGAAAATGTTGAGGAGGAAGGAGTCTCAGGATGTTTTAATGGACTCATTGCAATCTCCTACTTCCCAATGTACTGCTTAGGGAGATGGATGAGTCAGGCATGAAGGAATTGCATCAAGACTGGGAGAAAAAGTGAGGTCAGAGGTATTTTGATTTTTATTTCTCAATATTGAAATTTATTTTACTTAACAATGAATTAAATTAATTTTCCCCAAGACAAGTCTGGTTTTCCTATGATGTTAATTGATAAATGATCTCCTTATCTTTATCTAGACCCACAAGATCTTTCCTTTCCCCCCCCTGTGCGTCTGAGAAAAGAAGCTGGATGGGCATCTAGCATCAAGACAAGGTCAACTCACCTTGCTGAAAGTTAAGTATCCGAGCTCTTGCTCCTCTCACTGCGCTTCACTCTGTAAACAGTGGATGGAAGTAGGCACCTTTAGAAGAAAACACATCTGACCTGTCTAAATGTGAGCCAAAGCAAATGTTACCTTGATGTTACCTTGATTAGAAAGAAACCTGGGAGTGACTAGATCAGGCTTAGATGCCAAGATTTTAGACATCTTATTTTCTATCTATACTTTAGTCTTTTAAATTCTGGATAGGAGCTCTGATGTGCTGTCAGAGAATACAAAGTCATTAGATTTTAGACTTTACTGGCTTTGTTTCCTGTAATAATCATTAACAAGAGAATAGTTGCTCTTCTTTCCTTGGCATTTAATTTTCACACAGCTTTTTTTTTTTTTTTTTCTTCTCTTTCCTTCCCACCCTCCTGCCTTATTTTTCTTTTATGCCAGAACAAAAAGGATCAAAATGGCACTCAGAGATTTATGGAAAAGTATTTATAAAATATTAAGGATTATATGTCATTTGTCCATATTGGCATTTCTCTACTCTCCTTGCTGCCATCCTTCTCACCAGTATCCAAAGGAAAAAAAAGCATTTCTGAACCCTCTTTTAGAATTTTAAAAATTATTTTTGGCTGTTTATCAATACTATTATCATACAATAATTGACCAGTGACAAGAATCTAATTTCTCAGTGGTCTCTAATGCAATCTGTAAATTATATTACTGAACCTTACTCACCGCATCTGACATACTTTGCATTTTGACTGGTTGGTCAGGCAGCCTCTCTTTTGAGATTTAGATTGCCAAAAATGTAAAAGAGAAATAGAATGGCTTCCTGCCAATCGAATTACACAACACCAAAAGGGTCAGAGTTACACAGTATATTACTGTCTTTCAGAGATTATACTGGGTATTACAATTATCTGACGTTTCATTTCACTGACCAAGACTGTAAAAGAGCAGGAAAAAGCACAGGCATTGCCACCACAGTGTTTATGAGGGTAAAAAGGATAAAGAAAAAACAAACAAATAAAACCCAAGAACACCTGACCCCTTCTCATTATACTGTGATTTCCCATATATGGGTTTATTCTGGTTAGAAAATTCAAATAAAATTTCTTAGATCAGAACTGTCTGGGCAGGTCTGAGTTAGAACATAGTAATTCTGTCTCAGAAGTAGAATATGAAATGAATTGTGTGAGAAAATTAACAGATTAAAATGTTAAGTAAATTGCTCCAGACAGTTTCCTCCTGTTATTTACTGTTTGTTCTGAAAAAGTCAAAGCAGATGTTCTAGCTACCGCTTCATGGCAGGGTGAAATTGAATCTCAAAACCCCTTCCACACAGGATGAGGGGCAAAGTAACATGTCAGGAAAGTTGTCATTTCTGGCCTCAGCAGCCCACATGGAAATAAATTTTTAAGTCCCTTACTATTTTACTGTTTGGGACTTTTTCCCAAACAAACTGTAGTTTGTGCCTCAATCATCACACACGAATAGTACCACAGCTTGACATTTTAACTTGAGTGGTTCATTACCTTATTTCCCAACTGAAAACGGTTACATAAAGGAATGGATAAGTTGCTTTTAATTTCTTTTGGATCACATGTTTATGATTATGTTATGGAACAATTTGTCTCCAGCTTCTCCTCCTCATCTCAGGTAATTGGAAATAACAGAAAAATTGTAGAGGTTTTGGTTGTCTTTTCCTGCAGCCAACTTTTGTATCATAAAAAAATTACTTAGCTGGAGCAGATCATCTAGGCTTAAAATATGACCATAATAGTTAAAAACAAAATAAAAGGAAAAAAAAAAAAAAGATGGAAAGATAGAAAGAAAGAAATAAAGAGTGGCAAAGTAGGAAAAAATAAGATGCTTGCAAGCAGGGACTATGAACCCTGACGGGTTAAATATCACTACTTTCTTTCTAGAAAGTAGTTCTTCAAAGTAGGTGCCCAGTATCAGAAAATACGTTTTCAACAGGAAGTAGCAGTAATATTGAGACTTTAAAAAATATATATTTATTTTTTTTACTTTTGTTATTGTAATCTGTGCCACAGAAATATTTTCCATAATATCATCCTTCATCTGGTGTCTGGTGTCTCACTGCATCGTGAGCGTGTTTTAGAAATACCTTCATGTAAGCAAAAATGTACCAAATGTACGAACCAGAACAGAATTGTCCCTTGATCCATCAAAGTGCAGTGAATGCCATAATAGACATAGGGAAACACACATAACATCTAAAGTTGTATGACAAAGATTAGGAGAACTAGGCCAAATTTATATTTTATTTTCTGGAAATTTCATGTATTTGTGTGGAAATCAGTTTGGTGGAAATGCAATGGCTTTGGTAGCTTTTACTAGTACTGTGGTGGAAAGTAAATTCATGGGTTTTTTTAATTCCACAGGTAGTAGTGTGATGGGAGTCACAGATTTGGCTATATTTGAAGATTTTGGTAACTGTCAAGAAAATCTGTTCTGGTTCCTGTAGTATGCATGCAAATTGTAGAATCTGGGCTTTCTTTCCCTAATCACTTAATTGAAAATTTTACGTCTTATAATAGAATTTTATTAGAATTTAATTTCTCCTTTCTCACACTCCTCTCTCCCAAATTTATGGCCTCCAAACCATTGGTAACATTGAATGGTAATTTCAGATGGATTAAAAAAACCCCAACCATTTAGAGAAGAGAATAACACAACATTTGGCCTAATTTTACTTTTGGAACAAATTTCATTAAATGACTATAAAGTTTTGTTCAAGAGACTTGAAAATTCAGACCAAGACCAAGATCAAGTCTAGTACTTTGATGAACAATGTGATAACATTTCAACTAAACAGACAAATTCTAATGATGTGCAAATTTTAAAATCTATTTTCATTGTGCTAATTTTTAAATTTATTCCATTACAAATAAAATTTTCAATGTTTACGGCAGGAAGATTAATGGCAATGCATAGGCAAAGAATTGGCAACACAGAGTACTTTTTACTGAAATTTAATATTCCTTTAACATTTCTGTCTAATTAATTCCCTTCCTTCCCCTTTGCTTTAAAAATGTTATTAAACATACCCAAATTACAGAAGCCATACATTTGGTTTTCAAGACACCTTGAGAAGGGGAAGTATTATGTTCATTAAATATAAAAACAGTTGTCAGTATTAGATAATATTTTCCTCTAAGAGTTTTCTGGTGTAAAAGGAGATACAAAGCAAACTAAATTTTCTGGTATGTGACTCCTTCTCTAAATTATGAGCAAAGCCTACACCACTGCAAGTATACATTCTGAGTGTCTGGGGAAGGTGTTGTTTTCAACTGTTGTGCTTTAACCCCAGTCCCACACAGCCACTCTCCCACTCTCCCCAGTGGGATCGGGGAAAGAATCAGAAGAGTAAAGGTGTCAAAACTGACAGCCAGTCTGATAGCCTCTCTCAATTCTCCTTCTTCAAAGCATCAATCACCTCTGAAAAAAACAGAAAGGAAAAAAATAGAGACTGCTACCCAGATAAACAAAAAAAAAAAAATGTAGGGAAAGAGTTGGTTTTGGTTGCCCAGATTTATTAATATAATAATTCTCTCCATGATAGAAACTTGAACAACTGATTACTCCATCAATGGCATTAAGTCTTGTCTCAGAACTGCACTGACTCTGATCTATGCTTAAAATTAAAATCCTGTTGTCACAAATGCTGTGAGTGAGAAGCTGGTGTATGTTTTGAAATAGACATTTGTGGTTTGCATGGGCTGGTCTTTATAATGCCAGCAGTCTGCATTTTAAAGTGTAAATTTAAATTTTTTTTTAAATAAAACCAAACCAAAACAATCAGCGCTGTTTTGCAAACTACATTGTGATTGTGTATTAAAAAACAGTGCTGGGCTCTAAATTCTGCTGAGGTAAATCTGTGAGTCCTGTGATAAATCAAATATCATCTATTATATTGACAAAAGGGATACTAAATGTGACCCACAGTAAAAGCTAGAATTAGCATTCTCAAGTGTTAATGTCAACTAGTAAAACAACCCATCTAATTTTTAATATTCTCTGTGACGCACAAATAGACCCCTCTATAAGCTAGTCTGGTAGCTAATTCTCTCATAATTTAAATTTAAAAGTCCTTTTATTGACCTGAAAGTGCTTTGGTGCCGTTTTTAGATGCCGTAAATTCTTAAACTTCTGTGGGCAGATCATATTACTGAATTTTATGTTTATAATGAGAGATTTAGACTGGGATTCATCTAAAGAGATTTTAACAGTGGTACTCAGTTGGAGGTGAAGAACTTCAAATTTATGTGTGAATATGTCAGAGTTTGTTAGTGAGACAGATTTCCAAAAACTCCTTGTTTTAGGCAATTAATTTAATAGCCCCTGGAGATCATTTTCACTAGATGGACAAGAGGTTGAGCAAAATTGTTCTCCTGAACTGTCCAGATCCCTACTGACAACAGCCAAGTTTTAGACCTTCACTGCACAAGTACTTACCAGTTTCAAGTATCTTAATTTGCACCTGAATTACAATTTTGCTGCATATCTTTTTTTCCTACTGAATGCTAGTAACTCAATTTTCTGAAATCTGAAAAAAAATGGTATGTTTATCCTCTGTTATTAAATGTGTCCAATAAGAACATATAGATATGTTTAACTTTGTAACATAAAGATTCAAGTTGCTATTTAAGTTTAAGCACTTCTCTGTTTCCTTTAAATTCTAATGCTGAAAGTTAAGCAGATGGTTAAGTTCTGTGCTGAACTGAGGTCATTGCTTGTACTTCAGAGCATATGTGGACTCATGATGAAATGGACTGACAATTAAATGACTGCGACTTAACTTCTGTGTATATGTTGTCTTCTGTTTTTGTTTAATCTACCTTTGTACTTTTCAGATCTCAGGGGTTGCCCGCAGCATCTGCTCTGCAGACTGCATCTTGTATAGAAACCTGAAATATGCCTGCTAATAAACTTCCACACATAAACTGATTTACACATGGAAGCTCATGAACCTTTTAAAAGAGACAGAGAATCTCTGTGAAGTTCAAAACCAACACTGATTAATGACCTCAAACTCCAATTATGTTACTTTCTCTCTTCTAAATAGTTATATGAGGGTACTTTTTACTTTCCAGATTGAGGGAAGGAAGTGAGACTTGGACACACTACAAGGTCAGGAAGAAAAAGGAGAAATATTTGTTTGTTTGCTGGTTTAATTAAGAAATGGATTTTTTTTTTTCTGAAGGTTGTGGTGCAGTCAAGCTGCATTTATGAGAAGAAAGAATTGGTGCCAAGGTCCTGCAACCTATATTATAAACATGGGTGAAAGCCAAATTATGCTTACACAAGAAAGGGTGCAAGGATAGACCTAGAACTGATTCTTTTCTGCCTATTCATCGCTGAGATAGAGAAAACTAGTTACACATTTATTTCCATTTATTTCAATATTTATCATATGTCATAAAGGAGACAAGAAAGTCATCACGTTGCTTTGATTAAACAATGGTTTGTCCAGATTTAAATGGATGTAGATGATTTTATATTTCAACACTGATGCAGAAATGGGATTATGCCCAAATTAAATATGTATATTCCTATCTTAAGAAAACCCTAAAGCAATAAAAATAATATGAGAGATCTTTTAGATTCTCAAAAATATTTCTAAATAGGGAATTATCACTTACTGAATGTAATCCATCCTAGATGGATTCCAGAATTTCCTTTGATTCTAGCTATTTCTTTTATATAAGTGTTAGAATCATTGGTAAAATATACAGGTGGTCCAATGTCTGGGGACTGATAAATAGTAAACACGACACCAACATGGTGCCAGACATAGATTTATAAATCAACAAATGATACATATTTTACTGTGGGCACATATAATTCACTTATCTAAGTATGAATGCTATGGCACATTTCAGAATGTGAAGGTTTTCAAACAGTGTGGGGATAATGGTGGATAATCCATGGCTGGCCATTGTCCTCTAAAACCACTTCTTCAGCTAAAAAAATAGATATTTTCCTCAGTGAAAGAAAAACAAGGTCTTGTAGGATTGGGAACAGCAACAAATCCAAGAAGAGATAGGGTCCAGACAGTGATGGTCTTGTGTTTGGCCTTAAACACCCCTTGGCTTTCCCGGGCCCTTCTCCCAAGTGGGACTTCTGGTCATTTGGCCACTCACGAGCTTGATTAGGAGAGTGTGAAGCACTGCCCACTGCCAGGTTGGGATACAGGCTCTAGGGGCAGGGGTGTGGGACATGGCATGGCCTTGCAAGGGCAAGGCCAGACCTACCGCTGCCTCCCAAAATGTCTCAAGACATCAATCTCTCCACTCTCTCATACTAGTGAACCAGAAATTTTCTTTTCCTCAGGAGAGACAGGATATCTTTCACTATTCTATCGCCATCATTGTTTGGGCAATGGCAATACCCACTTTTATCTACTGATAATATAGAAGACGTTGTTTAGTTGGAGAAGAGAGGATGGGTCACCTAACATTGAACAGCTGAATATGGCAGGGAGCTCTGGAGACCTCATAGTCCAGCCCATATTTGACCAAAGATGAGGTTTGAATGGGCTATAAATGAAGTCTTGCAGAAGGATCAGTTGAGTCAGTTCCTCCTTGGAGCACTGGAGCTGCAGTTGAGAACTCTCCCCGTGGCTCAGGTCACCCCAGGTATTGCCTAAAGCAATTCCTTGAGGATGAAAACCCTTGTCTCATGGGGTGAGTGGATCCTGGAGAACCTAAAACCTGTATAATTTGTAATTCAGTTGGGTACTATCAACTTTATCTGAGATCACAAATCTGTATTCAAATGTTGGCAGAGAATTAACTGATCTCCTTGATTTATCTGTTTTAACTAATTTGTAAAATAAATCTCTTTTTCATATGTTTTTTTCTCAGTTTTTATGAGGACCACAGCCTGCAAACATAAGACTACTTCCAATCAACTACTTCTAATCATCTGTAGCAGTCTAACAGAAACAAAAAGTGATGGATATTTCCAAATGTCCTAAGTTTCAGGCACTTGTTGCATACTTTTGACTTTTAAATTCTGCCTTGAATTAATTAAAATGTATTTACAATGAATTCTAGTTTAATGAAGACTTTCTGACCAGGATGGGGAAAAGATTAAAAATCATCATTAGCTTGAAAATTATGGATGTCAAAAAGACAAATTTTTAATGTTCATATTTAACATTGCACTGAGCCTGATTATTTCTGCCTGGGTTTATTAATCTCATTTACATCAATGAGTGGAGATGCATATTTGAGTGAGTTTAATAAAATTCCTGTTGCATTACTGCACCACTTTTCTGTTGCACTCCCATGCTGACAAAGGTCAGTAATTGGAGCATGTACTGGGGAATATATACTAGGAATGTATTTTGGGCCCATATCATGAAATGTGATTTCTCTTGCACACAAGAGGTACTTGCAAAGCAGGAACAAGAAATGTATAATGCTGTGTCAGAGCTTCAGACCAAAGTACTGATACTAGCATACTTCATTTTCCAGTATGTTAATTCTTCCCAAGGTTCTACCACTACTGCATTCTATCCATATGTCCGTTGGAGCAAAATCTCTTCTTTTGACATTTTTTTTCTTACAGTCACATTTTATTAACCACTAAAATGATCCTAAATCTTATTTAAGAAATACTGCCCTTGGTACTTATGAAGGAAAAGCTTTTGTGGATAAGTGTTTGTGTACTTCCACCACTGTTTCCTTTTTGCTTATTGTGAGCTAGTAGTTAATGTAAATTATATGCTGACCTGGGATTCACAGACAACATTCTAATATGAAATTATCTTCTTATAATGAAATTATCATAATCAATAAATGTTGTAAATATATCTCAGGCAGAGAGCTCTTTCAATCAATTATTGTATTTTGTATTTTTATTAATAATTATAATATTTATTAATAATTATAATTAGTATTCTTGTGTTTTTTCAACTGAAAGTTATATGATGTCTTCTACTGGTTCAAAAAGACCAAAAAAAGAGGAAACTAGCAGCCAACTGTCTTCTGAGTCTTCCTATGTTAGAAGTCCTTGTCCATATTCAGAGGCACATATTCGGAGGCAGTTTTTTTAATGTATCTAAAAACTTTTTTCTCAAAAAAAAAAATTAGAAAAGAAAAAGAAGAAGAAGAAGAAGAAGAAGAAGAAGAAGAAGAAGAAGAAGAAGAAGGAAAGAATGAATATTCTATCTGTTTTACTGGGTTTTTCTTAACCTAGCTATAGAAATCATATGTTTCCATCACTGATTTTAGAAGGTTTCAATTTGAGTTTTCCACTGGACCAAGTGTTAAGAGCCAGCTATTAAAATATTTAGAGAGATGCCTCTATCTGAATTAAGGTGCAAATGATACCATATGCCAAAGTCAATAGCATGGATGTTAGTACCAGGAAATGAGAGAGAGAGAGAGAGAGAGAGAGAGAGAGTGAGAGAGAGAGGGTGACATATTAAGCAGAAAATATCATCACGCTGTGGATCCCAAGGGTGTCCCCTTGATCATCTCCATCTGCTCTTCCTGAGCCAGGTGGGAATGCCCAGACACCTCCCCTGGGAGTGTGGGGGAAGTTTGACACAGTCTCCTGCAGACAGTGTTTAACACACTCAGGATCTTTGCATCACTTTACATCCCATGCAGTGCTTTTCTTCAAAGCCTCAGGAATGAGTCCAGGGGAGTAATTTGGAGGTCTTTGATGGTTTATGACACTCCCTAAGATACCTCTCAAGTGAATATCCCATGCATGTGGCCTTCCTGGGGTGAGGGATTTTATAGCTGAGGCAGTTTGTATAAGTAGAATGGCTGTTCACTCCCTCTGACCAGAGGTTATGACACACAATCTAAAACTTTTCTTCTTCCTCCTTGGATGGTGGGAAGAGAGTGCAAGCCTCCCCCACCCCAAACCCAGTTGGAGGTGATTTTCAGAACAGGGTTTGGCTTTCCTGTGAATGTATTTTTCTCCCTCAGCTTTGTATATTTCTCCCTAGACCTGAGATAATTGGACAATAGTGTCACCTTCATCTTATCTCAAGTTCCCATAGGTGTCTTAACTCACAGTCCAAAGTTCTAATCAGGCATATGCAGGTAGGGAGTGGGCTTTGGTGGTTGCAGCTGCCTTATACAGTTTTGCCATAATGGGCAAAACTCCTTCTTAATAATCTTTAAGCCTTTGACCATAACATTTCAGTCTCTGACACCCAATAACTGCCCCAAACTACAGTCTTTAGTTTCTTTACTTTTGCTCACTACAGGAATATTTAAATTTTACAGACTGAATTAAACTCTTTGTCAAGAGGGATTGTGAGAATCACTTCTTGAAGGAGTGACATGCAGATGCACAACATTCTTCAAAGAAGTGGCATGAATTCCTGCTAATCCCTTCAGACACAAGAGAAAAGCAAAAGTTTCAAGCAACCTAGATGTGGATGCAAACCATTGAGCTGGCGAATCAAGAGGAAACATTGGTGTTCTTAACTATGTTTTTTAAGGAAAGTACTTTCCTGCTACCACCATTTTCCTAGAAAGAAAAAATTTTTTCTCTGAACTTATACAAGGTAACAAGAAATCATCTAGAGTTGAGAATTTTTAATTTTTTTTTTCCTTGCTGCCAGAATTATGAACATCTGAAGAGCAAAATAATTTGAAACAACCTCATCTTTTATTATCTACTGCTAAATTTTTGGAGATGAAAGCTGATTTATGTAGACCTGAGACCTTCAAGAATTTGGAAACAAAAGAGAGCATATCATTAATCAATACTGTAGGGTAATGGTTAAAGAACAGCTTGGATAGCCACATTTGGCTAACAGTCTCAGCATTGTCAGATAGATTTTTTTCTTTTGTCACTTCCCGTCTTGTATTGCAGTTTATAATGATCATATTTTGTGCATGTGTTTTGCTTTGATTGATAGGAGAATATAAGAGTCTGAGAAAGTTACTTTTCTGCTGTTTTTTTCTTGGGTTTTTTTGGGTGGGGGGAAATACTAATTATATTTATCCATTTAAAAAATAAAAAAAAAAAGTCTTCCTAAACTGAATCAAATTAAATAGAAGTTAAGAAAATGTCGCATGCATTTCTAATCTAGTGAGGATTGACTAACATTAGGTGTGGAATAGGCCCTACATGCATAAATGGAATTAATTTTTCAGTACTATTTTTGGATATGGATATTTTTGATGTTGGTGGAGTTTTTTACACCTTTACACTCGATTATACAATTTAATAAAGCAAAAGTAAGTTTATAAGAACAACTGAAATAGAGAAATTTCTAGTAAGCCTGGTAATCAGGACATACATATAAATCACATCAAACCGAAAGGGAAATAAAATAGAAAACCTTCCTACAGAATCTAAATCACATGTACTTTTGCTGCATGAAATTTAACTGTCAGAATTTGAGTCTTTTAGTCTATTACAGATTAATTAGAATTATTTGGGTACTTTTACTCATTTCCTTAAAGAAAAATGTTCAATTTGTTAAATAATTTTAAAAAGTTAAAATCTATAAAATAAACTTTAACATAAGAAGACCACATTTATGATTTCTTTTGCAATTAATTAGAAGATTTTTTTTTCCTGTGGAGAGGAGGATCAACCTCTTTGTTATTTTCCATTTTCATGCATTTTTTCCCCTGGTGCTTCCTAAAAGAAGGCTGTAGGGAATTTCACCCTATAGCTGAGATAGCAACTGTTGCCAGCTCTTGGTTTCCATCACTGCAAATTAAATAGTGTTGGCAGTACTTACTTATAAGCTCTTACTTGATTCATAAATTATTCTGTCACTAATGCCTAATATGCCCATTCTGTTATTGTAATTTGGGAGGATGATGACTTTCCTTGTCAAATCAAATAATGATAGGAACAGCAACAAGCAAGATCTGAGTGAAAACCAATGATAAAAACTAATATTATTGTTTAATTTTTGCAAAATCACAAAATATTTACATTCTTCTTCCTCACTAATACCCTCTTTTGTTTTTCCACATCGTTGTGATTGGATAGGCAGATACATTTCTCTTTGTGGAAGTACTTCAGGTATCTCCTGATATGTGAATATCTTAGCCACACCTAGGACAGTTTAATGCTTTGTAAAACTTATTAACCATCATGTACTGCTATTAATTTAGAACCAAACCCATCAGCCTCATAACATAAGAATTTATCTCTTGTGCTAATGGAAAAATCTATATGTAGGTTTTTATCCTTAGCTACTATTATGATTCAGTATTTAAGTTTGTAATCTGAATTATTTTTCATCCTGACTGTCACACCACAAATTAAATATATGAGAATAGATGACTCCACAGTAAATACGTCATAATCTGGTATAGTTAATTACTCTACACAACTTAAGATGAATAGCAAGAGAGTCTTAGAAATATTCATTCAAAACCATATTGCACCTTATCTCTTACTAATGCAAAAAATGGCTAACACTTACTTTGTTTTCATCTCCAGGCTTCTGTAGGCACTCTTAGGATAAAAAGACCAAATAATTTTTCTATTGTTGAGGATCCGCCAGGGTAGGGGTGGCTGGATGAATGAGACTGGGAGGTCTTTTTCACTGGGAGATGTGAATTTTCTTATGAGAAGCCTTTATAATGTGAAACTTTTGAGGGGTTGCCTTACCACTACATATTTTATTCATTTTGTTGCACACAAAATATGAAAACATGGATATAGTCACATGCTGAATTAAATTCCATCACTATTCCTACTTATTGCCATAGTAGAAATACAAACCCCTCACACAATAAAGTTCTTCTTCTTAGCTATCTTTACAATAAACAAATATAGAGTATAGTAGTATGATACCAGGGTATCACATTGCTTATTACAGGAGAACTACATACAACAATTACATTTCATATAATCCAAACTCCCATCAGGACAGGGAGATTGCCTTTTATCAATAGTTACTTGTGTGTTAAGTTACCTCTGCATAATTTGCAGTTAACGTTATTCTTAGAGATATTTGAAAAGGCTTTAAGAGCATAATATTTTATGTTTACAGTAATTTCACGACTATAAGGCGCACCCTTTTGACTAAATTTTTCCCTCAAATCTGTAAATGCTCCTTATAGTCCGGTGCGCCTTATCTGATCTACAAAGTTCGGAAAATTGCGAACCCAGAAGTGCGGTCTGCAAACTGAGCCAGGACCCGCAGAAGCTGAGGCCATGCAGGGGCAGTCGGGGACCGCGGGAGCCGCGGCCGCCGAGCGGGGGAAACCGGGAACTGGAGCGGCCGCCGGCCAGGGAGAAGTGGGGGGAAGTGGCGCAGCTGCGGGGAAGTGCCAAGAAGCGGTGAAAAAGTGCCACAGAAAAGCGGTGAAAAAGCGGTGAAAAAGTGGCAAAAAGTCACCGCCAATAAACAGCAAAAAATCACCGTGAAAAGCGGCCAAAAAGCAGCGAAAAATCGCCACGAAAAGTGGCCAAAAAGCGTCAAAAAAATCACCGCAAAAAAGCGGCGAAAAATCACCGTGAAAAGCAGTGAAAAAGCATTGAAAAATTGCAGCGAAAAGCATCCAAAAATTGCTGCAAAAAGCGGCGAAAAATTGCCTTGGAAAAGTGGCGAAGAAACAGCAAAAAAGCATCGCACGAAATGTTTGCAAATTGAGAACCTTCCAATAATTTGCTACTTTGTTGCACGCCACGTGGCTCCTCGCTGCAAAAAAATAGTGCGCCTTATAGTCTGGTGCACCTTATGGTCGTGAAATTACTGTCTCTGTTTGTTTTGGTTTTTTTTTTTAATTACTCCATAGTCATATTTAAAGAATCATGTTACAAATTTTAGACTGAGGCATGTACCTTATATAATATTATCAGGAGGGATTTGGTTTTTGTTTTCTGTACATGGGTTTAAGGTCATGATTAATCAATGCAATTTATTCAGTCTGCGTGAAGGTATATTGTTACACAGCATCAAGATAAGTTTAAACTGTTAAAAAACAAACACACAATGAACACTGAAATGAATCTTCTGTGCTGCTACTAAAATCAATTTCAATAGCAATTACATTATAACAATATGCTTGTAATACAGTGAAAAGGTCAGTACAATTTCTTGCCTAGTTAGCAATGTAACTTTCAAGCTTCTCTGGGCAGGAGTTGTGATCTGGCAAAGTGTCTGGCAAAGTCATTTTTCCACAGACCTTGTGTTTGTCACATTGCTCTCCAGAGCTGAACCATTTTTCTCTAGTATTCTTAAATTCACAGCCTGCTTTCTTCTCTAATTTCTTTTGATTTTCTGAGTTTCTTTTTGATTTCTTATAGCAAAATTGACAATAACTGCATACTTCTTGTCATTAAGAATTCACATTGCAGGGAAGAAATAAAAAATGGCGGATTCTCATGTTACTATTTTTAAACATTCTACCCTTAAACCCTTTGCAGTTTTGTCACTGCAAGCAGAGAATGCTATTGCTTTGTGGTTGCACCATCCCTAAAAACCCAGAATGTGCTTTGAACAGTCAGAAAAAAGAAATCTGGAATGTAATTTGGAAACATGCACATTGCTTACGAGCTGATATCTGTTATGCTAAAGAAGTTAGGGTGAAAGTGGAATAAGTTAACTCCCAAATAATCACTTCCTCCACAAATGGAAAGGATAATCAGTATGATACAGAGCACTTGATAATACAAGTAAATTCTATTCTGCCCTGAGATAAATGAGTAAGAGCAGCTGTTACCTAGAACATAAGACATTTTATTTTTTTGTATTCATTTAAGGTAATATGTGAGTTTTTTCTGATTCAATTTTTGTTATCTCTAACAGATGTTTACCAGTTAAAGTTTTCATTTAAGTACTGGAACAGCATCTGAATTCTGAGAGGTTTTCTATTACCCATTAAAATCAATTTTGCACCGATTTCAGAGAAAAGAGAACAGGGGTCTAGTTCATTAATGCAATAGCTAGAATGAGTGTGGCTGAAAGTTGAAGTTTATTTAGAAAATACTGCTTTTTATGATCAAATTTCACAACTTTATGATGATGTTTCACAAATAAGAGTTGGACAGAATATTGTACCATTCTGGCTGTTAAATTTACTACTCATTCTTATTTTAGAGTAGGAGTTTTTATCCAGTTTGTTTAATTTTTTTTAAATTATGATCCACATGTTAAGTATAAAACCTGTATTTTTTTCCAAAGGGTGTAGCCTCCATTCACTGCCTATTAGTCATAGTAATCAAGGCTTTCATAAAAAACTGACACACAGAATGTCCAAATCTGCATGGTACATCAAAATTTATATCCTGAAAGAACAGCAGACACTTAAAAAGAACTCACAAAAGAAAAAAGAAATATTCTTATTTATTTTGCTAAATATATTTAAATAAATTCTATGAAGAAAAAACAATAAAAATCTTCAAAAGAAGACTGATAGAAGGGGAAAAAAGAATTTATAAGAGTTAAAGGAAAATAAGATATGAGGAGAAATTAACGGTATATAAGAAATGTCCCATATGCTTGAGTATTAAAAACACTTAAATTTCTAAGAACTTTTACCAGTTTGGTAGCATGCATCATAGTAATTTGCAGCAGAAACTGTGGCCCTAAACAAGTTTTAAACTGCAAAAATATAACTGCATTTAATTTTTGTCATGTTTTACTAAGTTAAAAGAATATTGCAAAATTACAAAATATTTATGAAAAAAAAACAAAACAGTTTCATCTCTTGGTTTATGGAAACTGGTCTTTGATTTTGTCCTACTGCTCTATGATTTGCAATTAAAAGTCATGTTGCTGGATCCAGGACTTTTTATTACACCTCTGTTTCACCTATTTTTCTTCCTTTCCTGCAGTCTTTTCCTGTCTCCTGCTGTTTTGGAGAGAAAACTATCAGTTCTCCTGCCTATTTGCCTTTATATTACATCTATTTGATTGAGTTATATTCCCTTCAATTGCTTTTGTCACTTGGGGTCTTAAGAGAAGAAAACTGTCTTCAAGATGATATTTCAAAAACAATTTAGCCAGCCGCCATGCATTGCTTTCTGAAGTAGCAGCACAATCAGTAGATGATACAATAATACCAATGGGTTTTCAGATGTGATGTGTCCCGTGCCAACAATATTTCTTAGTTACAACACTGCTGTGTTCCTTAAACATGTCACTCTATTTGAATTTTCTGATGCTTTCTGAGCTGAAAAAAAAATAAATTCCAAAGTATATTAATTCTACCCAATGACCAGTTCCTGCTTACAAAGTGCTTGTAGAGTAAGTTCCCAATCTAAGCAAGTACACCTATGTCTTTAAAATATTTGTGATGGAAAGTACAACATTGACTAGGGACAAAGTAAGTGATACTCAGCTTCATCAGTTTTTAGGTACAGTTTTCCTGGAAACTTTCTCTAGAAATTCTTCTTTGTTTTTCCATAAAATAAATGTTACTTTTATTTTTACTCTTTTATACAGATTACATCTGTGTCTTTTATATAAGTAAATGAGGTAGGTTTTTCTGCTCCACCAAACATCACTAAACTTTCTGACCAGAGCCTAAGCCTCTGAAAAAGTCCCAGGCTGGCAACAGAGCTGGGTTTGACAAGAAGCTGCCTTGCTGTGCTTGACAGGGATTCATAAAGAAAAAACTCCTGGACACCTGTGGTGAGCAGGAGCAGAGCCCCCCACACCTGTGATGTAAGGGCTGCTTTTCTTAGTTCCACCTCTCTCTGACTCTCTGGCATATCAGTCTCCCACAGTGAGGGCTCAGTACTTTCATTGTGAAGGTTGTCTTATGCTCAAAATTCCAGATGTTAATTTGGATTTTTTTGGAAGTTAAGAGCATATATTCAATATGCTAAGACTAGGTAAAAGGCTCCCAAAATACAGGAATTTGGAAAGAGAAAAATAAGCAGCTTTTTAAGAGGTCAGTAGATTCTTCCTCAAACCTTAGCCTGACACTGTTTGAGATCAGACCCCCAGAAGCTTTTGCATTGCATTTTTCTGAAAAAAGTGGAATTTAAAATTACAGCCTTAAACAAGCAAGGCACACCTCTTGCTGCATGCACACGTAGTCTTAAAAATCAGATGGATTACACTGTGCAAGGAGGGATTGATATACAGGGATATATTTTAACTACCAAAACTCCTAGCATTTAAAAATATTAGGTATCTCAAGGAGGCTTGAAGTAGCTTTTTCTGTGTGCAGTGTAAATAAAACCTGTCCCTGCTCAAGAATTCAATTTTCCTGAAATTCAATTTCCTTCTAGAACAGGATTCTTCCTTCAGATATGGGAGAAGAATGCAAGGGAGACTGGAAGGTATATATGCCCTCTGCAAAGGTTTGGGGTTTTTTCCTGTATTTTTTCAGTGTTGTGGGCTTTTGATCTTTCTTCTCTAGCTACCTTGTAAGTCCTGTGCTTCTGTGTGATAAGTGGATGCATGTGCTCAAATACACAGGGAATGCACGAACTTGTATAGATTATGTCACATTTTTCAGATCTGTAATTTCAGAGTGTCTTCATCTATCTGGAACGGTTTAATTGAGCTGAAAATCTTGCTGAGTTCTCCACTGTGCATCTCCACTTTTATTTGGATTTCACTGAAATTTGATGTATTTTATAAGTAAGATAAAACTAAGTGTCCCAAACAGATCATTTGACACAGGACTCGGGATACACAGTGCTTCTGAATGTCAGCAGTGACTGATGCTGCACATTCTGACCATGTCACTGACTGGACCACAAATCCTTGTCACAACACAGTTATCTCAGTGTGTTCTGGTTATTAAATTTTCCATTGGTGAATTTTTAAAACGTCACTGAAGAAAATATTTAGAATGCATAAATAAGCACCACCAGGTTTGTGAGAGAAAATTGGCTTCCTGGCTGCAGCTGAACTGCTTTTCCTTTGTGTCACACAGGCTGGATACCCTCATGGGTTCTAGGGACCCCTGGGACATGGGTCTTTCCTTCTTTTCCCAAACTCTTGAAGTCACACAAGGGCAGTAGAAGGCTGCCATTTGGCGTGGGCTGTCTCTGAAAAGGCAACAACTAGGTCCAAAGTAATTTGAAGAAAGGTCTAAATGTTCAAATACAAATCTGAGACATGATTCATACAAGGAGTAGAGGAACTGATTATATGTACATGAGCAACACAGGGAATAACACTTAGGCCTTGCTGGAAAGGTCCAGCTGCAACAAAATCAGGAAGTCCAGTCAGGTTAAGATCAGAAAAGAAAGTGTTGAGGTGTACTGAGTCTAAAACTTATGCTAACTTGTGACTTACTCCTGTTTCTAACAAAATTATAGAGCAGAAAGGGTGTCATACAGCAAAGAATACTCTTCATATACTAGTATGATTTTTTAATATGTTGACTTTCTGGGTGTTCAGAATCAATTCAATTAGAATAAACTGGAAATATTGACAAATATGGTTTGATTTTGAGGAAGAGGCAAACGGAAAGAGAAATAAGCAGATCTGTCTTAACTCATATTCATAATTTTTTGTAACTCTTGTTGTTGATTTGGGATACAGATTAGGCTCTCTGTGTGCTCCACATTAACAAATTAGTGTAATGCATTTTTTTAATGTGAATTTGGGTGTTTGAGTGCTTTGTGGTACACACTCAGGAGTGCTTGCGAGGCATTTGATTTCCTGCTCAAAAGTCACTCATTTGTGCAGCTCCAAAGCACCTCCAGGCAAAGCAGACCCGAAGAGTTACAGCAATTGTCTCCCTGCATAAATTGTGCATGCCCAGAATCACCACCTGGTACAAGACCCATTCCTTCTAAACATACAATGTGGAAATAAAGCCTTGGAGAGATAATGAATCACAGCAAATATAATCATCGTCATTTCCTCTTTGCACTCTATCAATAGGTAATAGAAATAGAAGGAGTGATTTCATACAATCACAGAATGGTTGAGATAGGGCAGAACCTCTAAGAGTTATCTGCTAATATATTGAGCTACCTAACCTGGACCAAGCCCTGACAACTTTTGGATATGTCCAGAGTAGAAGACTCCACAATCTCCCTGGGCACCTGTGCTGGTGTTCACTCACCCTGACAGTGAAGAAGTGTTTCATGTTCAGAGGTAACATCCTGTGTTGCAGCTTGTTCCTGTTGGCTCTTGTCCTGTCACTGGATACCACTGAAAAGCTCTGTCCTCTTTGCATCGTCCCTCAGGTATTTGTACACTTTAATTGATTTGCCTTTCAGCCTTCTCTCCCCCATGCTCAACAGTGCCCACTCTTTCAGCCTTTCCTCAACAGAGAGATGTTCCAGATCCTTAATCATAGAATACCCTGACCTGGGAGGGACTCAAGGATCATGTAAGGCCAACTCCTGAGCATCCACAGGACCACACCAAGATTCACACCATCTACCTCAGAGCATTCTCTAAACACTTCTTAAAATGACAGGCTTGGTGCTGTGACCATTTCCCTGAGGAGTCTGTTCTGGTGTCAAATCACCCCCTGAATGAGGAACTTTTTATAATATCAGACCTAAGTCTCTCTAGACACAGCTTCAGGCTATTCCCTCAGGTCCTGTCTCTGGTCACCACAGAGATCTGTGGCTGGAACAAGGAACCAGTACACCACCATGAGGTCTTCCTTCAGTCTCGTCTCCTCCAGGCTGAACAGGCCAGGTGACCTCAATCACTTACCCTCCAGACTATCTTTGCTGCTCTTTTTTGGATACTCTCTAACAGCTTAATGTGTCATTTACACTGTGGTATCCAGCACTGCACTCAGTTTTCAAGGTGAGGCTGCCCCAGCTTAGAGCAGAGCAGGACAATCCCGGCCTTGCCCATCTGGTGATGCTGTGCCTGATGTCCCCAGGACAGGGTTGGCCATCCTGGCTGCCAGGGCACTGCTGGCTCATGTTCAACTTGCCAGTGACCAGGACCCCCAGTCCCTTTCCACAACTCTGCTTTCCAGGCTCTCATTCCCCAAGCTGAACATACATCCAGAGTTGTCCCTTTCCAGGTGCAGGATCCAGCTCTTTGTTAAACTTCATACAGTTAGTTATTGCTTGGGCCATTCCTGTGGCCCTTTTCTGGGCTGTCTCCAACATGGCCTCATGTCTCTTGTGCCAAAGATCTCAGATCTGGATAAAGTCCTTTTAGTGTGGCCTCACCAGTGCTGAGTAGAATGGGAGGTGATCCCTCAACCTTCTGCCAACACTGAGTCTGATGTAACCATTTGTCTTTGCAGCAAGGGTGCATTGCTGGTTCATTTCTACCATAAGTGTAACACAGCCTTTTATACCCATGTGTTCAAGTTAGGGGAAAATACTGATTCATTTTGTATGCAGAATCTAGTTATACCTGTATCTGAACTTCAACCTGGCTGATAACATTAACTATGTAAACAGCTAACATCTCCTACAAGAAAAATGTTTCAATTCAATAAAAGCCAAATCAAGCAAAAATCCCTGAAGAAATTAACTAGAAGTGAAAAATACCAGTGCTTCATTAGCACAGAATTACAGTTTCTAGATGATGTTTGTGCCACAAAAGTTCAGTTCATTAAAATGTGAGTTTCTGAAAACAAACACAATGAAATATGTAAAGCATTGGTATCTAATTTTATAATTTGCAGTATATGCCTCTGACTCAATAAGCAGTGTAGGCAGCTTCTGTCTTTGAGGTATGCCGAAAAGGAAGGTGCCTACGATGGCCCTGCAGTCAAATGCTGAGGGTGAATTTAGAACATACAATGGAAAGAAATGTAGTTGCCAAGGCTTGCAAAGATGAGAGCCGGTATAGCTGCGTAACCACTGCAGTCTGGAGAGAAAAGACTTATTTTTTTGGTGCAGAATTGTGTGAATGAAGGTATATTTCTTCCAGACTGAACCTGGCGTATATCCAGACATTTCAAGCCCGATGTACCCTGCAGAAGTTTGGAGGGTGACATTAGTGAGTATAAAGGCCCCACAGACATCCCCCTAGTTTAGTCTACACAGATACAAAAAATCCTTCCTGTTCAAATTACTTCTATTTCTTCAATCTACTTATCCTCATAATCTGCAACATTTCTTGCAGCTGAAAGGTTTGAGATACCACTTACTAATCTTAACTCAACTAAACATATATTTTGGTCTTTGAAATTATAAAAAATGCACCATACAAGAAAGTCTCAATATTTATTATGTTGTATAAACCAATTTCTTGCAGAGAAACAACATAACACTGTCTGGATCAAATTCATTGTACAGACATCAAAATATAAGGCTGAAATTACCAAAATATTGAAATCTTACTTAAGTAAAGACATCAGGATAGGTCCGGGGTAGAGGTCTAATAATTAATTTGTGTATTCTGCAGCTATCGTTGGGTGTATTGTGTTCTCTGTGAAACTGTGAGACCAATAAGACTAAAAATAACGCTATGACTGATAATATCTTGACTTTATTTAATACCTTTCATATAAAGACATGCAACTGTGAATCTGTGATATTTTGAGCAAAGTAGCAAGGGTCTGCTACAAAGCAGTCCGAAGCCTGCATATTTATAGAAACTGTGAACATATTTTGCAAACTACCAAGGATTCAATAATATGCATATTGGTGTTTCAGTTTAATTATATTTGCAGCCATTGTAAATACTTAGGATAATCTATTATAAATAAGGATTTTCACTTAGGCTTACTGAAGACTTATTGCAATATGCATAATAACGGATACTTAGTTTTTAACAACTGCAGAAACAGGATATATTAAAATTCAAGACACAAGAAGCACCCATGGTTATATTTATATAGCATTTGTTTCTGTAATCCATTTATCACAAAGAAGATATATGAAAATATTCTTTTAGGAAACACAGTAAAGGAAGGAAAAAAATCCATTCAAATTCAAAGTTTAAATAAAAAGTTAAGTCACATTATGCATAAATAAGGCACCAACACAGGGGAATGATTGCAGAAACCACTGGCTCAGTTGGGAAGGTCTGGTTGAAGCAGAGACATCTGGAAGATTATTACATCCTTCTTACTTTATTTAGTAGTCAGGTTGTTTGTTGCTGCATGGTAAAAAAAAATAATCTTGCATTATATTCTCTAAGGACCATGACAGCATTTTGATTTATTAAATCCAAGGGTTGCCTGAGACACTCTCCTTCAGACTATACCTTCAGTAGGGAGTTCTCAAGGAGTGTGCAGTTCTCAGCATTCTGCAGAGGGACTGACAGTAGATCCATATTCCTTCCTACCTCTGGCCACATCCTTGTAGAGAACAGTCCACACTGACGGAGAGTTATTTGTGTCTGCGTGTTCTGCATATCTCCACCTAACTTATCTTTACTTTCATGAATAAAATACAAAAGGCAGCTCAACCCTCTCATATCCTTGCTTCACACTAAGTGTTCTGAGAGAGCCTGGAGAGCACAGACACTTCAGTGAGACATTATTAAAAATGAGGAGAATTATTAGAAATTAATCCCCAAATGTGGTATCAGTCTTGGCTCTTAAAGGCAGAGGAACAAAGGTCACCATAACCTGTGACTGCCCTTGCCTATTTTTTAGCCTACTGTGATTCACAGAGATTTTGTCACTGAATAAGTTGAATTTTGATAAGAGAGTTAGTATTTTTTTCTATCATACATATTCCCAGCTCTAAGATGGATAGAATTATTCTTTTAGTCTTGAATAGCTAAAATGTTCGCATAAGTTTTATATTGTTGTATATTGTTCCACTGAACTTATTCACTTAAAAAAAAAAAAAAAAAAAGAAAATTAAAATAATCATTATTTCATATAATTTCCCACCCACTTTTGTGGGGTTTGTGTTTTTGTTTGTGTTTACTTGTTTGTTTCCTGATGATTTTAGGTATATAAAGCTCTGTTGACTGCATTCCTGAAACTGAAATTCTTTTGCTTCCATCATCCAGTGTCTATGAGACATAAACATTTTTAAAATAACCAATTAGTTTCAATATAGAATATCTTGAATATTTTATCTTACAATGTTATCTTCCTGGTTTGAGAGATGTGCCTGTGCAAACTCATGAAGTTCAACAGGGCCAAGTGTAAGGTCCTGTGCCTGGTTGGGGCAACCCAAAACCAAAATACAGGCTGGGAGAAGAACGGATTGAGAGCAGATAGGAAGAGAGGGACTTGAAGCTGTTGGTGGATGAGAAACTCAATGTGACCCAACATTGTGCACTTGCAGTCCAGAAAGCCAACTGTGTCCTGAGCTGCTAATCTAAAGAAACAGGGGCAGCATGTCCAGGAAGGGTTGTGCCCCTCTATTCTCCTCTCCTGAGACACTTCATCCAGCTCTGGGAACTCCAATACAAGAATGCCATAAGCCAGAGGAGTGAATTCAGAGGAGGTACATGAAGATGATCAGTGAGCTGGAACATTGTTCCTATGAAGACAGGCTGAGTGTCTTCAATTTAAGAGAAATTGTGGAGTCCCTGTCCCTCAAAGTGTTCAAGGCCAGGTTGGATGGGGTTCTGAGAAACTTTGTCTAGTGGAAAATGTCCCTGCCCATGACAGGGGGCTTGAAATTAAATGATGTTTCAGGTACACTCTGATGCAAACCATTCTTTGAATCTAGGATTGCATGGTTGTCTGATTTTGGGCCATCAAATGAAAAGAAAGTCCATAGCTGAGCAACTGAAAGTTAAATCAAGGAAAGAAGAGATTAATAGAGGAAAACAGGAAAACATTCTTGTTCTGAAAGAAGTTTTTCATTAAATTTCATCTCAGAAAATTATTTTATGCTTTGTCTTTTGCTTACACGAGCAGCACAGAAATAAAACTTTAGCTATTTCTGAAGAGATTATATATTTTAAAGTTGTTTTGAAATCTCAAATGCCTTTATTTTGTTACAGTGTAGTATAAATCATCAGAATTGGAAAATAAATTGCAGTGAAAAGTTCTAATAACATTGTAGTAAAATATTTTGATTTTGTTCGTTTAATCTATGTGCTATATATCATGAAATCTTTCTCCTGTAAATTATGTTGTCAAAGTTTGACATATTCTCTCAAAAAAGGAAGTTTTCGATAAAACAGCTCTTCTTGATGGACAGCTTCCTCATCAAAAAGAAAATTCAAGTTTCTTCAGCTGTAGGAGTTGTACACTCAAATTAGTTCAGAGCTAGGAATAAGGACATGTTGTATCTGCTTTAATATTGATGTGTCTGGAGCAAAGACCTGCTTTAAAATAAGAAGCAAATAATTATGGGAAAATATCACACAGTTAATGTTGCTTGTGATTTAGCAGCAATGTTGTTTGTGTGTCAAAAATAAATATTTTCCAAATGTCCTTGTTTAATGAATTGGAATTTGGTGATTAGAGGTTGTTGCTGTATTTGTGGCCTATGATCAGCCATGCCCTGCTGAGTTTTGTTTTTCTTGCCCTGTGTATTCATCAAGAAGAAAATCACATTTTTACAGGCTTCCTGAAGTTGTGTCATTACAGTTATAAAGAATAAAAGCTCAGAAACATGTAAATCATATTCATAAGGCAGAATATACTTTATGGCACAGTTCTTGTGTCACTATTCTGTAGCCAGTATGTCCTCATTCAGCAAAGACAGTAAAGAGTAGCAGTTTATATTTTGGTTTTCCTAACAGAAAAATTGATTGTTCCTGTAAAATATTTCCAAATGGCTAAAATAACCCTAATGGAAGGACACAGACTTTACTAAGTCTAAAATATGCCTCAAAAATTACTTAAATTCTGCTGGATTTAAAGGTTTCTATTTACTAACCTCCTAATTGATATGTGTTCAAATACTTTAAAAAATAATTTTAGTTTTAAAATTTGAGTTTTAAAGGAAAACATTATTACTTTGTTTTTAAATGTATGTGTTAAGAGGTATCCAAATCCAAAATTTCTACTAAATATTTCTATTGTGGGATATTGGGATTTACAGCACCTCTTTTGAAAATTATTAGTAGAAAGATGTATTAACAATTTGGAAAAAATATAATCTGCTCTGAACTTTCACCCACCGGTGACTATAACTCACATGTACTAGCTAGAGGAAAGCATACAACAAAATGTAGAGGCGAATCAACTGTTCAGGGGAAAATCAATATCTCCTTGAAAATTGCAGCTGCTTAATTTGTTTTGTGCTACAGCCTGTTTTTCAGTATTGTAGCATATTAGTACCTCACTACTCGACTCTTGAGACATGGTACATTGCATCTTGGAGACCTCAGAGATTTCAAGACCTGAATCTAGAAGTAGAGAAGCACTGAGTAATCTGTGCTTATTGCCAGAGAACTTCTGATCTTAAATATAAGTCACGAATTATCCTTCCCAGAGAAATCCTGCCAGGAATGAGTCATGTTCTTAAGGGTCTTTTACAACATAAATGATTCTAAGATTCTGTGATTTTTGCAAGAAGGCCGAACACTGACAATGGAGAAAAGAATAAGGTGATTTCAAATAGGAGGTCCTGGTTTCTTGTGAAGTTTTAGAGAAGCTTGTCAAGACAATCTGTAACTTGAGGGAAAAAAAATTTAGAAAATAATTATGAATCTAATATATCTTCATTAACTGTGAGCCAATTCTACATTTAGCTAAACCAAATAAATGACATATTTATTCAATCGATGGGTCTGTGAATAAATATGGCTATAATAAATTTACCTGATTTGATTTGCATTGCTTGAAAGGTTGGTGTTTATGGTTCAGTAGGAATTCAGATAAAGCTGGTTAAATGATATGTTGGACCAGGCCCACAGATACTGTTTCATGTCATATCTCTAGGCTTTAAAGAATACTGTCTATGAATTTACTTTTACTGCTATGAGTAAGAAGCAAATTCACTGAAATTGAAAATATCTCAATAGCTTAACTGAAGAAAACTAATTCAAGACATGGAAGTACACACCAAGCTCATTTTTCTGCTGTGACAGCCAACCTATCATCTCTTTTGCAGAACAGACTTGATCCTAGAGTAATTTCATTCCTTCTGTTCCTTGTAGGATGCTGTCCTGACTGCCACCTTGGTGGTAAGTTATCTTCCATCTTTAATTTTGACCTGATGATTTTATGCATAGTTATCTCTTCAGATTTTTTTGGTCTTTGTGTTTATCATCCTGGAGAACTCATGAAAAATTCAGCTGTATTCACTCTTTATCTTCTTTTCCTAACTAAGATATATCTATTTCTTTTAGTGTTCTTCAAACTGACTGTTCTAGTAGCCTTCCTTTTACTGTACTGCAGCCTGAATTAATCTTTGATTGGTACAAAAGAATGAAGACATACTAGTCTCTCTTACCTCCTTTGGTTCCAGCGACCAAAAACATTGCAAAGCTGAAGCATTCAAGAACAGCAAAAATGATGATACTAAATTCAGAGGCAAATATCCACCCTGAGCTCACAGGAGCTGAAAAAAACCCACATATTTTACTGTTAACTAAAATTAGATTGTGGGTACCAAGCATATCTACAAGTCAGCCCTCAAAACCTCTAAATTTTACCAGAAATTAGTAGACACTAAACACTGTTTAGAACAAATAACAAATAAATCCAATAAATCCTCCATCAACATTCTACCCTACCATTTCTGAAAACAATGTCACACATACAAAAAAAGAGTGCTTTAAATTTATTTTCTTCAGACACTTATATATAAAGCTGTGCATTTTAATTATGAAATAAAACTTCCTAATAAGGTGCTAATGTTAACTGTTGCTATGTTAAACTAAATTATTTTAAATTCCTCTGAACAATATCAGCTCTGCTCAGTAATATAATTTCAGTAATTGACAATAATACAATAAAGTAATACAATAATATAGTAATAAGATAATTGGCATGGATGGTCTGAATTATTAATTTGATGCTCCTATCAGTAATTATTATAAAGATTAATTTCCATATACTCAAGGAATTTGAAATATCATTCAGGTTGTAAATAACTGAAATTTGGGCTAGTTTGATTGTAGCTAATTCAAACATTTATATACTTATATATATATTGATAAATGTACTTGGAAATGTAATTATGGTATGTTTGCATCAAATTTAAATACTATTGGCTGAGGATTTCAATGTAGGTGTTTGCACATGCACACCTAAAATATTATTTGAACACACAAATTCAGCACTGCAATGTAGGCAGCGGCAACAGTGTCTTTGTCTGAGGATTAGATTCAAGTGGATGGGGATTCTCAGAGCCAGGAAAACCCAAACAAGAGCTGAGCATACATCGAAAGAAAGGATGAGTTCTTATATTGGGTAACCCTTCTTTAAGGGTCACTAAGGTACTCATCTATCAGCCTGACAGGGAGTCACGTGAGAAAATGTCTAAAATCAAGGCATCTATTTAAAATTAAGGGCCCAGGTGAATTTTACTAACAGACAAATGCATCTGAATAAAACTGACCCATTGCTATAGACTGAGAAAACTAATATTGCAAAAAATTGCCTTCTGAAGAATTTTATTCATCTTTTTTAACTATGTAGACAACCTATTAACTTAACTACTCTTACAGCTTTAAGTTGTTGAATTCAGCCATAGTTCTTAAAGCTTAGGGATATGAATTTTCTCTGTAGAAAAGCTAGAATATGGTCAGGAAAAAAGAAAAGAAAGAAGGAAAGAACCATTTAGAAGAAATGAGGGGAGTTAGAGAAAAACGAGGAGGTGAGGGGGAGAATAAGAAGGGGTCTAAGGAACCCTCCAGTGTTTACTGTCTGAAGTGACAATGAAAAGAGAAAATCAGGCCATGGTACACTCAAAATTGGAGTGAGTGCACCATGAAACTTGAAAAATTATTACAGTAAATTTGACTGAAAGGAAAATTCATGTGAAACAGAATGAGTAGGAGATAAAGAGATCAATAGAAAATGCCCATACAGAAATGGGTTTTCTGGAGATGGAGTATGAAAGAAATTTTTTGTCATCCTGTTTAACTAATAAGGGATTAATTTTTCTTTAACCTTTAGCTTTTAGTAATTCATAGTCTGACATAGAGTACCACAGGATGAAATTAATCTCATCCAATCTTATCTGCCTAAAATATAAACATCTAGTTTAAGCAAGTGCTATCTATATGATGGTGTGGGAAATGTTGAAGGCTTTTGTTCAGCTGATCTTTGCTAAGATTGCTCCCATTCTCTACACAGAGATTTCAGACATACTTCATAACTCTCAGAGTAAATCTGACAAACAAATATTTTTTTCCTATTCTAAGACAAAATCTAGATTTTATGATGTCGTACCTGTAATGTTGAGGTGATTTAATTGTTTTGTAAAAAATATGAAAACTTTCTGGGAAAAAAAATATTTAATTCTTTATTTGAGTACATATCCAATACCAAATCTTTCAAGAAAAAATATGCCAGTGCTATTCCCATCTAGAAAACTCTCATTTTTTTTTTCCACACTGGGCATTTTATATCCACTTCTGTTCATATCTTTTCTAGTCTTCATTGTCGTGTAATAGACAAGCTACACTGCAGGTTAGATCCAAAGATATCTCCATAATAAAAAGCAATTTGTAGAAATTACAGTTCAATCAACTTATAATTAGGATAGAAAGGAGAAAAAGAAAGAAGAATCAGAATGTCTGTGTGCTCCCAAAGTTACAGTTAAGGAACACTGTGACTAATCCTGTCTACATCTTGCAGTACACTCCTCTTTTGGTGATGAGTTATTTAAAAGATATAGGTAAATTAGCTTATGAGAAAAGATGCTATTTAAACTGAAATGAGTAGTATAGGACAAATGAAGACCAGAAGGATATGCAGTGGTGTGACTACATCTCTAAGTGTGCCACAGAAGCACACATACAGAGAATGGCCCTAGTCATGGTAAATTCATTGCTGGATGCAATCCCATAAAAAAGTAGTCTTACAACACAACATTTATTATAGATAATTACCAACCTGAGCCTAACAGCTGTCTCAATTTTGCTTTCCAGGTAGTTCTGCTATGACTTGGTACTGCTTAGTGTACAGGTACCTTGAGCGATTCATTCAAGATTGTAAAGAAGCCTGTGAGAGAGATTAGAGGTGATCCCGTTTCTGTTCCTCTGTGTGATCTCTCCATCATAAGACTTTTGTGAACTCCCTGAGGTGCTGGCATATTTAAATGCTACCGAATGCCTTTATTTTTTTAATGGCTACACAAAAAGTACAGTCTATCTTCCTCACAGAGCTGTGTGTGGGATCTTGTTTTCACTCAGGTAAAGTACTATTTTAAGCTATTCATGCAAACAAAAATGCACTAATATATGACAAAAAAAAAAAAAAAATCAAACCCGCTAAAATGTTTATTGTGGATATCAGCCACTTCAGTTTACCAGAACTCCTCATCAATGTCAAATACATTCACATTTTTTAGTTTTTGATTGTACTTAAAACTACAAAGCATATATTACAACTTGTTTAATCTTCTTCTTTCTTAGTATTTTTAAAAATCTGCTTAATACCGGAAAGCCTCAAGTACATTTTCTGCATACCAGAGTTTGAGTCTTTCACATAATTAAAGGCATAAATATTGTTAATTTATTTGTATAAACCATTTTCTACAATGGCATGCAGGTATGATCATTAATATTGATTTCTGAAAGGACTTTCCAGTTTCTATGGTGCATGTCAGACTGATAAATCTCCATTTTCTCTTTTCTCTCTTATCTGTTTCTTCTTTCTCAAACAGCATTCTCAAAAAAATAAAACCTGGACATGGAGATGTAAATCAGCTATATTGAATTTCTTAATCTTATTAAAGCAATGATATGGTAAATAATTTTATGAAAGATAACATTGGCTAAGTCTTTATTTGGCAGACTCTCAAATTGCTCATCAGAGGACCACCTATCAACCATGGAAGAGCTTAGGTAGGAAACAACTGAAATAAATCTCAACACAGTCAGAAAAAATATTAAAGACTAAGTAACTCACTGCAAACATTGAACGCTAATAGAGAAATTTTTAAATTACTATTTTTCTGTTCACATATACTGACAAAATATTTTAACTCTTATGATTTGATTAGTAAATTGATTTTTACATTTCTTTCATTTTCTTGTTTTGATTTTTCTGCTCTTAATTTGCAAACATTTGTCAACTACATGATGTGGAAAGCATAAAAATACCTGTGCACATGTAATGATCCTGTAATGATATTTTATGTATATTTGTGTATACATAAATTTAGAAGTTCATGCATATGTAGAACAATATGCTCATTTAAAGAACCATTTTTCAGGTAGAACCTGTACAAATATAAGCATAATTTATTAAATGTTATACTCATAAGTTATATTTAGGCAAATTACAGAGCAACTTCAGTGGGAAGTAAGTTAGAGCAACATAGAAAAGAAGCAGTTTCAGTGTGGGGAGGTTTTTATTTCTCTAGCAACAAACCAAATCAATGAGTCATACATGGGCATCTTCATACTCAATAAAATAACGAGTGTAGCCTGCTGCAAGAAAATTTAAAGTATTGTTCTTCCTAGTGATATTACAAAAAGCATCAAAGATTGGTTTGTAGGGTTAATCCAGTGGGGCTACTCAGGAAAACTGAAACTGGATGGGAACAGGAGAATGAACCCCAATACCCCTTCTTCAGCAGCCCAGCTTGCCATGTTTCATAGTCTCATGGTCAGTTCAATCAGTTTAGCAAAGACATATTTTGAGAGGGTGCATTATATCTGGCTCAGATGGAGCTACTTTTTTCATAGCAGCCCATATGGGGCTGTGTATTTTAGATTTCTGACCTGCTTCTCACTCTGCCCCCACAGTGAGTAGGCTGGGGATGTGCAAGATGCTGGGAAGGGACACACAGAGGGAAGATGACCCAAACTAACCAGAGATATTCCATGACATGTAACTATGATGAACAACAAAACTGTGTCAAGTTTAGGTTGATGGGTTTTTTCCCAAATTAGCTGTTGCTTGGGGACTGACTGGGCATCAAATTTCTCATGAAAGGTGGTGAATGATTCCCTTTGCATAACTTCAGGGTTTTTTTTTTCATTTTTTTCTTTCCCTACAGTTATTACACTATCCTTATCTCAACTTTATCTCAACACAGGAGAGTGAGTGAGCAAGAGATTGGATGAAGGCTTAGCTGCCAGCTGGAGTCAATACAGCACAGATGACTAGGAAAAATTAGTCTTTAACATTCTGATAAAAAAAAAAATTAAAAATAGCTGGAAGGTGAAGTTAGGGTTGAAAAAAAACCAAAAAACCGAAAAAACCAAAAAACAAAACAAAACCCAGAAACATATTGCTTATGAGAATTGATACCATGACATTTAAGCTCTTCACATCAGGGCTGTTAACTAATGAAACAGTTTTGCTAGGGATATACTAGAATTTTCTTAATATGCATTTAGTGAATCCAGATTTAAGGTCTGTGTATTTTTTCTACCAGAGTCACAGAAGTGTTGTTAGAATCACTTGCTAAAATTACAGAGCCTGAACTTAGCAGGAAATTAAAATAAATTCTCTCATATTATTAATCACTGATCCTAGGCTTTCTCAAATGCATATCAGCACTAGGTGTGGAATGGTATTAGAGATAATTCAGGTCACACAATCATTCTCTTAATTACTATCACGTATATTGAATGTTTCTGCAGCTACTCACAAAATATTACTTATCTTTTTGCAGAACTTCACAATGGTAGACTGAATTATGACAAATTATATTTCTTCTCCTTTGATTATACAAGGTACTGACAATCCTTTGTTAGTTTTAATATAAAGTCATCATTTGGTGTGAACCACAGTATTTATGAATCATTTATGAAACATCAAATTTTATGTATCATGCAAATTTGTTTTCTCAGCAGACAAAGACAATACTATTGCTAATGCTTCTGATGGTGCCTCTAAAAATGCTTAGCTGGGGAGGATCAAAGCATGACATGCAGTGAATTTGCAAGTGCACACAAGTGTGTTTGATGGCTTCAAAGGTTTCAAAGACTAATAGTATCTATTAAAGTTCATTATCACTTATTCAGCATCAGGACAATACTAACAGTTATTATATTAAGAACTTATTTAGAATATTTAGCAGTTATGTACTGGAAAAGAACAATAAAAAAAGGTAAAATAATTCCAAAACACAGTAATTTCACGACTACAAGTCACACCCTTTTGACTAAAATTTTGGCCCAAACCTGGAAGTGCACCTTATAGTCCAGAACGCCTTATATAATGTACAAAGTTCAGAAATTTGTCGACACCCAGAAATGTACCTTATAGTCGCTAAATTACTGTACCTTGTAACTTGCTCATGTGAAACTTTTTACACCCCATGCAAGATTTTACAGCTTATCCGGGTAAGTCTAAGGATAGCCTTCAAAATCTTCACAGATACATGAATACCTAGGAACTTTTAAAATATTTCCTGAACCTGCATTTCAACTCGAAAACCTGCTTCACTAACATGATGGAATACAGAACACAACTACACCACAGCTTCTCATTGTTCTCTGCACAAATATAATCGTGGGACAGGCAGGGTGTCAGTGCCTTCCAATTTCCTATAACTGCACTGCTCATTCCTCAGATCTCCTCAGTGCTAGTCAGGGTGGGAGTCCAAATAGAAGAATGAAGTTAAGCCTGGGAAAAGAAGGAAGAGGGGAAAAGGTGTTTTACTTTTTGTTCTTGTTTCTCACCATACTATTCCACTTTGCAATAAATTACAGTAATTTTCTTAGTTGAATCACTTTTGCCCACTACATCAATTGGTAAGAGAATCTCTTTATCTGGACCCACAAGACCCACAAGCTTTTTCATCTTATCTTCATTTCCTGTCCTGCTAAAAAGATGAGTCAGAGAGGAGCTGATGAATGAGAAACTGCTACATGAAACTTAAATGAAAAAGTATGAAAAGAAAAAACAGTAAGTATTGACTAGTGTCTTCTCCCTCAAAAGCATCACCACTTCATTGATAGAATATTTTCATATCAATTTCAAATAGTAGAAGATAGTATGAAACTCAGCACAATGAAATAAAAATTAAACTTTATTCAGTAAGTCTTATGATTAAAAGATAGTTTCTGCTTTACTTCAAGAAATTTGGTTTTTCTCCTTTTCAGATCAGTGATGCAAAATGAATATAAGGGCAATGTAGGTCATTACTTAGAAAAAAATTAGCAATCTCTTTGGCTTTCCCCTCTTGTCATCCTCATTATCTCACTGAATTACACCTCAGGTTCCCAATGAATTAATGTTATCAAAACTTTATCCCATAACCTTTCTTAAATATCAAGTGATTCTACAAAATCTCTTAATATAAAAGCTGATCTTTTCACAACTCTACCAAAAATGGAAGATTAAAAACTTTAATTCAGCTAACTTGTTAGAAAGGTACCATCTTCCACATTTTCCACAGTTTCTCAATCAAAAAGAATTAGACAGAAACTTATGATAATTACCTACCCTAATGATATATAAGAGCGTATCTGGCATAGGTCACTAAGTCTTCTTCGTAAGAACCATCTATGAGGCATCAAGCACATTTTGACTCAATATAAATCGCAGAACAATGTTTTCTTTGCTAATGTCATATTAGTCATTTCAATCTTCTGGAAGTTAATCACTTAATGCTAATACAGTACTTGCCTCTCCCTATTAGCTGTGATCTTATGGTCTCTTTATTGTGTATCAGTCCCCCCACACGTTATTGCTAGGGTTTATTTTTTTTCAAATTTTTTCCTACCCTATAATTGTCAGGAAACTTAGAATTAAATGCTGGTGTATTCACTAGAATTCATTCACTGACCCAGAACAATTACCCAGTATGGTATTCAATATGCAGAAAACAAGTGTGGTGTGAAAGCGTACTGCAGTAGACCTGAAGTTCCTTATTTTAAAAAAAATAAAAAAAAAAAGCCCTTTGACCTGAAGAAAGCAAGTGGTGAATAGAAGGGATTTATATTAAATTTATGAGCATGAGATGAATAAGGCATGTTACTATACATGAATAAGAGATTGATAAGTTTTATGTAAAAATAACAGCTACATTTAAGAAATAATGAAAATTTATCTACACTGTGCTTTGTATCCTTTTCACTACCGGGGTAGGAATTTTTTGTACATGTGCAAGAAATTGCTAAGGCCTTATGTTTGTCTTGACTGTAGGCAGAAATATACCTGCTTAGCACCTGCATTTTCTTGTGAATGAGTCCAAGTACTTTCTTTGCATTTGGCCTGTCACTTACGTAGTCTAAGTTTTCCTAGGAACTCAATTATTCTAAGGATCCAAGTGTTTTGTTCAGCCTGGATCTTCCAATGCTGAAAACTCTCTTCTCAAATGAGCAGGTTTCCCATTTTAAAGCAAGTGATATTTTCACTTCTACCCCTGGTTTTATTCAATTTTTCTACCACAACACCGAATAAATTTTCCAATACAATGAAATATTGAGTAATCATCTATCATGCCACAATATGTATACAACATTCATCTATGAAAAAATATTCAGTGATGACATCTGACAGAATTATCTGTTGCCTTCTTTTTTCCTTCCCTTTCTCTTGCTTTATTTTCCACTAAAAAGTTAGTGATTAGCATAAAAAACAATGATCTGGTTTGCATAAAGAATAAGTGATGTGTAAGGTACAATTTTTTTAAAAAGTTGTACTATCAAAAAAAGCATCTTCAAACTGTTATTAGTGTAAACTAACAAATAATTCTTATCTTAAGGGAATTCTTATCCCAGGAGTGATAGAGCACTGGAACAGCCTCCCCTGGAAAGTGGTCACATCACCAGCCTAATGGTTGAAGAAGCACTTTGAAAATGTTCTCAGCACATGGAGCTAATCTTCATGTGTCCTGTGCAGGGCCAGGAGTTGTCCTCAGTTGGTTCTTGTAAGGCCCTTCTAATTAATGATATTTTATGATTCTGTGACTCCCCATGGCAAGGATGGGACACATTTTACCCCTCCTGGCACAGATATAAAACAGATACTCTGAGGGGTCCTACAGAACATGTATACACTTACTCTAATACTTGGTGATCTGAGAAAAAGTGTTAAGTGCTCCATATCCATATTTAGAACTACCTTTGTAATATTTTAAGAGCTCAGTGAACTTTATCAGCATTTATTTTCACTTGGATCATGAAAATCGATAGTGCCTAGGTTGATTAGATGTGGACTTCAATTAACCTTTTGACTTAAATGTTATCAAATCTGGAATTAAAACTTATCACTCTCTCTGTATATATTTTAGAATTTATATTTTTATTGCTGCTTATTTTTAATGCAGGAATTACTAAAATGAAACGTCTCCCTAAGAATATTGGGCAGTGTTCAAAAACAAAAGAAAAAATAATCCAAATGAACAAGGCCATCCATCAAACAAGAAGACCACACTCCTGTCTTGGAGTTTGAAAATTTAAATAAGGAAATGTATTTCCTGCAGCTCTTAGAGTAACATTAGCTCTAACAGTTAAACTAGGACAAGTAACTGCCACCATGCCTCTTTTTTATTTTAAGAAATTTATTCCTTCTGTAAAGCAGATGCAAAGCAAAGAGGCAACTGTTGTACAGCTTCTGATCCTTTCATAAAAGATCATCCAAATAAGTGACAAAATGTTATATATAAAAATATATATGCATTTTCTTTATTATTATAAGAGTCAATGAAATTATTGAAGTATTGATGTAATCAGCATAATGAAAATTTTCATAATGAAAACCCACTTGGTTCATGTATGTTTAAACTAAATCAAGAGCAAAATTATTTATTGATTTATTAATGATTCATAATTAGTAGGCAACCAGTGATTCATTTAGGATTAATGTCAGCAGTGCACTATAGAACTCTCCATGTTAGGAGCTTAAAAAAGGCTAAGAAACACTCCTTACAGGCAATTCCAAAATCATGCAGCCTCACACCCATGCACATATAGAACTGCATGCACCTTCTCTCAGTGTGGTCTACAGACACAAACACCCCTTTTCCTGAGCACACAGGCAGCACTTTCTGTGAGAGATGTGGGTATTCCATCTCTGTACCTGTGCTGTTCCCCAGTGAGGACATATTTACCCACGTGTGACAGGATTCACTTGTCACAGCATCCATTGGCTCTGGCTGGCCAAGGCAGAGATCTTGATGTCATTAGGAGACTTCCAGCAGTGCAAAAAGGGATTTTGAAAACTGGTCTTTGCACCTCTAGGCCTCTTCCTCACAAATTTTACAACTTCAGATTTTGCACAATCTCATGCCACTTCTATGTATCTTTTCCAACTCAATCACTCTGAAATTCTGGTCTCAATATAACACCCAGAGTAGTCTAAACTATCTGATAGTCATCTTCACCTTTGAGCTGATCACTTCGGGCAAAAGTGCTCTCAGGAAATTTAACCACTATTCACAAACCTGTCTGAGCAACTGCCAGGCCAAAGGTGGCCAGTGGAAGAATCCCACAGCAGTGACTCACATTACATCTGAGAAATTGCTTCCACCCACCTTACAGTCTCAGAAGAGAAACTGAAACCTTAAAGATTCAGTTACATTCAAAGTAAACTAGAGATTCATTTTAAGGTACAGCCAAAGAAACACAAAAAAAAAGTTACAGTTGTCAAGACAGATACAACGGGTGCCATCACCAGCCCTTTATTAAAAGCTTCTCATGCCTTCGTTCTGCAGGCTTCTCTCAGGTAGCTCCACACAGCACTGACTCCTTCCCTCCTTCTCTCAAGTTTTTCTTCCTTCTGCATGACTGGCTAAATGCCAACCTGTCCCTTTCCCAGCCACCTAACCCTGTCTGACCCTCACACAACCTCTTCCTACCTTTTCTGTCCCTTGCACAAGCACGTGTCCCTTCCTCCTCTCAGCACAGCCAGCAGACTCCACCCCAAACTCCAGCAGACTCTGGTTCTCAAGCGCCAACTCAAACTGGCTGATGACCAACTACCCCGCTCTTTTATAACACCCATCTTCATTGGGCAGGCAAGGTTGCCTCCACTTCTCAGTAATCAATATGGCTCTGATTCACTGAGGAAAATTACCTTCTGCACTTACCTTAAAAACTATCTTCCCACAAAAAAATGCCACTACTATTCTCTTCTTATTATTGAAGATCAAATCCTGAAGATCACTCCCAGTAAGACCTAGCTTAAACACTGAACTGGTTTGAAAGGAAAGGATAGGAATGACAAGGGGATCCCCAAAGCTTCTTCTCATGGCAGCCTTTCAGACACAGACCATAAACCTATCACCACTTCCAAATTTTCTGAGCATTTCTTTACCCTAGGTGTTAGTATCAGTCATGCTGTATTAACAGCCAGCTTGAATAAACTTCATGTGCTTTATCCTAAATCCAAATTGTCTCAAAAGTTCAGATACTCAGTTTAATCATCCACACACTGAGAAACAACATGTTATTTATATAAAAAAAATTGTATTAAATAAACCTTAAGTCCCTTTATAATTCATTTATGTATACTGCCTGAGAATGAATAAAGGAAAAATTATCAAAGTTTTGTTTGTTTGTTCATTGATTTTACTGAAAATAAGAAAAGCTTTTCAACCCCGTAGAAAATTATTGGTACAGAAATGTTCAAGACAAATAATCAGGCACACAGATAAAGCATTTATTCTGTCTGACATGCAGTACTACCAACAAAAATTTAGGACAACCCAGAGGTCACATTTGGAGAATCTATATGTAACTGAAGAAGAACTATTAATCACATAGGAGTATACTTCTTTACTTTTTCTCCTTACATCTGTTTACAAGTACTCTTCACTCCTTCCAATAAGTGGTAAGCATACATCAATAAATTATATGACACACACTATTGCACCATGACTATAATAACACCAGCTATCTTTATAAAAGTGGATTGGGGCAAGTAGTAGCTGGATACAGAACTTTAATAGAAGTTATATACACTAGTAGCTCAATCTTACAAAGCTTGAGTTATAAAGGAGTAACAGTAAGAACAGAAAGAAGTTTCATTTTCTGAGCTAGATACTAAATTAAATAAGTTAATGAATACACATTGGTGAACAGAGAACAGAAAATACTAAAAAATGTATATTAAGAAACTTCAAGACCTACTTCAGGTCCTGAGTGTAGCAGAGACATCTGAAATAGATCAGAAAACATATAGATAGAAAACAGATTCTTATTCTGAATGCTAGTGAAAATACTTCTTAAAAATGATGATGACAGAATGTATTTAGTAGAAGAAAAACACTTATTTAAATATTTCTAGGTAAGTCAGATTTCTACATGTAGAATTTTAGAGTGGTCTCTTCTAAAGTATATCTGATACACCTTTTAGATAAAGAGCTGACTTTTTGGTCTTCCAGAATTCAGGTCTATAAAAAGTTAGCAGTAAATTTAAGTTCTGTAAACTTTCTTAATTTAAATTGTGTAAAAAGGGACCTTATGATGAAATTTCTGTGAAAGGTTCTATGATAGCAGCATTTTTCATTTACAACTCTACAAACCTGAGTTTTGTATAATGAAGGTTCTGTGTTTAGAGACTAGATTGCAGTGGTTATGGTAATATTGACACTTAAGTTTATTTCATTTCCATCTGAGTGTATTTTTTAACTTGTGGTGGGTGACTAAATAGGTAATGTTGCTATGCACTCATAAAAAAGAGCATGAAATGCTTCCTTACTTCCAAGATGCTTAAGCAAGCTAAAGCACCTGATTATATTACATATACACATAGATTTGGCTGCAACTGCCAAATTCTGAAAAATATTTCATGATACAAACCAGTAGTTTCTAGTCACCTCCTTCAGGATATTGTCTGATATCAAATTGGTCAGGAAATACAGTAAGATATTCTAAATGCTGTCGCCTGTAACACTTTATCATCCTGGCTGCAGACAATAAAGGATGATCCAATATGCTGCAACTGATATAAGGAGCCTTTTGGTTGACAGCTGGTCCAAATGTCATTTGAAACGATGCAGTTTTTCATGTATTGCAAACTGTAAAGCAGTTTCAGTTTTACACACACAATGTGTTTTAGATTTGTGGCCTTTTAATGTTTGAAAAATATGCTTACAATGGTGTAGTGTGATGTATTGTGGTTTCAAATGCTACGTAACCTTAGTTAACCCTACATGTTCTTTACTGTGTATGGCAATAAATCAAAAGATAGCTTCCCTGTAAGTTTCTTCTCTTTCCCAAATTACCTTATCCTTGTTATTTTATCCTATGTGGCTCTCATTCTTCTCTTCTCTTCTCTTCTCTTCTCTTCTCTTCTCTTCTCTTCTCTTCTCTTCTCTTCTCTTCTCTTCTCTTCTCTTCTCTTCTCTTCTCTTCTCTTCTCTTCTCTTCTCTTCTCTTCTCTTCTCTTCTCTTCTCTTCTCTTCTCTTCTCTTCTCTTCTCTTCTCTCTGACATTACACTCAGTTACTTTAACCATTTTTGTCTGTAAATTGGTCTTATCAAGCCTTTTGTTTCCCACAAAAGACTTAACCTTCTATTCCATAAAATTTTACACAATTTAATGTGTAAAATTGAACCTCATAAAAATGTACTTTGAGGACTGATTAGTGAACATATTCTACTTGTGTAGGAAACAATGCCAAAATTTTAATTATTTTTGTGACTGCGTGCTTGTTTTGTCTTAGAATGTTTGTACGTTATAATCTGATATGCTCACTCTGGTGGAGTAATTACAATGGATAAGGATCAGAGTGTTTGTAACACATAGGCAGACTAGGAATAAGAGGGCTTTGCAGATCAGAACAAAGACTCAAATTTCAGAAGAGTCCATTGTTTTCCAACTCAGTCTCAAGACTGATGTATTGCTCTTCCAGTTACCTAGAAATATATGCATTTTGGCAGTTTTAAAAGAAGAAATCACTCTTTCATCTTGATCCATTGTGGAATAGGAAATAAATAGGAAATTTATTCACTGAGTTATATCAAGGCTGCCACTGAGGACTGCCCCTCATATGCTGATAATTCTGCCTGCTAAAGTTTCTTCTTGTCCACAAAACCCTCCTAGTGGGAAAGTGGAGAATTTGGGTTTCCCAGGTCAGGCTGTGCACTCTAAGTTGTTGAGAATATGATGTCAAAGCAGACAGACTTAAAGATGAGTATAAAGGAAATAAATCGTAAACCGTTTAAGCTTCATACTGGAACAGACTCGATCTCATTAATCACTCAGTCAAGAGACATTTAAAAACATTCAAGGTTTGAATAACTAATGTCAAGCACTGCATGTGTGCCAGACCCTGGTATCCATCCTGCAGCAGAAAAAATTCTGGAGCAAAACTACTGGTGGAATCCAGTATTTGTACAGCAGCTGAAAAGTTTAGCTTAGGGTGCCCACACTTATGTCTTCATTTTGTTTGTTTGTTTGTTTTTTGAAGAAAAAAAATAAAGATTAGATGCATACAAGTTAGAGAAGGGAATTATTTGAAAGAGAGAATGCAGTCACATTGGACCTACACACCATTCCAGCACAATATAAGGAGAACTACACAGAGCATGCAAATGCAGATATGTATTAATTCTGAAAGAATTCCTACAAAGATTATTATAGAGGATCTACTGAGATAAAACTGTTGAAAAGAAACCATAGTTTAGCTCTCCATTACCTATGAGCAGGAACATACCATTTGTTTCCTGCAAACTGAATATTTTTGATCTACTATAGATGCTGTCATACTGAGCAATGCAACATAATAATACTACCTGTAAATGATGTAGAGTTTACTGTGCCACAGTGGTGGCATAGAACAAAATTTAAGGGACAAAGATCTCTCTGTATCTGTATTGGTTTTCATGGCAAGGTTTTGGTAAAGGGGTGCCTACAGGACTGTCTTCTGTGAGAAGTTGCTGGAAGCTTCCCCAGTGCCCAAGAGCCAATACCTGCTGTCTACAGGACAGACTCATGCTGGCCAAGGACAAGCTCATCACAGGTTATGGTAGCACCTCTAGGAAAATATGTTTAAGAAGGGGGAAAAGTTTCTTCACAATGTGCACCCAGAATGCAGGAGTGAGAATGCAGCCACCAAGGTCAGGGGTTAAGAAGGGGCAGCTGCTCCAGGTCTGTAGCAAGGATTTCCCTGCAGCCTGTGGAATAGAACATGGTGAGGCACCTGTGACTCTGTAGCCTGTGGAGATCCATGGGGAAGCAGAGAAACACCTGCAGACCCTGGAGGAACGTCCACAAAACAGGTGTAACGAGGCCCAAAGGAGGCTGTGATCCCATGGAAAACCTGCGCTGAAGCAGGCTCCTGGCAGGACCTGCAGACTTGTGGAGAGATGGGTTTACTCTGGAGCAGGTTTGCTGGAAGGACTTGTGGAGAATCAGTTGTAGAGTACCTGGTTCCTAAGGGACTGCAACCCATGGGAGGGACCTGTGCTGGAGCCCATGGGAAAGACTCACATTGGAAAAGTTAAGGAAGAACTGTCTCCTCTGGAAGAGGCTCCACTCTGGGGCTGGAAAACCGAGTGAGGAGGAAGGAACAACAAAGACGTCTGATAAACTGACCAAGACCCCCATTCAGTGCACCACTTGGGTGGGAGGAGATACAGAAATCAGGAATGAAGCTGAGCTCAAGAAGCAAGGAGGGGTGGGCAGGAAAGTATTCCTAAGATTGGTTTAGCTATGCACATGAGAAAATTCTAAACCACGTAGAGAACAAGTTGTATAAAGATTTTAGAGAATCAAGATAAAAAAGAGACTAGAGAGGCAGTCAAATGGAACTATAAGCAAAATCTGTCCTTAGAAATTGTCTCGGTAAATGATTAATCTGAGATAAAACTGAGTAATGTGTAAACATATAAGCATATATGCATACAATAAGAGGACTAACTCCAGTTAATAAAAAGGAAACTACAAGATAGATGCAAGCAGATTCTAATTACAGTAATTTCATGACTATAAGGCGCACCCTTTTGACTAAAATTTTCCCTCGAACCTGGAAGTGCGCCTTATAGTCCGGTGTGCCTTATCTGAGCTACATAGTGGCAAAAATTGCCAACCCGGAAGTGCGAGCCGCGAGGCGGAGTGGCCCCGCGGGGCTGTGCTGGGCTGTGAGGAGGAGTGGCCCTGTGGGGCTGTGTCTGGCTGTGGGGAGGGAGAGGGGTCCTGCGGGGCTCTGCCTGGCTGGGAGGAGGAGTGGCCCTGCGGGGCTGTGGCTGGCTGGGAGGAGGGAGAGGGGTTCTGCGGAGCTGTGGCTGGCTGGGAGGAGGGAGAGGGGTTCT
>PYHW01009979.1:11577004-11596786 GCA_013186435.1 Turdus rufiventris
GCCTCGGCCCCGGGGAGATCCCACGGAGCGGCGGCGGCCATGCCCTGGCCCCGCCGGCTACAGGCCAGCCCAGGGGCCAATGGCTGCCGGGTGAGGGCGGGGCCTCGGCCAGCAACCATGCAAGGGAAGCTGGGGGCGGAGCCTCGCTGAAAAAAAAAAAAAAAAATAGTGTGCCTTATAGTCCGGTGCGCCTTATCTGATCTACGTGTTGTGAATTTTGCTGGCTGCTGGCGGGTGCGCCTTATAGTCCGGTGCGCCTTATGGTCGTGAAATTACTGTAATTATAAAGCAAATAATTAGGAAAAGGAGTGAACAAGCAACTGAAGAATCAACTAGCCCTTGAATGAATGTGGCCTAATACATAGTAATGTTGGCAAAGGTCATACCTTGAGTATCAACTCTGCTGCTCAGCATTTGGCAACTATTACATAAAAGAGAAAAGCAAAAGCACAGACAGATGCATTAAAGGAGAAATAGAGAGAGTGTTTGGTGGAAGTACCAGAAAATTACTCTAAGTATAAAAATCAAAATATAAACATTCAGTTTTATATAATCAGTACCTAGGAATTTCACTGCCTTTCCTGGTAAAAGGAGATAATTGTAAGTGTCAATAATGTAGTGTTGAACACAGTTTCCTGGCTCACAATTTCCCATCTGCTTTGTAGCTTTCCTGTTACCCTGCAGAGCTCTGTTTCTGGAATCACTTTTCTTTCTTAGCTCTTTCTTTTTTTTTAATTTTATTTCTTTCAAAGCAAATAACTGATGAATATTCTTGTGTTAGTAATTCCACTTAGGGAAAATTCCTTTCTTCTTTGGCTTAAGCTTTGAACTACTATTTCCTTTTTCAAGATGAAATTCCTTCTTTCAAAATATGACAATGTACAAAGCCACTCATTGTTCCCTTCCCTTAGTCTGAGTGAGGGCAGCTGACCTCCTCATCCCTTTTAAAATTTTACTGGTGTTTTCAATATCACCTTCCCTCTGAAGAGTATCTTACTTGTCTTCTACAATCGCATTTTTTTTTCAGAAAACAGACAGAGTACCTCTCTATATAAATTTTATTCAATGGCAAAACTTAAATGTACTTCCTTAGGGTCAGGATCTTCCTCTAAATAGGTGGAACACAATACAAGGGTTGAGATGATAATAAATGCCACCTTAATTGTCATACTTTACTTTTTTAGATCTCCAGAAGAATGATCTGATACTTGAAATGTTGCAGGAGTATTGCAGGAATGTTTCTAAAAGTCATTGTTCAGAATGTGTTCAATGATGGTTGCAAGAAGACTTCTGAGCATAGGATGATGTAATGTGCATAGGTATAATCCTGATAGCAGCTTTTCTTCCATGAGGTGTCTGAATTTCATTTAAGCAGACATCCTGTCTATAGGTCAGCCTCAAACATTTAACTGCAATTTCACATGCAGTAATCTGACTCTGTCATTTGAAGTCCTAGAAATACATCTCCATCAGCCCTTATACTGCTCTGATTTAAGGTCAAAACCACTCCAGTGACTTTGTCCTTTCCCCTAAGACAGATCTGCATATATCTGCATGATCAGACTTACTCTATTTGCTGAGCTATGGAGGAAAAAACGCTTAACCAAGAAACAGGCATCCCTGAATGTGATAAAAACCTGACCTACCATTTAGGAATCAGAATAAGGAGTGAGAGATCTGGTAGGATGAGATATGCCAAAGGGAAAGTAACTTGTGTAGATTCACAGTCACTCATGAACAAGGTTTAGGCCTTGACCAGAGCAGTGTTTAAATTTAAATTAATTTGGGCAGTTGGGCATTTTCTTAAAGAAGGGTTGGCAGGCACAGAACTAACCTCACATTGAGTAGCCACAACTGCTACTAGCCATATGAAGCTTCATTGCTCCCCTCTTACAGATTAACATCAAATTTTAATCACAGGTACTTTTAGTAATCTATTTACATTTTAATTAGAAGGGAAACAGATATGTGCTTGAACACATAGGCCTAGTGGGAAGCATAAAGAATTTATTTTAGACCAGGGCCTGTCTCAGCTCTTTCTCCATCTCAGGATTTCTGCTGAGAATGCAGGAAGAGCCTCGTAAAGCTTAGGCATGCTGCCTTTCTTAACTGAAAGTGATGAATAACACCACTGTTACTGCCTGGAATTCCCATGTGCTCAGGCTAACATAAATAAAGATTTGGGAGCTATGGTATCAGACCTAGTGTCTACCAGACCAATTATCTTGATTCTGCCATTTATCAGAAAAAATGTGTGGTAGGTAATACAGAGTGAGCTGCCACAAGTACTGGAGTCCTGAATCCAGTTCTATTCTAAAACCTTTTAAAAAAAATAAATATCATTACTGCCACCCAATTGTATGTCTTTTGCTGAGATACCAACTGTTTAAAAAAACACTTTTCTCCTTTTGTTTGCATGCCTCAGGGAAATGATAAAAGCATTTTAAAAGCTTAAAAGTGAATCTTGGACACACAAGCATCAAGAACTAGTTCACCACCCAGGAAAGTCCAGGAAGAGAGTAAACTCTGACTGGAGATCTACTGTCAAGAAAGTCTAGCTCTCCCAGTGATTCACCAGTAGTTAGTGGCTGTTTGTACTCTGTGTATTCCAGAAAAGCAAGCTTGACAACAGTATCCCATTAAAAATTGGTTGTTTGTTTGGGTTTTCCCCCGAGTTTCCTTTTGTTTTCCTAAATACCATTGGTATTTTAAACCTGTACATACTTATAACATTACAGAATAACATGTGCCCATAAAACAAACAAACAAACAATTCTGGATTATACAAGCTCAGTCTGATCTTTTTCTTACATTCTCCCATTAAAAAATACATACTTGCAGAGCTTTTCAGGCCATCTAATTACATCATCATTGATCAACACTGTAATGAAAATTATCTGTGATGACTGTGCATAAGAATGTGAAAGGATAGCACCACCAAGTCAGGCTAAGGATTTAACCTTGTTTCTTTCTTCAAGAGCACCAGCAGATATTAAAAGAAAAAAAATATGGAGGGATATCTACCCCACTGTATCCTATAATCATTTTAGAGAAGCAATCACCATGCCTAAAAATCTGGATACCTCTTCTTAATTAGTTCCCTTTTAATTGAATTAATATGTTTTAGAATTAAGACACTATAAACACATGAAATACATGCAATGTGAAAAAAAAAACTTTTTACTTTATTTGTCCTCCTATAAATATTTCATTGTGTGTGTACCGATTCTTGCATTTGACAAAATACTGATTGTTGCTTATTCAATTTTTTAAAAATGTTCTTGATTTGGCAGACCAGCATGACATTTCCTTCTTACTCATCTCTTTGATTTTCAGGCTACCCTGTTTAATCTTAACTTAATCTTTACTTATCCTATGCTTCCAGTTATCTACTTTACCTTCTTTGCCTTTTGCAGTTCCATTGTCTCTCTGTCCTTGGGTGACCTTGGGAGATGGAATAATCAGAATTACATTTTCTATTTAGCATGTTGTTACATTATGGGCTTATAGAGGGAAAGAAAGTGTTTTTTCCCTAGTGCACATAGAGCGCTGCATAGTGGACCCAATTTCCACAACATTATCTCTTTATGTCAGAATAAAAGAGAGGAAATTAAATACATGGTAACTATAAGAGTTAGTTCTTACCTAGTTTTTATTAGATCTTGGGATTTTAAAAACAGAATTTCTTGTGAAATAGAGCTGAGGCCAGGAAGTTAATGGGAAATGCAAAAAACAGTCAGGTCTTTTTACTCACAAGCAGAATCTATTTAATAAACAAAGTAACAGTCACTGACCCGAATGCACAAAGAAAAAAAATTCAGACATTTACTTTCTCCATGAGGTTCATGGAGACTAAAATAAGCTAGTTGAATAGAACTGACCTACAGCTGCTGCAAATCTAGCCCATTCCAACCTCTGGTGAGCTGTTATGGAGTCCATATCTTTCAGAAGATTTCTGTTTTTCTCTAGAAGTGAATATATAAATACATAATATCCATAAAAATCATGAATATAAATGTATAAAATACAGTCAGTATTTTTATAAGGTATATTACTATATGGCACATTCTATATATAATACATTGCATATATTATTATATTATTTTTCAAGAATATTTATGGTATTTGCATAATAAATTCATATATATCCACACAACACATTTTCAGGCTTGTGGATTTTCATGCAATATTTTGCTCATAAATTATGTGAGCTATAGCAGTAAAATTGCTCTAATGATCAATAAACTTGTTTAAACCTCCAGTACTGACTGTGCTGTGGCAGCTTCCCTGCTTTCCAGCGGGTGGAAATCTCAGCTGGCAATATCCTTCCTGGTTCAGTGTGTACTTTCTCTTTGGGAGTGTGTTGCCAAGATTGATGCTGGCATTTGAGTTTTCTCTGCTTAGTGCAGGACGGAAATGAGATTAAGAAAGATTTCATAGAGGGTTGTAATGTCATGCTAGGGATGGATTTTACTGTTCCCAAGGAAAAATTAACCCAGCAATCAGAAATGAATCAAAATAAACCAGCTTGACTGGAAGGTTCCAAGTTTCGTTTTATAAGATATTAATTCCATGTTTTCTTTATTTTTTATTATGTTGGGGCTTATGTAAAAATTTTCCTTGATAAACTCAGGATATTTTTTGTAGGATTTCCATCCCAAACTTTTAAAAGAAGGATGGATGAAAGAAATGTAGAAATAAGAAAAAATATGGAAAAGGAATGGAAAGACAGAAAGAAGGAGAGTATATTTGATGGTGCTGCTGTTTGGCAGAACATCTACAACCTTTACTGTGAAAACAATTATTGGGTTTGTTACATGCTATAAAGCCATGTTAAACAATGTTCTACTGTAGCTTTAATTTCTGATGTACAACTTTGTTTTATCTGACCTTGGTCAGAAAGCTGGAAGTCTGGTCTCAAGTCATGTTCTGAAGTTTTCAGGTTGATGATGGAGCACAAAGCACAAAATATTTTGATTTCTTCTGGACCTGTTTGCTGTGTCTTTGCTTGTTCCTTGAAAAAAACAAACAAACAGCTCCTCTCCTGAACATATTAGCATAGTAATTGTAAATTTTTAGAATTTTTTTCATGTTTTCCTCCTCTTATGATTCAGGAACTGCCCCATCTCTCCTAATCAAATCTCTGTGAAACCTAGACTAAGAAAAAAAATTGCTTTGATATTAATCACATGTATCAGAAATCAATGGAATATGCCTGACAAGTTTTACCTTTAATTTCTTTTATATATGTACTATTTTTCTCTTTACCCTTCTGTTTCCTCTCTGATAAGGAATTACACATTGCCTCCACTTTATCTGAAAGGTCAAGAGAGCAGTAGCAATGAACCAGTGACAGGCTGAAGGCTTGAGCAACTAAAATGTAGCTGTGACCCTCATGGAAAAGCTGAGTTCTTCCACAGCACAGAGAAAACCAGTAATGGGATACTGGTTAGGGTAGTGAATTATTTTATGAAGCCCATGAAATTTAGATTATGGTTTCAGAGAAACAGGTTTTCCAGGGGAGGAAATACAAAAAAAAATAAAAGAAATAGCAATCAAAGCCACTGTTTAAATATCTTCTGCCATGCACACAATCCTTTGGAATAGATGTTGTATCTGTGGATATATAGGAGCAACATTTTTGAAAGTTGTTGGCAGATGTCTTCAGATGTTCTGGGGTCTTTGTTTCCTCACCCCAACAGCTCAGCAATCACAGGTTGGGGGCAATAAACACCGGGAGATTCTGGCTCACCTCCGTGCATTGATGTTCTGCCATCACAGTGTCTTAAACAACGTGGTTACACCACTCAGATGGCTTCAGTCTTATTGCCAATCGTTCAGTGTTCAAGATATTATTGAAGCCAGCCTAGTGCAAGTGTAAAGTTACAGATTAAAGTCCTTTCAGCAAACATTTATGCTGTGTGTGTTGGATGTTTGTGTCCAGGTTTTGACTGTGTGAAGAGTGCAGTTCTCTCTCTGAGGCCAGGAGCTGCCCTATGCCAGACACAGGCACAAGGCTGAGCCCCACAGCCGTGCTAGCAGTTTATCTAATGATAACACAGTTAAGAAATGTGCAAAACACCAGAGGGCAGAGAGGAAATGAAGTGTTAGAGAGAACAAAGGAAACACCAAGGTCAGGGAAAAAGGGAAAGGAGGTGTCCAGGCACCAGAGCAGAGGTGGCCCTGTGGAAGCAGGTTGATACAATAGAAACTGCATCTGGTGAAGAGCCCACTCCAGAGCAACTTTATTCTGAAGGACATGGAAAGGACTCACATTGCAACAGGAAAAAGTCTGAAGAAGAAGGAGCAGCATAGAGGAACAGTTTTGAACTAACGGTATCCCCATACTCCCTGTACTGCTTGAGCTACAGGAAAGACAGATGAGTTGTGAATGAAAAAGTGATGTGAAGACTAATAAAAAAGTGGAGGCAAGGATAAGGTGTTCTTTTAATTTGTCTCTATTTTTCCCCATATCTATTTTAATTGACAATTAATTACCCAACTCCCCTACATCAAGTCTGTTTTGCCAAGGATAGTATTTTCTTGCTAATCTACCTGTCTTTATCTTGAAATTCATGATCTTTTAATTCTTATTTTCTCCCCTTGTCCTCTTGAGAGAGCAGCTGAGTGGGGATTTGGTAGCTGATGCACCTTGTAAGCAAGACTTAAAAAAAGTTCTGACAAATATGACTTATATATATATATAATACATAGCTAAATACTCATCACAAAATTTAAAGGCTTCACATTAAATGTTCCACATTTGAAAAACTCCAGGAAGGAGTGGAAACACATTTTTACAATAAATTATCTGTATTTTGTTGAACTTCACTCATTAATTTTTTGTAGATGGCCAAGAAGAGGCAGCAGGATTTTTATTTTGATGGGTATTCAGATTTTTTTTATCCCAGCTCTATAATTCTGTGGTTTTGATTGTAACTTTGACTCTTTCCAGATTAGTGACTGGGTATCTAGAAGTTTTTTGTTCTTAGTTTTGTGATAAACATTTCTATAAGTATGGGACACATCACATTAGTGAGGGCCATGAAACATATAGTGTCTTTAAAAATGGATTTTCATTGCAAAACTCATATCCCTCTACACTAGCAAGAACAAGCAATACAAGTATCTAAATAATGAATAGTGAAAACTCAATAATAGAAATTGCTTTCAATGTCATTCGAGTTTATTCAACCCTTTCCATAATGGCTTTCTCTCTGTTTTTTACCAAAACGTACAGATGTTCAGAGTTACAATAATATCCCTGAGCTCCTACCAATATGATATTTCTAAGTAATGGCTTCCATTTCCAGTCCCCAGCAGTTTTTCCTATGCAATGAATCTGAAAACAGACATTGGAAACCTGTGTCTCCTGTACAGCTACAAATTACTTCACACATGAGAACAACATCTGCTGTGGAGCAGCATTTCGGTTCTTCATGATGTATATGCATCCTATCTTCTCTAAATATTCTATAAATTTGGGTTACTTCCACTTGATTCCATCATTTTTGTTAATGGGATTTTGTCATTCTCATCAAATTTGGCTAAAAATATATAGTACAGTGGGCAGTTACAAAATCCTGAATTGAAAAAAATTAGTGTTTGGTTACTATATATACATAATTAGTATTTATTATAATTATAGTTATTAAATAATTAAATTATAATTAAATATTATAATTAAAATATTAAAGTAATTAATTAAATATTATTATATATAATTATATATTGGTTTTAACTAGCTAGTCCATTAAGAAAACTGATGACACGTGTGCCTTCATACAATACATTTATACAAATGTGTATCTAAAGAAAAATGTCCATAACAATCAGGGCTCTGTCTACTTTTCAATATGAACATTTCTATTATGTGTGAAATATTAGCAATATGTCCTATTAGTAATTTTGATAGATTAATTTCATTTGTAACTTTTTTACAAAAATATTTTCTTTGTTGGAATAGCTATCTAAATAGAAAGTATTTAATTTTTCCTTATTATTACTGTTATTAATTATTAATATTACTTATTACTATTAGTATTCTTAAATTTTTTAGTATTGCAAAACACACAACAGCATATATTGATCAGGGATAGAGTTTCTGTTTTACAGTATTTTGTATTTTTTTTTATTTTAATATATTCCTAAGTCAATCAAAGTATTTCTTTCATTGTCTCTAATTTTCACACTAATATTAATTAATTAACTCGTATAATAACACACTTTGTCGCTACCAAAAAAAGCGTTATAAAATACCAAGTTCTTTTTAGTACAGTGGTCCTCTAGCAAAATCCGTTTTAAATGGAGGAGCAATAATAGATTTAAAACAGAAAAAAAATAAAAAAGAGAGAGTTGTCTTATACATACAGAAAATAATTTTGTAAATGCCATATATCACTTTCAGAAATTATTGGATTAGACTTAGTTTGGTCTTTTAGTTCTGGAGCTGAAATATCCTTTAAATGAACTTTGAGTGATGAAAGTTAACTTGGTTTAAGTTTTGGTGATACAGGAATAAGACAGTAGTGCTGATAAAAAAGAACTAAGCAGAAAGCTGTTCAGTAATTTTTATTTTTTTTAAAGATAAGGTACAAGAACCGGTATAATCTGTAAAGCGCACATTTTAATAGTTTATTTGGTTTAAATAAATGAAAAAAAATCATATTTCCCAGGGGCTTGTCCCTCTGCCTAAATTAAATATAGCAAATCTTCTAGTTAAGGAATGTACTTCAGAGCCTGGTTTGGACAGTATTGGTATTAATAAAAATATGAAGGCTAAAAGTCTATTCAGTATGCAGTCACATTTCTATACTATACATGTCTGCAAAGTCTTATAAAATTCTATTACAAGGCTATCAAATTTAATCAGCTAGTCAGTTTTTAGCCAAAGTCTTGCCCTCCCTACATCTTAAACCTGTCATACTAATACAAAACAGGCACTGGCTGTTTCCATTTTTTAAATCTTATTTTGGTCACATAAAGAAGTAAAGTAAAAGATTGCCTTAAGCCAGGTTTTCTTGCTTGTCATAGAAGCAACCATTTCCCTCCAATCTTCCTCTTCTTCACAGCTCTGCCATTGCAATACATTGAGACTACATGAACGTGTGGAAAAACACACACTGCTTAGTGCTTCAGTGGAGGGATACAGGCTTTCTAGGAGGAAAGGCTTGGAGGGTAAGAAGAGGGATTTGTCCTTTATGTGAAACAACTGAATTACATGAAGGTCTGCCTCTATGATTTGTCCAGGAATTGGTCAAGAACTTATGGGTAAAACTAGCACGCACCCCAGTACAGGTGGTTTTGTAGTCAGAATACAATATAGACCGCCTGATCCGGCAGTAGATATGGCCTCACATTCACAGGTTCTGCTTCCTATGGGGGATTTCAATCACCCCAACACATGCTAGACAGACATACAGCAGGACTCAGGTAATTTGAAATACTTTTATGATGTGCTGAAGGCAACTTTCTGGTCCAGGTAACTGAAGGTGCTCTGCTGGATCTGACACTTAGGAACAAGAAGGAACTGCTCAAGCATGTGAAAGTCAGGGTAGCCCTTGGCTACAGCAGCCAGGAAATGGTGTTCTAAATTTTAAGAGGAAATACTTTAAGCTTAGCCCTTGGGAATGTGATGGAGAAAAATCTACCTGGAATCTAATTTGAAAACATGAAGGACAAGAAGAAGGTCAAGAGTAGGCAGTATAGATATATGAAGGAAAAATCATACTTAAACAACCTCAGTAAGGTGATGATTTGATAGGGGAGAGCAGTTCATGCTATTTAACCTCAACGTAGCAAATCTTTCATCATGATTTCTAATAAACTTCTCACAGAGAAGCTAAAAAAGATAAGGAGACAGTGAGGTGAATTAAAAACCTGCTGAAAGCCAAATCTGGAGAGTTCTGCTGAGCAGTGAAGGGTTCAGGTGGAGTCCTGTCACTGGTGGTATAGCCCAGAGGTCAATACTGGGACCAGTACTGGTGCAACCTTTTGCTAATACCTGGAGGAGGAGATGGAGTGCCCCCTCAGCAGTTTCAACAATACAGACCTGAGGGAACTGGCTGGTACACCAGGTTGTTGTGGTGCCATATAGGGCAGCAACCTGCTCGTTAGGTTTCACAAACAGAGATGAATCTCATAAAGTTCAGCAAGGGGAAATGCAAGGTTCCGCACATGAGGAGAAATAGCCACAGACACCTTTAGATACTGAATAGATTACAGCAATTGGTTAGAGAATTTTGGGACAGTCCCTTTAAAAAAAAGACAAAGATATGTCCGAAATTGTTCATGCCAAACTTAGTAGGTAAACTAGGCAAAGACTGCAGATCATCCCAGCATCACTGTGCAAACTATGTAAGACTTGATACAGACTTCATTCCATTTAGACCAGTGTTTTACTCACCAATGCCTAATTGTGACATATATTTTTAACACAAATCCAGAAGGAAAATTGGATGTAATAATAGTTTTCCACATACTTAGTGGAGAATAGAAGGAACCAGCTGCAGAGTTCCTGGTGGCAAAAGAACTCGTGGAATTCCTTTCTTCCTCCTTTCTGTGTCATAAAAGGCTGTGTCCTATAAGACTGCCATTTAAGGCATCTTTCCTACATTATATATTACCAAAAAGATGTAGGAAGTTAGTGACAGTGAGAGATGACTACAAAGTGTATAAGCTTGCAGGAAGGCTGCAGAACTGAGCTCAGAAATTCAGCATGCTTTTTTTTTTTTTTTGAAGCAATACCATTCTAATAGTTGATTTGATTGAACCCAATCAAATTACATCCAGTGTGCCAGTGCATTTCTGTGAAGAATGCAGTCTTTAGCTAATTATTCAAGGAAGTCCATACTAAAGCAGTCAGGCCACCAAAGGAGAAAGCCTGGGTTGGAAAAAACAATCAATTTCAGCAGCTGTTCAAGACATGAAGCCATTCCTTTTTATTTCAGAAATTTTAAATTATGAGCTGCTCAAAGATGCAGAGGGGAAATAAATAAGTTAAGAAGAAAAGAAGGAAGAAGGAAGAAAAAAATCGGCATACTAGAACAGTGAAATTGGAAAGTATGTATTGTTAACTGCTAGACACTCAAACCTAGGAAATCTAGCAAATAAGCTTATTATAACAGCTGTGCCTAATCTTAACATTTCTGCTGCTATCCAGATTAAATTTAAAACTATATGTTATTGCATACTAAAGAATTTCCACCCATACTTTAAAAATATGTAAATCTGAAGGTGATGTCTCATATCATACAATAATGTGTGGTCTGAAGGCAGAGAAGATGAAATTGAAATGTTTTGTGTTCTCAAAATGAATTCCAAATGAAACCTGAATACTCTGTGAGTCAGCCACAAATAATATTTCTTCTTATATCTGTCAGTTCATTTGGGCCTATTTTTCAGTGAAGCAAAAGTATTCCCAGAGTACCTATTTTAAAACAAGTATCTAATTTTTTACTTAAAAGGAACTCTTAATGATTGTTTTGGATATCTCTGCTCCTTTAAAATCATGCAGCACTAGTTACCACAGCTCTAGGGATCAAACACTTACTAGCTGATAACATCTCTTGGGCCAGTAATGGTTTGGGAAAAGTATTTCCATACCCAAGCGAACTGTGGCAAAGACATATTTATGTTACTATTTTTTTTTTATGTTCCCGGTCTAATTTCAGCTTCCATTAAATATTTAATAGAGAAATGTTGGACTGAAAAATTGCTATTTTTGTCAAAATAATTTCTTTTAACATGCTTAAAGATAATTCTTGATTATTTAATATTAAATTTTATCTCCCATAGTATGCTTACTTGGAAACCAGATGCATCAAGAATACATTTCTTGTCCTGAGAAGCATAAAAATATCAAGGAAATAGTTCAAAACCTCCAGCATCATGCTATCACTTTAGATTCACACAGGAAAAAAACCTGACTATACATGAAAATTCTTTGGGAGGTGTTAAAGGTTTCAAAACCAGACAATGCTAGTACCTAAAGCAGAATCTGATATGGTCTAATCCAGTTCCTGTTTTCTTCTCTGACAGAAATGTTCCAAAATCTTTTTACGCTCAGCTTTACACCAGCTTTGGTCAATATCCTGATTCAACCAAAGTAGCCAAAAATAATATAACTCAAATTGAAGGCATTTCAGAAGTGAAAGGTGGTCATGATTTGAAATCTTTTCTGTTTCTTAAATTTTCTAGATACATTTGCTTAAAGTAAAAAAGGTTAAAAATAGTTATATATATTTATATGATCCAGCTCCAGATCTTGAAATTGCCAACAATTGGATTAAATGAAAGTCATTATATGTAAAATAGGAAAGCTGCTCCATAATACAGTAAAAAATAGATAAAATTCAATACATGACAAAATACTTTCAGAGGCAGTTGCTGAAATCTGAAAAAACAATTTATTTAAATATACATATATTACGCCTATAGCAGAGTTAAAGAAATACCCTTAAACATATTTTCTTTCCTTGTAGCTAATTCTGGAAAGCCCTGTAGTAGGATTTTCCTCCACATTAATTTCTCTAAGAGAATTTTATATTTGCCAAACATTCAGAAAAAGAATCAGCTACTTAAATATCTTCAATACTGATATGTGTAGTGATTTTTTTGCAATCTATAAATATTTTGAAGGATTGCCTCCTCTGAATATTATCTTTTGACTGCCTCTTACAGCATCAATGAGAAAAGATAAAGTGATTTAGGATTTCCCAAGTATTCCACTTTATTTTCCAAAACTGAATTGGTCTCTTTTGTGTATTTATAAATAAATAGATATTGTAGAAGGGGTAATTTCCGAACAAAATGTCACCTTTCCACTTGTCTTTTTAATTGCAAGTAATTATACTTGCAAATAATTGATGTTTTTTCTCAAGTACTTAGATGTCTAAATACCAGATTGGGCCCACCAAAGAAATAATTAGACTCAAATGTACAATAAAATGAGTCCTCAATTAATTGCAGATTTGAAAATGAAAACACTGAATTGGAAATTTAGCTACAATACAACTGAAAAGGAGACAGAAAGAAGAAATCCTTATATGGCAAGATATATATTCCATTATATCTGTCTAACCACTATATTTTTATTTAGACATTCCACTTAACAGCAAGCAACCACAAAGTCCTATCCTAAGATTCTTCCAGGAAAAAATGATCCTGCATCTTATACTAATAAAGCCTAAAACATAAATAGCCTTGGGATTCCCCTAGGACTGTGCAAGATACTAGCCAGAAACAATTGCAATTTTCCCACTGAAGTTAGATTTAGAAATTGCATGCGATGGTTTTCTTGCCTTGTACCTGTGAAGGTACTGACATTTCTGCAGAGTGGTTGTGAAAAAGTTACCATTCAAAGTCAAGGATATTTTATTATTGATTCATATAACTACTAGCAAAGGGTAAGAACGAGAAGTGTGAAAAGACTGATTGTGTCTGCCATGAATTTTTCTAACTTTCTAATCAGACCACTTTTTGAGACTTTTAAGGGAGTACTTTAACTAGAATCCTTATTCCTATAACGGGGCTTATATACATGGTTTTCTTTTTTAATCTCCAAAGGTTTCTCATGTATATCTACCACTTCATTCTCAGACTCACCTACAATATGAGCCAGCACATTAATGTGCCTGCCAATATCTCAGATGTTTCTTCTTTTGTAATTGCTTTACAAGAATTACAGTTTCTCATTTCTGGAGACAAATGTCTCAGGCTGTTCATATACCTAATGATCACAGACTTCCCATGTGAGAAAACACTATTAACTTATGTGAACATCACGCTTTAAGAAAACCATTATAAACTTCTTGTTGTTTTATAGCATCCTGGTTACCACATTTACTTCCTAGCAACAGAATAATATTTCCCAGTGAAGTGAAATCATCATCATCAATAGTGGAAACATTCAAATGACTGAAAGCTGATCACAAGGAAGATTTAAGACAGCAGTATCAAGCACAGTGAAAGATTTAGGAGGAGAGGTCACACTGACTTCCTATTGCTTATTTTTGAAAAACCTCCCTTATTTGCTCATGAATTTTCTTGAGCTCCCAGCTAATTTCTCTGATTTTCTTCTGAGCATTTGCTGAGTTCGTTGTCTCTATACACCCACCACTTCCTCTACCAGTTAAATACTCTAATGTGAAAACAGAAAGGAAATTTTAAAAAAATGTTTTCCCATTAAATAGCAATGATATATCAACTGTAACTTTCAGTGGTAATAAGTCTGTTTTCATGAAAATTTCACTAGTTTCCAGATATGGAGTCTGAAACAGGAGACAAGACTCATTACTCGAGAAGCACACTAATGACTGGTGCTAAATTGGAGCAATTCATGTGGGTGTGGGTGTTGGACTCCTGCCCTGGTTACCACTGGCAGCTCACAGCAGCCCAGCGATTCCCCATCCCACTGGCCATGGGAGTCATGTTCAGTCCTCCAGCTGCAGCACTGAGTTCCCACCCCTCTCCCATTGTCCAGACAGGGATGCAGGGCCAGTTTACTCCTCACACCCTGGGTCTTACTCCAGAACACACAGCTGTGCAACCCTCCACACTGCAGACGTGGACAACTCTGGTGGAAGCATTCCTCTTGAAGGAACTTTCAACTTGCTCTGTGCTATGCCAAAAAATTGGATTGACCATAGAACTGTTGACTAAGAAGAAAAGGAATAGAGGAAGCAGTCTCATTTGATTGCTTGTTTTTGGGGATGTCACTGAAACAAACAAATAAACAATTTTCTGTGACACCTGACATTTGGGGTTGAGTTTATTATTTTTACATGATATAGCAGTCCTGTTATCTAACCAGCTGTAGTTAATATGGAAGACATACAGCCAGCACTTCCCAGACTTTCAAATCTGTAAAATAACACCTTATGCTGTAAAATCCACTGAAAATATATCTCTGAATTTATAAAACATTTACACACTGCTATATTCTCATACTGAACAAGGAGTTGCTGTACCAGTTTTGGATGATCGATACCAAATGTAGAGACTGTCTACAGCCATCCTAACTTTCTAAAACTGTCCTGTCTTACCTGCTTGCTCCCTATAGTGAGGTGCAGCTGGTGTATTCCATGGGCAAATGGATGTCTGTTCACCAGCTGATGGTTACACTCAATTAGAAGCATGTCCTGGTGCCTGCAAGAACAATTTACAAAGGTATATGGGCCTTGATCCCAATACAGGAATCAGAGGTGCACTTTTCACTGAACTCAACAGGCTTTAGATAGAAAATTCTTTGCTGGAAAAGGATCTGGCACAATTAATTCAAATGGAAACAGGAATGGTTACAAATATATTAATAACCTGTGGAAAATGCAAAATTTCCCAATTTATTGTGCCAACAATCCAGATGCTGCAGTCAGAATAAATTTCATTATTACTTACCTAAAGAAGAAAGGAAGAGAAAGTAATACGTTAAACACAATTTTCTATTAAAGTTTTTCTCAATATCTTTTATTAAAAATTGCAATTATTATTTACGTACTGTGAAAATTATTCCTCTTTCTGCACTTTTCACCTGACATACATTAAGGCTGTGCCAATGTAAGACCAAAGCTTCTTAGTTGGAAAACAGAGCTGAAACATGAAGGTTTCAAGGGCACATTGATGCAGAAATCTAGTGCAGAACTGATGCTGAGATATAGGTATTTGCTGAGGTCATCCACCTCGGTACAATGGCTTCCTATAAACAGAGAAACATGAATAATTTACTTATGTATAAAACAGCTGAAAACTCTTTACTACAGACATAAGTTGAAATATGTGTCTGATGCTATCTGTTGCTGAACATTGACTGCAATTACCATAAGATGGTCATGCTAAAACCAATGTTTAACATATTATTTTAACCATAAGACCAAACACTTGGACAAAATGTCCTTTTTTTCAGAATTATTTAGTAGAAGCAACCATCCTAAGACACTGAATATTTATATGTATGCATGTATGTTTTGTGTGTTGAATTTCTCTACTACACCATCACTGAAACTTTCATCTTTCTATAAACCTAGGAAAAATTATTTTTCCAGGTATGTAATTCTACAATGTCCATAACAGGCAAGAAAAAGATTTAATCTGGCTTCTTTTACTTTGAAGAGTAGACATAAAGCATTTTTTCACAACTCTTTGCATGTATGTATGTACATATATGCATGTATGTATGCACATAGTAATTATTTCATTAGAGTTTAAACCTTATGTATAGTATAAAGTTGATTTGCTTCAACTTAAGAAAGTATAGAGTACAATCCCTGTCTATTCAGGTTGATGCCTTTGTAATTCACATAAATTTTAGTGCTGTGTGGTTTGAAGTTTTTTCACATTAGCTAAGGTCCCAGCACCACTCATTATAAAGCAGGTATAAGTATTGGTATTTCTCCTCCAAGCCAGGGCTACATAGTTGTAGTCTCCAACCCCTTTGGCATGGTACCTCAAAGGAAGTCCTGTTCTGTAGAAGTGAAGGGAATATAGATTTTGAAGGGTAAGATAGGACCAGATGGAGGAAAGAGAATTCAGAGTAACAGGAGTAGCAAGAGCAAGAGCTATCCATCCAGAAGAATAAAATCTTTTTTTTTTTCCCCTTCTCATCTTTGCTATGGCAGGATTTAATTTGCCAGTCTTTCTGAGAAGTCTGCAGCTAAAGCCTGTGTGAACTAGTGAAACAAAAATAATTTCAAATATATTTTTGTCTTTATGCATGTAGATTTTTGATTAAAATTAGAACTTATTGTCATTGACATAAGGGTTATCATTGGGAATGGAACAATACAAGTCTGACTGTGAACCATCTTGTTTTACTAGGAAAACTGGTGCTTTTCTCTTGGACAAAACATTGCCTAAAATCAAAAGAAAAACATCCCTTGTAGAACACAACTCATTCCCTGGTCTTTAGACAACAAGGAATGGATCGCTAAGACAGATAACCAGTATCATACAATTGGATCTTCAATATTAGTTTTATGTTCAGTTTTGCTGAATCAATAGCAATGGGCATTTGATTTGTGGCTGTATCACAAGTGTCTTACGAAGAGATTTAAAGGGGAAGTGCATAACAGTTCTTTGGATGTTCTCTCACATGAACCATAAATTCTAAGTGGATATGAAAATATTCACAGTGCTACTTCTCAGGAAATGGAAAATCAAGGACAGTTTCTGTCAGGTAGGGGAAAGAAACTATAGCTATATATATTATAAATGAGAATTTGCACTCATTGTGTTATTCAAAGTCTTGACTAAAAACTAGTGAAAAAGAAAAATTATGTCCTTCCTAGCCCCAGTACAGAAATCTTTTTCCTGTTCTGTTCTATCTGGTTTTCTTGATTTGAAATATTAGCTTTACCTAGATTAAGCTGATTTTCTGTAAAAGAGTGGAACATATATGTGAGTATAGATTTGCCCTGGGAAAACCTGCTGCAGTATTAACAGCATAATTTTTAGGGACTGAAACACCCAAAATAATTCTTAAGCGTCACTACAATCCAGTCATATGCCCTTTGACATCCCAACATTAAAAATTTATTTCTAGTTCATAGTAGTTCTGAGCCTGATTCCTGGGCTCAAGCTAATGTTTTAGGTGTTTTAGTATAATGTGCTTGCTCATGGTGTTCGTAATTTTCCTCTACATCTTGTGTAACAACTAAAAAATACTTATGCACTTTTGCTCAGTTGGAAGATAGTAAAATTCCAAAAATAAATAAATTGAAGTTAGAGATTACTGTTGTCATGGATTCTACCAGTATTTTTCACTTTTGCTCCTTATTTATAAAGGAAAGCTTGCCAAGTGGACAGTGTTCAAAGGAACAGGAGAGAAGTAGATGTCCTTGTAAAATTGAGGAATATTATCACAGCATGCCTTCTACCATGAGAAATTTGCATGCAACAAGCAAGAATATATCATAATATGAATAACTTTTGCTTCCAGCATGTTCTGTGATGATGAAAGTGTCATTCACAACAATTGTGATCCAAGAGGCTGCTGGTCTCAAGATTTCTCAGGCTTCCATGGCTAGGAGATTGACAGAAGTATGAGGGCAGAAAGCATTCTTGGATGCCATGTTATGCCAAGGTCTCCAGGCATTAACCTGTTTTCTCTTTGCTGTGCCAACTAGCTCCTACCTTCCCATTACCATGCTGTATTTTTCTCTAGTTCTTCAGCACCGAGTGTGAGATGCAGAAGCTTGACAAGCTGATGAGCTACATAGGCATGAGAATTTTCAGAGCAGGAAAGATATTGCTCTTTGCCACAGACAAAGTATTTATTTTTTTTCCAGCTGAAGTCCAACTATGCATTTTCCCTATATTTATGTGTCCAGGAGGAAACTGTGGCCACCAGTACATTAAACAATACAGCTTTGCAAAGATTCCCCTTCCTTTTCCCTCTGGGACACTTCCCAGCTTAACTTCCTCTTAGAATGAGTCATACTCCCAGCAAAAACAGAGCACAATAGACTTTGACTAACACCGCTTAAATTTGGGTAGTACTGTGCAGCATTTTGGATATCTTTTGTAGTCAATGTTTATTCCTGTCTTATTTTTCTTAGAAACAGATGTGGCTTTTTCTTTATATAACCATTTTTCATTATACTTCACCCTGTATAAATTTGCAGAAGTTCCATTAATTACTGTCAGAGTAGGATTGAATATCCAACTCAAGGTTTAAAATTAAATTTGTTTCCTGTTGTATGCAATGTCGTTGCAAATTGCGCAGAATTTTAGCTGAACATAAAAAGCGACTTGTTAGGTTTTTAAGAGAGAAACTGTGTTTTCTCAATTATCCATAAAATACCTAACAAAATGAAGATCAGTGATCCTAGCTGCTCCAAGGCAATACCAGGACATATAGCATAATATATGTATGTTAAAAATACCTCTGTAGCTAACAAAACCATTCACATAAACTTCAAGAATTCTTGTTTTGACTCATGTTTTTCATTAGCGATAGAGAACTTTTACATTGGCTTATATTCACTTAATATTATCTTTGTATACTGCTTCAGTTCACTTTTTTTTCTTCTCACTGCTCTTGTATTTGTCTATAGATCATATTGTATACTGAAAAATAATGCTGAAATGTTAACAAATACCTGAAATGTTAAATCCAGTTTACCATCTTTGGCATATATTTTCTCCATTGTTTGATTTATGCAGTTATATAGTTTTAAAAACAAAGTAATCAGGCAATATGAAAATCTGTCAACAAATGCCAAAATTTCCTTTGAGTGTTTTGAATTGTAAATTGTCCAAATTGGCTCCAAAATTCCATCCAAATAGCTTGCTGCAGAAGATGTCCATGTTTAAAACTGGGCTTGATTTGCTTTTAATGGGTGTAGATCATATAAATCAGGTCATGAATGAAGGTTTAAGTTTCTGACATAAAACATACTTTAAAAGAAAATTGATACAGTCTAAAATGAAAACAGATTAGATCCCGGCTCTGAATCTAGTTTTGATAAGAGGAGATCTCACCATTGACCAAGTTTATCAGTATTCCACCAAAGTACCATGTATTAAAACATTTGATATCCAAAGACCTGATCACAGAAAACTGATGAAAGTTCTCATTTACACAAGTAGAAATCCAAACACTTTGAATGTTTTGCTGATAGTTATTTAGTATTTGCTCATTATTAATATGCTGAAAGTGCATGGCCTCCTAATAATTCAGGTAGGGAAGGAAGGATTCCAGGAAGGAAGGAAGGAAGGAAGGAAGGATTCCAGGAAGGAAGGAAGGATTCCAGGAAGGATTCCAGGAAGGATTCCAGGAAGGAAGGA
>PYHW01009979.1:11607102-11627733 GCA_013186435.1 Turdus rufiventris
ACAAACATTGCAGTATAGTACTCAAGTTTCTAATTCTGCTTTTTTTGCTCCTACTGTATTTTCTACTACTTCTGTTGGCAAAGAAAATGTAGATACCAAGAGGAGCTCTTTTAAAAGAATAGATAAACACTTATCCCAGTTCACCTCCTAAAGCCAAAGCTATTAATCACTAGGCAGGTGATTAATACTTTTTAAATTTTCAATCACATCCTTTATTAAATGTACCCTGGTGGGTACATTAAGTGACCCTTGTGGGAAAAATAGTAAAGCTGATTTTAAAACCCCAAAAATAAACACTAGCATCACTGCCAAAATACCCAGAAGCACTAAAAGAGCATAATCTCAAGATCTTCATAATATAAATTAACCACTAATTTTACAGAACTCTTCCACTGCACATAATGAAATTGTCAATATTTGGAAAGACTCACACATTCCAAGTGAAATGGTCCTTGGGGGGTATCTCACTTTAATGTTCAACAAGGAATGAAAAATTATAATTCCAAGATGATCATTCAGCACAATTACAGTAATACGATTACAAGCCGCACTGACTATAGGCCACATCTCCAGGTGTCGGCAACATTTCGTTCTTTGTTCATACACAAGACGCACCTGATTATAAGCCGTTGCGAGGACCTGTGTGCAACAAAGTTGCCAAATAGTAACAGAATTGTGGGATCGCGGGGTTTACTGGTTTGGCTCAGGCCATGAGGGCTCAGCCTGTTCGGGGCTGCCGATAGGGCCAGGTGGCCCAGCTTGGCACTGCCGCTTGGTGGGGCCACTTGGGGCTGGCCGCTGCCGGGCTCACTTGCCCCAGCCCGGCGCTGCCCCACGGTGGCAGGGGGCCACAGAGCCCGCTGGCACCCACAGCGGCAGTGGCAGGCGGGGAAGGAGACCTCCACTCCCGCAGTGGCAGGTGGGGACAGGAGCCTGCTGGCACCCACGGCTGAGGCAGCAGGCGGGGACGGGAGCCCCCCACCTCCCCCCAGGCCGTGGGGATGGCAGCACACAGCTCCCCCTTCTCTCCCCCCGAGCTGCGCTGCCTGAAGGAGGGAGCTGCCCCGCCTTCCCCCACCCCGTGCTGGGCACAAAGCCCAGCTCCACCCACCGCAAAACAGAGTAACCAATTTGTAACAATCGTGTAAACCCGGGTTTTACTGGCAGGTGCTCGGCTCGGCACCTCAGCTTCACTTCCGGTGTTGGAAATGTCAGAAAATTTTCCACATATTAGCCACCCTGAGTGTAAGTCACATTTCCAGGGTGGGAGCAAAATTTTAGTCAAAAATGATGAGGCTTGTAATTGTGAAATTACTGTATTTATCCTAGGGTGCGGTGGGGAATGCTGTAGAATTCTTTCATGCCTGACAGTCTGTCACAACCTTGATATTGTAATCTATATTGTAATCTATATTTTCTCCATTCTTCTTGTTTTTCCTTTTTCTCTATGGACTCTCAAATATGTCTTTCTGTTCTTATATCCCTATCACATATTTGCTCAAGAATCTGAAATGTCTAATAATTTCACATTTTCTCTGAAATATTATGAAATCCTAATTTAAACATCATATGCATATCTTATCTCAAAAGTAATGGATTTATGAAGCAACTTTAAAAAAAAAAGACTTAATATCTTGATAAAATTGAATTAATTTTAAATTTAAATTTTTAAAATTTTTTTTGTTTGTTTGTTTCTTACTGCTATAATTGTTTTTCTGAAGTAAAAGTCCTAGAAATTTCATCTTCTTTAAAATTACATACTAGTTCCAGGAATTAAATTCCTTTGAATTTGGTCATGTGAAATAAGTCAAGAATAATAGGGCAGAAGTCACCAGAATTTTAGCAGTCTCAGAAAAGAACACAAGGAAATTAATATTTTTGTTACAGAATTGTTGTAAAAGAAAACAACATAAAAGAACTCCCATAGTTTTTATTTCATAAGACTGAAAACTAAAATGTTTTCTAATTCTACTTAATTGTGGCAGTCAGTCTGATTGAAGTAAAATTGCTTTTATGTCACTGAAACTGCATTATTGGTAAATTCTTATCCGATTTAATGTTTTGCCTCATTCTTTCCTCACCAAAACTCAATTAATACAAAACCAGCACACTATCTTATAGTAGTTTCTGCTAATCTAAAAATAAATTTCAGAAAATGTTCAATATTTTCTTATTGAAAATAAACTTTCTTTTGAAATCTATACTTGCACACATTTTACAGTGGTTAGTGGTATATTAAAACTCTCTGCTATTTGTTCATAAAAATTAAATATATTTATTTCTCTTGGAATATTGTTTCAAAATACAACACCACAATGATAATATCCATAGCATTTATCTGGTCCCGCACAAATAAACCTTGGGCACTCTTATCATCAGTAAATGTAGTTTGGAAGTCTTAATGATAATTTAGTAACTAGCTTGGCTTAAACAGTTAGCTAACTGCCTACTTTGAGGTATTTTTTATTTCTGTCATCTTTTTACCCCAGTCATCTTCACCAATACAGGAGAAACTGCAGTCCAAAAATATCTAACCACTTCAAATACAATTTCCTAAGGAAAACTTGTTCCACAGACAACTAACAATAGCTAACAATATTTTCTTTCTCTTCTTAAATCTATATTTGCATTTTTATTGTAAGAAATTATAACCACCCTAGAAAATAACTAGAGGCACAAAGTTTTATTGTTGTCAAAATCACCAGTCCATTTTCTCCTTTCTGTTTGCCTTGAGACATTGATCTTCACCTGTACTATCTTCTATTTCTTTTTTCAAGCTCTGGTGATTTTGTTAACTTTTTTATTATTCTCTTGACACTGAATTTTCCTTTAGGTCTGTTTTTTCCTTTGCTAGACTTGACACTTTCTTCTCCCATCAAAAAAATTTCAGACATCTCCTCAGGCCCCAACATCCTAATTAAAAGTGTGTATTGATGTACTACTTAGTTTCATTTAGTAGTACATCAATAGAGAGCAGGTAGGATGGCAAAGTCTCTCTGAGAATTCTGAGGTATTTTGTATTGATTTAAATTACTTCTTATAGAGTGACTTCGTGCTTCATCTGATGCAGGTATTATACCCTCTCTGGAACCATAAGTAGGATGTTAATTTCAGGTATTATGGTCAAAATTCAGGTCCCTTTTACAATGGGAACCTTCGGGGATGAGAAGCATACAAGCAATCCTGGCTTTCTTTTCCTTTTTTTTGAAGCCAGTGTGAGAGACTGGAAGGATTGCTGGCTCAAAATATTTCAGGTGCATGTTTGGGTTAATGGACAGGTCTTGCCTAGCAAGGCAGAGCCCTGCTTCACACACCTCATCCTATCCCATCCCATCTCATCCCATCCCATCCCATCCCATCATCCCATTCCATCTCATCCCATCCCATCCTAGAACCCAGCCCCCCAGTGGCCTCCAAGCCCTGGCACACTGCAGCAATGCTCCATACCAGTCCCTGGAGCCCTGACCCAGCCCTCCAACGGCCACCAGACTGGAAGCTCCACCTGGAGGAAGGGCTCAGGAAAGCCAAAGGGTCCTTAAGCTAAAGCATGAGGCAAGGATGTGCTGTATCCCTATTGCCCTTGGATTGTATGGCAGCTGAGATCATACCAGAATCGAAGAGGCAATAGCTATAACTTGCTTCTCTCTTTTTCTTTTATTTTCTTTTCTTTCTCTTATTTTCTATTCCTAATTTCCTCTTCTAGAAATGTGGGTAATTTAAGTTTGCATGGGTTGTTTGCTAAGGCGATGTTCAATGAACTGAAGGAAAGAATGGGACCTGCTTTGAGCATTTTAACAGCCTCCACAGAAAGAGATGTACTTGACCCAACTCTGAAACTCTGTTGCACAAGCCAGGTATCATGAAGCTTCCATTTAATAGCTTTTCCCAAATGAGATGAGGAGAATCTGTTAAGTCTAAACAGTAGCATCGCCAGTTTAGGAATCCAGATCCCTGCAACAGTGTCAGATATCTGTAGGAACCAGTTTATTTCTGAATACTGTCTTGATTTTTGCTTCTAGTCTCCACTGCAGCTGGTGCTTCATAAAGAAAGAGATCTCTGGTGGTTAGCAAGAGAAGTTGGAACAATCTGTGACCACAAGACATAACAAGACCTGGGATTAGAGAAGTTTAAGTATGGGAAGGATTATGATTGTTTTGCTGCAGTGACGATACCCTTTTTTACATTAAGAAAAGGGCTTGTGTATAGATGATATATAAAAAAGATGATCACCTAGAAGAGCCTAAAGGATTAATTATTTGTTCAGGACTATATGCAGTAACCTCATTTACTTGTGATTTAGTTGTTATACTGAGAGGAACAGTGGTGCTGAGAACTTGGTATGCATAAGATAGTACTGAAAACATTTGCTCATCTTTTCATCTTTCTCATTTGGCAACATCAATTCTAAATCTGAATTATCAGAAAGTACCACTCAGCAAGATTTTTTTTTATGTTCTGAGGTCTAGGAACAGTTCAATGACCCTTTTCCATCACGACACTTATCCTTTCTCAGGATGGTACTAATCCAAAGTATGTTAGCAACTTAATTCCTTGTCGAGACCGGGACTTTAAAGCCAAGCTCATATCATAAAGATGCTCTCTAGCTACTGTTCATACTAGAAATACCACCAGACAAATGACTGAAGGAATTTGGAAGTAAATAATGCTCATTTATTGAAATAAATAATGCTCATTTTTAGCTATTTGTTAACTAAACTCTAAGTACAAGATCTTTCTGTGCACTTTAGGTTCATTATTAAAATTGTGAAGAAGCCTTTATAATTACACTTGATTCTACATAACAAAGGTTAACTTCAAAGCATGTCTTCTGCCAGTACTTTTTCCCAACACTGAGAGTTCTTTTAAGTGCAGTTTAGCAGAATATATGAAATACAGATTTGACTAGGAAACTAATTGTATTAGGATCTCAGCTGGATACTTTAAATAGTATTTTTATGGTTATGTTGAAGCTAAATACAGAGTGTCTAGCTGGGAACTGAGTGATTCTAAATTTATTCTGTAGATTAAGGTTCCCAGTCATGAATGACTTACTGTCCTGTATAAGGTCAATTTACTCAATAGTCAGGATACTCGGGGGAAAACTGTAATATAGTGGGGCTATTTATAATGTTGAAACAGTAATTTGTAAAAGTAATCACTCCTTATATAGTAATAACAAAGATACTGAACATTCTACTGAATAAATACTCTAAAAATATAATAACAAGGCCTAAAATCAAAGCTCAGTGACAATCTGCATCAGGCTGATCATCTATTTTTTTCACAGAATTAAAAGACATATACACAATCCAGTCAGTGGATTTGCTGAATATTTCCATCCATATAATTTAAAATAATTAATTAATGTTGTATTAAAAAAAAAAAGTCCAAATCTTTTGAATATTATTCACCAGCTTTGGTTGAATTAAGCTTTTTGTCTCTAAAATGTTTCAGTGTTTGACTGTACTTCAAATTGACCATGGTTAGCACCATTTAATCACAGTGACTTCCTCAGGAAGAAGATAAGATCATTAATCAACTTAACTTGTTTCAGACCTTACTCTCTTCTCATTTTCCAATGATTTCCATGAGATTCTCTTGTTTGAAAAACAGATACTGTGATTTATCCACTAAGGTTGTTATATCAAATTATGCTAAATTTTCTCTATGCTCTTGGGAGAAAAATAGCCTTTAATGTCTGTTGGAACAATATCCTATTGAAAATTCTAAACTCATTCAGATCTGAGCTTACCTGTATGATCTGTGCTGTACTTATTTATTATTGCTATTTATTTAAAGATGAACATTTAAAAAGTTGACCAAAAGTTTGGATCCAAAATTTCTGTTTTGTGTGTTAGGTGTTAGAAAGAATATCTAAAGAGCAAAGTGAGAAGCAGAGGGCTGGAAAAGTATTCTATCTGCTAGCAGGAAGCCTTAGAAGTCAAAACACAGCTTGAAAATAGGACTGTGGTTATGCCTTGGAAAGGTTATAAATAAGAGCTTCAATTGTTTCTGAATGCATAACAGATTATTAGAGGACCAGAATGCCACAGATACCAGAGTTCTGTACCAGTTGGTAGACAATGTTTAAGTGCAGCAAAAAGAAAAAAATAAATATATACAAATTTGATTAGAGATTTTATGGGAGAAAAATTATTGTTCATATTTACAGAATTTTTACCATTTTATTTTTGTGTTAAAAATTCAATTAAACTAACAGAAATGAAAGAAACTGCCTCTGTGTGTCAGATGCTGCTGTGGGCAGCCTCATTCTGGATGGCTGTAGTTGTGTCTAATCACAGCAGTAGAAACAGCCTTGCCCTTGATGAATCACAGCAGTGGCCAATAAAAGATGCGTTATAAAAGAGTGGGTTGGCCCGTTATGAGTGTTGCTGAGAGGAGTGAGTGTTGGCTGGTAGCACTGCCTGTGGGATCCAGCAGAGAGAAGGTAGGAGAGATTTGGAATAAAATAATAACCTGCTGATACATTTACCTGCCTCCTGGGAAGGTCTCTTGAGTGTGCCCTTAATCAGGGGAGTGTATAAAGAGTCTTTGAAGTGATTGAAGAAGGGGCTGCCTCAGTTGTGCTGCCCCTGTCAATAGGTGTTCTTCTGTGGGGAGTAGAGCAGACCCCCATGTGTATGTACATTTATGGATGCATATGTAAGGGTGTACGTATATACATGTGTGAGTAAGCATCTTGACTAAATAGTTTTGCACTGTAGATAATATTTCAAAAAAGAGCATAAGCAAAACTTTGTAGTTGCCCAAAATCATAAAGTAAGCTAAATTTTCTGTGGGAATACCTGGCCTTTTCAAAAGAGGTGTTACCTGTTGCCAAGGAACCTGTTTTGTAGTATTTCCAGACCTCTTTCTCAGTAACTCAATTTTTCATCCATAGAGGACTTAGACATTTTTTCCCCTTATTCCTATTCAAAGAAAATTATGCAAGAATGGGCACTTGTTTTCTTTGACAGGATTATGCTCAGAAAAAGAACGTTTTCCATTAAAATGATGAGCCAACAAAATCCCTTTTTTTTTTTTTTTTGCACTGACATCATAACAGCTTCCTACCAGCTGTTATGCTACTATCAATATACAGCAGGGATGTAATCATAATACAGGTTGGTGGTGTTATTTAGCCTAATAATTCCTTCAGAACATATGCAGTGTAACTGTGTGGCCTCACCTGGAATACTGTGAGCAGTTTAGCTCATCATAATATGAGAAAAAAATAAAGCTATTAGAGAATATCCAAAGCAGGGCCCTGAGGATGGTGAAGGGGTTTGAAGGGAAGCCATATGAGCCTGAGGTCACTTGGTCACTCTGTTGAGGCTGGAGAAGAGACTGAGGAGAGACCACATTGCTGTTACAACTTCCTCATGAGGGGAAGGGTAGGCACTGTTCTGGTCCATGACAGGACCCGAGGGAATGGCCTGAAGTTGTGTCAGGGAGGATAAGTTGGATGTATGATAAAGGTTCTTCACACACCGAGTGGTCTGGTACTGGAACAGGCTCCCCTGGGAAGTGGTCACAGCACCAGCTTGAGAGAGCTCAAGGTGTGTTTGGGCAATACTCTGAGGTAGGGACGTGCTGTGCAGGGCTAGGAGCTGGACTCAGTAATCTTTGTGGGTCCCCTTCAACTCAGTCTAGTCAATAATTCTTTGGCATAGCTCTGCAAGGCAGCTTTAAAATCAAATCATAAAGTGAAAGATTTGTGTTTAATGTTAGTATTTGGTAGATGTTATTTGGTGATTTTTGACCTGTTTCTGAAAACAAAGAAAAAAAAGTTCTTTTTAATTTTATGTATCTTTTATATAGGTATTCAACTTAGTCTTGTTAAAAGTCTATTTTGAAGTTATCAAGTTTGATCTAGAGAAGAAGGCATCATTGTGGAAATAAAGGAAATATTTACATTATTCCTTCCCTCTGTCCCCCATGACTTAAATTCCATTTTGAGTTCTGATTTTCTGCAAGTTGATAGCCCAAATATTTGTGGGAAATAAAAGAAATAAACAATAGGAGCTTGTGGATTCTTTTTTCCCCTGAGAACTAAGGTAAAAATCATGAATTTGGTTTCAGGCTTTCATGTGCAACTATAGGAAAATATAAAGGTAGTGGNTTTTTTTTTTTTTTTTTTTTACAGTCAAGCAGTGGAGAGAGATGAGGAACTTGGAGGCTACTAGAAACACGATGACCCACTCACTGTATTTTAAATTTGGTTTTAGACATAGGCATTTCTTATATTTTGGAATAATAAGATCATGAGTAATTGAAAATAGCCTAAAGTAAAACTTTTCTCCAAGATTTTCATATGACAAAAAACTCAGTTATTTAAGATATTTCACTCCTGCGCTCTTACAAGTCTCTCTCCTCTCACTTGGAACGGTAATGTCAGTTCCAGAAACAGAGCTAAAGTTAACTAAAGCTTGATTTCACTCACCTGTCACTCCCATGTGCTGTCTACAAGATGGATTTAGCTTAATTAGTCTAACCAGAAGAAGATTAATAACAAACTGGCATAAATGTACGCATACATTGATGGAAGCCATTATGTTCATCAAAATACAAAAGCATCTCTTCAAACTATTTTCTCAATTGTACTTAAAATTATACTTTCTAATTGTTGACTTCTACCCAGCAATATTTCAATTGTCGAGCTGTGAGTTGGGCTGTATTCTGTCTCTACTCGGACCTGACAAAATGTTCCTGACTGCAGTTGTTTCAGTTCAAAAACTGGGCTGAAAGACCAATTAATGTACTGGGTTTGGTTCACCATCCAGGTCTCAGCACCAATTAATGTAGTGGGTTGAGAGTTGGTCAAATACCAGTGCACCCACTAAAATTATCTACTCATTTTTTTCTGTGAGTTAAGGATTAGGAGAAGAGCAAAGCAGGCTCAGAACTTTACAAAGAAAGCTTTATTAACAGAACTAAAAGAAGAATAATAAGAATCAGAAAAAACTTTTAGAATGCCTTTCCTCCACCCAACTCCTTTTCCCTTTCCCACTAACAACATAAAGAGACAAAACCTGGGATTTTCAGTCAATTTATGACTTCAACATAAAAATTTTCATCAGTTCATTTAGGGAGAGGAGTCTTTCCTGCCATGTCATGGAGACTTTTCTGCAAGAAACTGTTCTCTTGTGGCTTTATTTTACAGCAAATCAGTTCGCCTGGGAAATAGTTTGCCATGTGAAAGTTCCTCCCATTGAGTTACTGTTTTTCCCAGAACTCTTTTTTGAGGGCCATCTCAGCTTATGTGGTGCAATTTTAAGGATGAGCTGTTCTAGTATTTGAAGCAAAGGGCCTTTCCTTCTATCTCTAGGGGTAAAAATTCTTTTCTATCCTTGGGGAAGGGGCTCTCTTCTCTCTTTCTCCAAGCTTCTAATCAGATCACAACTGCTTCAACATGGCTGCCTTTGCTCATAGACTCAATTTGAATGCTCCATCCCCCCATGTGTTTCATGAACTATGGGGAAATAGTTTGGTGCATCATGTCCTCACTATGTCTTCCATAGGAATTTCAGCCTGAGATAGAGGCATCTCCTCATTCTCTTCCCTCTGGGCTTTGGCTCCTCCTTTTATACTGACCGTGGTGTCTCCATGTTCTCCTCATGTGCCTTCACCTTTCCTTTTCTGACTCAGGAAAAGGCTGGTGGTTACAGATTTATTTTGTTCTCAAGTAGAATGTTTCCATGCTGAAAGGTTGAACAGACAGGCACACAAAATCTCTCACTGACTGGGCTAGGATGGTGATGGCCGCTCCAACTGCATGGCTGTGTTTTGGCCCTGGCTGTTTTCATCTCCAGCCATGTGGCTGCCTCCTGCACAGACTGCAGAGCCACCTTTGGGCTCAGCCACCTCTGGTGTCTTGTAGCACTGGAATAGTCCCTGGGTGGGATGGCTCGGCAGCTTGCGGCTGGAATAGGGCCCAGCCTAGCCTGGAGTGTAGCAGAACTGGCCTGGCCCAGCCCGCTGACTGTAGACCAGGGCTCAGCACTGACCAGATCTCAGCAGCCCAGCTTGGGCTTCCCTTCCTCCTGCCCCACCCTGGCAGCCAGGCTGCGCAGGCTGGCCTTACCAGGAAAGAGCAGAGAAAGGCTTCCACTCTTTTGCAGAAAGTAGGAAGAAAAAAATAACTTTTCATGGTTTTCTCATCTCTTCAATATGATTTATAAAGGCATGTCCAGCTTCTCTAATTGGTTTAATGGAGTATCAATATTCAGAACTAGCTAGCTATTGGTTCTGTCAGGCACAAAGGAAGCTGTAACATTCCTTATAGGAAAAAATCACTTTGTGGCTGATGGATTTTTCCCTTAACTAAAGCTATGTCAAACTATGACACTGCCAACAATTAAATTACATTTTTCTTAGATGAAAATTAGGATGAAGTGTTCCACCTTGCTTAATACTGTGTTACCCACTTGTATAGACACAGTAGTCCTTGTCTTTTTTGGTAGCTCTTCTAGTAGCAAAATGGATGTTAATCAAACCTTTCAAATATGTAAACGTAAAGTCCCATTACTCATATCCAACTCAGACAATGGGCAGCCTGCTGTATGCCTAAGGCAGCTGTAAGCACTGTGGAGTTCGAAACTTCATGCCAAGCTTGCATCATTTCATTACTTAATGGTGATTATGAGGCCTGCAATGTGCTATGTCATTGCCGTTTTGCCATCTGAGCTATGACTTCAGCTTGCTTACATATGGTCTGTTGGATATTAGACTTCATAAAATTTAGAAAAGTAGAAAACAGGTTTGATTCTTCAAGATTCTGCTGCTTTTTGCTTCCAAACTGATCACCAGGTATTTACTGGAAAGAGAATAGATTATTTTTAGATCCTTGTTAAAATTTCCTCATGCCATGTTCAGCTCTCCTGTTTCTTTCTAAAACGAACTAACAAAAGCAAAAAGTGTTATCACTGGACTGAGAAAGCACTTATACCTAGTTTGAGTTTGCTTTTTGTTGCCAAAGACATCATTCAGAGTAAAGCAAGGAGAATTACCAGAGACAACTTACGATCATTACTTTTGGAGCACTGAGAGCTCAGTAGCGTGCTGTGAGACCACATGAGCTGGTTCTACAATATTTTTCTTGTGTTCTAGTCAATGGTAAAGTGAAGATAACAGAAGAGAATTTGTGTAATGTACCTTGGTGTTACAGTCATTTGACACAAATGGTCTTGAAAGATGGATGACTGACAGCAAAATTAGTGACTGTTTATATGCTGAGCCCAAAGAGTGAATGTGAAATGTTAGCACTGAAACTGAGGGGAAAACACTATCTTACAGGATTTCAGAAAGTGTACAAGCCTTTGGTTCAATCACAATGTCTTTCCCTGAAAATCAATTTCTTATACAAATTTATGAGTGTGTATTTCCCTAACTGCAGGATAGATGTTATACTTCCATCCAGCCACAAGGGTGCTGAGGAAAACTCTACTATTAGTCGCTCTTTTATGCCCTTTTGTGCTGGGCTATCCCACTTAAACTGAAGAAAAAAAGCCAAGGTTTTTGTTTGGTTGGGGTGTTTTTTTAATACCTTCAAGACATTAATTGACATGCTGACTCCAGGGAATTCATTCCTCTTACTGGCTTCACCAGGATCATAAGTAATTTTTTGTGAGAATTGACAGCCAGTATATCTTCCTGCTGAACTGAAAGACAGAAGCATGAGAAGGGATTCATGAGAGAAGAGATGAGGAGGAAGGGTAAAAGCTAAAAGACTGGCTATCTCGTCTGTTCTACTCATAAAGGCCAGTCTGCACTTTAGAAATCTAAAGTATGTAGTAATCTTCCAGTATGTAGTGGAAGGCAAAAGGATGTTTGCTTAAACATAAACTTTTCCATTTTGCTGCTACAAGTTTTGTGGAACAATGTGGCCCCAAATGGGAAATAAGATAATAAAAAACCCCCAAAACCTGTGATACTGCTGAGCACTTTTAGTAAAGAAGCAAAAATACTGAACAAGAAAAAGAAACAAACCAAAAGTCAGGACTGGGAAGGAGACTCACCTAGACATGTTTTCCTAAGTCTCCACACAACTTTGGCTCGCTTGCAATAGTGTCTGTATGTGCACCAGGAATAAGAGAGAAAACACGTTTAGTTCTCTTTATCCAACATGAAAGTACATTGAGTCTTCATATCTGTAAAATAAAATTATTTTGGAAACTTGTAGTGCTGTGATTCTCATAAATACTTCTGTGGTAATGTGTGCAATTACAAATGCTGAATATAGAATTGCTATAGGAAATTTATAATGTCTGCTATTACAACTGTGCTGCTGCAATTGCATTTGAAATAGGATGTGCTTCAGCAATTCTAAACATTAGCCAGGTAATACACTGATATACATTAAGAAATTATTTTTCTTAACAGATTTTTCAGTATAAGCTTCATTTAAGAACCTAATGTCATTAGTTAAAATAAATAATTGTTTTTTTGTTCTTTATATGTTCTGATTTTCATCATTCACTTCTGTGGTTCAGAAAATAAGCTTTTCTTGTCCTCATGGGGCATACAAATAAGCACATTCTGAGAGTTTTATGGTCCTGATGCTTTGTGCATATTTCCTATGACAAACAATTTATGGTGAAGTGACAGTAGGGTTCCTGCATGACCTTACTGTTTTATACAGGCTATCAGTGAAAGCTACCATGGGACAGCCCTGGATAAAGCTTGGAAATTGTTGCAGTGAATTACTTAAAGCATGGGACTGTACATGTGGCATGATACTAAATAACAGAAGTGAATGTTTCTTCATGTAAGCATTTGGCATTTTGCAACAAATTAATCATTACATTTTAGATAACTGGAAGGTAGTTTATTTTCTTGCATTTGTGTTCCTAGGACTTGAGCTTCTCCAGTATCTCTAATAAGCTGTACCTAACAAAAGTGAGTCTGACCTTGACTGGATCACAGGAGATGTGTTTAAATAGAAAGTCTGCACTCTGATTTGTTTAAGGAACATGTGACTTATTGCAAAAATATACTGAAGAAAGGACAGAAATCAGGGAAAAAGAAGTCTGATTGCATTTGCCAGATATTTTTGGCCTCAAGTTGAGACAATTTGTAATACATGTTGTTTCTCAAAGGGTGTTAATAATAAGCGTATATCATAAGGTTAGTCTGCCCTTGTAGACATACGAATGGACTCATGATCAAAGAAGAATGTGTGCCTATTTTATATCACTTAGAGCAGAGAGAGATTTCAATAACTTTTCAATAACTCAAATAGCAGGTTTAGAGTCATGAAGTTACATCAAGATGTGGATGTGACAATACAGGAAAAGAGTAACTCAGGTATGTTGAACTATTGAACAGACACCCTCACACCTACAGACATTTTTGTAGTCCTCTGAATGGTCCACCAGGATGCTGAGGTCCTTTTCTGCAAAGCTGCTTTCCAGCTGGGTGATTCCCAGAATATCCTGCTGCAAGAATTTTTTACCTCCTCTTATTGAACTTGATGAGGTTCCTGTCCACTCATTTCTCCAGCCTGTTGAAGTCCCTCTGGATTATAGCGTGACCCACTGGTGTGTCAGTCTTGCATCACAAGCAAACTTTGTGAGATTACACTCTTCCCCATTATCCAGATCAGTATAGATGATAATAAAGAGGATCACACCCAGTATTGACTGTCAGTTTACACTAGTGATGCCTCCAATTAGATCTTGGGCTGTACATCATCCAGCTCTGGGCTCAGCCATTCAGCCAATTTTCAATCTACCTCATTGACTGCCCATCCAGTCCATACCTCGTTAGCTTCTTTGAGGATTTTAGGGGAGACAGTGTTGTAAGCTTTCCCGAAGTCAAGGTAGACAATACTGACTGCTCAGTATTGTCTAGCAATAAAAAAACTCATGTAGCAAACCAGTCATTTCATTGTAGAAGCATCAGGTTGTTCTCTCCACCAAAGTGACTGAAATGAGAATTTATCAACAGTGAGGGAGAAAAGGTACATAATGCAAAGTACAATGTTATTACAAGAAATACATTTAAACCAGATACTGGAAGAAGTTTTGTATTAACAGAAACTCCACTGAAGCTGCCATTACATACAGAGAAAAAAAAATCTTTTCTGTTTTCTGTGTTTTCCTTTTTTTTGAAAAAAAAAAAACAACCTTAAAACTGTGATTGCAATCAGGGAGTAGAATTCACAGGTCTAGCTAAAAAAATAAGTACTGTATTTCCATGTTTATAATCTGAAGATTAAATTTTGTTAGGCATAAAAACATGGCCAGAGTTCATAGTGATTGATGCCAACTACTTGAATATCCAGTACTGTGATGGAAAATATTCAGCCTGCTCCACAGTCCTCTCCAGTCCTCACTGTCCTTTATCTCCCACAACTTTCTATTTCAATGGTTTCTGTTCCATCTATTTCAACAGCTCCTCTCACTATAATTCTGCTTCCAATTCTTATTTGGGTTATCTCTGGTTTTATTTTTAAATAAAAATCCAGCATAAGGAGTAAAGGGGCAGTGAAGCATTAATCTGTTGCAGAACATGTAACTCAAGGCCATTAAATGATGCAACATTTTTTATTTTGTTTCACTTATTCTCTCCTCTTTCAATGTGATGTGGTTTATCTATGCACTATAAGCTTAAAAATAAAACACTTAAATAGTGGGTTTTGGTTTATCATCATTATTAAAAAATATTTTAGAAAATTGTTTCACCCTTACTGTAGTGTGCCATTTATTGAATTATAGTCTAATAAAAAATAGCTTCTTCTCTTTATAAGAATGCAAATTGGTACTGTACATAGAAAAAAAGCATCTTGGTTCTGCTTTTTTAAGTTTATTGAGCAATGATGAGTTTTTTTAATGCTAGCCCAGAACTGTCTACATAACTCTTTATTACCATGTTGAAAAGCTGAGGGTAATAGCAAAGTCTTTATGTCAGTGAATAGAACCATGATTTCACAAAAAAATTTAATCATAAATTATCTGTGTTCAGCATAGGAATTTAAAGAGAGAGAGAAGAAAAAAATGCAGTAAAGGAAAACAATTTTACATTGCCAGTGGAGAGTCATGGAGGTCAAGTGATGTGGCACTGCCTGCCTCTGCCACTATGTGTTGTACACCAGCATTTACAAAATGGTGTGAAGTGAACGCTGAGGCAATTTTTTTTTTTAAATTATTGATATTATTAGTGGAGTAAACAACATTCTACTTCAGAAGGAATTGTATTTTTTTACTAAAACTGGATGTATGATGTTGTATTGCACCCACAGTGTGACAAATAATTAGCAAAGTTATTATTTGGTTATTATAATTACTACACATATGTCTGGGGATTAACCTTGACATACAAAGAATATAATTCAACAACTGTCTTGAAATAAATCTTATGCCTGCTGATGTCATAGTACCTTTTGTATCCAGCTTGTGTGATATGAGGATTATGTCAGAGTGCAGTGAAAGGTATATCTATCAAGGATTGCATGATCCAAAAGCCACTGAAAGCAATAAGATAGTTCCTCTTCACTTTAGTCAGCCTTGAATCAGGCATAGGATGGTTATTTCTGCAGCCTGTGGGTACCATCAGGGCTTCAGAATTGTGTGACTTGCATGTGCTGTCAGGCCATGTTGTACTGAACTGGGACACCAGTGGAAAGAAGATACCTCTTTATGCCAGTTACGTACTTCAGATGGTTCTAGGGTTTTTTTTCCAGACAGTACATGCTTAAGTTCCTACTATGCTGCACTGAGGAGTAGTGCAAGCTGGTAGGATTAGCATTTTCACATTTAATAGGGAGATTAATGTTGAGCGTGAAGAACATAAGTACTTCTAACCGCAGCACATTTCTATTTGTGAAAGGAAGATTCTTTTTGTAAGTGAGAATTTGCTGCTGTGTGAATCTGCCTTTTAAACTATGTTCATAAATGCAAAATTACTGAAAATAATTCCCCACAAATGTATACTTAGGCTGAGTAATTATAATTTATATTTTATTTCTGTAGTTTTACTTCTCAGAGAAGGTTTTTTTCCAACAGAATCTAAAAACAATCTGCTCAGTGGTTACATATAATTTTACAATATTTTTTAAGTTGAGCAATCAGTGCAATCTCTTTAATTATGCCATAGTCAACAGTGCTGCACATGGTCTTTACTGTATAATTGTCTGATCATTCCAGAAAATACTGGAGATGTTTGGGCTGCAACCATAGGCCAAGATTTCCAAACCTGGATGTCTGCAGTTAAAGCTTTAAATCCTTATTCAGGCTCGTAGATAAACATGACCTAATTTTCATTCCCCTAGGTCTTTCCGTTGATTCATGACCACTGAAAGTCTTTGAAAAGCTAGCAAAATTTATCTAGAAGTAACAATACAGATTTAAAAATTTAACTTCAGATGCCTAGCTGTGGCCTAAAAAATGTGTTGCTGTTCCCAATATTAACCATCATTACAACTGTCTTTTGAAAGCAGGTCTGTTAAAATCAGCAGGACCTGTCCCAGTGCCCAGCTGGGGAGGGATTTGGCATGCTGTAAGGAAAATGTTTAAATAAAAAAAATGAGGACTTGAAAACTATGGTACAATTGGGGTGTTCCAAGAATGCAGATAGATAATTCTTGGGGTTAGGTACTCATAGTTAGGGAATAAATATTCCATTCAACTTTTGTGTGATCCATTCTTTGGCAGGATGTCAATTTTTGTGAATGAGTCTTCATTGTAATCCTGTGTGTTAATATACACCATTTTGCAATTCAATCTGGCAGCTACTCCAAATTCATAGATTGTCCTGCTAGAGGCTTCCAAGGTCATAGTCCTTCAAAGCACTGTTTGTCGAATTGCTCTGACACACTTCCTGCTGGCAAGCCTGCTCTCAGGGTGTTAATATTCCATTACAGAGCCACATGACCTTGAAAATTGATTGCAGGCCACAATAGAAATGTCAAAAAAGCTCAGGTAGGTGAAGGTAACTGATGATGATGATGGCAGGGAATCTGTTATGAGAGGCAGAAAGTGTCTTCAGGAGAAGCAGACATTGCACAGACATTTCCAAAGTCACCCACAGGGTGTTTAAAGAGCAATTAAAGTTTGTGGCACAATATGTAAACCATACATTTTTGTAATATGATGAGTGAAATCTCATGTTGAAACCATGAGATTTAGAAGTGCCTGTTAGCACCAGCATGCCTACAGTATTGTACTTAGAGAGAAAATGTTTTCAAGGAGATAAAAGAATGTGTTAAAACTAAAATCTTTGGTTTTACAGTAACTAATGTTATCAGAAAAATAGTCCAGTATATCAGACTTGGTTTTATTTTCACAACTACCTGTAGACATAAACACTTAGGTATGTTTAAGTTAAAGAACCATGGAGATGGAAGTCAGATCAGAATCTGATCCTATCTTTTTAGCATTCAGATACAAAGGAATCCTGAAATTCTAACTGGAATTGAGAAAGCTGTTGTATGTAGAAGCAAAGACACATTTTGAACTTACAAGTTTGGTAGGTACTTATTTAATATGGGAATTAGAATGATTTTGGAAATATTCTGTCTGCATTTGTTTTATGCATCTTAAAATTCATGCTGGTAAACTAAATCTGGTCACAGAGTTTGTTATTGCTCTAAGACCCTCAAAAGAGATGGTTTTCAGAATTTGAAATGCATGATTGTTTTCAACAAGACCTAAAATGAGGCAAGTGAGATCAAAGCAGTAAAGTGAATATTTATGCAGCAAAGCACATGTTTAAAAAGTGAATCATCAGCTAAAACACATAGAATTGCTTGTGGGTATATTTTATAGTAAAGACATAATCAATATGACAACCCAAGTTAGACCCTTTACTAACAACAGCTTCAGAAGTGTCTTTGAACTTTCTTTGTTAGACCATAAAGCACATCATTCGACTTAGGCTGCTCTTCATTACATAGATACAAACAACACAAGAGCTTTTAATCTCATCAGCAGATTTATAATTTTAGTAAAACTAATAAAATTGCAAAAAAGTTTTTCTGCCTTTTATTTCCATTTTTTAAAAATAACCCCAAAGTATAACTATGTTTCTTCAAAGATAAAATCCTTGACAATCCACTTCTCATTTATTAATTTATGTTCTCTGTCTTGTCTTTCAGTCTTTTCTACACTTCACCCCCCCCCAAACTTGGTACCACAGTTTCTTAGACTTGAATGCACACCTGCTAAACTTCTAGGTAAGGAAAGTAACTTTGTCTGAGAAAATGTCAGGAAAGTCAGAATCTGAAATTTATTAACCAAGATATGGCAAATGTAAATGTCAGCTTGTGTAACTCTGGCTACTTGAGGTTGCAATAGATTTTTCAGCTGTCTGGGCAATGAAAAGTGAACTTTTATTTCAATGACAATGGAATAGCACTATACCTGATATGAGAAAGTGCTGTAGCTAGAGGGCATATTTCAAGCAAATTGTTTTTTACTTAACTGTGTCTCAAAGTTTTCACATTAAAAGTAAAGTTAGTATGTGCAAAATACAGAAATGCATATTTTTAATAATTATCATTCATACTTCACTTATTTGAGCAAATAAAGATGAAGACCTATATGTTAGTGTATAATCATATTAAATATATTCCTAAATCTTATCTGGAAACTCTTAAATACTGCTGACTGAAAACTTCATAAGAGCTCAGACTTAGGAGAACTTAATGGACATCACTAGAGAGAAAGAAACAGTCAAAGAGTAACTTATCTCTCCAACCAGCACAGAGAGAAACACAGGTATTAAGTGACCTCTAAATTTAAAAAATGCCATAGTTTAAAAGCATCTTGCTGCTTTAGAACAAGAGAAAAAACAAACAAACAAACAAATAAACAACCACAAACATCCTCTACAAACTAACAACCCAAAAGTGGTCTTAAAGCACAGTGTAATATCTATCAGTACTCTATTTGCTGGTCTAAATTCATTGTTAGGAGCACTATCTCCATTTACAGAGAAAAAAGGTTTCTTCAGAGCAAAACATCCCATTTGTGTGGTCATTTCAATGAGTGTCAGAACAGGTTTTAATTACAGAAACATTAGTCTTTCCTCCCATGAAATGTAAAGTTATGTTATGACAGAACAATATAAACTCAGCTGACTGCTCAGAGTTGAATTTCAAATCAATGGAATTACAGTAATCAAATTTTTTAAAAGTCCAGTCAAGAAAACAATAACAATAAATGTGGTAACTATTTTTCTCTCTCACCTCATGTATTGTATTTGATAAACAATAGAGCTGATAACTCCTCCTCCTTTGTCTCTCATGCATGAGTGCATGCACACCATTTACTATTTTGCAAATGCATAGTATAATTTTGATAGAAAAGCTTTTTTCTTTCATGGCTATATTTACTAAGTGAAAGTAGAATGTTATGAAAAAATAATCAAAATATGTCTCATATAAATGAAAAATATATCGAGTTGTGTGTGCTGCTTTCCTAGTACCTGTCCTTCGATCACTGCTTTGGATTACATCATTGCAATCATGGTGGTGATACAGCATTAGTTATTAGTCTTTTACTTCTTGGACACTTATTGACTTATTATTGCTACTGCCATAGTTCTATTTCAACAGAAAGGAATAGTAAAACTAGGAGTGTAGTACTCAGTGAAGGAAAAAAATAGCAAAACATCATTTCTCTTAGCAGAGCTGTGCACTGCAGTTATAACAATACAAGAAACCATCACATAGACAGCTCCCACCTCTGTGCGCTGAGATATTCACAGATGCACAGAAAAAAACACTTCTAAATGAACCTTATAGTAAATGTGGTGATATTTTTAATAAGTTAACTTCCTCTGTCAAGAGAATAAATTTAGCTTTCAACTGCATTTTACTGCTCAATGGAGGAGCTTTCCTGTTAGATAAAAAATTCATGTGTTCTCAATACTAGATCACAGAGAATATCTCTAGCTCCTCAGAACTATCTCAAGGTAAACAGACAGATCTTAAGATAACTGAAGTTGTATGTGCTTCAGAATGATCAGTAATGCATTCAGAAATAATGTTTGTTACAAGACAGATCCTATATTAAGTCATTTAAAATTAGTTTGTAAGAAAATTTGTATCTATGACCTACATATTGATGTCTCTTTAAAATAAAATGGATGATGGTAAGTACAAACAAACATGCACTTTGAGAAAAAGACTACGTATAATAAACATTTCATTTTCAATAGGTATTCACTAAAAAAATTCTCACAATTAGTTGGCTATTCCCATTTTGTGTCTTTGTAAGCCAGGGCAATTACTGTAAGAAATAAGAATCTATAAAAAATAATTCTCACAGTGCTCATAGTAAAGATATAAGTATATAGGTGATAAAATGCTATCAAATTTTTGGTTTAATAGCAATAAAAATTCTACTCATATATGCTCATTTCAAATGGCCAAGCTTAACACCATAAGTTAGTAGGCTTTTTTGATTGTTATTATTTTATTTTTTTAAATAAATACATAGCTTTTACTTGAGTGGGAAAACTCTGCCACATTTTTACTTCTCATTTGACCCCTCTACTATGTTCTGCAAGACCTGGGGGGAGGAAAAAATGAAGGAACAGGGGCATGAAACAATAAGTCCAAAGCCAGTTAATAGCTTGTAATTCATTCCACTGTACTCCTAGACTAGCATCAGAGTTGAGACTGAATG
>PYHW01009979.1:11631644-11664306 GCA_013186435.1 Turdus rufiventris
TGATGCTTGACTGAGGGAATTGGTATATTCTTGGCTTTACTTCAAGTGAACTTTCCATTATATGACAGCTGATTCATCACAGATGAATCCCAGACACATACCTGAAACACAACTCAAATTTAAATTCTTGTTATTCTTGCTATTTTTTCCCAGACTTGAAATAAGTTTCCAGTTTTGATTTGAAATGTGAAGGTATTAATGATATTACATTATTTGTAGCATTCTATGATTAATGAACTTTAATTTTTTTTTCCCTGCACTGTTAGAGGCTGCTGAAACTGCCTCTTCCTACTTCCATTTTCTCTTTTCCCAGCATTGATATTACATTGTTAACAACCCTGAAAGAGTTGCTCCAGTTGTAGCTTTTGTTGCAATATATGAGCTGAAGATAATTGCAATTTTTTTAATATAATTTTGTTGTTATAATATCTCCATCTTGCCAAAATTTGCAAACATTACCTGTTATACATAGAACTCTTTTATCCAAGCCAGAAGACAGACAACCTTGCCTATGTAAGAATGATTTAATATTCAGAACAAAAGGGATATGTTGAGATTCACTCTGATTTCCAAAATTCTTCTTAGGTACATATCAGTCCAGCTTCTTTTTAAATAATTTAATGGAGAGTGGTGGTAGGGGCATTTCTACAGAATATGGACTTTTGCTTTTTTTTTTTTTTTTTTCTTACACTGGCTTTGTCATTGTGCTGTTTCAGAAAGAAGTAGCCAAATGTTGGAGCTTGTGGTGCCAAAGGTTTATCTGTGGTAAACTGTCAGAGAAGATTAAACCTTTTGATATCAATTATCCAAGCTTTACCAGAGAACATGATAAATCTTTATGAACAGAAAAAAAAATGGGCTTTTTAAAATTCCTTTGAAAACATGTAAACAAATGAGAATATTCAAAGCAAAACTCCTTAGACATTACTTGATCCCTGCTGATAGCAGGTAAAGCATATCAAAAGCTAATGCAATCTTCATTCACTACTACTCTGGGAAGAAATGGAGTTTTTAAAAGCTTAGTTTGAGTCAAAAGTCCAGTTCAAAGGTTCATGACCTTTTTAACAAATCTGGACTGAATTTTGATTCTATATTGGTGGAGTTAAATACTTCATGTTTTGAGTGTGTGGTTTAATCCTTATGATCTGCATATTTTGATAATTTTGCAACTTTCTTTCATTTTGGTTTCTACTCCTGTGGAGTATCTAGAGTAATCTTTGTACAATATTTTTTACATAGCTTTTCCTACTTTTTGCATTTCTTATTGAACCTGTTATACAGTTCAAAGCTGAGATATTCCAGAAAATATCTGTTCAATGTTCATGTAGACAACTACCCAGCAGCAAAGACAAAATATCCCAAAACTTTGTATTCAGCGCAGCTCAGACTTACTGCATTTGGCATTTGCCACTGCAAAATGTCCAGCTCAGAATCTCGCACATTCAAGATTACAAATCTTAAATAAACCTTTTTTTTTTTTTTTTTAATTATTCATACTCTTTGGTATAAATCTGCAACAAGCTGAGAATAGCTTTTTGTACCATTGAAGTGTGTTTTGTGCTGCTGAGTAATCAGCTCTATTTTGTCTATGCAGGCTTTAACACCTGTTTATCTTAGTCTCCAAAGGTGAATCTTTTAGAAACTGCCATGTTTTGCACCAAGAGAGGCAAGGCTGTTGCAACTTGATAATCTTATGTCCAGTCAGCAGTGAGGCTGAGCCTATATTTTAAATAGGTATACTCTCTCTCTCCCTCTGTGTGTATATATTTGCATGGTTTAATACATATAGACCTATACAGGTACAAACCACACCATACCAACTCAAATACAGCAATCACAAATGGCCTGATCCTGTTCCCCTCCTGGCCGATCAAGGAAAAAACATCAGTGGAAATTATGCTCATATATAAATGGCAGCTGCCTCTGGATCCTAGGATAGTGTACAGCCAGCACATCATACATGAACCCCTGATGTTCACAGCCCCACTCCTAGTGAGTCTCAACACCTCTGAACTCTCCTGTATTTGAGTAAACTTACAGCACCTCTGATACCTGATTCCCATCCTTTTTATTCCACACATTTTCTAGTCCACCCTGAAGTTCTCAAGGAAATTGCAGGCACCTACCTGCCCACACATTACAGTGTGCTTCTGTTTCTGTCTCTTCTGCTTCTGGCACCATGGACACAAGGACCCTCTGACCACTCCAGCTGCTGCACTCAGTCTTCCATTTGTGCTGGTGCACACCCAATAGAGTCCTCACTCAGGAAAGTAGATAGAAAGGCAGTTTATTTGGAATAGACTATTGACCAGGTACAGGCCAGGACTATAAAAGCATAGATCCCCTTCTTACCAAAGACCAGCCCATTTTATCTCCTTATCCTTTTATTTTCCTACTTTTTTAACCACCTTGATCCCTTCCTTGCTCCATGACTGGCTCCTTTCCTAAACATTTCAACATCTTGTGTAGTCCCACAACACTCTTTCTTGGCACAGTGAGTGCCATCTCCTAGACCAGGAGACTGCCCCTGTGGACTCATAATGCTGGAACTCATCAAGCCCATAGGGCTCATAATGCTTTCCTGAGATAGCCCAGAGGACAAGGGAGCAGGGCTCATGTCTCTGATTCAAGGTAAAGAGATTTCTCTGGGCAAAATTAGCATTTAATCATGTAAGCTAACAATCTACTGGGGGGGGGGAATTTGTTGTGAATCTATTGGTTAGATCAAATAAAATATATATTAGTTAAATTGTATAATCACTTCATTTCCTCTTTGTAGAGAAATCAATGAGGAGACTGAAGATAACGACCCTATCATGATATTGACTTCTATAGACTCATTACCTTCATTACCTTTATTTTGTAGTAAAACAAAGATTTTTATTTTTTTTTGAAGAATAGCTACAACAGAATAGGTTGAGCATTAGCTGAGAAACTCAGCCAAAACTAAATTTCTATGAACAATTTTTGAAAATTAATCTAAGTTTTATAACAATATTTTTGAGTCCCGTTTCCAAAATATCAGTTGATAAAGGACTGTAGGTCTGCATTAAATAGATTATACACAAACAAAAGCAGAGTTATATAATGTATTCAAATGTTATATTTTTATACAGATTCTTAGTCAATGAGGATAATTGAAATTAATTTAATGGAATTTTCTTCACTGACAACTACATATCTTACTGGACAGAAAGGAAACCATTGTGCAATATCTTAATTTTATTACACTTCTGATAGATAACATTTTGAAAGGTGAAGTAAAATAAAACCTTCAAAGACATATTTTATCAAGTCAGTTCATACAACTTACTCAAAAATGAGTAACAGACTTCACTCAAATTGGAAAACATAACAGGATGTGGTCTCCCAGACTTATTCCTTTCAGAGAAGATTTTCTGGAAAAAATTGTTAACAAATATGAAAAGCAGATTGAATTAATGTGCAATGATACTGTTCAGAAAAAATAACATCCTATAGTGGGGAAAAGGATTAAATATGCTTTAAAATTGAATTAAAAAAAAAAAACAAAACAGAAAAAACTTTTCCTGGGATATATTAAGACAAGTCTCACATGTAAGAATCTGTGAATAAATGTTCAGTGCCTTTGGTATCAATGGGTTTTTGCCCTTTAGTTTAAGAAAAAGACAGATAATTGTACTATTATGCCAAGTACAGGTGATTTATTTGTGTCATAAGTCCCTTAAATTAAAAACTTAAATGCTTGAAATTATCTGGTTTACGCATTTTAGAGGGTGGGGTCAAGTTCTGGCTTTGCTTCTTTAACACCCATTTTTCAAGAATAAAATCTTTAAAGTTTTCTCTGGTTCCTCTGGTGATTTATCTATTACTTTCCTAGGGCAGAAAAACCAGAGAAACCAAGAACAGGTGTCCAAAAGGTAAATATTACGTGTAGCTTTTTAGTGGACCTGAGCAAACAAATCTCAACATGGTATATTCCTTGATTTTCTGAGAGCAGTTCACACACATTTCAGATATATTCTTTATTCAGGGGCATTTGAATAATTAAAGATTTGATGTTAGAATATGTATTAGTTATTTGAAAACAGGATATTTAAAATATATCTATATCTATCTATAGATACAGATACATTTATAGATATCTAGATATATATTTATGTCTATATGTACCTATATATTTGCTCAGAGATTCACAGAAACTTCATTAGTTTAATAAGTTCATAGCTTTCAAATAAATAACAATAAAAATCAATTTGCTAAATGTTAACACGCTTTACCTCAGTTCTAGTTATTGGGAAGTTTTTGGAGTAATGATGGTAAGAAAGAGTTTAAAACCAAAATTGTATTGGTCATGAAAGAATATAAGGTATTCAAAACTGATATTGGAATATGCATACTTCTTTGCTAAGCATTTTTATTGCATTTTGTTCACTGCTGATCTGTTAGAAAATTATTGTGTACCTCTGGTTTGAACTTGTTCCACATTCTTTTGTCTTTTACCAGCAGAGCAGACATTACAGTTATAATGAACAAAATGAAGAAAAAAAACCCAAAAAACTGAAAAACAACCAACCAAACATTTTGAAGGCTGAACATGCTATTTTTGCTTATTTGTCTCTTTTTCAGTTTTGCTTTTTTTTGTATCTCAAGAAGCAGACTTACTGAGTGAAAGAAAGCTCCTTGCCACAATACATAAATAATTCCTGTCCCTGAGGATAACCAGAGAAGTGGAAATTATTCATTTCTAGTCTCCAATATCCACTCTCACAGCAGTGTCTATGACTCCTGTGGTTCTTATTCTTGCTGAGGGATTTTTATGCATGGTTCTCTCTAGCACAATATTTTAGCATAGAAAGTCTTCTGATACTGTGGGATTCTAGCATCACTCCTGTAAAGTGCAGAAGTGCTGTTGCTCTGCACAGGGAATTGAAACACAAAGAAGCTGTTTCACCTCAGATCCCAAGGCCATGTCAGTGCATGATCTGGTAGCTGAGGTTTAGGTGGAAATGTTAAGGGTTCAAAGGGTTGCAAAGCTCAGGGCTGCAAAGTTATGTGGTTCAAGCTCCTTGTTCCCCATTTGACAGAAGAACTCAGTCATGATTCATAATCCTTAGGCCTGCCTCTCTTACCCAGAATTCGCTCACAAAGTCCAAACTGGAGTAAAAATGTAAATTGCCTTGCTGGCAGATGGAGAACTTTTTGCTGATTAACAGCCTAAGAAATATTGACAGTATGGAGACAGAGCTTGTGACACAGCCAGAGTCTAAATCTGAACAATCCACCTGTGCCATAACCACTAAATCCATTTTATGGAATAAAAAATTTTCTGAAGAAAATCTTTTCAGGCTGGGAAAAGTAATTGATCCCTAGTAAGGTATTCAAGACAAGCAGCGACATGTCTGAATTAAACTCTCCCTGAATTTGAATTTCACTCCTCATTATGGGTGAAATTCCTGGTTATCCTTGTTCAACAGTATTTTTATTCTTGAGGTAAATGGAAAATAAATCCTTTACTTGTCGCTATATCATGTCTTATGTCCCTCCAAGAACAGCTCCTTCATTTGCTTGCCTATGATAGAAGCAAGGGCTTTATATACACATCAGGCTTAATAAAGAAAAGGGATTGCATTATCCCATGTTTCTCAATGATTTCTATTCTTGAATTAACAAAGCCTTTTTCTGAAGAATGGAAAAAAAAAACATTATTTGGGATATTTAATAACATCTTGGAAGAGACTGAATAGAAAAATGCAACTGAGGTATGAGGACGGTGACAGTTTTTAATGGTGTAAGGCAAACACTTCAAGTAATTTTTTTCATATAGTTTAAACCTAACTTCTCCTATAAGCTGATAAGACAACTACTCTGTATTTACAAACTTTCACTAGAATGCATTTCTCTTTTTTTTTTTTTAAGTCTTAAACTATCATAGGTACATTTGTTCAGCAAAAAAGCTTTGATGCAAAATATGAAATTTATTTTTATGATATTTGGAGAATCTATAGTTCTTCATGAACTATTAAACCTATTAATAACTGGGGGGAAATTTTGGGGCGAAAAAGTATTCCTCCTTAATATTCTGAAAGGGAAAGTAGTGGTTATTTTACAGGATTATTGGCATTGCAATGAATGCCATTCACAGATTAAAACCTTACTGTGAAGGCTACTATAAATCCAATTTCAAAGCCATTTACTAAACTGTTGATTTTGGTGAGTCAGGTTTCTAAAATATTTCTCTTTTTTCAAAGACACTTGCCACTCAAAAAACACTTATATAGAAATATAAGTGGAACACTCAGCATTGATTCCTAGCTTGTTTTACATTTCTTGGGGACTGATAGTTATCAGCAGGACACCACAGAAATTAAAAATTTTCACCCAAAGTCCTGTTTTTAAATTGAGAGAATATTTTTGATGTAGAGTATAAAGCTATAAAAAATAAGGTATTCCAACTTAAATTTCAATTATTTCCAAAGAATCTTTTTAGAATGAGTTATATTATTGACCCATGCTGCATCATATGGCAGAAACTGAGCTGAGAGAGAGTAGCTTAGAGGATTGGAGTTGGGTATGTTGTATGGTTTTGTTTATTTTGTTTGGTTTTTGAAGGGCTAAAAGCTAGAAACATACTGGGATTTAAGCTAAAAAATAAAAAGAGCTAGTTGACAAAAACAAAACCCAAATTGTCCTATGAAATTAAAAAGATCTTGAATATAGTATTCCATCTGTGTTGATTTCACTGTGAAATCTACGTGTATTTTTGTAAAGGCACTTGCCAGGGAGATAATCAAGTTAAGCTGCTCAGTCATAAGAAAGCTACTAGATATTCCTACTCATACTTCCTTCAAACATGATACACACATTCTTCACTGGATTCATGCTGCTGATTATAGCCTGAAACCTCTTTTAAATTAAGGCTTATTGGATCAAGGTTGTGGGATTTCTGTTGTTGCTATTTCTGGTTTTGGTTTATTGGGATTTTTTTTTTTTTTTTTAATTCTAGAGAAAGTTCACAAGACTTTGGAGGTGTGTCATTGCTTTGGGAAATGGGTTGTTGAAAACATATCTGTTCTTGATAAGGATCTGGATTATTGTCATACAGGGAGGGTTTTGCACATTTTTATGGTTTTCTGCTACATTCTCAACTGGGGACAAAATCTTTGTTGATCTGAATACTGAAATATAATATACATAAGACCTTAAGAACCTAATATTTGAACGCATTGAGTTCCTCCAAAATATAATTTTTTGAATGGCAAGAGTAAGCAATCTTCTCAGGTTTACACAGATTAAGAGTCTACTAAACGCTAGCAATTTAATTTGGTACTCTGAATAAGTAAGATTTTTTTGAAGTACGGATTACAACAGAAAAATACAACATGCTTTACATTAGCTAAGCATTGCAGTTACCATGATGGTAGTGTTGTACATTATAGTAAAGTAAAAAAGAATTTATATGACATATAAAATCCAAAGACCTGGAGTCCAAAAACATTACTTGTTGCGAACAAACAAACTGAGCCTTTGATTTAAATGCAACAAGTCAGATGTCTCTAATATAAAATCAGCCTGGTCATTTAACATGAAATACGATTTACAGAACCAACTGAGCTCCGTTATACTTACCTATGATTAAAATACCCAGAATGGGATAGTCAGAATGCAAAACTGGTGAGGATTTATAGGTATGGGAGGATAAATATTTTCCAAGTATCTCAGATATTCTGATCTCTGAAAATTCTGTAGAACTGTCTTTAAATATTTATACTTTAGTCAGAATCTCATTTATAGTTCTAAAAAGAATATCTACATTTGATACTTTATGACCTTTTTTTTGTCATAAATATAGGTTTAGAAGCAGAAGTTCTTGCATGAACAGTCTACTGCAGAAGTAAAAGTGTTAGTTAGACACAGGAAAGATACTCTTTGAAAATAAGTAGAAGAGAGATTTGAAGTGGGAAAGCAGCTTCCTTTTTATTTCTAATGGGAAAATGCACTTAAATTTTGCATTGGTTTATTTTATAAGTGTTGTATCAGTAATTTTAGCAACTGGTATGAGTCCGGGACTAATCCTTTTTAAACCTTTTTTTTTTTATTAAGTCATTGAAATTCCCAAAGATTCACAAAACTTTATTTAAAATTACAGTTTATACTAAACTGAGTTCTACACACCACCCCTCTGGGAAACGGATTCAAAGTCCAAGACTCATAGAATATACTGAGTTGGAAGGGACCCATGAGGATCGTCTAGGTACAACCCCTGGTCCTGCACAGGATGCCTCAAGAGTTACACCATGTATTTGCAACGCTATCCAAACACTTCTTGAATTCTGTCAGGCTCCCTGGGGAGCCTGTTCCAGTGCCCAACCACCCTCTGGGGGAAGTACTTTTTTCTAATAACCAACTTATCTGCTCCTGATACAACTTCAAGCCATCCTCTCAGGTGCTGTCACTGAACAGAACAGTGTCTGCCCCTCTGCTTGCCCCCATGAGAAACCTCCAGACTGCAATGAGGTCTCCCCTCGGGCTCCTCTTCTCTAGGGTGAACAGACCAAGTAACCTCAGCCAATTCCTCTCTAGACCCTCGACTGTGTTTGTTGCCCTCCTTTGGAATGTCCTGTAATAGCTTTAGAACCTTCTTATATTGCTGTGCCCAAAAATGCACACAGGACTCGAGTTGAGGTCCCGGATATGGTCGGAATACAAAGTTAATATTCCAGCTGGATTAAAGCACCCTGGCAGCTAGTGAATTTCCTATTCCACTACAATCGTCTATGAATATTGATATCACATATCTTACATTAAGTACCTAGAAGAAGAAATGGCTCCGCTAAGTATCAAAACAGTAAAGCAAACATTATAAAATATTAAATACAAAATACTTAATATTATTAAATATAAATATTGATGAATATAGAAGTAAATTATTTTAATTATTTCTATTATATGACATTAATTAATAATATTATGATTAAATATATTCATTATAAAAATATCAGAAAAAAACATGAACCTAGTGAGAGGGAAAAAAAAGAAAATTTTTTCACTTCTATTGAAAATGATAACCTGTAGCCTAAAAAATTAATTTCTTTTTGGATTACTGTAAAGGATGGATGGGACATCAAGCACTCTGAGGTACTCATCAACTTTTCTGCCTTTGTCTTCACCTGCAAATACTCCAGCCATACTTCCTCGGTCACAGAAGGCAAGGCAATGAAGGGGAGAAAAAACTACTCCAGCTGTAGAAGACAGTCAGGTTCGAGGCCATCTAAGGAATCTGAAGGTGCACAGGTCCATGGGATCTAACCAGATGCATCCATGCATCCTGAGGCAACTGATGTAAAAAGTGGCTGTACCACAATCAACCATTTTTTGGAAATTGTGGCAGTTCACTGAAGTTCCCTCTGACTGAAAAAGGGGAAACATAACTTAGGAAGGATATCAGTCTTTTGGAGTGAGTTCAGAGGAAGGACATGATCAGAGGGTTGGAACACCTCTCCTATGAGGACAAGCTTACAGTTGGGATGTTCAGCCTGGAGAAAAGGAGGCTCTGGGGAGACTTTATATCACATTCCAGAACATAAAGGGGGCCTGCAGGAGAGACCTAGAGAGGAACTTTTGGCAAAGACATGGAGTGATGGGACAGAAGGGAATGGCTCCAAACTGAGAAAAGGATAGTTTTAGCTTATATTTTAGGAAGAATTTCTTTACTGTGGTGAGATATAGAAACAGATTGCCCGAAAAGGTTGTGTTTGCTCCATCCCTGTAATGTTCACAGCCAGACTGGTTAGGGCTCTGAGGAGCCTGCTTTAGTGGTAGTATCCTTGCCCATGTCAGGAGTTGGAACTGGAAGATCTTTAAGTTCCTTTCCAACCCAAACCATTCTATGATTCAAAGATGCAACATATATTTCTTTCTCTTTAAAAAGTAAACTGACTAATATAAATTTTTAAGGTTAGAAATTGTGTCAACAATTCTTTTCATAAGTATTTTGTGCAGGAAATATGAATTTAGTTTTCTTGTTATCTGCAAAATAGCTTTGGAAATTGCCAAATTTTCTAGGGCTGCAATGATGAAGGCCTATGGATTTCAACATAGTCACAGAAGCAACTTGGAAACTGTGTCATGATGGCAAAGTAAAGGAATATTGTTTTTTACTGTTTGGTCTTAGAGTTTATACTAAATGGTCAAATAAATGAGAAAATTTGATAATATTTTTAATAAATAAGTACTTGTTGAAAAATTGTTTTCTTTTGAGTAAAATCAGCAAGATGCCAAGAAAAATAGAACATGGTGATCAAAGAATTTCACTGTTTGTACATCTGTATCTGTGGAGAAATATATCAAAAGTTAGGAAGAAGAAAGATAGTAGTTCTTTGAGTAATTTTCTGTGCCAGTAATGTTTTATTTTCCCTCTGTCACCGTTGTTGACATTTGCTTTTGAATAAAAATGTTCTTTCTCTTTCCACTTTAATGTTATTCTTTATTCTTCAGCAAAATCAAAACACTATGTTTATGACATAGTAGTCTACTGCTTGGAAATAAGTGAACTGTCAAAATGTCAACATGATGAATTCATTGTAGAATCACAGCGGAAGACCATGTGGGTGTGAGAGGAAGAACAAAACCCTGATAATTAACAGAGAGGGTAGAGAAAGTATTAAAACTTTTGAGAAGTTAAAGGCTCTAATTTCAAGGAATGCAAATATAAAGCATTCCCCACAGCATGAAGGCAAGTCAGCTTTGAAAAACATTTCTGATGCTCCACATATCAAGGCACTTGGAGTTCATCCAGAAGCAGAATCACTGCTCTGGGCTGTTGTACTGCTGCTTTTACTCTTGTTCATTGGCACTTGACACTTGCCACTCTGAGTCTTTAGTCTACATTGCCAGAATAAATGCTTTCCAACTGCTCCGTGACTGAATATGCTCTGTAGGACTGAAAGTTGCTTATTGAGTTAGGTATAACCTATTTCCAATTTCCATTGGTCTGAAGCAAACTTAAGATGTGAAAAACCAAGATATCTTGAGACTTGAGCAGAGTGGCTGGAAAGCTGCCAAGCAGAAAAGTACCTGGGAATGTTGGTCAACCACTGGCTGAACATGAGCCAACATGTGCTCAGGTGGCCAAGAACGCCAGTGCCTGGCTTATGAGAAGTGGCTGAGGGAGCTGGGGTGGTGCAGTCTGGAGAAAAGGATGCTGAGGTGAGACCTTTCCACTCTCCACAGCTAACTGAAAGGAGGATGTAGTCAGGTGGGGGTTGCTCTCTCCTCCCAAGTAACAAGTGATAGGACAAGATGAAATGGCCTGTGGGGAGGATTAGATTGGATATTAGGAAAAAAGTTTTTCCTTGAAAGGATTGTCAGGCACTGGAACAGTCTGCCCAGGGAAGTGGTAGTCACAACCCCTAGAGAAATTTAAAAGACATATAGATGTGGTCTGATGATAGACTTGGCAGAGCTACATTTGCAGCTGGACTTGATCATACAGGTATTTTTCAACCTAAAGGATTCTATTATTTTATGACTCTACAAGATGTATATATAAAAATATGTAATGTATAATATGTTACATATTACAGAATATATTGAAAGATTCCTTTTCGTTCCTCTTCAAAAGTCTTCATCAAGCATAGGCCTTTTTCCTAAACTCTTTGCACCCATCCTATGCACATGATATTAACACAACCTGAAGAAGCACAAAGATTCACACTGAGAGTGCACAGCTTATTTGCTTTACCAGTCTGATCTGGAAAATTGAAACTGCTAAATATGAGAGAGGGATTTTTTTTTTTCCTGCCAATAGAAGTAAATTATTTCCATGTCATCTGTTCAATTGGTGAACTTAAAATTTTCCAAAACCTTTACTTTTCATTCTTCTTATATTTCATCTAAGATTAATTCCCAGTCTAGCAAATATTCAAGTATGTCTGATTTAATACATAAGAAAAGTAATTACATATTCAGATATTTTTGCAGATTCAGGATTCACTTGTTGAATAAGCCAATAAGCAATGAAAATCAATACTGCATGAACAGAAAAAAAAAGTACAAAGTACAAGTAAAAAGGAAGACCTATTTTTTTTTTTTCTGTTTTCTTTGGACACAAACCTCATCTTCTTAAGCTGTTTTTATTAAGCACATTTCAGTAAGCTTAAGGTGGGAAAAGTAGCTTACACAAGTAATTTCTGAACTGAATACTTTTCTCTGCTAATGCTTTCTAGATTTTTTCCCCCAAATTTTTAACAGGATTTCTTGGTTTTAAAGACAGTTTTTTGCTAAGGAAGGCAGGAGCCTCTCCTGAAATGGAGACTGTAAACCCCCTCCCTCTAAATTATTATAATTTTGAAACTAAGAGCTTTCAGGCAAAGATATGGGAATAGGAATAACAGTTCTTTACTAGGAAAATTAAAATAGAAATACAGTACTACAAAGAACAAACTCCAAGCTCTGACAAAGTCAGAGTGCAACCTGACACCCAGTCAGGCAGGGTGTTGGCAGCAGTCCCATTAAATGGTGGCTGCATCCTCTTGCAGTGACAGATGTGGTTCAGTTGAAGCAGTGCTCTGTAGAAAGGGTGGAGTTTTCCTCTGAAGGTCCAGTAATGATGTAGAACGGTCTGGTTTTCCTCTGGAATCCAGTGGGAAAAGGCTGTTCTGTTCCAAATTTCAGTTTTTATCTAGGTAGGAAAGGCTTGGCTTCTCCCCCTGGTTGGAGCATCTCCCAATGGGATGCAGTAATTTTATCAGTCACACAGTGGGACTCAATGGGCCATTAACAGAAAATGACTCTCTGAAGGAAGGATGGGTTGTGGAAAAGATAAAGAACAATGCCCCACCTGGTTTTAACAGATGGTGATAGAATACATACTTTTGGTCACATCCTGTGTTGCAACCCAAGACACAGGAATATAGGGAGACTTGGGCCATCTCTAAGAACCAGGGGAATTTAAAATGATGCATTGCTTTGTGGCTTTTGATTTTATTTCTTGTTTTTCTTCATTATTATCAAGTACAGAGGCTGCCTAGATATGGTTTCTGTTTCTGTGAGTTAGACACAGCCTCCCCAATTACAGGCAGCTTCTGTGATTGCACAGCTTGTGAAGATGAATGAACTCCCAGGAGCTGTGTAGCTGCACAGGCAAGTTTGACCCAGAAATCACATCCTTTACAAGTGTTTTATAAAATATAAGGAATATTCTTTAACACTTGGGCACTCTGAGATTAAGAATGCTGCATAAATACAGAGGATTATTATTCTAATTAGTTTTGTAAACTACCAAAATACCTTAGTTTGAAAGGTCTAAGAGAGAGATTTTAAATTTTATCTAGAGGTGAAAATTAAAGGTTGTTTATATTCAGGGAGAATCCCTTTAAAACAAAGAGATGCTTTTGTTAAATACTGAGTAGAATTCAATGAGGAGGTTTTTTCTAAAGGAACTGCACAGTGGTTACCAGTCACCCAATTAGAATAATTGTCTGAAATTTTTCTGCATTAGTAAAGCTCTAAAAATCATAAGTCAGCGAGGATCAGAGAGACATAGAGCTTAGTCTTCTCTTAGTGCTGCTTCCAATAAAATTAAAAAAAAAAAAAAAAGTTCATTTTTAGGATAAGCTGACACGCTTTTAAGATTTTCATTTTTAATGACTCCATGGTTCAGGGTCAAAATATGCATGAATTTTAAAAGAACTCAACTGAAAACTCATGTACTTTTTATGCAAAGAATAGTGATCCTGCTACTACTCCACTGCTTTGTTGGCTTTTACACTGTGATAAAGGACCTTGAAATGGGAACATATGTTTGGCAGTAATAAGTAGTGATTTTATTTCTGTGTAAATTATTGTATATAATTCACAATGATGAAAAAATATGTGGCAGCTGCTACCCTTGCATGTCCATGAACAAATATCTGTCCTATAACTCCAAACAGCAGCTGACAAACAAAGCCAAGGTTTCAGCAATGCAGTAGTTCAGACATTCATTGGAAAGTGCAAATATTTCTTATGGATTGCATTAAGAAAATCACCTGTGTGGTATAGTGAGGAGAAAACTGTTCTTGCCTAACAGAGAAAAGCTGTTTTTAGTGTGACACTATCCTTTCCTCTCACATTCATTATATGGATAGCTTAGGAATTAGGAACACAAAGCTGTAAGGACAGCATTTGTAAGGCCAGGATCAAATCTCTCTGAGGCACTCAGTGAGCAATGAATTTTAAGTGATTTGTGGTTTTCATAGTGGGCTTTGTACATGGAGGGATAATAACATCAGAGGATTTCCTGCTTTTATTTCCTATTTGCTTGTATGCCAGATTTACTTCTATATTAGTCCACAGAGCACAATAAAAAGTTGCTTAACCTAAAGAGATGTCCTTCCTATGTGACTGGAAACCTGAAAAATATCCTAAAGGAGGTATAGAGAGTTCCAACTGTATCTGAATACAGGCTTCTTTCTTTGCAGTACATTAGACTCCTTATTTAGAAATTTTGTTTTCAATGACCATGGTGGATTACAAAACAGTTTTTCATATGCAACTATGATCTGAAGCACTGGGAAGAAAGAAAAATTGTAAAAGTGTTCTATGTCTCTTAACAGCTATGACCATGAATACTGGGATGAGAAACAAAAAGTTTAAACTTTACTTATTTTTCTAATATGGCATTCTCTTTAAAAATGAACTGATATGCAGTAAAGCAATCTGTTCTTCTTGTGGTAGTCAAGCAATCTATTCCTCTTGTGGCACTCTTGCTTCTTTAAATTATGAGGTTTTCATAAAGGGCTATGTTCTATCTGTACAACACATAGTTTGATTGGAGGTAGAATATCTTCTATTGCCCTTTCTCTTCTCTGTAGCAATTGTACACATAGCATTATGAACCACCAGATTTTGGCATATGTCGTTTCTTTTTTTCAGATTGATTAAAACAAATTTCAAGATTACAGTTAGTTGCACACATATATTCATTCAAAACATATTAATTAACATTCATAGCTTTTTGCATTGGCCTTCTTCCACACAAAAAAACCCTACCCACAGATGAAAGTAGTTATAAGAGAATATCGGATTGAGAGCAATGTTCAGGGCTTATTTTAGATGTTGTTCCTCTAGTTATTGTGATAAAATCTGATTCCAGATTAAATGAACAAAGATATTTCCTGATAGGCAAAAAAAATGTCCTTCTGAAGTCTCAGGCAAGGTTAGTAATTCCTGAAAATGCATGAAACAGGATACTACAGGTTGCCTTACATAAATGAAGAAGGACGAAAATGGTTCCTCGGAACAGTCAATTAATTTCTGCCATGTAATTTCTGGCAAAAGAGTAGAGGAAACTAGGAAATAGTTATGTATTCATTTTAAAGAGCATTTGGGGTGCAATTTGTATATATGCAGGAGTCTGAAGCCAACTTAGTACCTAAATTTCTGAAGTAAATATGATCCTTACTGAGCACAGAACTCTTCCCAGATAACGGAGACCTGCACCTGGAGAAATGGAGACTATCATAACAAGACTCTTCCATAGACTGTTTCTGATGAGTGCTGATCACAGCAGTAGTAAACCAGCTGGTAGGAGTGTCAACATGACCTTGCTGTATCACTCTCTTGGGTTTATATAACATTTTAGCTCCATAACATCTTGGAAAATACAAAAAATCAGTTGGTGTTAAAGTATCCTTCACAACCACAAATAAATTGTGAGGCTGTGGATCCAGCCTAGTCTGGTTCTGAGGAGTAGATTTGATTATTAATGTTCCTATTCCTATTTATTGCTGTAAACTGTGTTTTACCATGTTAATAAAATATAGGATTTTGATATGTTTTTAGCTTTTTTCACCTTAGTCACAGTAAGAGTAATAAGTTTAACTGAAACAAAGAATGACAGACTGGTTCAGGCTGAAACAGACTTTTGAAAGTTATTTGGGCCAGTGTGCCTGCTCCAGCAGGGCTACATACAGCAGGCTGCCAAGGACCATGTCCAGATCGCTTCTAAATATCCCTAACAAAGGACATCCCACAAAGGATATACCAGAACAATTTGTACTGGTTCTCAGTCACCCTCACAGAAAAAATGTTTCCTGATGTTCAGATGGAATGTCTTGTGTTTCAGTTTGTTCACATCGCTTGTTGTCCTATTTCTGGACAGAGTCTCTTTTCATTTTCTGTTCAGATATTTTTATACTGTGATGAGTTACCCCTTTGAGCCTTCTTTTCTCCAGGCTAAATGTCCTCAGCCTTTTCTTCTATGATGGATGTCCCAAACTCTTTATCATTTTTGTCAGTCTTTCTGGACCTTCATGGCTGGACTCTTTTCAGTTTGTCCTCATCTGTCGTGTTCTGAGGAGCCTAGAACTGGGCATGGTACTCCAGATCTCACCAATGCTGAATGAAGAGAAAGTATCACCCCCTTATTCGGCTGACAACACTCCTCCTCACGCATCCTGGGGTAGTTTTAGTCTTCTTTGCTACAAGGACAAACTGCCCACAGCTAACAGCTAACTTGGTGTCCAACAGGACCTCAGGACACTTTCTGCAAAGCTGCTTATCCGGGTCCACCCCTGGCATGAATGGGGTGAATGGGGATGTTCTGGCCCAGGAGCATGACTTTACACTTCCTCTTGGACAGCTTATGCCCTGCTATGCTGTCCCTCCAGAATATGTGGATTCTCATACTATTCAAACAGAAATACATTTTTAAAGGATATTTTGAACAGATGATTGAGTTGGAAAATCATTCATTGATGTTTTAGCAGCAACTGTTGGAGTTTTGAATTTGTCTGAACAATGCACTAGGAGATGAGAACTGTTATGTATTTTGCTTTGTAGTGACATTTATTTCCTCAATGGCTTTGCTGTGTCTCTGCTCAACTGCATTCAATGGTTTAAGAAAGTATGTATTGACCTAAATTGTGATTTCTATTTATAAAATGAGGGAGACTTTCAGGAAGAAAATTGTTTTGAAGGGTTGCTGTAGAATTTACTCTGGTTAATGCGGTAAACTGGGACATAATCAATTTGGTTTTAGTTCCATCCTCTGTCATACACTTCCTCATATGTAATGGACAGGTAATTACAGTAATTTCACGACTATAGGCGCACCCCTTTTGACTAAAATTTTCCCCCAAACCCGGAAATGCGCCTTATAGTCTGGTGCGCATTATGGTCATGAAATTACTGTACTAATTATTCCTTACTTTCTCCAGTGTAAAGGTGATAAAAATTGTTATTTCATACGTTTTTGCTGCCTTGTTCAATAGATAAGACTCCAGAATGGGGTACGTTACCCCTTTAAGATACCCTATGCTGGTTTAGACTCTCCAGCTGTTCATACTTTTATCTTCTACTCATTAGACTGAAACTGCTTTGCTGCACTTACCTTCTTGAAAACAATCAACATTATACAGGGATGCTTAAGCTTGTATTTCTCCACCAAAAATGCCTTCTATGCAGTTAGAGGCTGTTTTCCTTAAATCTACTGAAAATTCCTCCCTCAAAGGAAAATCTGTATAATTTCACGTCCTGATTCTGCCAGTAACTCGTACAACTGTCTGGATCTGAAATTAAAAATTGTTCACATATACATTCTGATAAAAATAGCTCAAATGGCAGCTATAGTATTCAACTTCATTAATTCCATTTTACAATTATTTGACAGACCACATCTTCCTGTAGCATCTATTATTCTACACAGAATTTATAATATAGATTAGAAAAATTTAAATATGTATTTATGAATTAAGGACGATAACTTGTGATGCTCAAAGAAGCCCAGAATGTGCTTATTTAAATCAGACTCTTAATGCTTTGTTAAGCATTGGTTTGCATTTCTCCTGCAAATGTATACAAAACTCAATCACTGATCTATTAATTCTTCCCTGTATTGATTGTTTTCCCATTGTATTAGCAAATCCCTTTGTACACAAGCAGTTTAAATATAATGAACACTTCTAAAGTGCATTGCAGGTATTTTATAATCTAAAAGATTATCATGAAGTTTGGAATAAAAAGAAATCAATGATACCCCAAGTATTAAAATAAATACTATGAAATAACATAGTCCTTAAATAAGTCAATTTGTTCCTTTTCATATTATTTCCTTTTCAAACCACCGCTCAAAGCAAATACCTTGACCAGAGATAAGTTTGGGGTTTCCTTCTTTTTAATCAGATATAGTTGAATTTATAGTTCCAGACAAGATGTCAGGAAATATGGCTTCTAGTTCAATGATTTAGTAGTTTTCTTATTCTTCACATAGCATAAGTGCAATCTCCCTCAAAATCTCACTCATTCTCATGTCACTCATGAATATGACATCCTATTTTAGGGCCTCTGTGTAAATAAATGAAGTAAATTGTCTCCTAACTCATATTTTCTGATTTACCCTTTGGAAAGGTATTCCTCACTCTATACACTGTTGATGAAAGTCTACAGGAAATAGCAGGTAGGAATTTGCATCTTATTAAGGAAATGTTGTATTCAAAGAGATTGCTTTCAGTTTCTGAAATCAAAATAATTACATACACCATATTGTAATAAGTATTTCAGCACTGATAATCTGTAAACCAGTAAGTTTTACTCCAAAGAAGATTTTGAATCTGAGAAGAAAGGTTGATCTAACCCATTGATATTTCCTGGTCTTAATTAACTGGCCACCTATAATACAAACTATAATAATTCCCTGCAAGAATTATATTTTAAAACCAGTATTTTTTTGGTCTCTGTCATGGCTTGGATAGTCATCCATCAAAGTAATAAATATTTCTCTTGCAAAATCTTCTATGAATTTTTCCTTTGCCGCAGCGTATTCTATTAACCACTGTTGTCTCAGTTTTCCTTGTACTCCTTTGTATCATTGAATATTTATTCCATAAACAAGTTATAAAAAGTTTGAAAAATGAAGATCTTAGTCTACACATTTCTTTGTGCTCTATACCTACAGAGTGCTTTGAGAAAAAATATTCTGTATGTGAACAGCACAGCTGGATGCTATGAGAATAACAAAGCAAAACAATAAACACTATAAAAAATAATTATAAAAAAGAAGTTGATTCCTTTGTATGGGAAATAAGCATCTGGTATAAGCAGGAAAAAAAGTCTTACCTCAAGGTCAGTCTCAATAAAAGCTTGAAACCAATATTTTTTCCCCACAATTAAAAAATAAAATACAGTTCAGCAGTTTTTGACCAAAATTAACTACTTCAGATCTCTTATTAATATTTAAATATTTTCCATACTCTTAAAAGACTCAGGAATGCGCTACACCTTAAAATCTTTCAGTCATCAGAAGAAGTCAACTAAAAAGGAACATTTTCTTACATCATAATTAAAGGAATGAAAGCAATGTTCAATGTTGGAGGGACAAAAAATCATATGATAGTTACTTTGGCTTATAAACCTTGGTCAGAATGAAATTGTAATTTTCTGACTTCTGTCAGAGCTGTGACAAGATTTGTTGTACATAAGTTACATACAGATGTACACAGTTACTGTACACACAATCACAGTCACTGCGATTGAGATGTACAAAGGTGGCTGTGTACCGAGTATGCATCCAGTTTAAGTTTAAAGATATTTCCAGGAAATGTTAGAATTGTCACTTCCTGACAAGAAGTTAGGAACATTTCTGGCATTTGAAAAGTTGTGGCTGTTGAATGACCTGCAGCAGATTAACACCAGCCTGAAGAGGAACCAAAAATTTGCAAATCCTAGATAAATTTCATGGAATCCTCAAAGACTATCCACATGACATTTTTGAAAAGGGAAACCTCAAAGTACCATAATTCCAGGACAGTTCTACCTTTGTAGAGACATATTTTCTCAATTCTGTAAGGGTGGTAGTGGAAAATAGCGCTTCTGGATCTTGGGAACTGTTATATGGGGTTTTTTTCCAAAGGATAATATTATATGTTACATTAGGAATTAAAATTTCCCATAACTGCATACCTTACTGTATTTAGTAAGCTCATAGGTAGAATTTGGGTTAAAAAAAAAAAAAAAAAAAAAAAAATCTCAAGATTTTTATGGAATTGAAAATCTGTAAACAATTTTTTCACAATTTTAGGATGAGAAGAAAATGATTGAGTTTCTTGTTCTATCATTCTTCAGTGTCCAGGTCACCACCAGTGTATTTGTTATTTCTCTAAAGTATTACTCTTGCTAGACCTGATTCACTTTGCATAAATAATTGTATGCTAATTGGAACGTGGTCTTTACTCTCAGCATCCTGCCTGACAGATAAATGCCCTAATTACTGGGACTCTGCTCAAGTTCACCAAATATGTAATTTAGAAAAAGAAAAACAGATTTAGGATTTTGAGAATGCAAAAGTATCTTATGTAGCATTCCTATGATAACTCATATTGCAATACTGGAAACAGATTTAACATTAATTCCATGATTTTGAAAGGTTTTTTTAAAAGAATAATTTTTAAATTAACTTTATTACTTCAGAAGAGGCTGTTACAATTGTATGTAAAACTTTTAAGCATTTGGGAAAATGACCTACAATTTCAGTTGTCATTTAAATAGTAGGTTGCAGGAAAAAATACACAATTTAGCTAATATTTTAAAAATCTGGTAAATTAATGAAATAGCTCAGCTGGATATTTTAATAGTAGGCATTAGAACTGAATAGGGATTTTTTTCTTTTTTTTTTTTTCTTTTTATTGTCATTATGTATAAGTTACATTATTTGAACAGATTTATTTTTATTTCAATTTTTCATTAGGCAAATAACCACATTTCTTCACTGGTAATTTATTGTCATAACATTTGGGATTATATTTCAATTTTAAAATGGGTAATCAAGAAAATTCAGATATAAAATTAAAGCTCATTATTAAAATATTCCCTGGTAGATTATCCCTGAAAATGTTGAGTTATGCCAAACATAAGTTTCTTAGGGTTCAGAACAAGGATATGACTTTAATTTTGTTTTCTCCTAATGGAAATTAGATGATTGCTGCTTCATAGTGCTTTGTCTTTAAGGATTCTAATTTCTTCAACAATTTTGAGCAAATTTCACACTCAGTGGAAGAGCATAGATTCACCTCTCTCCTCTTCTTTTGACTTGATTTGAAAACTTCCACACAGTTTTAATGGCATCCTGTTATCGAATTACATGAGACAGAAAAATACATAATAAAAAATACATATCTTTCCTTGACCTTCAAGTTTGCAAATAGGAATAAATTGCTAATTTAGGTCTATACTTCAGGTCATTTAGGAATTATACTTTAGGCAAACACTGGAAATTGTTCAAGCTGTTACCAAGGAGATGGTGAGTCATCCTGAGTTTTCTAGGATCATTTAAAGGGGTTGCTGTTAAAAATATTAGCTATCTAGCTTATTCTGGAAGATCAAACCTGTTCAGCAGATGTATATCAAATTTGCTGATTTCACTCTTATTTACAGTTGTCCCTTCTCAGGTCACTGACACTGAAGGCATGAAAAAATATTTCAGGGATTTTGTTCAATAAATATCTATCGCCAAAGACCCTTTCTTTCTGGTGAGACACATCTCTTCTTCAGTCCACTTGCAACTTTTCTCTTCTCTTACTTAATAAATAAATAAACATATATATATATAGGTACTTAGACATGCTACGTGCTAGTCATGCTACATGAAGATTGAGTGCAACTCATTTTAAATCAATGGGATTTCATTTATTCTTTCATTAATTTAGATAATCAATTTTTACTTTTCATTTTTGCCTCTAAGTACAAAATTGGCCTTTTCTGTTGTTATGTATCATGTAATTTGCCCAGCTTAAGGTGTTAAAATTAAAGCCATCTTGAAAATATGATACTGAAAACAAGCAAGTAGACCTGCTTTTGTTATAATCCTTTCAAATGAGAGAAATGTGCACTTTTCTCTGTTCTGTTTTTTGATTCTGCATTAATCAAAGTAAATTCTCTGGAATCTCCTGGCAGTACACGATACAGAATCCCCCTGACAGAAAATTAAACATAAGATCTTCTTTGTTGGAACTCCTTTCTGTTCTGCCTTCTTGCACATTGTACACTGACAGGTGAGTATCTCAAATGAGTAGGTTCAATACACAGTAAATAGAGGTTTTGTGCTTATCACAGTTTGTCAAGAAGCTGCTGTTTGGGTGTGTACTCTGATCATCAGAGCTTGAGGATTTCTGAAGCACTTCACAAATTTGTTTTTCTTTTTTTCCCCTCCAGTAATTTCAAAGTATCTGTGCCCTTGCCCAGTTGTTTTCTCTTTTTCACAGTGTGTGCTGCATTCCTGCTTATACAAGATGGCAACTTCCCAGTAATCCTAACAGCTTCATAAAACCACCACCTGTGGTGTAATCTGGGCATTCCACATACACTCACCCTGTTAAAAGCTTAAGACTCAGTATATTGCTCTTGCAACCCCTGAGACTTTTTTGAAGATCTAAAGGAAAGCTCAGAAGTGTTACAAGAGTTCAAACTGTATTTTATGAAGGTGTGCCACAGTCCTGCAATGAGAGAAGTGTGTGGTGTTAGATTATGTGATCTGTTGTGAGTGAAACAGAGAATTGAGTCACTTGTGGTTTACAGACAACGGAAAATGATTGACTTAGCAGTAACTCTCGCTTTAACTTTCCAAAATTAGAAATAGATTTCTAATAGTCAAATGCTTTTGGAGCTGCCTAGCTTGTTGTCTGACAATTCTTGAAATAGTGAAAACCCAAAGTCCTGACTACTTTCACAAAGATTTACTGATGCCTTTAACTTCAAAGCATGCAACTAAGTTCTAAAGATTCAGTATTTACTGCTTCTACCGCCAAGCAAGAACTTCTTCAGAATTACAAATTACAAAACCCATTTATTATCAACATAGCTGTGAAAAGGTCAAAGCTTGTTCTTAGAAGTCCTCAGAAGTGAGAAAAATGAAAATAAAACAAAATAGTATTGTATGAACTGCATTAAAAGAAAAATAAATCACTTTTACAGTAATTTTATCAAAAGTCATCCCAATATGACTATGGAAAATTGCAATAAAGTAACTAAATTCTTATTATATCCCTGAATTTTCATGATACACCACAAGTGACCATATGGACAGATAAGCAAGATTTTCAGGTTCACACTGCTCTAGTTCTAATTTGAACAAATAAAAGATCATGGAATGTCGGAGTGTGTGTAATAGAGGCCTCTCTGAGTTCCTCAGAGAGAGACAGGAGTGCAGGAATTGAATTAAAACCTTTGGAAGGATTAAAGTATATTAAGTCACTCATACATGAAATAGAGGTGTAAGCTTAAGTTTTAAGTAAGTAAGTAAGTTTAAGTAAGTAAGAATATGTTTCAAGTGCCTTAAAAAGTAAAAGCTTTAGAATCTATAGTAGAAAACTGGAGAGCAGAACTGCTAGTACTGCTCAGCTTGTCACAACCGATGTGGATCTTGTTAGCCGCAAGCCTTGGCAGGAATGAGTAGGCCCAAGCCTTGGCAGAAGAAAGCAGGATTTTAGAGAAAGAATGTAAGAGATAAGAAAGTGCTTGATACAGAGTACTCAGCCTGCAGTTTCTATAGTGATTTGCGGGAAATATGGTATCTACCTGGCTAGCTTATGAGGCCTAGATTGAGCAGTGTTATCTAGTTACAATTAAGCAATATACCTTAGTTACACTAATATTATGGTGCACTAACTTTAGTAAAAATAGAAAAAGTATATTAACTTCGCTTTGTGGATCAATAAACAGCTTCATAGCTCCTTGCAAATCATGAAGACCCTGACCCTTCTTTTCCAGCACCGTCAGAAAACTAGTTTCAAAAACAAGCTTCAGTTGAAGCTCAAAAACATAGCTCTAGACGTAATAAAAATATAGTAAGAATATTTCTTACATTCTTCAGATAGAGCAGATAGGCTATACGTGCAAATTATATGTAATCTTTCATATTATAGAACCAGAATTCTAATAGATAAGAAGAAAGGCTTCACATTTGTGCTTTTAGCTCATTGGGTAATTTGTAATTTAGAATCCATGCACTGGGGAGACACCCTTCTCTCTCCTCTCTCCTCACTGCCATCGTCATAGCCCAGAAGAAGACAGGAGCTGCAGCTGCAAATTCAGCCCTCTCAGGCCCTCTTGCACTGGAAAGCTGCTTCGATTTCTACAATCAGGACTCTACCTCTAATCAGGACTCTATGCTAAAAGCTTTTCACACTGACTTTAACACTTGGGACTCTTCCTCTTTTGAGACTGGTGTGCCTTTACAATAAACAACTTTACAGCAACTAACAACTGCTCTGCTCTTTTGGAGACCTAAACCCAAAACAATCCCAACAATGGAAGTTACGCACTTTGAAACAACAGTGATATCTCTGGACCATCATAGAACTTCCCAGATGAAGAAGTTAGGATGATTTTGGGTAGATATGTGGGAGGTGCAAGAAGTCAAGGAGGACACAAGACATTTAACGATTCAATGTTTGTTTTCGTAAAGCTGTGTTTGTTCTTTGAAGGAAAATAGTTTGAAAATATTAATGACATAAGCACATAAATTAATTTGTGTAAAAGGACTGATCATTGTCAGACCCCTGGGTTAGATTTCAGAGACTTCACTGCTGTTGTTCATTAAGAACAGCTTTGGGAACCAGTCAGTCTTTTTACCAATCTGGAGTACATAAATTACAGTAATTTCACGATTATAAGCCGCACCATTTTGACTAAAATTTTTGTCCCAACCCAGAGGTGCGGCTTACACTCAGGAGCAGCCAATATATGAACAAAGTTTGGAAATTTCCCAATCCGGAAGTGCGAGCTGAGCTGAGTTCACAAATTGAGCACCTGCCAGTAAAACCCAGCGCCATTGTTACAAATTGGTTACTCTGTTGCTCGGCAGGGGAAGGTGGGCTTCCGCTGGCTGTGTGGCGTGGAGGAAAGCCCGGAGGCATGGAGGAAAGCCTGATGGTGTGGCAGGGGTAAAAGCCCGGCAGCACGGAGGAAAGCCCGGTGGCGCAGTGCGGGCTAAAGCTGGGGCTCCCGCCGGCACTGCAGGGGGAGCGCAGCTCACTAATTGAGCACCTGCCAGTAAAACTCATGATCGTGTGATTGTTACAAATTGATTACTTCCCTGTGAACGAAAGTGCGGTTTATAATCCAAAGTGGTTTATATATGGACAAAGAACGAAACATTGCCAACATCCAGAAGTGCGGCTTGCAATCAGGTGTGTCTTATAATCGTGAAATTATTTATAAATTATATATATTATATTTTTAAATTATATATATTATTAAATGGCATATATTGTATATAAATGACATAAACATCTTCTGAAATACTGGTCAAATCTTCAAAAAGTCTTCTGAGCAGCACCATAAGAACTGTTTATGTTATTCCTGTACTTGCAATAGACACATTCTTGTATAGCTTTAAGAAACTTTGCCATATAATTTGATGTATTTGGATTGAGGAAACAGTCAGTAAAGTGTGAACTGAAATCTAGACAAAAGGTACCTAAAGTTCAATTGTCTTTTCAACACTGCAAACTTAATTTGATTTTTATATCAAATGAAAATATGGTAATTCCCATCAGTTTTTGGAAGATTCTTTGTTAAAAGCCCATATTTTTCATGGCAGCTGTTAATCATGTTAACAAATTTTAAAAATGAAAAAAGATATTTTCTGTGATTTTTTTGTGGTTTTTTTTCCTAAATTCAAATTATTTCAAGACATCTCAATTATTTTCAAAAACTATCTGGATAGATTTTTTAGAAGTTACTTCAACTGCTTTTTATGGAGTTTTAGTGTTTATTTTCAAAAATATTGAAAAAGTAAACAGGTAAAATAAGAGTTGAATTAGTATAAGAATGTAATTTGTATCTTTTCTTTGATTTTCCCAAGCTTCCACATTTCAGAAATTAATAAAATTTTGTTGTTTCTAAAACCTCTGAAAAAAAACTGGGTTATTTTCCTATCTTACTTTCATCTCTTTCCTTCTCTGCTCTGAAAACATGTACGCTCTTACTTTAATCCTTTTTTGTGACAGCATTTACACACTGACACAATTTACATGGTTTAATTATGTACTTATTTTATCCATATTGTTCCTCTGGTGCACTGTCACTTGTACTTAAGACATAAAACTGGAAGACTAACAAATCCCTTGATTGATTTTGTTGAAGACATTCAGCAGTCTGTGGTCTCAAGTTGATTGCTGTGTTCATAAAAAGATTGGTACAAATAATGCAACATATGTCATATTTCTAAAAGTAGCTTAATATTTAAATTCCTTTTTCTGGTGTTCTCAATTTTTAACTTTATTATTCTCTTAATATTTTTCACACAAATTAGTGGGAGAGATAGGAAATACTTCTCTATTTGAATATGAAAGCTTCAAGTCACACAGTCAAATCTTCAATTTATTACTTTGCTAAAGAAATGCAACATATATATAGATTTTGTCTCCTCTGATTCAGCTTTCATTATGCATATGATGCTCTATGGATGTCAGAAGTATTACAACATTCATGATACATTCCTTGGAACTGTCATAATACATGCATAGAGCACCTCATCATTTTTCATTGAAAATTCACAGAGTATATTTGCTATTTGCTATTTGTCTCGTGTTGATTTTGTGTTAACTAACTCATCATAAAATTTAATCAAAATTACTGCTTAAGAGTAGGTCAAAAACTATGTAACTTCTAATTATTGAATGCAATGATCCAGTTAATCTTGCAATTATGTGTGATGTCTTTTTCATGTCTCTAGAAACAAAGTCTATTAATTTATACATATATGCTTCCAACATGCAGGTTGAAAAGCTTTTTAAGGATGGTTTTCAATAAATAAAAACTAACCTCAGAAAGATCTAGATTACAATCAAGAAAAATGATATTTTTCTGAAGAAATGGAAATGATCTTTGTAGTTAAAAGTTGAAATGTATTTATGAGTTAAGACATATAGCTAACATAAACTAAAATGCAATTTCAGGTCCAGATCTAAACAAGATTGGTAGAAACCTGCAAAAAAACTCAAATACTTTCCCTTTTCTGTAATTAATTTTTTATATTTGTTCTCCTTGCACAGTAATTTACCTTCAACATTATTGTATTAACATTTTGCCTCTTGCTTTTACATGTAATATAAACTATTTCCTTCTCTCTCTCCTTTTCTCCCTTACCGCCACACACAGAGGGGCCAGCTGGGTTTGATGATCTGGACAAGAAGTTCATAGGTTTTACCTACCAGTGCAGTGTATCTGGAGAAGCCTTCAGCATCAGCATCACTGCAGCCTGCAGGGCTAAGAACCTCTTTTAAACCTCAGGGACAAAAGTTATTCTTCTGAAGAACTCCTGGTTTTCATCTTTTAGTCTTCACCTCCTCTTTTTAAGTTTTGCTCATTTTCTACCACATCCTAAGTACTTAGATCAGTTTTTACTCTCTTTAGTATTTCTTTAACATTTTCAATTGATGTATACCTGTAACTTTAAGATTGTACATAGTTTGTTACCAAAGTCATGTGTACCATCTATTTAATACCTGAAAATTATAATAATCTCTATTGTAATTACAAAAATTGTGCTTCCCTTGATTATTCTTTAATTTCCATGGTGATTTTTTTCTACTGCCTTTCTTTATATAAAAAAGGTGGCAAATCATGAGGAAACACAAAGCTTATCTGCACTTAACTGAGCTAAAAATTGGTCGCATTAATTTTTCACACTATAGTGTCATCTTCCCAAAGACTCCCAAATGACATGTAGATGTAAAAGCATGTGTGAATCATTGTCAGAATCTTAATTTTAATGAAAGCATAATATCAATAAAAAGCATGTTTTCATTTTTGAATAAACTTTAATTTCATATTATTTAAATTCAAATTTCATTTTAATTGGAAAAATATATGAAATAAATTATGATGAGTGACATTTTAATGTTTAGAAGGCAAAAAGGAGCAAAAAGCCTACATGAAACTTTTATTCTCTCTTAGAGAAACACCAAAAATTTAGTTTCTTTTCCTCATTTGGTACAATTTCTTAAATTATGAGAAATGCGCCATGAGATAAAACTCAATCCCTGTAATAGGTTATCTGAATTAATTTCAAGTCAAAGGAAAAAAGTTTCAAGCAAACCTTCTGTGTACAAATATTATTTTTCAAAGATTGGCATAGTGTAGGAAAAGAGCCAAGAAAATGCAGCCTCTTGGGTTCTAAGAAAAATTCAATTTACATAAAAGAGGATCAATCTTAAAATTAACACCTTTGTTCAAAATACAAAGTAAACAAATTCTGTAAGCATTAATCTCTGGGTGACATTTTGATGTCTAATTGCCTGGGGAGCCTACCTCTCCTTAGGTTTATTCTGCATGGGGAATTATAGTCATTTCAGCCACCACCACATCTGAAAGGACAGAATAATTTCTGCTATGCGATTTTAGGAGTTGTTGTCTCCTCTTGTGAGGTGAAGCAACTGCACATTTCAGATACCTAAAAAGTCTTGGTATGAGTTAGGCCCAGCCTGGCCAAGTCTGAGGCAGTTTTGGATGTGAAACAAAGCAATTTTTAAAAACACAATTAAGAAATTCAGGTAACTACAGAGTTAAGACATCAAGGGACTAAAAAAAAGGTAATTAATGATTGAGGAAATTATATTTTTGGTTTTAAAATATTAAAAAGCTTTATGTCTTTTGTGGAAATACTTGACAATATCATCCTTTGGAAAATGTATAAGAATGTGAAAATAATTGTGATCCATGGATTATGCATTATTTATGAAGTACATACAAGATAAATCCCCAGACAAGACTTTTTTATGTGACAATGTTAATGTTGCTGTGGTGTCTTCATGTTGGCTTCTGTTTGGGAATCCAGTGAATAGATCTCCTCCTATAATCAGTGAGAGAAAAAAATGTTTCCATTATTTAGTCCCAGTCTTCAAAACAAGCTAGGACTTACTCTTTACCTTCAGGTATTACAGACTCTATACTTCTGTTACCTGATTGATGTTCTTTCACATGTGAACCTTGAGCAAAGATATATGGCTTAATCCTTATAACAGATTGATTTTGAGGAGCCTTTCAGCACTTTATAACATCAGAACTGAAAAGCACCCGAATTGTATTGAAAGAGAGGTGATAGAGAAGAGAAATTACTGGAATTCAGCAGAACACTCACTTCTGTGTCTGAACAAGCTAAACAAGTAATAGAATTATTGGTCCTTTTCCTAAGAAAATACTTCCATTTCTGAGTGTTAAACTGTGCTGTAATGACAAAATTTCTCATTTTCTAAAAGAATCACTACTTGGTGGTATACTAGTTTGTCTGTAACAGTGTTTAATAAAAGCTCTAACTCTGAGCAATTAAATTAAACCTCAAAGTTCCTAGCATCACCTTTTCTTTGAAAGCATGATTTCTGCAGTTTCTTTTCTCATATCTCCTGATTATAATTCAGTTGTACTCTGGATAAGCAGGTAAGATCTGTCAGAGAAAGAAAAGAAAATTTCAGCAGCAACAGAATTTGACATAACATCAGTTTGTAAAAGTTAAAATTCTCTGAAAAGCAGGTTTTGGGAATGCTACTTATACAAATAGTGGAGTGCTGTTCAGCTCCAAATGAGTGGTAATAAAATATCACTTATTTGTTCATGTAGAGTTGGTCTGATTCTTTCAGACATTAAGATCCAAGTCTGAAATGGTAGATGTTCTCAACCCAGGTTATTAGTAAAACTGTGGTGACTCACTAATTAATGAACTTATTTTGTTCCCATACATTCGCTGGACACTGACAATAACTAAGTAGTAAGAAGCTCAAGAAGAGGATATCATAGAAATCACCTTAATAATAGCATGTTTACTCATTTTTTTAAGTAATGGTTTCGAGTTTTTACATTTTATATTAGTACATTGTCATTGGAGCTAATCTGAAACCTGCATTTACTAAAGAAATTAATCATTTAAATTTTAAGAGAAGAAAAAGGTGCCACAGAATCACAGAGAACTCAAGAAACAAAATTCTTTGTATTAATATTAAAATAATTTGTGTTAATACTAGTAATAGTAACACTCACCAGCCCCTTAATTTAATTCATGTTTTTTCAAGAAGTGTCTTCAATTATTAGGGCATGGCCAAAAATAGACATTGAATGAATAAATAAATACCTGTAATTTCTCTGATATTTTTTTCCAATATTTTCATGGGCCTTAACACTGACATAACCAAGACGGAACTCATGAGCGACATGGAGTTTGCTTAAAAGTGGGTGCTGTACTGGGGGCTATGTCATGGACAGTGAATAAGGAGGCTAAGTGCCTCATGGGGTGTCACTTACACGGCTACTGAACAAGGGAGTAAATGAGAAATGCAGAAAGCAGCATTGCTGTGTTTTCCTGCTCACCCAGCCTAGTCAAAGCACAGAGTGGAGAAGGTGAGGTTTTATTTTTATCTGGCTTGTATTTACAGATTGCCTACATTTTAGGTGTGTCATATATATTTGATGCTCCCCTTCTTAATGGGTCATACAGAAGACTGCTTTATGTAAATTTAACAGTTCAGAATGCTGGCATTGGATTTGTGCATGGCTGGGAACCTGGATAACAGAAATCTAAAAGTAATGAAAAGAGTGGTATGTTTAAAAATTTTTATGCCCTTTTTCAAGTCTTATAATAGTGATTTTACTTTGCTAACTTCTTTGTTAAGAAAAATGGTGACCTGAACTGTGCCGTTTTTGTTATTATTCCTGAGTAATTTGTATATTTTACATAATTTAAAAGCCAAAAACTGGAGAACTAATGAAAGTATGATGCCACTGCACGTGAGAAATTTAAACAGTTATGAAAGAATGTCATTTATTCAGATTACTTTATTCAATGCATTTTAAAATAATTGCTTGCTTTTTGATTTAATGAGTATGTGGGAAAATTTCTAATTCCAGATAAAGTAAAATTTAAAAACAAGAAAAATAATCTTAATGAGCAAAGGAATTTTAGTCCCCTTTTTAAAATGAGAAAGAAGTAGAAGGCTGAAGTAATTTGTGAAAAGTTATCTCCAAGTTCCTCTTAAATACATATGCTGCTGTAAAACATTGTAAATAGTAATGCTTACTACACTTGTAATAATTGGTAGTTGCAGCCAGTGCTAGTCAGGAAAATTATAGTTAATGTAACTACAATGTCAAAGTTTTGCAGAAACATGTCAGCAGTATTATTTTTGTTGTTTCTTAGAGGCAAACAGTAACAGACTTAAGTTTTCACAAAGTAAAAAAGAATCTCTTAGAAATGCCGTTGGGTACAAGAATAAATGTCACCTCTTTTCTAATAACATACTACTGAATAAGATTTTTCAGTGCTTGCAGTTCAGGGAAAATAATGAAAGCAATTGCCACTGCTCATTGCTATTTCCAGAATAATAATGGTTTTACCATTTCCACGTGGGTAGGCTTGCAAGATACCTCTATATACACTTTTTTTCTTTCTTTTTTTTTTTTTTTTTAAATAATGGACACATTTTCCTTTGACAATCTCTGCATGTCATCATGACTCTATATGATGCCTTCCTTGAACCAAAGTAAAGCTCTGAAGAGTTTCATGTTGTGCAGGTGCCATGCCTTGAATACTGTTGCTATGGAGTTTTGAAATGTTGTACAGGAAACTTCCTGCAATAATTCAACCACCCTCTGGCTTTTGAATCAAAAAGAAAAACATATATAATCTTCCACAGCAATCAGATAATGGATGCTGGTGTGAATACACACCTGTTAAGTTTTTCAGCAAACACTTCAACTTGCAGAAAATAAAGAAGTTTATTTCTTTGCTGTCCAAATGCAGGCTAAATGCTTTACTAGCTGTCCTTTCAATTTTTTTAAAATAAAAAGAAAAATAATGCTTTTCTGGAACTGCCAGTTTCTAATATTTTAAACAAGACACTTGAAATCACTCTTGAGTAGTATTTTTCTTTTTGTTTTTTTAGTTTTCTTTTCTATAAGAACAATAATTAGTTGTCTAATCCAGAAAAGAGAAGTTCTGGCAATATCTCAATATTACAAGGAATGTTAATTATGTTCATTGTTACTTACATGAGCGCTTACTGAAATCCAGAAAAGATTATTCTGAATTGCTACACAGCTACTGTGCCAAAACTCTGAGAACATCCTCTATATCAACTCAAAAACATTTACATAACAAATCAAATGGAGGGGAGAAAATTGTTTTTTCTTTAAGCAGGACCTTCTCTATACAAAATTTTGTGCAGAATAATGGGCATAAAACCCAGCACCTCAGTGAAATCATAATTTGATCACTCTTTTTGAAGGATGATGTATCCTTTTTAAGAATATATGGAATTCCACAATACTGTGGTTTGAATAAAATGATGACATAATTTGTTTTGATTCTTCAGACCTGAGGGCAATTTGGCACAAGCTATAATACATCCTTATTATGGAAGGAAAGGTAGTAAAATAACCCACAGGGTGGAATTTTGCATGTGAAGGGAATAATGAAAATGTTCATTAGCCATGTTGTGAGTATAAGTGACTGAAACAATTGGTACATATTTGGTCATAAACACTAAAAAGAAACAACAACAAAAAACTCAAAAACCCCCACAAAAACAAAAACAAAACAACCCACACATAAAACCACCACGAAGGAAAATACTCAAAAAAAAAAAAAAAAAAAAAAAAAAAAAAAAAAAAAAAAAAAAAAAAAAAAAAAAAAAAAAAAAAAAAAAAAAAAAAAAAA
>PYHW01009979.1:11664356-11689911 GCA_013186435.1 Turdus rufiventris
AAAAAAAAAAAAAAAAAAAGCAAAACAAACAAACAAAACAAACAAAAAGAAAAAAACAAACAAACAAACAAACAAAAAAACCCAAACAACAATGAAAAAAGACTTTATGAAGCAAATAGAGAAGATCAGATTGATAAATCTACTAAGTATTAAGGAGAAGACATTTTTCAAACATGAATGATGAGGTAGGGCTGTAGCCAAGATAATTATCTTTAAAGCAGAAGACCTCAATGCTGTGATAATTCTTTAACGCATCTTATTCCATAGTCTGAGGTGAGATATAGTCTGACCTTATATTTACATTCATTAGTTATTTCCCCCACTTAACTAAAGAGATGACTTGAGCCCAAATGTGTTCTAGTACATTGGGCATCTGAAACTTAACTCAGGATTGATCTCACAGGGTTTGTAATAGGGAAAAAAAAAAAAAAAAAAGCCTGGCTTAATTGATAATTTGAGAGTTACTCTTCACTAAGAGGCCTCTGAATCCTGTAAATTGTTGCATGTTTGTGCAAAGCAGTAGAAATGGCTTTGACAGAGTTTGTAGCTGGTTTTGATTTCCAGACAAGAAGAATTTGACCTTGCAAGAAGCATATAATTAAAACTAGCAGTAATATGGAAAAGTGAATATTTTCTATGTGGATTTTCACTGTAGAGAATCAGTTCCAACTTGGTGGTATGAGGCAAGTCACTAATGAACTAAGTTAATAACTGCCCATGCAAACAACTGTTAAGTGCATAGGCTTCAAGGGAGATTCTACCAGAAGTTTTAACTTTACACATTACCAAGAATCATACTAAATACAGTCTGCAGGCAGGTTGTTCACATCCTTTTTTTTTTACTTGTGACTGCCTACTTGTTTGAGAGTGATGAATGAGAGTAACATAACTCCTTATATTGCTCAGAAAGTATCAAAAATTGTTACCTTCCTGAGCTCACAAATATTCTATTTATCTCTTCACAAGAGCACAAGGATCTGTATCACCAATGCTCTTGAAAGAGAGGGGTTAACAGAACATTGTATGTCTGTAATGAATTCCCTTTGTTTTTAACATATAAATAAGGTACATATTTTCTTTAATATTAATTCAATTTTATAAAATTTTGAATATTGTAGGATGTTTGAGCACAGCTTTGTCTCATCTAGTTTAGCAGATGACTTGATTCTAATAACAACAAATCTATTTTATTTCAAAATGCAGATTATTTCCTACACTTTTTTAAACTGGTCTAGCATATGAACTTAAATCTGAAATTCTCTGGAGTGGGGAAAAAAATAATTTTACTGTTAGTATGTACATTGCTTAGCACAGTGAGGTATGGCCATAAGAAGTAGGACATTAGAAAACAAGGAAAGACAGGCTTTAAAATTCTGGAACGTGTGTTTATTGTCAAGGAATCTTCAGGACAATTTGTGAAATATATTGGTTACAAATTCTTGCATATTTTGTGCAAAAAGCAAAGGCTTTTTTTTTAAAACACAGCATAACTAAATCTGAATGTGCTTCTGGTTTTGCCATCCATGTAAAACATCCAACTAAACAGAAAGCCATTCAGTTATAACAAATCTTATACTGATCTATCGTGATCTATGGGGTTTACTACACATCTTTGTATTCATTAACCTTAGTAAAGACACATTGATATGCTTTATCCCAAATGACATTATGGCTTTGGTTCTCTACTATCACAGAAATCCAGACAGTACTTATCTTAAGAAACACTGACATTCATAGATTCATTGAACTGCTTTGAGATACTACTGACATGTCAACTAAATCAGCTAATGGGATTTCCAGGATCTGTGATGATAAGGGTTATACCTCAGTAACACAATTAATGTGAAAATTTGGGTACTCAAAGGGAAGTTATTTAATCTAGCAGGATCATATGGAGAGTTCCAGCTTCTGAAATGCATTTAATCATAACAAAACTTATAGTGAATTACATACTTTTATTCTGTTTGAAAAAAAGAAGCTGAAATCAAGTGGTTTTCTGCAATTACAGGGATCCCAGTGTTACTATACTGTGACACTACAGGGAAATGTAAATATAGGCAAGGGCTCATTTAAAAGAATGCAATTTGATTAGTAAACATGCAGTGTTTTAAATGGTAGCATAATGCCTGTTTCTTTCTTTGAATAACTGATAGCTGGATTATGGAAATTGCCTCAAAGAAAAGGAAGTTGTTCCAACTAGGCATGATGAAGCCAGATTGTTTTCCCTGGAGCAGAAACATTTCATATAGACTTTCTGGATCTCCTTTCTTGGGGAGGGTGCATGGGAAGTCATGGATTTTTTTTTTTTCTTTTTTTCCTTGCGTATAAAGGCACAGAAATTAACTTTCTGAAGCTCTGAGTATCTTTTGTATGTATATCTTTTGTGTGTATATATATATATATGATAGTGTCAGTAAATGACTACTAATTTTGCTTTGACAGCAGGACTACATAGCTTAAAATTATCTTCAGATTCATCTTAGAATGAATGCTTGCTTATCTGCATGTGCTTTAACTTGTATATATGTCACTATGTAAGAAGTTTCTCAAAGTAAAATTACTATTAAATGAAATATGGATTTAATTAGATAGAAAATTAACATTTTTTCCCTCACAGTTTTGAATGGCTGTTACTGTAGATAGAGCCCTTCTTAACACAGGGTAAGCAGAGTCACTGCGTGGAGTTTGTAAAAGATACAACCAGGTAACAGAATATTGATATTTGTTATAAGGGCTTTTAGATACCATCTGTTGGTTTGTTTTTACCATCAGAAAAAAAAAAAAAAAAGTAAACTAAGGGAAATCAGTTCTTTAGAGGCAAAGATATTTTCCTCAGTGGCTAAATTGTATCATACATTAGAAAGCCAAATATTCTCACAAAATTTCAGTGCATATAAATGAATAATATCCACTTATCACAAAAAGGAGGGGGGGAAGAAAATGTGAGACTTGCAGCAAATAATGCTTTAAAATCTATTTGAGGTAGAGTTAGCAGACATGATTATTTGAAATTATTTACATAATTTGGATCTAATTATGACTAAACAAATGTGTTTCCTGGATACAAACTTATCTGAAGATCCAAGAGTGTTAAAACAGTGTGCCATCTATATAATATGCAGTGTGATATTTCACTTTTTTTTTAAAGAGCTTATCAGAATTATAACCTGTATCAATACAGTTTGTTGGGTTTTATCCTTGCTTCACTGCCTCTTATTTAAGAGGACTGAGCTGGTGAACACATGGCCGAGAAAATTGTTTGAAAGCTGCTGTTGGAAGTACCAATTTTTTTTTTTTTTTTCTCCAAAACCAAATGTTTGTTTCAGTAGCTGCAGCACAGCCCAAAATCCAGCTTATTTACAAAGCAGCTGTGTGTGAAGGTGAACAGACCACCCACATATGAAACAATAAGGGGAAAAATTCTGCACTCTGTTATCGCTCATTTTTGTCATTGGCTAATAGCTGAATTTGGCATATTTAAACTAAAGTACTGTTTTTAATGGTTTATTTTATCTTTTCTCAGCTTCCCGTCTGTTGCCCAGGGCTTTTCCTGCTGAGATAGAAAAGTATATTTTGTGTGAATGGGTAGAATTCTTTCTAGAGAAGGAACAGGAGGAGATTTCAGCTGCCTCAAACCTCAGGCTGCTGATCCACGTTTACCTGCTAACACAGGTCAGAAATGGTAAAAGGATCTGAATCATAGAAATCCTTCATAATCTTTAAAAAATAAAGCAAAAAGCTACTTCAAGACTCTGAGCATTTTATCAGATAGTTAATGAAAGAAAATTTGTGTTGTTTAGATATTTTAGCGAGGGGGAGATAAATGCTAAGATTAGATATATTTCTCTTGTTTGGACCTGGCTTTGCAGAATGGCATATGTAATCCGAATTGCATTTTTGATAACTACAGGAATGTAAAAACTTTTAAAACTGCAGTTACATTTTTTCCATTTTTCATAAGTTTCAAAAGTCAGAAAATGCAGAAGTTATAAAGTATTTTCAAGTCACCGGATCAATGGGCCAGCCACTCTGAAGCTGTTCCTGTCAGATGTGTTCTATATGACATGTCAGTGGTGCTGTCATTAAAACTAATAGGATTCAGTTTGAGTTATTGTTCAGGGATATGTAACCTGCCATATCAGGCTGAAGTGACCTTTCTGAAATTCTGCACTTTGTACAGTTTTTTTTTTTTTTTTTTTTTTTTTAATGGGAGATGCACAAAGTTTACATTGTTTGCCATCTGGACACTCAGATTAGCATCAAAACAGTATTTTAAGCAGTTTGTACTCAATATGTTTGCTTCAATTTTTTGGTGACAAACTCAGTAGTACCTTTGCTTACCTCAGAGTCATTGAAAATAATTGTAAGGGGACTGGAAAACACTTAGGGGTTGATCCAAAGGACACTGAAATCAGCAGGAGATTTCCATTAACTTCTATAGGCATTCAGGGCTCTCCATAACAATTTCTTTTCTGGCTGTTGAGAATAAATGATAGAATTTTAAACATTTTTTTGAATCAAAGTTCTAAAAGAGCATTAAGTGTTCTGATGAATAATGTACAACAACTACTTACACAGCTGCTGAGAAGATCTTTTTGAGAATTATTTGTCTGTAAAATCTCTTGGAGTTTGAGAGCCTGAACCCAGAATCTCATTATTTTTAGTGTCAGCTTTGAGCTTAGATATACAACCTATAACATTATTGTAAGGAATGTTTAATGTTCTTTAAAATAGAGACTGACTACTTCTTACTTGCTATTTTTTCTGATGGCTATTCCCAAATACTTGCAACCTGTCAAGAGAATCTGTCCATCAATAACACACAATATTATGCATCAGTTACTTTGTTCACTCCTTAGCTGTCAAGATAATTTTTTAAAGGGCTGTCACTTAAAATGTCATACAAATGAAAACTGAATTATGCTGCAGACTATATGAACCTGCAGTCCTAATTTACTTGATGTGATGGGAGAAGAAGGTGAGAAAAAATTTAAAATACTGCACAAAAAAGCAGCTGAAACTGTATAATTACTGACTATCATCATTCTAAGGTGAGTTTAAAAGATTAAGGTCTATGTTGATTTGGGATGGGCTGACATGAATTTTCTTCACAGTAGCTATTGTGGGGCTGTGTTTTGGATTTGTGCTAAACACAGTGTTGGCAATATTGGGATATATTCATTATTGCTGAGGAGGGCTTATATACAGATGCACATATATATGCAGATATTGGGAGGGGACAGAGACAGGACAGCTGATCCCAACTTATCCAAGGGATATCCCAGACAAAATGGTGCCATGCTCAGCACATAATTATGGAGGAAGAAGGTGGAGATGTTCAGTGTGATGGCATTTGTATTCACAAGTCACTGTCGTATGTGATGGAGCCCTGCTTTCCTGGGGATGGCTGAACACCTGCCTGCCCAAGGGAAATAGGGAATGAATTCCTTCCTTTGCTTTGCTCGTATGTGTGGCTTTTGATTTGCTGATTAAATTGTTTCTATCTCAACCCATGAGTTTATGTCACTTTTACACTTTCAATTATTTCCCCATCCCATTTGGATGATATGTGAACAAGTGGCTGCATGGGGTTAAAACCCTAACAGTTGCCAGTTGGGGTTAAAACCCTAATTTTCTTTATAAATCTTACTCAATGCAAAGAAATAAACAACAAAGGAAAAAACCTCAAAACATAAAACACAATCATTAATTGATGGAATTCCTGTTGCATAGGTCTTAAATGATGACAGAATATAAACACAATATTCTGAAAAGAAAAATCAAATTATATGAGGTTATTTTTGTTATAATTTTCATTACAAAATAAATGGAAACCAAAATTATGATAACATATAGCTAGCCACAGCAAAAGCTTGGGGGAAAAAAGGCTTAAGTGATCAACCTGTGATTATAAAATAGCTCTGTAGGGTTAGGACCTCAGAACATTCCTGAAAGTCATAGTCTCTATTATTAAATTCTTAAGAAAAAAAGTTAATTGATACATTGACATAAATGTGGACCACAACACAGGCATGAGTGGGGAATCAACATGGCCTAGGAAATTGTCTATGCAGGTAAAAGTCTGTTTTAGAGTCTGAAATGTAATGTACCAATTATACCTGGCCAATGGTAGGTGATTTCAGGGCCAGAAAACACCCCCTGGTAAGTTTAATATACAGAGAGCCTGCAGTCCACCCAGAGGCAGTTTGACTGTTGGACTTGTGGTCATACAAATTTCCAATTTGTGGCAAATTTCCTGCTGGTATATCTTTGCTGACTTCAAAATATCTCAGCAATATAGAACGTGACACTGCAATTACATTTCAGAGATATGAATTTCATTGCTAAAATTTAGTTTAATGTGTTTTCCTAAGCTTTCTCATTTTCTTACTATATTTTATTATCAATAAATATACTTGTTTCTTAATTGTACAGGGGGAAAAGAAAGGTAGAAGTAACCTAGGAAAATAGATAGATAGATAGATAGATAGATAGATAGATAGATAGATAGATAGACAGATAGATCAATAAAATTTTGTTGCCATAACACATTTGATTCAGTCAGTCACCTAAAGTTGTATTTAGGTGTATTTATAAGCCTAAAGGTAAATATGACAATCTTATTGAAAATGCTGAATGTCAGATTTATTCTTTTATTCCCAGACAATATTATGGTAAAGGGAGAGGTTACAGATGTGTATAGTCTAGAACAGCTGTCCTTCACCTGATACATTTGGTGGAAACTGTTAATCCTTTGAGAAAAAGAGCACATTTTAAAGTAAATTCTGCAACTTCAGACAATACAGAAAAGTAACTTTGGACACTGTCTCTTTTTCTACATGTCCTTTGTAAAAACATTTCCTAAAGTAAGCTGACAAAAGCCAGTAGATATTAGAGTCAAGACAACAAATGTAAGTACTTAAAGAAATCAAATTCTTATATGACCTTACACCTCCATATAGAAAAACCTCAAACCATGTAAATAATTGATATTAAGAGGTGTTGGACAGTTGAGGCATTTTGCTGACATTGTGCTGCTCTGATAGGTTCTCTGATTCTGTATTGTTAATTTCTATTGACTTTGTTAGATAATCTCAGATAATTCTAAATATGTCCTCTTTGAAAGCATTATAAAATACTACCTCCTCTGAAAGCATTACTAAATAGTGCTTCCAGCATTTAAAGATATCAAATTGTCTGTTACTGACTTTTGCTTTCATGTCCACTATTTAAAAACTATAATCTTCATTATTCACACTACCTGTGTATTGCAAAATACAACTCTGATTTTTTAAGGCTTTGTGAAGTTTGTGAACAATATTGCATTGTATTCAGGTCTTAGTAGGAAAATTTTCTATATAATTAATTTAATACTGGGTAATGAGTTTTAATTTAGTAAACAGAAATGCCTAATGAAGGATATGTTGATTATTAGAGACTCAGATTATTTAAAATGAAAATACACTTATAGTAGGATCAATTTTTTTTTAACTTTATCCCCTCAAAAGCTATAAAATCAAGTCTAAGCATTAGATCTTTCTACAGTAAGGGATAAGGTATTTCATATAGAGTTAGATAAACACGCACAGTGATTCATTTAACCTCCCTGAGGTCTGGATGCAACTAACACCAGCTTTTCTCTCTAAATATTATTCCTGCAAATAAAGAGAGAATAAAGAAAGGAAAGTTGCTGATCTTCACAGAGCTAATTGAAAGGAAAGCATTTTGTACAGTCCCTCTATTTTTTTTCAGGAGTGGCACATACTTCTTAGACATTCATGCTTACATACATACATGCAGTATATAAAATTGCTGTGAAAAGGCTCTCAATATCTGAGCCTTGATGCTAATGATATTGTGGCACTAATTAATGCTAATTAATATGTTCTTGGCACAATATTAGGCACCATGGAGACACATAAAATGTATTATATCATTATTCAAAAGTGCAAGACTACATACAGGTTTTTATTCCTAATCTAAATTTGGTTCATCTGTATGCCAAAAAAAGAAATATCATCTTCATACCAATAACTGGAGGAATTTTTGTTCTCCAGTAAAGATCTATTTCAAAAGATTGTCATAGCTCATGTATTATCATTAGCTTAATAATGACAAGGTTTTTTTGTCTCTTGCTGTACTTGCCAAGCCTCTGTCTTCTGCTGTGGTTTGGGAATTTTAAATAAACAATTTTTCTTTCTGTTTAACTATAATTGATTTCAAGAAAGCATTTAACACCTTAAACTATAATATTATGTTTCCTTGTTCCACAAATGTAGAGTTACTCAGAAGTCGTACGGGTTATGAGAGGATTTTTTACTCTATTTCTAAAAGCACCATGTGTACTGATGAGTTCCAGTCTAGATAATTTGCCTGACTAGTGGTGTAATACCCTTATCTATTTTTTCCATCTTTTTCATGCACATCATGTCAGACAAAGCACTGGGTATATTTTAGACTCATTATTCAGGCCAAAAAGGTGCCATAAGCACTTATCAAGGTGCTTGACTGGTTGCTTGAACAACCACAATTTGCTTACACTGTCGCTCTTCCAGAAGACAACTTTTAACTGTGCACAGCACTTTCAAATACCATACACTACAGAGGGGAAAAACCCAACAAAATTGCTTATTATGGAAATGAAAAAATAAATAATTTATGTGGAAATTAGTTTCTGCCTTCTTTTGCCAGTTGATTCTTAATTCAGAAGTCAAATTCCATTAGATCTGCCTTATATATGAAATATCATTTACAGAGTGGTAACACTAATCTGTGACTCAAGAATTTGATGTTGGTCTCTTCCTTTTTGAAATGCTAAAATTTAGCTTGAATCCTTAGTGAATACTTAGTGAACCTGTATGTAATTTCTGTAGGTAGAAACGCACTTTCTGCACAATTTCATGGCACTCTATCCAGGAGGAGCTAGAGGCCACGACCAGAGACAGAACAGTTAAAATAATACCCTGCAGCCAGTTAATACCCTGCAGCCAGTTTTCTAAAGCAATAACAAATTATCACTACTGAAGAATTTAAGACAGTATTTTAAAGACTTTAAAATTATTGCCAAAATAATCAATCTCCATAGGTCATAATATGCTTGCAGACATTTATCCCCCTAATTCCTAAAACATCAGACCATATTGATAAAATATTATACAAAAATATTTCAATTTGATACACTTATCAGTTAATGATTTTTTTTTAAGGTATGAATTTTGTTTGGATGGAGTGTGAGATAACTCACTCAGAGGCCCACTTTTTGTTTTGGCTAGAAAATCTGCATGCACTCAGAAAATCTATGGCACATCAAAATGCTTACTAAGCATTAACAGTATGAAGATATTAAAAAAGCAAAGCTTTTGTTGCAGAGTACATTTAGAAGATAACAATCTTCCATTTTATAAATACATGCAAATTATCACTGTTAACATTTTTCTAATGCAAATTAATATCCATAACAGTTATCTGTACCATTTCTAAAATGTATTTGTTTAATATTCCATCCATGTCTGGGTCCTGAACTTTATCACAATTCTTGGCTTCAGATCTTTCTCTTCAGGAATTTTTTGTCCTCTGTTCCTCACTCAAAAGGCTTCTTATACAAGTATTTTCATCTTGTGTATGGAACCCTACCTAATCTGCTAATAGTTTCTGACAGATTTATGAACATATTACACAAGATTAATCATACAAAAATAACCTATATTTACTTTAGAACAAAAACATGTACATGAAGATATATTCAAGGATCTTTAACTCTCCAATTTCCTTTTATATATATATATATATTTTTTTTTTTTAATTTATAATGTCTCAGAAAACTTCTGCTTAAAAATTCCATCATCTTCAATCTTCAACATACAGCATTACCTACAGGTAATCCCAGTGCTTTTCTTAGATAAAGTTGTATTTCCCTCATGATGTCTCCAACAGACTACTTAAGGGAAAATCAGAGAAAGGCTGTGATGTTGCGAATAATACCTACATTTTGTTACACAGGCACCCTGAGCACTGATCTTTCATCTACAGAGAAATTTTTCATATTTTTCATTTTTGGACTCAGGAGTTACTATTTATATAAAAATTAAGAGATTTATTCTCTGAAGGTGAACAGGCTCTTAGCTGCTCAGCACTTTGCCAGCAATTTTTTCATAGATGCACACTGTTCTTCAGTGGTTGGTATTTGTTCATATGTTTCAAAAGTTCATTACTGCAACATGGATGTGGTGGAGTTTAAGAAGATCTAAGGAAAACTCTCTCTGTTATCTCTGTTGAAATACACTGGCAGTAGAGAGAATTCGTCGCTATCTTAGCAAAAAATGTCATTATATGAAAGGAAAGAAGAGGTCATTCTTGTCAGGCTGGTGTTCTCTTCTCTGAGCTGTTGATAAAATTCTGATCGCCTCAGGTTGCTGGCTTTCTCTGTAATTTCCTGACATTGGATTTGAGAGAGAGCACCTTCTGTAGCTTTTACAGCAGCTACATTTCCTTTTACTTTATTACCATGAGACTCTTTCATATCATCCTGGAATTTTTTCTGATGTTTCCCATGATTCTTGTCTTAAAGTTCCTGCACAGTTCAGTGTATTTCACTCAAATGTCTATTTTATCTTTCTTTACCAAATATTTTCTAACCTTTTCTCTGTATATCTGTTTCAGTGGCATGATTCTGGACATCCAAAGTGATTCCTACTGATTTCTAGGTATTCTCTTGTCATGAATTAAACACCTTTACAGTCATGCTGATATTGCCACATTTTGCTGTTGGAAAAAGAAGGAGGAAATATGTCAATGGAATGGAATGATAGCAAGGTTTATCACTTAGCACTGCTAATGTATGATGGTCTAAAACCAGAGGAAAAGGCATGACTTCTGAGCAGGGAACAAACAGACTTGTCGTTAAAAATATCACTAATATCACATCCTGTTTGCAATTTTACTTATTATTTGTCTGGAAAGAATCTCAGAACTAAGTTCTTTCACATTATGTAAAAATCAATCACCTGGTGACTTTGCCAACAATATTTTAGGTGGTTTTTTTATCTGAAACTTCCAGGTATAGGAAAAGTGGTCAAAAATAATGATCAATTAATTAAGATTGTCTCATAAAAAACTGACATAAAAAATTTTATTTTTAAAATGTGCATTATTTTATTATAATTTTTTTATATTTCCTCCTATGTAGGACGTTCTAGATTAACGAAAAAAAAAAAAAAAGGTGAGACACTTCACTTAGTATATCTTCTTTGTCTCCAGATAGGTCTTATTAGGACATTAGAACACAGTATTGTCCAAACACATGGTTTTCAGTAATCATGAATTCCATACTTTCCTTATCAATTAATCAATACAGGCTTACCTTTATCCTCCTAAAATAAGTAATAAATATAGTGGCAAGAGGTATCCTTTATGAAAAAAAATAGCTGAACCAAACTACTACTACTACTACTACTACTGCTATTATTATTACTATTATTACTATTATTGCTATTATTACTATTATTACTATTATTATTATTATTACATGTAAGCTATGACTACTGTTGATTTAGCTTTTCATTACCTGTGATGATAAGAAATGACCCTTGAATTATCACACAAAATTACAATGCATCAAAATATTCTTAAATAACTGTAAATGTGTATCTGCAGACAGAAACAACCGGAATACAAGCAATGAGGAGCATCAAATTAAGATGTTTAAATCTTTTTATTCCAGTCTGTTGCTTTTGACAAAATTACAGGATTAGTAGTTTCAGAGAAGACAGCAGAAGCAATATATTTTGATTTTACTGACGCTTTTGATGTGCTGTGTTATGAAACCAAAAAAAAATTAGTTGTCTCCTATAAGAATTCTACCACAGAGACTGATAAAAATCATTGTAGAGTGATAAAGAAGCATAATGATATTATGTTTTGCTGTGGAGAGGTTTCTGAGGTGGATGCGATCAGTTCCCTCTTTTTTTCATGTCTTTTATCCTATTGCGTGATGATACAAATAACATATGCTTAAATTCTTTTTACATAATTGAGTGAAGAAATAACATCCAGACAGACTTGGACAAGATTGAGAGGCCCATCATGTCCAACAAGTCCAAATACACCTGGGTCATGGTAATTACTGCGTAACAGGGGTTGAAGGGACTGAGAGTCCTACTGAGAAGGATTTGGGCTTAGTGGTGGATGAAATGCAGGACATGACTGAGTAGTGTTCTTTACTCACAGCCCAGAATCATAGAACCATGGAATTGTTAATTTTGGAAAAGACCTCTAAGAACAAGTCCAACCATTGACCCAGCACTGTGACCATGTTCACCACTAAACCATATCTTCAGTGCCAAATGCACAAAAAATTTTGAACACTTTCAGGGATGGTGACTCCACCACTCTCTGAGCACTCCTTTCCAATGCTTGACAACCATTTCTGTGAAAGAAGTTGCCATAATATCTGATGCAAACCTCTGTTGGTGCTACTTAAGGCCATTTCCCTCCATCACCTGAAACCTGTGAGAAGAGATTGACACCCACCTCACCATGTCCTCCTTCAGGTAGTTGTAGATAGGAATAAGGCCCCCCCTTTCAGCCTCCTTTTCTCTAGAGTTAAAGTTTTCTCCAGACTTTCTTTGGTGAAAGCCAGCCCCATCCTGGGCTGCCTGAAAAGAGGTGTAACCAGCAGGTCAAGCAAGGGGATTCTGCCCCTGTACCCCACTCTGGTGAGGCTCCAGGTCTCACCTGGAGCCCTGCATGGTGTTTTGAGGTTCTCAGCACAGGAAACACATGGAGCTGCTGCAGCAAGTTCAGAGGAGACACAAAAATTCTTTGGAAAGATGGAACACCTCTCCTGTGATGACAGGCTGAGAGAAGAGAAAGCCTAGAGGAGAAGGCTGTTCAGCCTGAAGAAGAGAAAGCTCTGGGAACACCTTTTTGCAGTGATTTACCAGGGCCTGTTATGGTAGAACAAGGGGTAATGGCTTAAACAAAAAGAGGGTAGATTTGGACTAGATAGAAGAAGACATTTTTTCCAGTGAGGGCAGAGCAGCATTGGAATGTGTTGCCCAAAAAATGCAGATGCCCCCTCCCTGGAAACATTCAATGCCAGGTTGGATATGGCTCTGAGCGACCCAATTTATTTGAATATGTTCCCCCACCATGGGGATTGGACCAGATGACCTTCAAAGGAACCCTTCAAGACAAACTATTCTGATTTTGTGATTCCATGAAAATTCTTACGTACGTACCTTTTTCTTGAAGTTATGTGAGAATGTGGAGATAGAATCTGTGAATACTTTTCTGCTTTTTTCTAAGAAAATTTAAAGTTGTGAGAGGAGAAGAGCTAAGAAAATCTCTATAACAATGTTCTTATTGGTTTGAACTAGAGTAATATTTTTTGCTAAGATAGATTGTGCTTAAAACTTTATACTCACTCAAAAGTTTTTACTGCAATAAGAAAGTCATATGATTTCCCTACATACCAAGTACAATGATAATTGCAGTATTTATATCCAATACCTCAATAAGTTAAGAAGGATGCTATGAAATTATGCAGAAACTGAGACTAGGTATCTGTGTAAATTCTGGACTATGGAAGGATAAAGTGAAAACAGAAAGAAGGATTTGATAGTTGCAATTGGTGTAATTGGGACTTCCTGATTTCTGTAATCTAAATAACGACATGTATGTACCTTTCAACTGATTCTATAATTTCTATTTCTTAGTAATATTAGATTTATTCTATTTATACAGAGTAAATTGTTCTCCCCCTACTTCTTTTGCTTCAATTTATGCCTAGCTTGGTCCCACTAAAAATACAGTGAAAGGCTTTGAACAGAAGACTTTAATGAGAGCTTAGAGATTTGGAAAATTTCTGGCTAGTTAGTCAGCTCACTTTAAAATAAATAAATAAGTTTGCAAGTGTGTGATCCTGGAGAGAATTTAATTAAAGTAAATGGGGAAATTAAACTGAAAAAATCAAACAAACAAACAAAAAAAAACCCAAAAAAACCAAGAAGGGAAAGCAAATCAGTCAGGGAAACTGTTGTGAGTGAGAGTAAAAAACAAGCACCAAAAAATCAAAACACAAGGTTTCATAATCATGCTGCAGTTATTCTTTCTGGTATTTCTTCCTACAGATGCTCTCCATGGACACTCATCACATGGGAAAGAGATCTCCCTAGTGGAAGGAGAGAAACTGTGCTCCCACTGTGGGACTGACTGTGCAAAAGAGCTTGCATCAACTGAAGGGTTTGTCTACATGGAGACATTTTCAGACATAAAACAGGCAGAATAATTAGTCCGCTTTAAACTATCCTAATATGACTCCCCACTGTCAAAATTATTTCAAAAAAGTCCTTTTATTATTTAGAAGTAAAGTAATTAATCTGGAAGGCAGCTGGATTTACTCAATGATTGACTGTCTGTGTTGAGAAGTTGTATAAGCATAGCTAAATTGATTGCTGTAGCTATGCTGGAAATTATCCCAACAAAAATAGACATACCATAGACTATAATGACAATACATTCCCGTTTTCCCAGCATGTAAATTCTAAAGCATGGATAAAAAATTTAGACATGTGAGAAAAGACAGCTTTTTTTTTCTTCTTTTTTATTTTTTTTAAAGCAGTACAGTATGAGTCCTTAGAAATTTTGAAAATATATTCCATAAAGGGAAAATGAACTACTGGATTCTTTGACCTGTGGAACAGAAAGCTAGTAGAGGTCATGCAAACATTTTGTAGGAAGAGGTAATAGCTTTTATTAGGCTAAACTATGAGCTTAAAATAAATGAACAAAATCTGACAAGAAGCAGCAAATCCAAGCTAAAATCTGTTTAGACAGAGGTGCTCTTAATTACTGCTTATTATGTTAACAAGGCTACTGAATGAAAGTGTCATTAGACCATTGCAGTAGTGAGGGTTTGTGTGGGTAGGAGAGCTGGCTGTGGGCTGAATTGCAGACCCTCAGTACTGGCTAGCCCCTGAAAGAAGGCAGAGATAGCAAATGCAACTTTGCACATAAGTGGATATAAAGGAATTTAATTAAGGCAAGACTAATGTGTCTCATTTTCTTAAAATGTTGATTTTATTAACCTCTTTGCAGGTGTTTCATATGAAGTTTTGCTCTGCTTTGTGGGTGGAGGTTTTTTCTCTCTGTTTCTATGAAAATTTAGTCTATGAGTTGGGGTTTTTTTGATGACATATAAGAATCAAGCACCTGATTGCCATTAATTTTCTCTGGAAATTGAAACCATACACTGAGTTTATTCCTTTTTTTTCTTTAAATCCCACTCAATAATTCATATTACTTTGACAAGCTACTTTGAATTTTAAAAGGCATGTGTTTTCTGTCCCAAGAACAGAAAATTCACATGTTCATCTCAAAAGTATAGTATCTATGAGCAGTAATGTTGACTTTTTAATATAAGTCAAATTTATTTTAAAATCTGAAGTGAATCTGTAGGTAACTCTAGCTTTCCCAACATATGAAAGAGAAAAGTATTTCTAATATATAGAAAAGTCAACACAAATTAAAACAAGAGAAATCTAGTCACTTAAGAGAATTGAAATGTGAACAAGAGCCAAATCCATTTGATTGCAAATCTGTTTGGTGATAAACTATTTCATAATGGTAGTCATGGCAACAAATAATTGAATAGTGAAATTACAAAATAACATCCTATGAGGAAATCAAACACACTTTGTTTTGTTTTAAAAGTTACTGAATTCTGTTTTGGCTGTGAGTTAAAAAAAGCTAATTTAAGAAGTGCTCAAACCTTTCTTCAGCTATCACTCAGAACTTTTCTTACTGCCAAAGTATTTTGGCTTCATAAGGAAAACTTCTAGTGCCAGAGGCAAAAGTATGTTAGTTAAAGCTGAGGGACAGACATGAATACGTGTTTGGCTTTGCAGCTGTAAACCCTGGTTAGCTCATCTCCCCCCATCACAAATCTAACTCTCATGGACTTAGAATATCTATGCTGCATTAACTAGGAGCTAAAGTCACTAATGAGTAATCCTGTGAACAAGCATCAAACACCAAATTAATCAAAAAAATTAAAGCAATTGCCACACACAGAGCATAATTTTCAAGTAATTTGAAATCTGTTGATATTTTAAATGTCAAACTGAATTGAAAGGATATGCATTTTAGATTTCACCGTATGTTTTCCCAAAGAGAAGATCCTCTATCTGTTTATCCATTCATAGTATTTACACAGTAGCTCACACAGGATGCCTGCAGCCTAGAAAGGTGTTTTATGTCTGAAAAGATTACGTATTCCATTTAAATAAAAAAAAAAAAATAAAAGTAGGAAGTTATAAACTTAAATAAGAAAGATATTTTACCAATGAATCTAAAATATAAAAAATCTTGAGACTATCAATTTTAAATATCATCCTCAACTTATTTCAATAAGAGTTTGTATGAGAGAAATCCTTCTTGGAATTTTTAGGCATTTAAGACACTTTTAATATTTTGATTGGTTACACCACGACATGTGTCTGGTTAAAGTAAGAGTTATAAGCAACATAGACGAGAACTAGTGTTCCTGAAAAGATGAAGAATGTTTTTAGAAAATCTCCCGGACTTCGTTCCCCAATATCCAGTACCCTGTGATGCAAGATAAATGTAAATTATTATTGATAATAAAAGGCGTTGCATGCCATTGCAATGCTGGTTTTAAAGCTGTCCTGGTTGCAGTGACGAGGGATACTAAGCAGAGCCTGATACGACTTCTACAATGGGGCTTGACTGTGCACCTCCCAGAGGCAGAACCCAGGGATGCAGATTGTAATTCCTTTAATGTTCAACGGCCAGAAGCCAGGTGGATCCTTCAGGTGTGAGGGATTCTCCCATATTCTGCTCCTTTCACAGTGAGAAATACATGGCCGAATAGTAGGACTTGATACACGGTTTGGCTGGAACATAGGAAGTTTTACCTAAGCATAGGAAGAATTTCTTCACTGGGTGGGTGTCAGGCTGAAACATTGCTGACAGAGGGATACACAAAATCAAATTCTGTGATACAAGTAGACCAAAGGTACTTGTGCAAGCCACCTCCATAAATGGCACCTGCAGGTCAGTGTGTTTATTTAGGCCAGATTTTTTTTCTGGTTTCCTGTAAAATATATTTCCCCAGTGCCCATGACCTGAAGCTAACTGAAAGGCCAGATCTTTACCTCTCACAAGAATGGCTGAACCACATCTGAAGCACATGTAGGGAAGAGAATCTACTTGAAGAAATCTCTTTTGCATACAGCAGAACAACTCTTAGACTTTTCTCAAGAGGAAGTGAATATGGACAATCTTACATTAGTTTTTTGCAAATATTGTTAGCAAAAGTTCATTTAAATTTGCTTCCCTGCTTATGTAAGAACTGTCACACTAAACAAATCAGAACAAGGTCCCCTGGCCCCATTTTTAATTTCCAACTACAGTCAACACTGTGTGCTTAGGAAGAGAAGAATCAGATCTGAATAATTACAGTGATTTAGGGGTAAGAGGCAGAGATTAGATACAAAGAAGATGAGGTGTATAGTCACAGAGGTGCCAACTTGATTTGGCAGAAAAATAAGTTGCCATTCAGCTAAAAAAAGCAATTACTCCAAAACTTCAGGAGTATCTTTTTAATACTTTAACTAAAAAGCTTAGGTAACTTACTGCAGCATAAGGAAAGGAAAGCGTATGTAAGGAAAGAGCATCAGAATAAGTATAGATTTTAAGATCCAGGCAAAATCCTCACATACTGGTGTTTTGGAAACACCCTAAGCTAAAAATTCAACAATCATAACAATTGTTACTGATGTATGTGCACGCTGCATACAGGCTATTTTTACATTTTACTCCTTCTCTTACTGCATACAATGAATCCTCAATGTCATTATTTGTGAAAAAAAGCTTTTCATATTGTTTTCCATTTGATGATAGATAGATTTCCTCAGTTAAACTTTTGTGACTTTGAAGTCCACAAGGTTCTATATGTTTGTTATCAGCATGAATTTGAATCAAGCAGATAGGCAAGAAGAATAAAAACAGGAAAAAGAAATAAAGAGTGACAAAAACTTATGTTCATGTAGGATAAAAACTTCTTGTCTGACTAAATGTTCCAGTGCACAGTTTGCAGTTGATCAACCATGGAATACTTTGATGAACAAGTCATATTTAAAAGCAACAAATATTTCTATATTCAGCTAAGTAAAACTGTTTGCAGTAGTATTGAGCTCGGTTATTGTTCTGCCTTATTATTATTTTACACTTTTATGTTGTTTAGGTTTTAGTCTAAGATTAGGTTCATTCCTTCATTCCCTTTAGTGATGTCAGTGAGTGCTGACACTGAGTGGAAAAGCTATAAAACTCAGACTTTTTTAAATTTAGTTCCCCATTTTTTTGTAGTTTCTTTACTCTTAATAATTAATGGGTAGAGAAGAATGTGTTCTGTCACTGTAAACAAAATAAAGAAACGTATCAAACAGATAAATATTCAACAAACTACCTAAGAGGCAGAATTTGTAGCGTGAATACCTAAAGTAGTGACAAGTAACACTTCATAGGAAATGCAATATGAATGAACAGTGGCACATAAGCATGTATATTGCCTAAGGCATAAAAGAAAATTGTAAATTCACAGTACAAGGGAGCCAAGAAGCCTTGATTTTAATGTGGTCCTTGACCTCTGTATATACTCTGAATGTATGCTTTGACTATACACAAATGTTGTTCTCTTCTTCTAAATCTCATTTCAGCCACTAATTTTTTCTGAGGAAAAAAATAAGTATTTTTAGTGTAGTAACCAGCTGTCCAAAGAAGAATAAAGGTTATTTGCTAAGAGTATAGCTATACTGAGCTAATTTAAGTCTCTACATTCAGAAAATATTTAGAATTTAACCAGCAAAAATTTTTTTTTTTTTAAGTTTGATTACAATTTTGAGAAGTATGCCAAAACAGATTTTTCTAGATGGTGGCTGGAAGTTATGAACCATCTGCAAAATTAAGTTTCTGTGACAGATATATGTTGTATATTGCTCCATTTTAGTTCCTTAGTTAACTAAACTATAGGTATTTTCATGGCCTGTTCTGAAGTGACCAACTTTTTGTTTTACCCATTAAAGAGAAGGCCTAAAATTTACTCCACTTTGCTCTAAGTTCTTCAAAATGTAATCAGCTGAAACTCTGCTCATATTAAACAACATTTTGTCATTAGTAGAAGGGACTATGTTTAAACTGCTTTTGAGATAGACTGTGTACTAATTTTAGAGTAATCTCAAAAAGAACTATTTAGAAAATTACAAATCACTGTTATTTTCTACAGTATTTTGATTATTGTCTTGTACCTTAGTACAATGTTAATTAATCAGTTGCAATTGCAGTAATTTCATTACTATAAGGCACACCCTTTTGACTAAAAGTTTGGTCCAAATCCAGAAATGTGCCTTATAGTCTGGTGCACCTTATATATGGACAAAGTTCGGAAATTTGCCAACCCAGAAGTGCGAGCCGTGAGCCGCAGGGGGAGCCGGCAGGGCCACGGCTGCCAGGTGCAGGAGAGTCCGGGGGCCCGTGGCGCCACTTCTGCCGGGTACAGGTGGGCCGGCGGCGCCGCAGCTGCTGGGTGCAGGCAGCTTGTATTAGGATGGTAGACATGAGCTACGTGGTAGTTCACAGGCAATTTATAACTCCACAATCTACCAGACATCTGATCCCAATAGATCTTGATCCCAAAATGTAACATTGGCATTTTTGTAACTTTTTAATAGGAGCATTATAGTACACATTTTAGGTTTCTTTTTTTTTCTAAATTATATAAATCTCACAATACCAAGACTACTTTTTATGGGGTTTTTTTAGAGGAGGATTTGACAATTTGGTAGTATATTGAGGTTTTTGTAGCAAGTTTATTTTTTCTCTTACTCTTATTTGTAAATTTTTAAAATGAAAACCACAAGGCACCTGTGCACCACTGTAGGAGAGGCTAAGCATTTATTAACCAAACTGTTAAATGTAGTATATAATACATAGTATAATTTGGTATTATGTTTTGTATAACAATGGATCAAATTTCACTTGGTCTGTAGACAGACAGAAAAATCAAACTAAAAGTTATAAATGAGCTTAAATTCACCCAGACTGAAAATTAGATCATATGGTCCATTGCTGGCAAGGATACATTTCAGAAATATGATCACCCTTAGTGTGCAAGCTGTGCCACCCTGCATAAATTAAAACTTCCTCAAATTTTATAAAAGGTGCCCATGGCAATTATGTTCATTACTGGTATGCTGGAAATGAGGCTAGATTGAAGACAGAGCTTTTTATATATAGAAAATTTTATTCCTTTTCCATAGTTCTAGAAGAAAAAAAATGAGAAAGGAACATAAGAAATTAAAAGCTACGATTCCTTCCTTCTGTGCCTGTAATACACAGGAAGCCTGGTTCTGGCAATTTGCAATATATAATACTGTGGTGCAGATCTGTGGTGGTGGGGTAGGGATTTGCTGGGTAGCAGCTCAGTTTCTATGAAGATTCATCCATTATGGAGCAACACAACCAACTATAGTCATGATCCAAAACTTTCACAAACTTTTGGGTCTCACCAAAGTACTTGACAATGTGCATAACTGTAAGCAGGGGCCAGCACAAATTACTTCAATAAGATTCTTGTGAATTTGAAGCCTAAGCACTTATGTCGAAAGAAAACTCCAAGCCGAAAATAAATTAAATGCATGGCTTTATCATTATCAAAGCATCCATTTATCGTCCTATTTATTCTCCATTTAAGAAAAAATAAAATAGTACTACATATCTCTTCCTAGTAAATTCAAACCTTTGGAAAACCTAATATGGATCACATGATTGTATAATGTAAATCATTAGAAGCTTGTAATATATTCAATTTCTGAAATATTCCATTTCCTTATATTTAATTTAAACCACATTGGAAAATGTAAAAAATATAAAGGCACAAAAAAAACCCTTCCTAAAAACCCCAAAACTTATTTTCCTTTTCTTCTTCCCTGTAGATATCCTGCAGACAGAACTTGAATAAGGTAAAATTTTTCTATTTCATTCAAGCTCTCTATAATTACTTAATAAGAAGCTTAACTAAGTGGTATGTCTCTCATCCTCCTTCAAAACACCTAACTTTTCTCATTAAATTGCTGTTTCACACAGCACAGGGTTATGGGCTTTGCTTTCCTAAACAAACACTTCCAAGTAGCCTCAGAAACAGGAGATATTAATTTAGAGGGGTTTATACAATCTTGTCCGTGAGCCACTCTGCTTGTCAAAGAGATAGGACTCTAATGTTTGTCTCTTTGTGAAGGAACTTGAAGGTAATTTGTTAAAATATCTCACTATTCAAAAGAATAAATCCAGATGTCATTACCAGCCATTCCACATGAGTTTCAAAGATTAGCTAGAGTTGTATTTTGATTTCTCAGTGGCTTGAAAAAAATTCAAGGAACCACTTAGAAAGTGAAACACACAGAATAATTTAGAAATAGGCATTAAATTAGCTTTTCCTTTTCCATCCAAGGAAACGGAAAGAAATGCTTCACAGTATAAAATATGGTTATAATCAGTACATGTTAAAATCCAAGGAGAATTTTTTTTTCTGTGTTCTACTGCCATTTGCAAATCGTTTAAAATGGGTTTTTGAAAACATATTGAGGAAGCCTGGTATTACTTTTGAATGGGAAGAGAAAATGAAGAATGTTCATTTTTGCTATTAGGTTAGAAGGAGATTTAGGAAATAAATATTAAAAAGGTACTTGCTTTCTTTGCAAAGACAGAAGATCTTGAGACATAGGGGATAATTTCTAAAAAAAAATAAAAAATTAGTGAAACTATTTTAGCAGTGTGAACATGTGCACAACAGCAAAAGCAAAGAGCTACAACTTGCTGAAACCACCACATACATTATTTTAATAAAAAAGGCCTCTATTCATAATATAGATTTATATATTAGTTGAGTTTCAGTAACAATTTTTGCTAAGTGTTTGGCTAGCCTTTCAAAATCTTTGTAGTTATTTGTAAGTAATATTTCTCTGATGCCTTAGCCAAGTATAGAGGTTGCCAAGAAGTACAAGATTTATTATAAAAACTTGCTTATTCTTTTTGCATCTTGCAGCATAAATTTCCATTCTTTCTTACTTCTCCTGACACTCAGCTGTGCTTCCAAACCCTACCTATCCTATTGAAGCTAGTAAAGTCACATTTTGGCTGCCTTTTATTGCATTCTGGTGGCTACTTCATTCTCATTATCTTTTTTTCCTTTTTGATATTTTTCTCCCTCCCTTTTAATTTGTTGCGTGTGGTTTTTTATTTTTTTAATCCATTTCTGCTTCTGCCCTCATTGCCCTAAAGCAAACTCTTTCTTGAGTTATCTATATGTATATAACATATTTTTATTTACATACCTATCATTGTGTGTATGTGCATACATATATAAATATGTTTCTAGATAAATAGAAAAATATAATCTTTGTTTTATTCCCTGTCATTTACTATTCTTTCCTTATAATTTTGCTTTCTTTTTTTTGTTACTCTTTCCTCTTTGCTACATTATCTTAAGACTGTCTCTCACATTTTCCTGAGCTTTAGCAAACCAACATTCTTTAAATTTAATCTTTCAAAGGCATGGTTCAGAAATTAAATAATTCACTAAAATATATTGACAGTCGATTTTCAAAATATATTTTAATCCAAATAAATCTTAAAACTGGACAGCTACAAAGACATCTTCTCCAGCGATACTAACCAGAAAAATATTACAGCAGTGAGGTATCATGTAAGTAAATCCCAGGAAAATTTCTCTTCATCAGATGTCACTTCAGAATTGATAAATATTTATTGGAGACATATCTGAAGACACCCAAAGGTTCAGGCCTGAACCAATACTGAGGAGCCACCACACAATGAGGTACTAGTGACTCCTTAGCAAAGTCTCTGTAAGATTTGCTATTAAATCTTTGTTCACATAAATTTATACAATTTATTCCAGTCTGTGTTTAAAATCAATAACAAAATCTTTTTTTTTTTAATAGAAAAAGCTCCTAGAAAATCCATTCTTTTTTTAAAGTTTTTTTTTTTTTCTTCAGATAAATCAATGTAATCAGGCTGAAGAAACCGTTGAGCTAGTCTCAAATATAAGCAGGGGTAACATTGGCTTTGCAATACCTTCACAAGGAATCTGATGGGTTTTTTTCAGAAAATTATTTTCTTTTACATAAAAAAACTTCTCTCCTAGCAATGTATGATATTTTAAAAATTGGCAGAAATTTGTATGATTGCTAAAGTATTTCCAAATTAAGGCTGTGAAACAACTTTGGAGCGAGCTGCATTATAAACTTCTACTTCTGCGCAATTCTTTCTCTTTTCTTGCAAAAACTGATTTGATTTGTCCTGTGAACAGGTGTTGAATAAAACACGTCAGGAGTATGGCACACCTCTCTGTCTTACATTTCTGTTATGCTGTCAAAACTTCCCTTTTCCCATCTTTCCTTTCCTTATTTATTTCATTGCTCTGTGAGACTCAGCAATACACTTCGCAATTTAGCAGGCACAGTGTGAAACCTAAAGGGAAACTGGAAAAAAAGATTTAACTCCTATGGAGCACTAAAGTAAGGCTGAAAGCATTTTCCAACCCACCAAACACCTGTTTGCCTCATGCTTGCACTGTAAGGGATCAGGCATCTGTTTTTTAATATAATTTGATGATTCTTCTTTTGTTGTGTGTGATGTCTAAGAAGTTGTTCCCCAGGACTGAAAATACATCAAACAAAAACTTCAAATGAATAAACAAGCAAACAAGCAAAAAAAGAAACCAACCTAAATCCACTGTAAGTTAGCCTAACGAGAAAATAGAATTTTATGATAATTTCTTACCTGTTTGTCTCCAGATTTGATTGCTAAATTTCTATTTCTCTTGCTACACCAAAATTAATCTTGATACCAGTGAAATAGTCTTCCCTTAAACGGAGCAGGAAAATGATTTTGTAAATTTTGTAGACATATATGAAGTGAGAGGATTTTTTTTTTTTTTTTTTTTTTTTTTTTTGGAGTGGGTACCTATCAATGACTGATATGACATTAAAAAGGAGCATTGAACTTCAGTCTTTGAAAACTGAAAATCTTGGCTCAAATATGGCATTAACTTTTTTGAAGTTTCTGAAAGAAGGAAATAAGAGTAGAATAAAACAATTAAGAACAATCTATAATCAAACCTAACGCAATTGTTGCCTGTTTTCTTCAGAAACAAACCAAACCCAGACAAACAAAGGAAAATGAAACACCCACATTTTCTTTAGAATTATTCCTAGACAGTGTACAGATTGTAAGATTTTCTGAGACAGATCTTATTGATTTTTTTTGTGTGATTCTAAGTGCTCCCCAAAAACGTTGGTAGTAGCAAAATTTTAATATAAACCTTCTAATTAGTTTTAACATCAAATCAATAATTTGATTGGAAATTGTGATGATTTTGACTGTAGTAAATTTAATTTTCTTCACAGTAGCTAGTATGACAGAGGCTGTGTTTTGGATTTTTGCTGAAGACAGTGTGATAATTCAAGGTCTACTCATGATAACTGAGCAGTGCTTGCACAGTCAAGGCCTTTTCTGCCCCTCATTCCACCCCACTGGTGAGGCTGGGGATGCACAAGGAACAGGGAGGGTCCACAGCCAGGGTAGCATGACCCCAATTTACCCAAGGGGTATTGTGTAACGTATGGCACCATGTTCACTGTATAAAGCTGGGGAAAAAGGAGAAAGGGGTGAAATACTGAATGATGGATGGTTGTGATGGTTTAAAAATCAGCTGGCAATTTAACTCCAAATAAGCTACTTCCCTTCACCCTGCCCCACCTCTAGTGAGAGAGAGACAGAGACCAAGGGTTGAGACAACAATTTGCTGAAAACAAACAATGGAATAAGTAAACACAATAACAACAATATTAATAACAGAAGTAAACAAGAGAAGGTGCTTTACATGTGGAAGGTGCTCACCACCTCAACTGGATTCCGCATGGCCAATGAGACAAAGAAACTATGTCAGACTGGTGTTCCCCATCCCTGAGCCCCAGAAAATGGAAAGCATTGATGGACAAAGACCTAAAAAGCTGGACTGTTCATGTTGTGGCACCCACTCTTGGAGTGCTGGGCTCAGCTGTGTTTGCCACTTGGAGCTGTGTTTGTCCCAAGGGATGGGAGGGGATGGGTAGTACTGGGAGAAGGACAGAGTGCTCTGCAGGGGTGCTGCCACCAACTTCCTCTGGAAAGACGAAAAATATGGAACAAAATGGCACCACTTCCGGAGGGTGTTCCTCCCTTCCCCCCAAAGCCATGCCCAGCTGTGATGATTTGTGTGGTAGAGAATAGCAAACCTTGGGCTCTGGGCTCGGCCCTGTCTCAGCTGGGACAATGACGTTTGTCTTCCGAGGTCACAGTTACTCCTGATGGGGCCCTGCTCTCCTGGAGATGGCTGAGCACCTGCTTGCCTGTGGGAAATTGTGATTACAGTAAATTCACGACCATAAGGCGCACCTGACTATAAGGCGTACCCCCC
>PYHW01009979.1:11690313-11704729 GCA_013186435.1 Turdus rufiventris
ACCGGACTATAAGGCGCACTTCCGGGTTTGGGGAAAAATTTTAGTCAAAAGGGTGCGCCTTATAGTCGTGAAATTACTGTAATTCCTTGGCTTTTTGTGCTTTGCTTGTGCATGTGGCTTTTGCTTTTCCTATTAAACTGTCGTTATCTCAGCCCACAAGTTTTTCCGCTTTTACTCTTCCAGTTGTCTCTCCCATCACATTGCAGGAGAGTGAATGAGAAACTGCCTGCTGCTTAGTTGCCAACTGGGGTTAAACCACAACAGTGATATGCTAGAAACGTTTCACATTTCACCTGACCACAGAAGCATATTCTGAGACAAATTCTTGTCATGATTTCAAAGTGGTTTTATCAGTCTAAATTCAGATAATATTTAAGCACAGCCTAAAGCTCCTGCTATTGTAAAATTAGGCAAGAGATGTGGGTTTACTACCTAGAAGAAGGTTGTAATCATCTATATGTACTGCAAAGACTCTTATATTTTCTTAAAATACATATTATATATGTATTATATATTGTTGCAGTTACTATTTCCATTCAGCTTTGCAAGAGATATTGATATGAATCTTTGCACACACACGCACGGAGTATCCAGTCATTTTTTCCAAAACTTTTGAGACTGAGGATAAACTCCCAGAATTTCAAGACCTTTGTTCACTTTCCATATTCTTCTGTTAGATAATCTGACATGCACATCAAGTTTTTAGATTCTCAATTTTTTTAGAAGCAAATTGCTTCTGAATTTTATAGTGTTTTTTTGACAGCGAGGGTAGAATCTGTAGAAGAGAAGCACTGTTAAGACAGGTTAACACCTTAAAATGCTTTTACTGAGAGGGTGAAGTGAGTTACAGCAGGGCGAGCAAAACCCTTAATACTATCAATACTTAATATTTTCTCTTGGAATACTCCAATCCATAATGCTTGCCATACCCTGTGTGTCAGTTCAAACACTCCTGGGCTGCTGAAGCTCTGAACGGGTGCAGCACAGCTGTTGCTGGTGTGTTTCAATCTCATAGAGACCAATGTACCTTGCCTGGGATGAGTTGTATGAAAAAAAGAGAGGTTAGCCCCCTAAACAGGTGCTTATTTTACTCAAAACAGAGACACATAGAAATGTAATCACAAGCATACTGAGAATTAAGAGCAGTCTTTGAATTAAAGCCCAACAGTTGCACGAGAACAGAATTTGTTCTTTTGGGGTATAAGGGAATCTGTTTTCTGCTTCAATTTTATTTTTTTGCTGATGGGAGAAAAATAACATGGTATATGCTTTGTATATGAACCCTCTGCTTAATAATATTTGCTTGCTCAAAAGGAACTAGTTCAAAAAAACCAAAAATGCCCCTGAGTTTTAGTTAGCCATTTTATGTCAAATTGCTAATAATGTATTTCTTTCTCTCTCTTTTATTAAAAAACAGCTGGATAAAACTAAAATAAGGAGAAAGTTTTCATATAAGTGAAGTTTTATATTAGGAAAAAACCCACTCCTTTGGATTTCCATCAAGTAGAGAATAGAATGAGGAGTAGGGAGAAGCAAATTGAGATTTTTTCATGTAACAAATCAGATTTATGAGTCTATACGCTTGAAAAATTCATTTTGACTGTTAAAAATGGCTGAAAATAAGAAGGAAGGTTTTGTCAGCACAACTTTATATCTTGAAAGGAATTTCTATGTTGATTATAAAATATATAAAAAGTGATGAGAATATGGATTTAGTTTTTCATGGACTATCTGGAAGATGAGAAGTCTTACTGGTAAGATTTTTAAATAAAAAAGACATAACTCTTTTATTGTATAAGAATTTGTTTCTATATTATGAATTTGTTCAATTTATTTCAGAAGAAAAACTTTTATGTCTTTGGGAACCAGAGTTTAAAATAAAAGTTAATTGACTGTGCCTTTGTACAATACTGACTCTGTGGACAGTATGTTCACTAGTTAGCAGATGGCTTTTTTCATAGTTCTGAACTGTCTATATTAATTTTAGTTTGGAGACAGATTGAAGAAGTTTAGTTTTATTATGTAGCTTTTCCTGGACATTTTCCAGTATCTACCTGTCCCAAGTTGTTTCTAGCCATATGTGAATGTAGGATCACAGTTTATTTCATATAAAAAAGTCTTTTGATTCAATCACTTATGCATTATTTTAACAAGAGCTTTTTCTACCTTAAGTTTTTTATTTCTACCTAGTCATCAATGTGTGGATGATGTCCAGCTTCACCTGCAGCAATGAATGTTTGAATTTATGAGAAATTTTCCGTAAACTTTATTAGTTTCTTCTTTCACAATAATGTTTGTCTACTCATTCAAAAATAAACACGTTTAAAGCATGGGAAAAGGATGCTGAATATTGAAAAATCAACAAGTACTTCACAAGCTAACAGATGAGATGTTGGAAAAAATGTATCCCAGCTATTCTAGGATTTTGTCTCTGTTTCTAAGGGGTGTTAGCATCTCCCCTCCTTAAGGGCAGCATTGAGTGTGTCTTTGCTATACAAAGCTCTTGGTTCAATCACCTGTCCTAAGAAATTACTTTGGATAACGTGCTAGGGGTCCCAGAGATATCCCTCGGACCTTAGTGAAATTGTGGACTTGTCAGGTTTTTCTGTTGTTTGTTTGAATGGGTGGGTGGAGTCTTTTGAATTTGTGTTTCTTCAGATGACAAATGTCATGGGAAGATGTATACAGCAACATACAGCCTTTGTACCAAATTTCTGAGCATATAGTTGATCTTCTTACCAAGAAGAGAAAGGACAAATTAATGCAGATTACTGGGAAATGTCTCTTGTTTGAGTTCATTCTTTCTGTGGAAAGAGACTGTTCCTTCACTTACTTTTACCAGGGAGTTATCTCTTCCAGGTCTCTTCTTGCTGTACATATGGTGAAATTCCTCTCTAGCTTCCCCCACCAAACTGTGCTCTCTTTGGCTGAGCTCTGCCTTATTCTCTCATTGTCTCTCACCATATTACATGAATTTCATTCAGTAACAATATAGGAAAAAATGTTAAAAAAATGTAGAAATATAGAAAAAAAAATCTCTAATCCTTGTTAGACTCAGGAACAGGCCAGGTTCATGCATGACCACCATGCAGTTGCAGCACTCAAATGAAATATATATAGATTCCAATCCCACAATTCAACAAAATGTGAATGTTTCTAAAAGCTGTTTCAATGCACAAAATATTTTAAATGCATCATAACAAGAAATCTTTTTGTTTAAAAACCGTGACCAGTTTCTGCTTAGGCTCCTACGTATAAACATAACTTGTAAATCCTCACATTGGATTATCATCTACATATTTGATCTGCAATCAGGAGATACCAAATCATGATTTTATTAAAATGAAGTTTTGAATTAGCTCTTACCTTTATTAGGAAAAATCAAAATATTAAAGAAAAGTAAAGAGTTAATAAGAAATGGAAACTGCTACAAGGAGGAAGGAGAAGGAAAGTGAAGATCTTCAGAATTATAGAACTAAAAGTTTGTGTATAAATCTTTCCTAGATTCTGCCTCTTTTTTTGGTGTTACTCTCTGGTAAATGGCTTCAGTCTGGTAGGCATAAAGCAATGGGTTCTCCTCTCTTGAAAGAATATGATATTAAGGTTATTCTTTTCTCCTTCCTTCATTACTTAGCCTTTCATTTTTTCCTCTTCCTTCTTAACTCATGTGTCTCTTTTTGTATGTTTGTTGACATATTTTTACACTTTGCTCTTTCTATATTGGTCTATGTTTCCACATGTGATATATATAGTGTATTTCAGCTATGTTTTTTAGTTTCACTCTCTATGTTCTTGGATGTTTTATTTGCCTCAAAAGCCTTCCTTTGTTAAGCTCCAGGTTTGTGTTTATTGCTGTGTGGTCTCCAGTGCCTGGCCTGTGCCCCATCTCTTGTCATCCCTAGCCTCCACTTCTGTGTCTCCATGCTGCATCTCAGTATTTCAAAGCTTCTGTTACTGTACCAGAACTGTATTAATCTGCACTGCATGATAAATATCTCATAGTACACAGTGTTGTCACTACTCGCAGTGGTAACACTTCTTGCTACTATATGCATTAAAAAAATACGTTGTATAATGCAAAGACAAAACGAACAAAAAAATAGATGTAACCCCCTTTTCAGAAGAAAACTAAATAAAATTGATAAAACTAAATTATTAAAGAAAAGTCCATGCAAGTGGGAAAAAGTTCAGACAGACATGACTATAAAGCCTCAATCTTGTATTTTTGCAAACTGAGTACAAATCATTACTAACAATGGCAATAATGCATAACTGTGGGGTACAGGATTACAGCATTATGTTTAACGCTGTTAGAATCCAGTTGGGCAGAGCTGTTTCAGATTTAACAACTGAATTAACACTCTAAGAAGGTAAAAGGGCACTTAGTCATGAAATAATGGTTAAAAAATACTGACAAGCTAAGATGTCTGTATGTTCCTGAAATGCAACAAGGAGGATCATAAAAGACTTGAACACAGCAATACCTCAATGAAATATCTCACTACAGAGTAGGTACTTACACAGCATAGAGATTTGGGTAGCAGCAGCATTGGCGATCTCCATCTCTCATTGATGTCTAGCCTTGGAAGATGAGCGGTAGTGTCCTGTTTCATGCAGCCTAAACTGAAAATTCATTCAGAAGCAAAGAAGTTCCAATGACTATAAATACGAAGACAGATTAATGAATTTGAAGTTCATTTTTATATACTTTCAGAAGTAGTATATAAACTGAGTATCTAAGGAAGTTGTAGCCATTAGAAGATGCTTAAAACAGTTTATAGAAGTCAAATGCTTTTGCAGTGTATTATGTTAATTACTTCCCAAGACTGCTCCTAATTTTATATCCAGTGAAAAGTTCTACACTTCTGTTAAAAATATTAGAAGCTGAAAATAGTTTGTTGAGGTTTTATCCCCAAGGTATCAAATTTAGGCACTAAATTTAGCACTTTAGATCTGGAATGAAATATGTTCAGTGTGACATACTGAAAAAATAACATATAGGAGGAAAATTCAAAACTAAAATGTTAAAAGGAAAACAGAAGAGTACAGAGACCAAATTTATCGCATTGTAAAGGAGAATGTTCGTATTATAATTAGTAAAATATTAGTCAAGTGTATGACATAGACAAAAAGTTGGCATGTGTAAAAAACTCCATTTACTTTAAATATTTCTTAGTAACAAAATTCATAGAAGTTTCAATAAATTCTGTTATACTTTTGCCAAATATCCACTGATTTACATAAAAGTGCTAAAGAGTTCTTGTCTGTCATTAATTTCTATTAACTTCAATTCAGCTTAGGTTGTAAAATGACATAGAGCATAAAAAAGACCCGTGCAAAAACTAGTCAAGGACTAAGCCTGAGAAAAGATTTGGGGAAAGAGGAGACAATCAAGGAAACAAAATCCAGACAGAATGAAAATCTGATAGCTAGGATGGAGGAGAAGGAATGGAGCATGTCATATGAGGAGCAGCTCAGAGGGCTGGGTGAAAAATGGAGGCTAAATATCAGGGAGGAACTTAACACTTTCTACAACTGCCTGAAAGGTGGTTGCAGTCAGGTGGGTGTCAGTCTCTTCTCCCAGATAACAAATGACGGAGTGGGAGAAGTTTGCCTTAAGTTGCACCAGGAGAGGTTTGGTTTGGGTTCTAGCAAGACAAAAATTCACAGAAAAGGATGTAAAGCATTGGAACAGGTTGCTCAGGGAAGGGGTGAAGTTATCCTCCCCACAAGTGTTCCAAAGATGTGTGGATATGATACTTGAGGACATGGTTTAATGGTGAATGTGGTTTAATGGTGGTGGTGCTGGGTTGACTGTTGGACTTGATGGTCTTAGAAGCCATTTCCAATCTTAATGATTCTACGAATAGTGTCAACAGGCAGAGAAAAAAAAAAGGTTTTTAAAACCTGTATGTGTAAAAGTGGTTTGTGTAGTAACATAGAAGTTAGGTGAGTGACAGCATCAAGATTTCACTGTAAAACCCATTCAATGAGTGTAACAGCTAAAAATGCGGTGGGCCCTATTTAGTATTGGGTTTTTTTCCTACTGTTTTTATGCTCAACTGAGTATGACTTAGGCAAACATGCCTTTGCATATTTTTAATACATTAAGTCTGATTCTGTGTTTAATTTTACTGATACAAAACTTAAGGGAATTTGGAAACTGGCCTCTTTCCTATTTGACTGAAGAAAAAACAGACTGTTTCTACCCATTACCTATGTGCTAGTAAAAGAGTGAACAGTTGTTATTCATGCTTCTGTAAAATATTATTGCAAAAGGTGATGTTAACTTCAAGATGCCTTTGAAGAAAACTAATCCCAGATGATCTCCTGATATTTCTTTGTTTCCCAAAGCAACTGTAATAGCTAATTTAGAGTGATAGTGAGATTATTCAAGATAGAGCTAAACTGGTTGAAACCTGAGTGAAAAAGTCCATTTACTTATTTTTTTTAATACTGAAGTCATTACCAACTAATGAAAATGTGATCATTTGTTTGATGATTTGATAATTTTCCCTTGGAAACTGCTTTCATTGTCGCTAATATCAAAATAATTTTATGAAATTCCTTCTCTGCCATTACAATCTTACCTTCCTTATTCTACCATTATGCATGTTAATATTAGAACGAATATTAGTTTGTACTCAGGCATGTGTTTTAGGACTTGAGGACAAAGATGAACACAGAACCAGGCATTAAGCCATTTTCTACAGTAGAAGAGAGTACTTTTTTGCTACTCTATCATATTTAGCATGTTTGTTTCCCAGCAACACGTGTATAGAATTAGGTTTTTTGATTTTCACTCATTTGATAATTTAAGTTATAATTTATTCAAATTGAAATGATTGTTTTAATATCCTTTTTTATTACTTTGCTGCCTTCCATCTTCTAATCAGAATAGGTGACTCTACCCTTAGAAAAGGCCCAGCATTCAGAGGCATTTTATATACTATTGAAAAACTTTAGTATCTTTTATTTAAATCAGTGTTTCTATTATAGGAAACACTGGCAGGGAAGCATGAAATGCAACTAGAGAAAGGAAAATCTGCCATAGTCCAAGAAGCTCAAGAAAAAATATGACAAGTTTTTGTGTTTCCCCTCCTTCTTTTCCTTCATTTCTCTTTCTTCTCCAGTAATAACTGTGCAAACATAACACAACCTTTCAGCCAAAGGAAGCACTAATCAAGGATGCATATGGAGCCAAAATCTGCATGTGAGGCTGAGGCACACTCAGTACATAAAAACAATTACTTAAATAAGAAGCAGATGCTTTTTGATGTTATAAGGAAATACAAAATTCAGTCTTTACAGGTTAGATGGCAATGTGATATTTTATTTTTTGTCCTTTAGGTGAAACTGAGTTTTGTCACCTGTTAAAATATCCAGAGATGAAGCTTCAGATTAACCCTCAAAAATATTACCAAGTTGCTCTATTTTGGAAGAAAACAAGGAAGTATATATGTGTTTCAGATGCTATATAAAAAATGTGTTGAGAAATAAGTTTAAAGGCTTACTTTGAAATGGATGTTAGAAAGAACCAACTTTTTCTAGTTTCTTTTATGAAAATTATGAATTATATGACTGAGGTGATTAGCAGTGTGTAGCAGTCATCTCACCTAACTTACACTGTTTGAAGGAAAATGCTACTTTTTCTTTTTTTTTTTTTTTCTTCCCATAGTTGATGACAGCTGCAGAAAGTCACAGAAACACAGAATCTGCTGAGTTGGAAGAGACTCACCAGGTCCTGGCCCTGCACAGGACCATCCCCCAGAGTCACACCATGTGCCTGAGAGTGTTGTACAAACACTTCTTGAACTCTGTCAGGTTTGGTGCTGTGACCAATGCCCAAACACCATTGCGGTGAAATCCCTTTTTGTAATATCCAACCTAAACCTCCTCTGACTCAGCTTCAGGCCATTGCCTCATCCTATTTTCCTAACTCTCAATCTGAATGTTTGTGCTGGGGGAGAGTGGTATGGTGTTATATTTTGGATTTCTTCTGAAAACAATGTTGATAATTCAAGCATGTTTCTGTTATTGATGAGCAGTGCTTAACAGCACTTCTTCTCATCCCACCCCACCAGCAAGGATGCTGGGGTGCTGAAGTATTTGAGAGGGAACAAAGCTGAGACAGCTGATCCCAACTGACCCAAGAGACATTCCAAACCATGTAGCATCATACTCAGCACATAAAGCCTTGGGAATTAGGAGGAACTGAGTTACAGTTGAAATCGTGTTTGTCTTCTCAAGTCACTTTTACATGTGATGGAGATGGTTGAGCACCTTCCTGCCTGCAGGAAGGGGTGAGTCCTTTGTTTTGCTTTGTTTTTCATTTGCTTTCCTTATTATCCTATTGTGACTTTATCCTAACCCACAAGTTCCCACTTTTACCCTCCCTTTTCTTTCCCCCATCCCACAGGGGGGAATTGAATGAGCAGCAGAATGGTGTTTAGCTGTAGGCCTGGTTAAACCCAGCAAAGTTAAACAAAAAAATAGGTAAAAGTGCTTATTTCTCTTCAGTGTATAAGAAGGATCTTGCAACACCATCTTAGACTATATTCTTAAATCTTAAGGCACACAAAATGTATGTCTTACCATATCAGATGGAAAATCAGAGACACATCTTTCTTATAAATAAAGCAGGAATGACTAGCATATTCTGTGATCATTTATATGGTTTAGTTATTGTTTTACTTTGGAATACTTTGCATCTTTCTACATTGTTCCAGTTGTTCTTTATCCTCTCTAAAGATTTTTTCCACCATCCATTTTATTTTCCTTCCCTTCCTTTTAGTTGCTATTCTCTGACAGTGGGCAATTACTTTGATTTCACAGAAACCAGTGAGTTTACTATTCTCCTTCTAACTGAAATTCATGTTACCTTTAGATGGTCACTGTGACCTAATGTATGTTAACCTGCACCTGATATACCTGAAAAAATGTGTATCTAAATTGGAATTTTCTATATAACTTGATCTTCGTGCTGTGTTAGCCAAAGCAAACAATATTCATCAAATTCCATTGAAAATTACCTGTTGTATTTAAGGCTCTACATGTTCTTTCTCTACCTGGCTCACAGGATTCGTGAGCTATACATTTATTTTGGTTAACTAAGTCATGGAGTTCAGCTCTACAGTTCTCTGAATGAGTGCTCTACTTATTATGGGAATATACAAGATGATTTTTACTCTGGGACAATGCTGTGTGAAGGAGAAACCTGTGATGCAAGAAGATCACTGCAGGAAAATGAACAGCATATCATATGCATATTTTCATTTATCTTTCAGTCGTGAAAGAGTTTACTTATCTATTGGCAATGCTTGCTGAGATAGACACAGAAACCTTTTCAAAGTACTGTGTGAATAGAGTGACATGAAATAGAGAAGCTAATTTATTCTGAGTGTAACATGGTATTAGAAACCCCTTAGAATGAGTAGTTTAGGTAAAGTTTAGACACAGGGAATATGGGATCTCTAGGGTAATGGGTGATACATCAAGTGACATTATTATTAGAAAACTGTTATAGAAAACAACAAAATTTCTAGAAATTTAAAAAACTTGATAATTAAACTGCATTTCATCTTTCTTATTCTGTTTTCCCAGAAAACAGAACAAATGTTTAATTTTCTTTCTGTCTTCATTATTCAGATATCAAATGTTGCATTTTTTCTCACAGAAACAATCTCATCTGATAATCAAGATCCAGACTGATTCCAAAATACCTCCTGGACTTCCTGTATAAGCAATCTTAGTTTTAAATTAATAGAATAATCACGACTTGAAAGTGAAGCCATCTCTCTTCATTAAACTCAGTTGTGAACTACTGAGATAAGAAATGTTCTTCCTGAAAAGTTTTTATATCTCATACCATAATAAAGTCTTCATCTTCTTAGGGTTGATGTGAAATTATAAAATTAACAAAGCTGAAATCAAAACCTTTTTTTAAAATCTAGCAAATATCACTGAATAAGATAAAATATAAATACATATATAGAGAGAGAGATAGATACACTGCATTTTTCATTCCATTTTGAAAAATGTCTCTTTAAAGTTACATTAGCAAGAAAGTTAAAAAGTCATACTGATGACTAATCTGCTATGCATGCAGTGTACACAATCTCTAAACAGCTATACAGGCACTTAGAGGTTTTATTTTGTACAGAATTATTCCCAAAGCACTGGGAACATTCTTGTAGCAAAATACAGGAGTAGCAAAAACCAGGATGTTGTGCTATGTAAGTACTAATGGGATGTCCCATCAGCATCAAAAGTATCTGAGAGACATAAAAAGAAATCTGGTAGAAAAGAGGAATTTTTTAACTGCTTTGTGTATACTAATTTCTGTCTTCATTTGCCTTCAAATTCATAGTACTTAAATGAAAGATGAAAAGGAAAATAGCAAGCACTTTATTGTTCTCTTTAACTAGTTATTTTAAAATTGGTGAATTCTGAGGGATTGAAAATTGATGCATAGTTGTAAAAAACCCCCAAAAACAACTGTATAAATCCCTGAGCAGGATATTTTTTAAGAGAAAGGATTTGGTCTTGAGAATTTAACCTGACATATTCTAACAATCAAGAATTTTTTTTTTCCATGAACATTGACTCTAGGCTACATTGTAGATTGCACATCAAAATAAGAGGGCATATTAATTAGATGTTCCAAAATATTTCCAGATTTCCTTAACATGGGAAAATTTAAAATTATTTTTCATGTTGTATTTATAGGTATTATATTGTTTAATTTATTTGCTTCATTAAAAAATATAAATTATAGTCTGTTACATCAATTAATGGTTAAATGTTTTCCAATTTATTTCCAAGCCTCATCATTATGTTACATTGTAGTACCTCATCTCCTATATCTTATCTTTGTCCATTTCAGCTTTAGTGACATCTTTGTGAAGAAATTTCTGAATAAAACTGCAGGAGGAAAGAGCACTTTCTAAGCTGTACATTAAAGTAAGGAAAGAAATTAAGAGCTCTTATTTTTTCTCCATCCTCAAAACTTAATATTAGGACCTAATGATCATGTTTCTATTTGGTAACTGCCTTCACCTTTTCTCTGGCTTCTAGAGGTTATCGTCTCACTTCCCTATTCAAATGAATCCCTCCAAAAATAAAATATCTTACCACCTATTACTTTGACTAGTCAGAAGAAGATACTCTGATTTACCAGAGACTACACTATCTGAACTCTATAGAAATATTATTAATTACTACTGGAATATTCTAAAACATATAAATTAATATAATATTCCTTTTAAAAATTAAATATAGTAAAGAAGAAAAGAATGGAATAGCATCTAGCCTTTACATTATTTTGAATTTTGTTTAGATTTTTTGATTTACTGATTTTTGTTCCCCTTACCAAGGCGACTTCTCAAGGAAGGACTTCTTCAGGATAAATTAGACTGAGATTGGAAAAAAGTAATTTTAAAGCTTCTGTTTAGAAATATGTATACTTACAACAGCTAAGGTTGTTAAGAATGATTTTCAATTAATCCTTTAAAATAAACGCATACCTGTATTGGTTTTGTGTTTAAAAGCATTTTAGTTTAATTTTTCTACTGCAAATGAATTTTGAAATTTTTTTGAAATTCCTGCTTCTGTGTCTCAGATTAAAATTTATAATTTCTTAATCCAAAGTAAACTTCAATTTGAAATTCAAGCTAAAACTATTTTTTTAAGATACAAAAGACTTAGTGCCTGCTCTTGTATATCTCCCACTTTTGCAAATATTGATAAATGAGGATCAGTTTTCACTAAAAATTACAGGATGCCATGTAGAGCAAGCTAATCAGTGAATCTTCAGTACTCTAATCAAAATATTAAATTCTTATATTGACATAATTGCTATAAGTCAAACAAGGATATAGTCATATTCTGTGGAGTTAAATAGTTAATTCCAATAAAAGACTTATTTCAATATGGAATAGAAGCCTAAGATAAATCAATAGAACCAGGCCCTGTTTCTTCAAATGGAATATATTACATTGCAAAAGTCTGTAAGTGCCTTTGTTTAGGCATTGGTATCCCTTCCTCATGTCTGAGTCTGGCTAGTTCTGGTTACTGGTCCATCTAACTACTTTCTACATAAATGGTTACAACTGGTTTTGTTCAATGAGTACATTGTGTTCTTCCGCAAAGATTTCATATCCTTCTTGATAATTTGTCTACATTATGATTAATGGTGTTACTTAGTATTTAGAATAAGATAGTTGACCTGATTTGAGATTTCCCTTGGATTACTACCGTAAATTAACACCTTTCCTGTTTAGTGTTTGTATTACAATATATAGAGGTATTTATTTTCTTTGGGTTTTTGGTGGGTTGTGGTTTTTTTGTTTTTTTTTTTCCAAATCCATTTATGCTTCCTTTAGAGGAAAGTCAGTGTGCAGCTGCCATAAATCCTAAAAGAATGTGTAAAGACTTAAAAAATTTAATTTTGTTCATAGTTTTACCCTACTTTTGTGTACAAAGAAACCCCAAACATTAGATGTGCAAATCTATATAGTGGAAAAAAATACTGAGGTTTAATCAGCCTTGGAATTATAAACCTGATTGTATTTTTGTGGATTTTTATCTACTCAGAAAGAAAATATTTCCTTTCTTTCCATTCTTACAGGAAATGAGTAAAGATTTCTAAAAGACAGTGTTTGTTGTGCATTCCACATAGGTTATCTCAGAATAAGTTTAATTTAGTAAGTCAGTCCTTATTTCTTTTTTTTTATTCTGTGTGTTCTTTGAACAGGTATTCCTTATGTAGTGGGCAATAAAACACAGTAAATGCCAGTCAACAATGTCTGATTATTAAAGAAATGTATGTTAACCTGCCAACATTTTCAGTATATTACTAACAATGTAGTCATAATTGTCACTCTGTAGTTCCTGCAATATATTACAAAAAGACTACATCTCTGCTTGAGATACTTGAGTTCATTATGTATGATTAATAGAGTGATTACAGCTCATACTTGAAGGCTGACATTTGAAATCTCATTGCTGTGTCATCTTTAAGGACACAAATTATTCTCATAATTTCTCAATATATTTGCTATTCTATCTCTGAGTCATCTAACTATTCTGATTCCTCTCTGCCTTCCAGAGGTCCTCTGCAGTATTGCTTTTGATTTAGATCCTTCAGAGCATTCTGCACACTCTTAATTATAAAGCAGAAATGTGTAAGTTAACTGGCTCCTTTTGGAACAGGAAATCTCAGCTCAATAAAACCCACTTCTGAAAAGCTGTATATGCTCTTTTTTCTCATGCAGGTCATGAGAAGATCTTGTGTTTCATTATATCATATGACTTACTGACATCCTCTCTAGCCTTTGAAAAAACTTCCAATAAAACAATGAAATTAATAGTTAGAATCCATGGGCTGAATTTTGTTCTCTCTCTATCTATTCTTATCAATATATGCTTCCTCACACAAAAATGCTTGACATAAACCAGGATGTCTATTTCTTGAAATACAGTTACATTTTCCACTTATTTAAACTTGTAAGATCATTCAGATATTCCTATTTTTTGATTCACCAAAGCATTGGTGGAAAAAATTAATAATTTCTTAAAGTCTGCTTTCCCAAGATAACACATCTAATTTGCATTTGTAGAGTGTGTCCAATATTTGCCATTTCCTTCTCTCTTTACTCCATTTTCCCTCAAGCATTTTTCAAATATAATTATCTGTACAGAGGATGAATGACCTCAGTGAGTAAAATCCTCTGATAGAAGTTCACTTTGGTGTAACTGTTAAAGAATGTTTCAGAGAGGGGAATATGAGGTAAATAATGAATTTCAAAGCTCTGAAAAACCTTTGTCAGCCACAAGGCACTTATTGTGGTGCTCAGGTCTCCTGTACTTGGCTGTGAGCAGTGTTCAGTGGCATTAGCAACTCCTCCTTGGGCATGTTGCACACTTCATGCTGCTTCTGTGCTTCACTAGAGGGACAGCAAAAGTGAAAGACCACAGTAACCCAGTAGAAATGTCAGTCCTACCTTCATATGTCTCTGTTTAACAAAGGGAGAATAGAAGCCCTTCACAACTTATGTCAAAAATGCCAAGAGAACAAGGCCTACCAATAGCTGTGGCTTGGAACTTTGTGTTCTTCATGCCTTGTTACTGAAGGACAGTGTCTGGAAAATGGAAGCAAATGTAAAATTTGCCCAAAACCCCCCAGATTTTCTTCATGTAGGACAGACTATGAGACAGTAAATTGTAAAAAAGCCCCATGCATCCTATCAGACAGACAAGATTAAAGGGCTCCAACATTTGTTGTGAGATGATTGTTACCTGACTATAACCAGTTAAAAGTTAACTGTCGTAACCCTGTACCCCTGTACCCTGTAAACCCCAATGCTTTAAGAATGGTATGTTCCTTTAACCCTGTAACCCCTGCAAGACCTATGGA
>PYHW01009979.1:11704779-11725815 GCA_013186435.1 Turdus rufiventris
TAATATCCCTGGGGTAAGAGCCTCTGATATTTATCTATTCTCATGGTACAGCACCCTAGGCCAGTTCCAGGCCAGGGTGTAGTATCAGTTAACATCTGTGTTTGCCCTTTTATGATCAATGAGAAAGGACAAACACTCTCTTTCATACATCTTTTGATGAAGTAAACTCCACTGAGAAGTGATTCACTTCTCTTCATTGACTACAGAAGGATTTTACATGACTTAGTGTGATTGTTTTACCATGACTGTACTTAAACATTGATGAACAATACAGAAGCAAAGCCACCATGATTTCATCTATATTCAATCTTGGCTCATATTATCATACAGTTTTGTACTTAAGTCTTATAAGGGCATAAGTTTTAGTGTCTTTATTCTATTTATATAATATATTTTCTTTCACAGTTTATTTCTCTATACTTTGGGAATTGCCAGTTTTTCTCTTATTGGACATATAAATAGTACAGTTTCTAATTCAAATTACATTTGAGCCTCTTTTTGAAGAATAGAACCCAGATTACCACTAAATTGGGATTTTAAAAATGTTTTGCTTTGAAGAAAAAAAATTGTTTAGCATGATTTCTGGAATTAATTTGTGTGGATCCTGTCTACATTTCTCGATTTGAAAAACCTCTGGGATGGTGGTGCATGAAATGTTTATCTAGAAACTTGAATCCTTTTAACATACCTACAAATATCAGCACAGAACCATGATATCTGGCAGAATTTATGTGCTGCTCTTTCTAGACCCTGAAATCTCCAATTTCACCAGCAGGAGCTGGCCCAGCGCCTGCCATGACTTCCTTCTGCATTATCCATTTTCTCCAGTATAAACACACCAGTGTGCTCAGCCCATGGCAAGCCAATGCAGAGTTCTGTAACACAGTCATTATATCAGTTCATGCAAGCTCTTTTCAAGTGTTCAGTTTAACCCTATGTTAGATGCATATTAATACCTTTGATTTTCAGCTTGTGGACCACTGGAGGACCCTTTTCATCTAGACCAACCTCTAGGACAGTAATGAAAATAAATATTCCACTGCGTAATTCTGTTTTATAGTAAAACTTAATTATCAGAGCCAAAATAAAAAAAATCATTTAAGATAAATGATCAACTTTAATATTGGATAAGAAGAATCAATACTTAATTGTAGAAGAAGATTGGGAAACAATAGAGACATTCAGAAAGATTGCTTATGTTAACAGGATAAAATAATACTTTTTTCTAGTAGTGTTCGGGTGAGGGACAGGGGAAGATTTCACTCATCCAGAATGTTGTGTTAACCAAAGCACCTTATGATAAAGTCTTGATGAATTACACATAAAGAAATTTTATTCATGTTGAAGTCCAAACAAAGTATGAAAGCCATTTTTCCCATTTCTTATTAGGGTCTTCTTAATGATTTTGAGGAGTCTCAGCACTTATAAGGTACTAAAAAAATTAACAAGATACAGTTCTAGCATCCCTCTGAATTTTTTATGAAAACATTTTATGCTTTCATATGCAACTTATTCAGCATTAAGGTTCTCTAAGTATCTTAGCTTTTATTAAAAAGATTGAATTTGAGTGTAATATCTGAATGAAACAATTCACGAACATTCTGCAAACTGAAAAGCCAACCAAATGACAAAAAAAAAAAAAAAGAGCTCAGGACTTCGAATTTATAGGCTAACCTAAGAAATAACTTTTGAAATTGACAATACTGAAAAAATATTTTATTTTCCTTCTTTTTCAGGAGCTTTGGGAAGAAATAGCTAGATTCATTTGTAGTTTTGGGCCCACGGCTTTAGACCTTATTTCACTTTCTTCTGTCTTTCATACATAGCAGTGATTCTTCCTTATATATTTTTTTTACATATATCATCTCCTTTCTGTCCTTTTCTGGATAATTTTCTTTCAATCTGTTACTTAAAAATAATTATCTTCTTAATTTAATATTAATTTCTCTACCTTTATTTAAACTAAGCTGTTTCTATATAATGAGAAAGTGAGAAAAAGAAGAAGATTTTATGTTTTTTCTAACTTCTACAAATTTGCCTGAAACATTTAAGGTAAAAGGGTGTCCTGTTCCTATTACATTGGATTAATTTTATTTTTAATTTTTTTGCTTAACATTTTTAGAACGTCTATCAAACTGAAGAACTGTCAGTACTATCAACCCTTCAAGCTAGTTCTTATAAAGCTGCAGATTTTATGGAGCTTTACAGACTGTAACTGAAGTAATTTAAATACTGGGAGTTCAAAGTTCGTAAAATGCTCTTTAAAATGGGAGGATTATTAATTATAATCACATCTTATTTGCAAGCATAATCTTCATATAGTGTAGTTTATTAGTTTAGCATGTTAAACCAGATTATAAAACCAAAGCAACATGGCTAGGGAAGATTGCACTCTCAGAATTTGAGTACTTCAGAATCTCAAAACTGCAGTTCTCCTGTCACCTAAATGTGCATCTTATGGCATTTAATTTAGCATGGATGTACAGTACCAAGGCATAGGTAATGTCTGAATTGCTGTTATATAAAACTGATGATCCGGCTGCACACATCAGTTAATTTCTGTCTCCTAGTTTTAGTGTCAGCAAATATATAGCCTAAATGAAACCATAATTTCTATTAATCCAGAATGACAGTCACACCTTTGGTTACTTTGCATGATGCAGCACAATAATGGACCCTAATTATTCGGCTGTGCTTGCATTCAGTACACCAATATGTCTTTCCTTTTGATAAATTATGGAAAACTCCATAGGAGAAAAGAAGAAGTAGAAGGAGGCACCACACAACTGAGGACTGCTGAGCAGGGACAGGATCCAGTTGTTAAAGCAAGACTGTGCCTAGTGAGGGAAGTGTTCGGGGACAGCATGATGGGGGAGCCTCTCACACTTCCTCTGTGAATTCTGCATGACCAAGGTCCATCTCAAGGCAAATGCAGGCAGGATGGTGCAAAGTTCGTCATATTCTACTTCACAGAGTCGCTGCTTGCATGGTTAGATATCAACTTTTGATTAATGTTTGCAGAAAATATTGAAAAACAAGTTGAAAATTAGTCAGCACTATGTTATTGCAGCAAAGAACTCCAAAGGCTTACTAGCTATATTAGAAAAAGAAAAGGAAATAATAAAATTTAATTAATTCAGCAAAATGACCAAAACAACTAAACCCCAAACCTCACTTTGAAACCCTGTACTAAAGCTCTAATGACATTATTCACAGAGGAAAAACAGGAGTACTGAGTGCTTTTAAGTACAGTAAAGGGATGTAGAAAAGAGTGTCAGAGGCTTTCGAAGATAATATTTACAGAATGCTTTAACATAAAGAGATGTTTCTTGCCCTTTAAGATTGCTTTTATTTTAGAGGACATGCAAACTTGTATGAGGAAGATGAAAAATACTTGAGGAAAAGACAATGGATTTCCTGCTGATGTCCCAGATAATGGGGTAATGTTATATTTTCTTCTGAAAGATGTGTTTTGAACAATTCCTTTTCTCTTCAATGTCTCTGATGATTCTTGGAAGAATGCCTGTGCAGCAATGTCATAAAAATAACAGGAAGTAATGGAATGGTAAAATCCTGTTTAAACAACTCAGCATCATTTAGTCAGCAGATCCTAACATTGTTTATGGACTTATTGTTTAGCAATATCTTATTTTAAGGGAAAACAGAAGTCACTAACAACTTGTGTAATTGTTTCTCTTGGTTGTGGAAGTTTCTTCTGAACAAGATTATCAAAAATACAGGGGGAGTTATATTCAGCATCTGGTAAGACAAGACTTCTAAAGACATAGTAGGAACTTTTAGTCTTCCCATATACTCAGTAAGGTTGGACATTTCACTCTTTATTCCTCAGCAGTGGCGGTTTAAAAAACAGATGCTGATGAAATTCCCTAAAACTAATATTAAAGAAAGTAGAAGACTTGCAGAGCAAAAGCAAGCCCTCTGCTCATCTATCTTGTGTCATTTTTTCTGTGGTAAATAATATTTCTAAGTTTCTTTTCAAGATAATTCTATAATATCTAATTGTGGGCTTAAAAATAATACATAAAACATATAAATGTCCTAAAATCCACTAGCGTTTCAATACGACTGTGTCACCTTTTGGGAATTTTGAAAGCAATTTATCTTGGATTGGGAGGAGTCAAATAAAACTAAATGTCTAATAAAGGTACAACAAATCAAATAGAGTTCCTGTCAGATGTGTACAGAGAGAAATGTATTTGTCACATGGTGTGGTTGATGTGACTGAGGGATGGGAAGCCATCCAGAGGGACCTGGACAAGCTCAAGAAGTGGGCCATGGCAATCTCATGAGGTTCAACAAGGCCAAGTGTAAAGTCCTGTACCTGGGTCAGAGTGGATATTAATACAAGTTGGGGAATGAACACAGAGAGAGTGACTCTGCTGAGAAGAACATGGGGTGTGGGTAGATGGAGCATAAGACATGACTCAGAAACCCAGAAAGCCAATTGTATCTTGGGCTGCATCTCAAGCAGGATGGGCAGCAGGTCATGGAGCTGCTTCTGCCCCTCACCTCTGCTCTGTGAGACCCCACCTGCAGTGCTGCATCCTCCTCTGGATGCTCAGCACAGGGAGGACATGCACCTCCTGGAGCTGGTCCAGACCTGTGAATATCATCTGAGGGATGGAGCATCTCCTAAGAGGACAGGCTGAAAGAGTCTGGAGAAAAGGAGGATCCCAGAAGACTTTATATCATGCTTCCAGTACCTAAAGGGAGTTGTAAGAAAGACGGGGACAGATTTTTCAGCGCAGCTTGTTGTGATAGGACAAAGGATATAAAAGAGTGTAGATTCAGACTAGATACAAATAAGACTTTTTTTTTTGTGATGAGGGTGGTGAAACACTGGAACAGGTTACCCAGAGGACTGGTAGATGCCCTGGCTTAGTGTTGTGAGAGTCACGTAGTTCCATCTGATGAGTGTGTCTAAGTGGTGGATTGATCCTGTCTGGATGCCAGCTACCCACCAAAGCTACTCTATTACTCCCCTCTGCAGCTGGACAGGGGAGAGAAAATAGAACTAAAGGCTCATTGAGACAGGGACAGGGAGGAGATCACTATTAGTTACTGACAGGGGGAAACAGACTGAACTTGGGGAAATTAATTGACTGTATTACTAAATAAAGTCAAATCAGGATAAGAAGTAAAATGCTGCTGCAGCAAGGGCCCCCAGTAAATCTGCTGCTGTGTGAATTCCTCCCTCCACAGGTCTGTAGATCCTTGCCAAAAGCCTTCACAAGCTTCCCATGGGGTCCCAGCCTACTCCAGGCATTCACTTGCTCTAATGTAGGGCTCCTCCACGGGCTGCAGGTGGATCTCTGCATCCCTGTGATCCTCCATGGGCTGTGGGCGGATCTCTGCATCCCTGTGATCCTCCATGGGCTGTGGGCGGATCTCTGCATCCCTGTGATCCTCCATGGGCTGTGGGTGGATCTCTGCATCCCTGTGATCTCCATGGGCTGCAGGTGGATCTCTGCATCCCTGTGATCTCCATGGGCTGCAGGTGGATCTCTGCATCCCTGTGATCCTCCATCGGCTGTGGGTGGATCTCTGCATCCCTGTGATCCTCCATAGGCTCAGGTGGATCTCTGCATCCCTGTGATCTCCATGGGCTGCAGGTGGATCTCTGCATCCCTGTGATCCTCCATGGGCTCAGGTGGATCTCTGCATCCCTGTGATCTCCATGGGCTCAGGGGCACAGCTGCCTCACCATGGGCTGCACCAGGGGCTGCAGCAAAATCTCTGCTACAGCACCTGGACACCTCCTGTCCCTCCTTCCTCACAGACCTGGGTGTCTGCAGGGCTGTTTCACACATTCTCACTCTTCTTGTCTCTGGCCACAGTTGCTTCTGGACAATAATGGGTTGGGTTTTTTTGGTTGTTTTTTTTGTTTGGTTGGTTGGTTTTTGGGGTTTTTTTTGTTTTGTTTTTTGTTGTTGTTTGGATTTTTTTGTTGTTGTTTTGTTTTGTTTTGTTTTGTTTTGTTTTTGTTGTTGAATACATTATCACAGAGACACTAGCAGCCTCTCTGGTTGTCTCAGCCTTGGGCAGCACTGGGTCTATCTTGGAGCTGGCTGGCATTAGCCCTGTCAGACACAGCAGCTTCTGACAGCAATCTCTCCTACAGTCCCTACATTATGAGAACCTTGCCATGGAAACCAAAGACAGACTTTTAAATTCCTTGTGCTTCAAACAAGAAATATTCTAAGGAAAGAAAAGAATCTATTTCAAGTGAAGATGTAAGTTCTGAAGAAAAATACTAGACCCTACAACAGAGGCTTCCTGAACATATTAAGAAAATTTTGTTAGGTAATTAAGAAGAAATCAATGCATATTGTGTTTGAAATTAGGCATTTCCTTGTTATGCTAGTAGTTAACATATTACAGAGACAAGGACAAAGGAAGCAGAAAACTGCTTATTGGGAATATAGGAAATGGTACAAGGGAGAAGAAGAAAATAAAAGTAAGATTTCTAGAAATAATTGTCTAGACTAATCTTTCTAGATCTTGATTGTATCACAAAGATCTTTATCTAATGAATGCATTGGATAAAATGTAGTACAATGTTGGCAGTATATATCTGAGGATTTCCCAGTGCTACCAATGATCCATTTCTCTGTAGGCAGCAAATTTACCTAGCTTTACTTAGCTACATTAACATATAATTCATTGTTTTTATTCATTTATTCATTCAGAAAGTCAACCTGATGGAAACAAAATGTCACAATTCAAAATACAATCAGGAAAGTATTTTTGAACTCAAGTCTATACAATCAGTATATATGGTAATGGAAAACATTGGAGCAATATAAACAATGCCAACATGAGGCTGGAAATCCCATACAATGAAAGGAGTAATTTTAGTGGAAACCTGAGAATCCATACTAAAGATTCATCCTAAAATATAACTTTGCTGTCCCATTATATACTTATGGCCTTTTCTAGCTACTACTTGCCATCTGTACATGAAGGATTCACAATACACAACTAACACGATTAACAAAAGCAGTATATTAAATAGCTATATTAATTACTTTCTAGAAACACTCAGTGTGATTTAAAAAATATTACATGCCTTTTGCCAATCTGGGTGTCTTTCCTAGTCTTTATTTCCTAGAAATTGTAGTTTTACCTTAAAGCACTGTGTACTTAGGTAAGATAATCACAGATTTTTCCCCCACGGCTTCTGAAAAATTCAAGAGACCCAAGATATTGTTACTGTCACTTCTATCATCAAAAAGGCCAAATATTTTTTGAGTAAAAGATGTAATTTTTTAAGTGACCAACCATTTGGAAAGCTATTTTCCAACAATAAAGCAAGAAAAAAAATAATAATAAAAAAAGATAGAAACCAGGCAGGAAAACAAGTTAGGCTACTTTACATCCAAATAACTTTTCCATAAACAAAAGCAAAATTGAAAACAAGCCCTTAAATATTGACAGCTGCAAAAAGGTCAGCAAAGAACCTCATTTGGAATGACTTAGTCAATAAATAAGCATTCTTGATATGAAGACATTGGATTTTTATTAGTATCAGATAGATTCTGAAAATAAAAAATATAGAGCAGAATGTAGAACATCTCAGTTTCTGCCAAAATTTCACCAACAAACATCAAAACTATCTCAGTGGGAAAAAAAGAAAAGAAGGCAAAAATAATATTCTGTTCATAAATTATTGGTGTTGAGTTTTGCCCGAATTTTTTTTAAAAAGTTGCTTTGGTTTAGGGTACTAATTTTATTACTCTATTGGGTTAGAAGGGATTGTGTCTTTCCAAAATAGAGTAAATTTTTTGTGGAACAAATTTTTAAGGCCAGCTCTCTAGTGAAACAGAACCTTTACAATAACACTCAAAAGAAGGGAAGTTTGCAGTCTGTTTGCAGCCAGTTTGCGGGAAGTATTTGCTGAACTTGCTAATTCCTAAAAACAAAAATAACATTTCAGAAGACTATCTAGTTCACAATTAGTTTTATCCACAGACCAGGCATTTTGGGTATTCTGTGGCTAAGGATCACCAGGCTGAAAGGAAATGTCTTCAGCCATAAGTGATACCTGTATTTAATCAGTACCAAATATGATCTAGTCAGCTCCGACAATATTCATGACAAATTTTAGCACTAATTAAGTTGTTAGATAAAATACACAAAACGCAATAATTTTCAAAACACAGATTTTATTTTATTAAGACTAATTTCTGAGAAACCCCACTGCTTATTCCCAAGCTCTGTGTCCAAATGCAAGTGAGTTAAAAATGCAGCAGGGAAAAGTATGGCGTCAATTCCCACTTCCTGTGAGATGCGGTTTCTCTGCTCAGTTCACATTACTTAGGAATTAGAGCCCCTGGGTAAATGCTTGGAGTCATGGGGTATGCTAAAATACATCAGTGACTTAATTGCGCATCATCCTATTTGTGTCACATCTGTTCTACTGAGGAAACCAGGAATCATTGCCACAACATGGAAGAGCTGCAAGGGTCTGCTCTATCACACATCAAGAAGAATAAATCCTTGGTTGTTGTGTGGCTTCCATATTCTGATCTCATAGCAGAAATGTCTCTAAACTTGGTTTGGCTTTGCAGAAATATAAATTCTGGTCAGGAGGCTGAAGAACAGAGGGCAGGGTGAATGGCATTGTTAAAATCCTTATGGGAGAAGAAAAGCCTCATGTCTGGACACATCTTGTAGCACATAAAGACTGATTTGAGTAGCTCCATTTAGTTTTCAGGGGACTGATAAGCTAGAGCATCGTGACTCACTTTGTTTCTCTGTGATCTGGAATTGCCCTGTAATCAATCCAGAGGTTGCTTTGCTTCAGCTGAAGCAGATACTGTCAGTAGAAAGCAATGATTCTGTTTTCTAAGCTTGATCCAAACTCATGGGAGCTTTCATGACAGCTATCATCCTTCTTGCTAGATCAGGTCAATCTTGTGTGACACCATCACCATTCCACTGTCAGAAAGAAAAATAAGGAGGAAAAAAATGCTATAAATAAATTCAAGCTGCAGAAAACAATGATGGAATATGAATTTTTAATAGAATTTTTTTTGCTTGTTTATTTATAAAAACCTGTTATATAAAGCTATTATTTTTTTTCCAATTACTTTTGCAATTGTTTCCTTTCTTTCTGCAGTAAATTCTATAGGTTGAGAACTGTAAAATACTACTAATAACTCAGAGTGAAGGCAGGTTGGCCATAAAACAGTCTAGAGGTTGCCATATAGGAAAGTGTCTACAGAGCTCTGGCAGATGAGTGGTGTTACTTAAGTCTATCATGGTTCACACAGTAAAGAAGTGAAACCAGAGAAATGTTCTTAATCCTGGGGGCTTTGTGTGAGCATTTCACTGCAAGTTCACAGTATTAGTAATTGGGTTAGACACAGGACAAATATCCTGAAAGCTAAGCAATATTTTCTATGATGGGGAAAGTACATAACTTTACCTTGCTGAGATAAGCATTAACTCTTCAGTGTAAAATTAGTTTTCTGCTGTCCTTCCTTAAATTATTCATTGTTTTAACATGACTGTCAGTTACTTGATTTACTGGTCTATTTGGGCAAAAACAGATTTCTGGAAGTAACGCCCAGTGTTGTAAAGAATTGGAAAGAACATTTATTTACATATTGCCTGTCTGTATCTCACCAAAGTTCTTTAGAAATAAGAAGACCATGCCCAAAAGATTAAATTAAAACTTCTTGATGTCCTGTGCCTAATGTCTGCTACTCTGTTGTAGTCTAACCATACAAGTCAGTCTTCATAGAAAACTTAATACAAGAATTTTGTGACTTTACGCAAATTTTTACCTTTTTACAAATGTTTAAACTTACATTTCTACCAGTAAAATGTGTGTTTCTGCTCTGAATCATATTTCTCAATATTATTTCTCCTGAGAGCTTTTAAGAAAAGATTGAATAAACTTTAAAAAGAGAATGTGTTAGTGTATTGACACAGATGAAGTCTCTATTAGTGGTAAACTGTAGAGGTAGAGAATTTGCTGACCCTTCTTCTACTGGAAATGACTGGGGTTTGTTCTCTGGTAGAGAAAAAAACTCACAGCAAAGTTTGGTTGAGAAAAAAATAATATCTGTTGTTTTCTGGATAAATTATATAAATATTAGCTGTTCAGTGAGAAGGAAACACATTACTTCCTTCATGATCCAGACTTTAAAAAGAATAAACTCTGATCAGTGCCGTATTTTGTGAAGAGTATTAAGCAAGAATGGACAACAGCCACAGGATTGAATCCCAAAGTCCTAACTGTGGACTACAAATGGTTTCAGAGCCCAAATTTGACATGGATGTACTCAGATTGCTGAGTTATATGACTCATCAAAATTTGGCCAGATCCAAGAGCACACAATATATGGAAACTGGATAGCTTGAAAGTTATCAGAAAAGCAAAATAAGAGAGTTTTAAAACTGAAATATCTTAGATTCACTTTGATACCTAAGACATTGAATGGAACTTGCTATAATTTATCAGTTTTGGCCAAAACCCAAACATTTTGTTTTGCCGCTTCTGAGTAATAGTTAATAAAGCCGAATTTAACCCATAAGAGGCAATAAATTTGAGTGTGAAATGTTAAGTGAAAAATTATTTCTTGCGAATGTCTTTGAGACTATTTGAGTTTGAGATTTTGCTCAAAAATCTGATTCATCAACTACTGTAATTTAAAGCTTAATATAAAATGTCATATACAGAATAGTTATTAAATTCAAGATTACCATATTAAAAATAGATACATAACTTTAGTTTTAATTTCTGTTAAGAAGATTAATTTTTTTAGCTAATGAAATAGTTTTTAGAAAATGCTATAGCTAATAGAAAACAAAATTTACAAAAAATTAAATGAACATGGCTACAAATATTGCTTTCCCTAAAAAGAAACTTCTTTTCAGTTCTTTTGTGTTACGTGGATCTGTGTTTATATATCAACTTCATATTCAAAAATAATTTAATGAACACATATACAGGGGTCAGAGGATCCCCTTCTGAACATTCAAAATTTCCTTTAATAAGTATAGAATGATGCACTAAACAGAAAAATTAATTTGTGTTCAGTGATTCATCTTAATTTTCCACTACTAAATGCTTGCCATCCAGGGATTGGCATTGTTTGATGTTAAATCAGGAAATAAGAAATAAGAAATAAATATATCTTTATTAATTTTATAAAGGGAAGAAACTGGCTTCCTAACTCCGAATTAAATTCAACCTGTACATACTTAGTAGAAAATAATTATGTTATCCTTATTTTATTTAGTTTACTTTCCTCATAGGGATGGATTAAAGAAATTAATTTGGTGAATTAAATATTATTGTTACGATGAAAAAATAGCTATTATGGAATATTTAACTCAATTTACTAGAAACATAATACATAACACATATCTCTGGAAATTAATACAGCAACATATTTTTTGGTGATTATATTCATGGCTTGAGAAACTGCATAGGTAGTGAATAAAAAATCTGGCTTTCTTGATATAAAATTTACAATTTATTAGCAAAAAGCAGTTTTGGTCTGATTGTAATGTAAATACATAATTCTCAAAGAAATACTGTTTAAAAAATTTACCCCTCAAAATGTGATCTATCCCATAGAAGAATAAACATTATAGTTTTTATAATTACTTCAGATCAAGTTGGATTTTCGGGGTTGATGACAGCCTCACATTCCTGTTGATTAATTTCTCAGACACATTCGTAGTATGTGTTAAGCTCTATCATGTAATGTTGGTTACTGCTCAGGAGCACTCAGTACAGAGCATTATCCTAAGGAAGACTAATAAAACTTGGAAAGAAGTCAGTACATGACAGTCTGATGAGCAGAAAGACATATTGTTCAAGCTCTATGGTGTCCATTAATGGAACCTTTAACAATATTTTTTTTGTAAAGCCAAAAGACAAAGTCCAGCACCACTGAAATGGTACAGCTATTATTTGATCCTAATAAAGTCATGAAGTCAGATTAATGCTTTGCAAGGAAGTAAATCTATACAGATAGCCTGCATGTAAAATAAATTTATATATAATAAAGTCATGAGCCACCTGATCTAGCTTCAAATTTGGATCTGAATTCAAAGCTGTTCCTTCTTTGATCAGCATATTGAATTCAAGGACCTCCAGATATCCCTTTCAGCCTACCTTATTCTTTAATTTTATGAACTCAGAAAGTAAAATTGTGTAAACTGAGGGAAACATGGAGATACATATATACATATATATATATATTTATGTTTTTATACAGATACTTTGAAAATTCAAGGACAGGAACAAATAATGAAGGAGAAAAGATTCAAAGAATTATGTCTACACTCCTCTTGTCATATGATTTTCCAGGTTAAACTACATTGTGCTGTTTTGCTGGTGCAGACCTGCACAGCAGGGTGCAGTGAGAGCAAACTAAACATACTCCTCAGACATCTATTGTGCATCCCTTCTGTTCCTGTGCAAGTTCTGAAGCTTCACAGCACCAGGGTACCTCCTATAAATTCTGATGGTACAAGGAAAACCATTCCAAACCCTCTGAACTCCATTTTCTTTGCTTGTCAATCAAAAATTTCTCAATGTTGAGAGTCATTTATAACTGCTGTGATAAGGATACACCACAGAAACATTGGTGGAGGCTTCTATTCTGAAACTGGTTTATATCTGCTTAAGAAACATTTTAGCCTGCCATAAACCATGAAGATATGCAACTGGGAAAGTTGATTTTACTGTAAAAAGGATGTCACTCTATAAATTGTTTCAGTCACAAAAATTCTATGATTTTGTGACAAATGATAGTACAGGAACTACAAAGTCCCATCCAGGACACAAGTGAGCAAAGAACACAAGTGCTCTAATGCTTCATTTCAAATATCAATATTCATTGTACTGATAGTCACTTCACTTTTATGTTTATTCCCTCTTTGTGTCAGTGGGATTATTGACACAGTGAAGAACTATCCAAACACTGTCTAGCCCTCTCCAGGGCACAAGGTAAAAACTTTTCTTTGGGATTGAATGATGACAAGGTATCATTCCAGCCTTTTGAACTACATCCCCCTGTGCAATGAACACTACCCCAGAGGAAAAAAGGAGGACATAGTAACAAGGCAAAGTTACGTAAATTCCCTTCTCAAAACATCTCCCCTCCCCAGAGCTACTTTGCTTCTGGCAATTCCTGTGGTCTCAGTTTCACTATGCTTTCTTCCCCTAATCCATCCTATATTCATTATTGCTGGTTCTATGAGATTCAGTAAAGTCTTAGAGGATCATAGAACATGTAAATGAAACTTAAAGGTTTTTTTTCAACTAACTCTCTCATCCCATTTTCCTAGTTCTGCTTTCAAAACATTCACTATAACACATTTTGATGAGAAGATCCCAAGATAACCAAGATAAGTCTGATTTATTTCACAATTCTTCCCCTAGTTTTAAATTTTGAGTTGTATGTATATAGCATTTTTTAAAGGTTGAAGATGTTTCAACAGTAAAATTATTAATGACTAATCATGATGCATTAATCACACATCAATTTGTTATTCAAGTGAAGAGCTGAAAGACACTGAGAGTATAAGAGTTTGAAGCATCTTATTTACGAGCATCTTTTAGCAATTTATGCTTAGCCTGGTGTATGTTGGGTGCAACCACTAATATGTTAATACATTAGCACTGTCAGGCTAACTGAAATAAGTTTTAGCTGAGGAAAATAATAGGAAGTCATCCATTATAAAGGTTAAGTAACATGCAGAGCATTGCCTGTTTACATAGCCAATACTGTCACCATTAAGTGCAAAGACTTTGATAGTAGAACTGCTTAACAATACATTCACTTTTCAAACATGCAGAGAGATATCAGACCACTCTTCATTCTGCCCCAAACAGTCCTGATATATATCCAGAACACTGCCAGCAGGTCAAGGGAGGTGATTCTTCTGTGCTCAGCACTGGTGAGACACATCTGGAGTGTTTTGTACAGTGCTGAGTTCTCCAGTGAGAAACAGACACGGATGTATTGCACTATGCTCACTAAGGCACTGAAGCATCTGGAGCATATGTGGAAAGTCTGAGAGAGATGAGACTGTTCAGCCTGGAGGAAAGAAGGTTCAGGGAATCATAAATTTATATTTTTATAAATGCCTGATGGGGGCTAAAGGGTGGTATAAAGAAGATGAAGCCAGAAAGCAAGACTTCTCAGTGGTCCCCAATTACAAGAAGTGAGAAAATGAGGACAAGCCTAAACACACAAAATTCCAATTAACAATAACTGATATGTCCTTTTTTTTCCTTTATACTGTGAAAGTTGTCAAGCACTGGAATGAGGCTGTCTAGAGCTGTGGAATTTCCATCGTTGAAGGTATTCAAGACTTCAGGATAGGACATGTATCCAGAGAACCTACCCTAGGTAATCCTTTTGAGCAGGGGCTATCTCTAGAAGTCTCAGTCATTCTCTAATTCTGTGTCTCTAGGAATGATACCCTTTGCCAGAGGAAACATTCAGTGGCAGGATCAGATTTGGAAAAGAGCAATTTGTGGCATTGTCAATACAGAAATGCACATGATTTAGCTGTAATGGATGCAAACAAATCATTCTCTCACCTGGATTAGCTCACAGGTGCTAAAGTAGCTGTAAATCCTCCCCAAGATCTTCTCCCTGGTTTTGCTCATAGTTTTAGATGGAAAAGGAAAATCAAGGATCAAGTAAACAAAAAAGTATTTTCTTGCTAGTATGCCATGGAAGTGGGTATGCAGTTCAACCTCCTGTAAATCTGCTTCTGTCAGCTGGAACTCACTGCTTTTTTACATCTAATATTTGCCTTGATATTTTACATAGACTTAGCTAGTATTTTCTCTGCTGTATCAGCATATCATAGGAAAAATTCCACTGGTGGGAATGGTAGAAGCTTTGCTATTTGGCAATTATATGAAGAGTTTGGACTTCATTGCAGGAATTCTGTATTGCAAGAACTAAATACATTAAGAGTTTGCAGCAAAGAGGGAAATGTTTCTAAGTGAGGAGCCATTTCAGGCTCCTCATAGAGCTTGCCAAGGGAATGTGAACTGCAGGATTTAATTATGGGGGAGCTCTTAGACACCTTGAATACTGGCCTGGTGCATGAGCATCACCTTGAAAGAAGCAGAGTGCTACATGAGGTGTCTGCCTGAAGTTTCTACTCACTGAATATTACAAGAGAAACAAAAGTCTGCTTCTACTGAATCGCAGGTCAGGCAGCAACTACAGAATTTTTCAGATGGGACCACACACACAAAACCCAAAAATGTTTAGGGCTTTTTTAAATCTGAAACTTATCCTGGCACCCAAGGCTTAACTTTCCTTTTTTTCTTGGGATAGAGAACTGTGAAAATATTTTTCAGTACTTGGATACTAATTTTTCCAGCTGTGAAAATGTAGAATAGGAAAATTATGCTCTAAATGGCCAAAGGCGTCATTTCAAATAACCCTGCATACTTTAAAGATAGTTTTCAGAGAATATGATTCCCAGATTCACTTATACTCAAAGAATCTGATGAAACACAAGGAACTTCAGTGAATGAGTATTGAAAGGTTTTTTAGGCTTTCCCGATATTTTAGCCTTTATCTCCAGCCAAGGTAAGTTGCCATGATAAAACAGGGAGTAGTGGGAACATTTATGAATAATAGGGATTTTTCATGTCTCTCTGATCTGGGGTGAAATTCTTCACAGAAATTTCTCATTATAAACTTTCAAATTACAATATTTTGTTACTATTGTAACAGAAAATACAAAATGTACATATGTGATTAATTTACATCACACATTGATACAAAATTTACGATGTAAATAGTTTAAACTGATGCCTATAACTAAATGTGAAATATTTATTAATTTAGGTATAACCCTTCTCTGTCAGTTTCAGTGACATTTGTATTTGTCATATTTTCTTTTTGCCTCTGTTCTGACTCCGAGTTTTATTTTTTCTACAATAAAACTCTTAATTTTCTTCCTAATATTAAATCACAGTTAGATATACTGATGCTTTTTATACTTAACCTCTGTACGGAAGACAATTTCTGTTGGTCAGATTAATTAGTTGGGGTTTTTTCAGCTTTACAGCTGGCTTTAGATGTAGCCATTTAAGAGAATGTATAGTGGTAAACAAAATGTCATTAATATGTTTTTATATACTGTCTCGTTTCACAAGATTTTAATATCATCCTTTATCTTCTGCCTCATTTATACATGAAACTAATAATCTACCACATCTTTTGTAGATATAGTATCTGCTGGCAAAAATATTTAATTAAAAGTAAGATTCTACTTTTGTAATTATCACTGAGAATTTATAGAGCTAAGATATAATGAAGGGAAACAATTTTAGTCTTTCTTCAAATTGCATGAAAAGGAAATTCTGGAGGACCTCATCTCTGTCACATCCCTTATTGATAAGAGATAGATGTGCAAGTTGCCTCTTGCTAAAATTAAAGTCAGAGATTTAAAATTTTTCTCTTCAATTCACTGAAGTATCCAGTGGGAAATAATAATTGCAAGAGTTTATGACTTGATACTTTAAACTTTTTCTAGTGTTACTGCAAATGTTATATCCCCTGATTTTTATTTTCATTGCAATAATTAGTTTTTCTCTCATAATAGAAATGGATAATTTCACTACTCGTACTATAATGTGCACATCTGGATTCAGATAGGTTCCTAGGTGGTGCAGCTTTGCACTTCAACATCTCCTGGAGTTTTGTTTGATATATATTTTTTTCAGATTATTACTCTTCTTTCTGCTTTGATTCATCATTTAACTGTAACAGTCCTCTGTGTTTGGGTTTTTTCCCCATTTCAGGATTTATGATACATGTGGAGGATTTCTAAGGGACATGTTTTCACTGGATTGGGTGCTCCAACTAATATCTCATTGAAAAACTCATCATCTTGCTGTTGTAGAAATAATGCAATTATACATATGTGGATATATAGTAAGTGCAAGGAGAAATATTTCCCTCTTGTACCATTCTTTTTTTTTATTATTATTTTGTCTATAAGAAATAAGCAATTTATCTACACAAATGAGCACACACAGAGTAACAGCACCCAGAAGAAAAAAATTTAGGAAGGGATGGCTCATAAAAATATCTACATATGCAAGACATATAAAGTATAGATAAAAGGATATATACTCTTTTTTGTCCTTAAAGCAATGAAACTGCCACAAAACTAGCATTCTAGAGATATGAAGAGGAAAGAAACATCAAGAGTCTGTCAGAGAAGTCCATCAGGTTGTTGCTGTGTTAAATCAGGGCATCTGCACTGTTTATGCCTCCCTCACAGTTGGCATCTGTTACCTGTTAGCTTCCAGTTCAGCAGCCTCAAGGCCATCCTAGGGCCAATTCTTTCAAAATGCTCTGAGATTTTTCTGCATCTCACACACTTACCTTTTCTAGCACAAACAGATTTCAAATCTTGAAAAAACTGTGCAAATTTATATGCTATACTTTCTACAGCAAGGTGAAGTATTTCTTTTTTGAGTCTTATATTTCACAAAAAAAATTCAGTGCAATTTTTTCCACAGTGGATGTTTTCTGAAAAACTTATTTTTGACAATGAAGAGTGTATTTGTTAGTATGGATTTTTATGGTTTTTTTAAATAAAAATCTTTTTTCCATTCTTGCAATTTACAATCAGCATGAGCAGTTCCATTTTAGAGGTTTTTGATTATTAGTTTTTAATTATTCAAAGCAATTTAAAATTCAAATTTTCACTTAACCATTATTTCTTGTACCCAGAATAATGTTCTCAAGTACCCTACTCCACTCCTGATCTCCAGTTTGCCCACCTCTAGGAAATTTTGAAGAAAGACTAGTGACATTTGCATATCCAAATGGTCACAGCTAAGGTTCTCAGAGTCTTCGTTTAGACTCTGTGCAGGCTCATTTTTCTACCTTGTCATGCTTGGCTCTAGTTATGTTGCTCTCCAAAATTGAAGGACACACATCTTTTCTCCAGTTCTGCATTTTAAACATTGATGTTTTCTCTCAACTTCCTTTTTAAAAATGTCTCTAGTCCCCAAATTTGAGCTTCTCCTGTCTTTCTGTACAATTTTTTGGCATCTCATTTTGTCCTTTTTTTGTTATTAAGGAACTGATAAGCAAGACCAGACATCACAGAACATTTTAATTAGCTAATTAGCTAACCTTTTTCACCCGTTTTAGCCTGTCATTTATACTAAAACATAAATACCAAATACAAGACAGCAAAAAGTACATGGTATTACAACCGCAGCAAGTGGTAAGAGTTTCTTCAAGTGCACAGCAACACAGTGAAAATCAGGCAAAGGCTAAAGTAGACTCCCAGCTAAAAGAAAGATTGACTTGCCAGTATTTCTGTGGATTCATAAGCATGATGAAACTGAGTATATATTTAAACCAGAACAAGCCAAAAAGCCATAAAAGCTGAAAATTATTGGGTAAGAAGGGCATATTAAATTTAAAAAAAAAAATCTATTTATTATTAGTTCTTATTTTTCTCTAACCAGCCAGTATAGTAAGTGGTTTTCCTGGTATTTAAGAGCATACTTTGGAAAAAAGTCTTAAAATAAAACAAACAAGCAAACAAACAAACAATATTGTGTTATCTATGTTTATAAATAGAAATTGAGACAAATTAAAATATACTGAGAGTCAATTGAGAAATTGAGTTAAATTTCCTAAAATTAAAGATAATATTCCTGATATCTTATTGTCGACCTGAAAAGTTGTCTGAGAAGGATGGGGGATCTCCATCGGCAGAAAATTTTAAGAACAGATCCTGACAAGCTACCCCTCTCTTAAAATAAGGGATCAGACTAGAAGTTTCTTCCAGACTTAAGTTTCCTATGACAAAGATTATACTCCATCAGGCAGCTCTCAGGAAATCTGCTTTAGCAGCTGCTACAATGGAAAGCAATTAATTTCACATTTCAGTTTCTGTCAAAGTGCTTAGGTACTGAAAGTAAAGAAATGAGAGAAAGTCAGGAATTCAGGCAGATAGGTAAAAAGATAATAAGCAAAGGAAGACAAAAAAATCATATTTACATCAGAGAAAGTTACATTTCACTAAATATTTTTACTCCATTGCTATTTTTTTCAAACACCAGGCATGTACAAAATGCTATTGCACTGAACTAGTGTGGACAAAATTAAAATTATGTGATACTAAAAATGTGCCTAATTACCTGAAATTTGTAAACATCACTATTTTGATTGCTGCTGTCTAAAATTTTAGGCTTTTTTGGTCACTCCTTTTTTTTCCATAATGATTTTGGTTGTTGTTCTCCAAACTCACTCCAGTATGTCCATCTTTCAGATAAATCACTTCCAGAATGTAACACAATGTTCTAGCTAGAGCTGCACTACTGCCACATCATTAGTTACTAATGTGATAAACACTGATATTGATGGATGGGATGCTAGAAAATAGATCCCTTTTTAAATGAATTAACATTAAAATTTTGGTATCTGGTATTCACTCCATATTTTGTAAGTTTTAATCTGAAAGGATATTTTAAAAATGGGCTTATTTTAAAAAATATGAAAAAGAATTTAGTTTTTGAAAATATTCTGAGATTTCAATAGTTAGATATATTCTGTGTCAGTATGATGAGGGTACTAAAAGCCAGAGAAAAGAGCCCTGAATCAGGGCCTTCTGTTTAGAATAATGCTGAATAATGTGAGATCTGAATTGCTACTCTACTTGAGTCAGGTTCTAGTCAGGTTTCTCTCTTCCCCCAAAACAGCTCTAATTACCAAATTTTATGAAATGCAATCCCTGCTATTCTGACCTTGCCTGAGGGTCGTAATCACATAAATTGTGACTAGAATATTTTTCTTTGATCTTCTCAGGAAGACTGAATGAGTAATTGATACAGTCAAAAGACTGCAGATTTTTCAAATCACTGTCTATTAAATATCTCAGTTAATTCTTATGAAACCATGTCTAGTTAACCTCTGCTATCCAAGATACAAATTTTAATTTTAACTGTAGCTGATTGTTCACTTTTAGCCTCATGGATGAGATTTACAGAATATTAAGTGTGAAATGTGATGGACTCACATTTCATTCCTGAGCAGTAGAGAATGCAAAAGTCACAGAGCTCTTCTCCTCTCCAAAGAGCAGAGAGAACACTGGCCATGTTCAGTCCTGAGGGTCCTCTGACACAGCTCTCTCCCATGCACTGGGTATCTAATTCTGTAGCCTCCATCCCAGCCCCACCCTCCCTTTGTAGGTCCCAGTCAGCTCTGTGGTTGTTGGTTTAACAGAACATCACTGCCTGGCATAAAATCTCTGCAAAGCATGCCAGATATCTGCTTGAGTTTGACTGACTTCAATTAATGGTGTCAAACTCCAGGCAGATATGCTCTAAGGATGCTTTGATCCTGCTCTGTCAGTAGCTTAAGGTTTAAAAAGATCCAACATTGGTTAATAAAACAAATATTTTTGGAAAATAAAACAGAACAGAACAAAACAAACAAACAGAAACCCACAGCAGGGGCTGGAAGACTGAACAATTATCAAAGAACCTTTCATAGCTATGAGGTCCCATATAAAGTTTTTCCTTTAAAAAGGATACTAACTTTTTGATAATAACATTGAGGAACTGATTTTTTCATAGTAAATGTAGGTATTTTGCTGAGATATAAAAATTAAGAACTGTAACTAGCTGGCTTTTTCTAGTATCCATGAAAAGAGAACAGAAATCTTCCATGCTGATTTCTTACACCACTGTCTCTGGCTAACTGGGTATTTCTGATCTTCCACATGAAAACAAGGAGAAAATACACTATGACTTAACACTGAATACCATAACTGAGAAAAATCATTGAAGGAAATCAATGGGTGTCAATACTTAAGTTTACATTCAGCATAACTTTATTGAAGGTTCATATTTCAAGGATCCCAGAGTACAGTAATTTCACGATTATAAGCCACACCTGATTATAAGCCTCAGGTTACAATACAGAGTGTGATAAAAGGTATCTATTCTATCACCATCTGTTGAGGGTGGGGGCAGTGATC
>PYHW01009979.1:11732487-11747402 GCA_013186435.1 Turdus rufiventris
TGATCTACATGTTGTGAATTTTGCTGGCTGCCGGCGGGTGCGCCTTATAGTCCGGTGCGCCTTATGGTCGTGAAATTACTGTACATGTAAATGTGTGATAATCCCCTGGGGGGTCGGTAGGGGGGCGTTGCTACGTTGGGATAAAAAACATTATCCTACCAGCTTCTTACCAGATTTTTATCTGGCTCAAATGTTATCAGTATCAGTTTCTCAGGGACACAATATTGCAGGGCTCATCCAGTTTATCAAAAAAAAGGTTGGTTTGTCATCCTTCAGTGGTGGATGCACACCCTGTCTGCACCTAGGCTGTTTAATGCAGATCAGAGGTTTTGCCACTTCTTTTCGTCCCCCTTGGCTGGGGAGTTGCAAACCTGGCCTCAGCAAAGTACTTGCTGCTTTCATGAAAGATCTGTTGCTTGAGTCATTAACCCTTACAATTTCAGTCTCTCTCTCTCATACATATCTGAAAATTAACTCTATAAACATAATTCCTTCCAAAATGCTGATCTTGATTGAGCCCATGAATGCTTTTAGAATGGTAATAATTGGAAATGTGATACAAAGGAAGGTGGAGCGGGAAGACAGGAAGACAGAACATTTAAAGAACAACAAAGACAGGAAGACAGAACATTTACTTTAAAGAACAACAAAGACTTACTTTGACTTTATTGCTTGAGAAGACACTAACTTAAATGTACATTGAAACTTCATTATAACAAAATGCTGAAGAAGCAGCAGATCTGTTTTATAATGGAAACTCTTCTTTCAAACAAGTGATGACTTCCACGTCTTTAAAACATTCTATATGTAATGGTTGGATAGCCATGTGCTGATTTAAGAGGTTTATTTCTTCAGAGAGCTGGTAATAGCAGAAATACAAAAATGTGTTGCAGTAGTTCTGAAATGGAGCTTCATTCGTCTTGTGTGAAATAAATCAAATGGTACACTGCTAAGTAGTGACATGCACTAATTCATTGTTTTGATGCCACCTTTCATTTTAAATTAACACTGAAGTTTCAATACCTGTGACTCTGTAAACCTGCTAAGTCCTGCTTTGTCACTTTTATTCCTTTTGTAATGTTGTCAAACAGAGGAGTTGAGAGTTGGAATTCTACTTGAAATTAAGCTTACAATCAAAAAGAAAAAATAATGCCAGACACCCTGAAACTTAGCTCCTCCAAGAGTTATGCAAGATGGGACTCGAATATGACTGCTGAATTTTCACTGCTGCCTTAAAAAGTTCACATAAGATATTTATTGCAAATATTTCTAAGAGGAGATATGTATACCTGACTTTTTATACTCAATGAGACCTGAAAATGAAAACACCAATACAAATAATAAAAAAAAAAGAAAAAATGGCTTACAGTCTTCAATTTTAAAAATTACATTGCTTCATATAGTGAGCATCTTCCAGAATCCACCTCATCATGTTTTCACAAAAGATAAGCAAATCCATAAATTTCAGTTTCAGAATATGACATATAGTTTCTGATCATAATTGTATTATCATTGTAAACTAAAGAAGCATCTGAAATAAATCTGTTGATCAACTCTATTTTATAAGCTAATACATAGAACATGTGATTTATTATGAAAATATAATTGGAAATTCAAACAGCATGCATTTAAAAAATGCGCAGTTAATCCCAAAGCTTGGAATTTCCTGTGAGATTTTTTCTCAGATTCATATTCATACTTTTTAATGTATCAAAAATAGTCTCACAGGCAGCAGCTTATTTGTAATCCCTAGCTTCAGGGTGTGACATTCTTAAATAGATTTTTAGAAAACCTTCTGTTAAAATTTGATAACCATTAAACATAGGCCTCTACAACAGTCATGTCTGGTTGCATTTGTCTGCATTCCCAACATGAGAGCAATGAAATGATGTTAGACAAGACCTATAGTACTAAGTCGTATATAAATTTGAGTTCTGCATTTTCCTTAATATTTTTCAATTTATTTGTTTACTCTCTTAATGATATGGACAATTTTCTACAAACAGAAAACAACACAGTCCTGATTTACTGAAGGTATGCTAACAAGGTTGTTAAAATTTTGATAGAGAAACTGATGTATAGATAAAATTAGGATATTTACGCACATGAAGTCAAGATTTTTTTAAATCACCTTTTCTGTAAGGCATTTGTAGGGAAGACTTAAGTTAGCAGGAATCTTTTCTAGAAATAGCATAACTGCAATAGAAATGTTTCTCTTGTATTATGAGTTGCATCTATGTGAGGAAATATGTCACTATTCATGGATCACCACAGACAGAAGAATACACGCCAGGAAGGAAGTGATGTTAGTAATGAAATTAAAAATAACATCTGCAGTTCTGTCCACATCAGATAGAAACCAAATATAAAGCTATGAGACGAACAGATGATTCTTTCTGTCTTCCCTTTCATATTGCAAGTTCAAACCATGAATTAGGTGATATATTGCACAGAAGGGAAAGGTTCTAGGAAAAAATAGGAGAAATTAAAATTGAATGATTTGCAAGCGCAGAAATGAAGAGTTACTAAACATGAAATCTCAAATGTCCCACCATGTATTTTATGTGTTCTTTCTGGTAGCTGCAGTGATTGAGGAGGCTCAGGGTGACCTTATCATTCGATGCTTATCTGAAGGACGGTGTAGCCGGGTGAGCGTCAGCCTCTTTTCCCTGGCCATCAGCAGCAGGATGAGAGGAGCTAGTCTTAATCTGCACCAGGATAGGTTTAATTTGGCCATGATGGCGGATTTCTTCACAGAAACAGTTGTTAAACCTTGGAATGGCTGCCCAGGGAGGTGGTGGAGTCACTGTCCTTGGAGGTGTTTAGGCAAAGATGGATGCAGCACTCAGTGCCATGGATAGTTGCTATGGAGGTGTTTGGTCACAGGTTGGACTCAATGATCTCAAAGGTCTTTTCTGTTCTGTGATGTCTCAGGGCACAGAAATGAGGAGGAATTAAAACCTCTTGTTTTCCATGCCATTGAAGCAAAGACAATATTTTACTGTCTCAACACAGAAATGCATGAAAACCCAACACTATAATGCCTTATGAAACAACTTTTTTTTTCCTCACAGCTATTTCATGAACCTGACAACACTGTTTTTAGTTACAGTGGAGAACCTCTTCAGTTTTCATGCTTAATCCAAATTGCTACTGAAGAGTGCTGTGGGTTTTTTCCCTCTAGTCTCTATGAATGTGTTTCTTAGTTAAACTAACATACAAAAGATCTATGTCTGGCACACACTTACGTTTCCCCTCATCTCATTTGAGATTAATTCAATCACATGTGGAAGCTGTGAGCTTGCTACCCATAAGATAGACGGACCCACAGTTTCCTGTCAGAGGAAACAATGAAAGCCTGAATTGAGCTTTAAAGAGGATTTTGAGATCTCGGCTACTGCATAAGAAAATAAAGCCACCCAAAAAATCTATTTTGTATGTGAATTACAGCCACACTACTTTTCTTTTAGTTTTTTTATCTGTTTTTTTCTGTCATTTATAACAACTGCTTGGGTCTTGTTGTTGAAATGTTAAAATAGTTACCTTAAAACATGTTAATGATACTTGGAATCTGTTACATTGTCTTTGACATTGGCTGGATTTTGAACTAATGAGAAATCCAGGACTAGATAAACACATACAAATTTATGAAGAGTTCATTTCTTCATATTTTATTACTTTGATCTTCACAGCTCCAGATTTTGCATACCTTTTGCAATTTATTCTGTTTTGAGCAGCTGCCAAAATTCTAATTGAGAATGTAATAAACTAATCCTTTGTCCTGTTTGCCATGCCACCTCACCCAGACCAGATAATGTGGTTTTTCAAAAGAGAACAGCAAGGAAACACACTCCAGGAGAAATGTCGGTGATATGAATGCAGATTTGAGATAGGAGAATGTCTGGAAATCCTCAAATATGTTCTTGGAGAGCAGTGCCACCTCTTCCCCTACATGCCCCCTTCCTGCTCGTTCATCCACCTTATTTTCAACATTACTTGTACTCTGTATTAAGAGATGTCTGTCACAGCATGGAGCCCAAAGAGATAGTTTGCATATCTAGAAAGACAAAGTCCTGTATATGTGTGTTTACTTGTTTGTTCAAGTGTGTATGTGCAATGGCCGTGTTAAAGCCCTTATTAACCAATTTACTGTCCATGGATTCCACTAAGGAGCAAGGTGTTTAGAGCTCCCATTAAGGGCTAGGATGTTTAGGGCATAAATTCCTTAATGTGCAATATCTCAGACATCTATGGTATATGATGTTAAACTGGAATTCTCAATGAGCCAACGTATATTTTTAATGTTCTGCATTGACTTATATTTCTTTAGTGTAATCATCCATGTCCATCTCCTTTATTGTATTTATCCTTTCTCTTTGACCCCATATTTTAAAGAATTTTTTTTCATTTAACTACTTTTCCTTTAGTCTTAGCTGTTATAGTCAAGTGTTAGTACCTCTGACATTATTCCCAAAATTTCAGTTGTCTGGATTTGGTGGTTTTAAGGTTGTGGTTTTTTAGAGGGGGTTGCTATTTTTTATTTAGAATTTTTTGTGTGTGTGTTTTTGATAGTGGTGGTGGGATTTTGGAAAGGGTTTTTATGTTTGAGGTTTTTTTATGGTGTTTTGTTTGGGGTTTGGATTTTTTTTTTTTTTTGAGTTTTGCTCAGTTGTAGTAGTTGTTAGCTTTTCATGCTTTCCAGAAGTGCCACCAGCAGAAAATATTTAAGCACATGAAATTACAGCCATTAAGAGTAAAGCTGTTTTTCTAAAAGCTACCATATAAAAAGAATCGGTTGATTTTCCTGAAAGTGTATAGCTGTGTCATACATTAATCTTACTGTGATTCAAATGAAAGGGAAGGATTGCACTTGAATGCATTTAAATAAATCTTCCAAACTTTCAATCTGCTAATATCTGTAAAACACAAGCAGATTGAATTTCAGCAACATGAGCTTTATCACCATAGGTCAAATCTTGTTCTGGACAAAGAATGATTGTGGTATTTTTGTTTCTGGTATCAGCAGGAAAATGGGAAACTACTTGGAAAACATAATAGCAGCTTTTATCTTTTATTACTTAAGACATAGAGACTGCAGCAGGATTATAGAATGTCCAATGACAAATGTAGGATGCAGAAAAAAAGGCTTGGTTGATTTCTATGGTGATTTGTCCTGCTGTGTCATAACTATCATCCTTTATTCCAGTGTAAAAGTAGAGACATCCTTTAGCTTTTTTTGAGAATCATTTTAGTGTTCAAATCCTATTCAGTTTTACATTGGGGATTAAATATTGTTGCTGTCTTTCTGTCATGAGCGGATGTTTCTTCAGGCCATACACTGAAAAAAATTATTTTCATTGTTAAGAATAGTCATAAATGTCATTTGTAATCTATTAGTCAACCTACTTCAAGTGTTTTCTAATAGTTTTAAGTATGTAGATAAAGCTGAAATTAATTACCTCAGTGATCAGACTGTAGAAAGAAAAATATTTAAGGCATGGCAAGTATAAGAATATGATGATATCAAGGAGAATATAGGTTAATCTGAATAATACATGGCTAATTTGTGTTGGCACCAATACTAGTGCTAATGAAAATTATTTCAAAATATAAGATTTACTGATTGATATTGGTGATGCTTTATTTCCCCTATCTGTTTTACACTGTTTCCGTCTCCCCCTGCAGAATTACTCAATTGACATTACGGTATTCTGATTACTCCTTGATCAGATTCATAACAGAGATAGCTCTGATCTGTACCTGGCTTTTTATAACTCCAAAAATACTGGTCACACCCCAGAAGGGGAAGTTTGGTGTACTTCAGCCAATTTTTCCATTCCCTGGGATCACTATATTCCATACCTTAGGCAGACCCCCTATGGACTGCAATTGCATAAGTGTGAAATTACCTATGGACTGAAGTTAAATGCAGCAAATCATTTCCATAAACACAAATGGAGAAATACTGCAGCATTACTGAATGCTTGACAGGTGCCCCCACAGCTGCTCCATTGCCCCCCTTCTCAGCTGGACAGGGGAGACAAAGCATTAAAACAAGGCTTATGGATCTAGATAAGGATAGGGATAGATCACTCAGAATTATGGGCAAAGCAGATTTACCTGGGCAAATCATTATAATTTATTCCCAATCAAAGTAATGAGAAATCAAAGTAAGTATTGAAAAAGACCTTCCACCCACACCTCCCTTCTTCTTGATCTCAACATCCCTCACCATTTTATCTGCCTTCTCACTCCCAGCAGCACAGGGGAGCAGGGAATGGGGCCTGTGAACAGTTCAGCACATGTTGTGTCTGCCACTCCTTCCTCCTTTCTGGAAGGACTCCTTAAACTCTTCCCCTGGTTCACGGTGGGATTAATCCCTTGGGAGACAGTCCTCCATGAACTTCCCCAGCACAGATCCTTCCAACAGTCAGCATGTGTTCATCATCTGATCCGGCGTGGGTGTTGCCCATGGGTTGCAGTCTCTCAGGAACAGACTTCTCCCGTCCAGTCTCTGCTCTCCATGTGTCCTGCTAGGAGCTTGCTGCAGTTCAGTCTTCTCATGGAACCTCCTTCAGACATCCACCTGTTCCAGCATGGGGTCCTTCAGGGACTGCAGGGGGATCATCAGCTCCATCACAGCCCTCCACAGACTGCAGGGGCACAGCTGCCTCGCCTCGCTCTGTACCACCATCTGCATAAGGATCTCTGCTCCACCACCTGGTGTACTCCTCTTGCTTTTTCTTCACTCACCTGGGAGGATGCTTATGTGTTTATCTCATATTCTCACGCCTCTCTCTGCTGCTGTTACTCCAAGTAGCTTTGTCCCCTTATGAAATACATTACTCCAGAGGTGGTTTTGCTGTCACTGATGGTCATGGCCAGTAGCCAGTCTGTCTTGGAGTCAGCTGGCATTGGCTCTGTTAGACATGGGGGAAGCTTTCAGCAGCTTCTCACAGGAGCCACCCCTGTAGCTTCCTCCCATGTCCCCAGCTTGCCTCATAAGCCAAATACAATTATATTTTTACACTTTCAGAAGAGGATTATGTATACTGAAAGGAAATTAATCTCACTGAAAAAATAAGTTTTAAAATTGTGTATATTCCTGAGCATAATTTCCATTTGCTTGATGCACAGAGGTTTGTCCCAATATATTCTTTGTCTTGAGATTATTCTCCCCAAGGCAGTTGTTCCAGGGCTTTTTTTCTTTTTTTTTTTTTAATTCCTCTTAATTTTCCTCTATCTTCTTCAAAAGAGTTTGCACAACAAAGCAACATTGAATTTTTGCAACTCATTTCTCAGGTGAATGACTTAAGAATGAACAAGAGCATTGTCTTTGCTACCTGGTGAATATTTTCTTTCTGTAAAAGGACTCAGAGGAAAAGAAAAAAAAGCAAATAATCTTAGATGAACAGAAATTGTTATCTGAACTATCAAACCCAATCCTTCACACAGACATAGGTGTAGAGAGCTGTTGACAATGACTGATCATAATTATTCTTCCCGAAGTTGAACACTTCCTAATATTTTAAGGTTGTGGGAACTTGTGTATGTCAGTGCCACCTTAGTGAGGTCTGAATCACTTAGAGTTAGACCTACACATGAATGTGGTCTGTACAATTCTGACCTTTCCTCCAGATTTCTCCCTATGTTTCCTTAGAGTGACATCTTCAAAATTTCAGATGTCCTCACCTTTAAGGTATCCTCAGATATCCTCAACTGGTAAGTGTCTGCTCAAGGGACTAAAAAATAATGATTAGGTAAGAACTTACAGTAGGAGTTAGACTGGGCTTAAACTAGGAGGGCTTTTTAAGAAAACCAGTCCTTACCATAATATACAAAATTTTCAGGAGAGTTTCAGTAGATTATAAATACCTGAACTATATTGTGTTTTTATCAATTTCTGGTAGCATTTTGATTTAAACATTGCATTGAAGATTCAAATTCAAAATCTAAAAATTGTTCTTCTGTTTTTGTTTATCTCTAGTCAGCAGGACTCCTCAACAAATGTCTCATAGCTTGTGGATGTGAATATCAGTACATAGCAAAATAAAGGACTGAAGCTTCTGCTCTTACTGCACACATGAATTTTCTTACGACTATATGTATTTCTTTTATTACTGACTGAAAGTAATTAATTCTTCAGCATATGCATCTTGTTTACAACAGATAAATCAATTTGAAAAGAAAACTCAGTCATCTGCTTTTGATCTGAATTATAATTCCATGGTGTAGTGCAAAACAATTTCATTTTATACAGCATTCTTTTATTACTATCACAAAACACTTTAAGGGCTAAGTCAATCACTAGCTAAAGAAGGTATTAAGGTGAGATTTAGAATAGAAAATGTGCAAATGGATCAGAGAATCAGAACACTGCAGACATGTAAAAACAATTCATGTACCTTTAGCTGCAGAGTTGGTTAGAAGACAATAGTTATTCCAGCTTGAGAAAAAAAACAGGGTAAAGAGAGTTTATTTGCTGTAAGCTCATTCATATGGTTCACATCACTATAATTTTCCATGCCTCCTCAGGACACACAGTATATAATTTTTCTTCTTTTTTTATTCCTTTTGTTCCAGTGCAATTTATTATACATTGTCCTTGTTATATGTTGCTCTTGTAGGAAGATGAGGGTCAAAGATTCGGACTTTTAAGTTTGACAATATAATGAGGTTGCCATCAACTGGTCATGTTCAGGAATGAGCTGTAAATTAATGGGCTGCTTGCTGGGGGAGACATAAACCTGTATTCTGAGAGCAGTAGAGAGTATGACTCAGAAATCCATCAGATTTCCTTCTCAGCTAGGAAGCTGTTAAAGAATTTTTCTGTGGGAAGGCATGAGGTGTGGTAGGAAGTCTGAGAGAAAAAGAGCTAAAATTTAACTGAGTTGTGTCTTTAGAAAAGTAGCCAACAGACCTGTGGGCAGTGTGCCCTGCCCTGTCCTCACCTGGATGATACACAGTAGCTTCTAACAAGGCTGGTAGTTTAACAACCTGAGATATGCATTTAGTTTATCCCCAAAAATCATGCGGAATTTTTTATCACTTTCTGTTTACTTGATGGTTGTAAGCTAGGACACAAAGTTATGTATTTTCAAAGGGCCACTGAGATCTCTGTGGATCAGATACCCTGGCTCCAATGGAGAAGAGAAATTTTGCAATCCATTGTAGCTTAAGCAGATATCCAAGACAAGAATATTTTTGGAGCAGAAGCGTGATTTCTTGATTTTACAGTGTATTTATTATTTTAAATTCAAACCAATTTATCTTCTATGAACTTGGCTTAAGAAAAACACCCAGCTTTTAGAACTATGGAGTGAGGCCTTCCCAAATCACATGTGCGAGCATGTCATGGACTCAGCTACTTTTGCCTCATTAGCTTTACAATTAGAAAGTAAACTCACAAAAGGCATTGAATTACTATCTTCAGATACTGAAGTAGTCAAATGATCCAAAGTAATTTACCTTCTTTTCACATCACAAATTTAAGGCTGGGATTAAGTATTTCTTGCAAAATTGTTATATATTTCACATATTTCCTTTAATATTTTTACAATGGCTTTAAACAATATTTACTACCATATTCAAGAATGCACAATTATTTCAGAACTGGAACTACCAGGGTTTAAGGATAATGTCCAGAAGGAACTACTCAATGGGCAGTTCTGTTCAAGTTCTGTCAGCACAATATGAGACCTTTGGAACTGTGATCCTTGTTAGACAATTGCAAAGATATTTTATAATTAAACAGAGATAACCAGCATTCTAATACACACAGTGGAAATGCAAAAGATTTCTCAGTATGATTAAGAAGAGCCGTATATTTTGGGTTCATGGAAAAATTGTTATTCACAGAATATAAAACATGATATGGAAATATGTTTTGACATCAGCATACTTCACCAGCTTAAAAAACATAAGTTCTGAAATTCAATTGGTTTTGAATATAATTTCTATAATCCTTCTATATAATATTTTCATTTTTTGCTATCCAGTTCAAATGCTTATTTTTTCATAGAAAATAATTAGTCCATCTATCTTGGTTTATAGCACCATTATTTAATCACATAAAAAGCCAATTCTGTTAAAAAATATGATACTTTTTGTTTTGCTCTGAAATTTACAATTTTTGTACACTGGTAAGCCAGAGCGTTTCTACTATGATAAGACTTGTCCAACAATGAACATTATAAGCCATATATAAGCATGTATAAAAGCTATGACAAAAAGTTAGTAATTTAAATTAGAATTCAAATATTCCCTAATTTTTCAAACCAATCTTTCAGCTACCTGAAAATATCTCTTACAGACTTTGACATATTTCTGATCTTCAGAATAAATATCAGTAATTCCCTCAACTATTTTTCCATATAGATCATGATTTTTAGTGTACTGATCACTTTTCTTGCCTTCAACTAGGGTGTCTGGAAAGGATTCATTCATTTTAAATGTAGACCAAACTGGACATCTTTCTCAAAATAAGGTCTTGTTATTCCTTCCTAATTTCATATATAACATCTTCTCTTTTACAATGACTTGACCATGTGGACTTATGATAAATTTGTTGTGTGCAGTGCAAGAGACAAAAGTGACATGGATACATTTAACCCTACCTTAAAAGTGTTATATTATGTCCTGAGATCAGATGCAGGGCTAAAAATTACATTAGAAAAATATAAATGGTATTTATTTATTTTACCTTAATACGCATTTTAAAATAAAATGTGGACATATAAGTCTGGAAGAGAATCCTTGTGTCAGTAAATCTAGTTTACAGGCAAAATTAGCATCATTGTCAGGTTTTCTCACTGAAAATGCATCAGGCTCCCATTTCAAATCTAACATTTTTGTCTAGCAGTCATGTTTATTAGGTGTACAAGGTCCAAGCCTGATCACACCAAAGTCAGGATGGAACCTTTCATAGCCTTCAATAATTCTTAGATAAGTTTTATTCTTGAAAAATTCTGACCCAGAATCCAAACAGATTTTTAGATATGAAAACTTACTTTCTCACACCTTTTTTTCTTGAAGCAGTAGATTCTAATAATATTTGAGCTCTACATGTTAAACACATGTTGTTTAAGGATATCTTTATTTTACAATTTAAGTTTCTTCTAGTTCCAGCACATGTTCCTTAGTTTTGTAATACACAAAAAGACAAAGAGGATTCTGTTTCTTTTCCATATAGCTTATTAGTTCACAAATAATTTCTTATCATGCTTCCTATTAATTGTTTCTATAAATAATGTAGCTCTAATATGTTCAAATCTTTTTCCATACCAAAGTTTTACGTAATTTTTCATCTCCTAATTTCAAATTAGCTTCATTTTTTGCTGTTTCTGTTCTGTATTTCTGGAGGTGGCATGACTAGAATCAAGTATACAGCTCAAGACAAGTGCATTCCATTCTTTTATCTAATAGCATTAATGTTATAGAGGGACACAAGACCACATTCTGCCAGTAGTGGTGCCCTGTAATGTGCTATTTCTGCTGCCCCGAAGTCGCAATCACACCCTTTGGTACATTCACTACAAACTCTTCATCAAAGAAATGCTTTAAATATTGACAGGGTAACATGAAGAAAATCTCCTTCTGTTTTATCGGAAACTGCATTTATCACAAATGGGGAATATGGTCCCAGAATCACTTAATCTTTTAGAGAATTAAAGAAAAAATTACTGAGAATTTACTCTGCAATAAAAAAAAAAAAGCTTCAAAATCTCTTTACATTGCCTTTAGAGAAGGCTAAATAAAAGTCTTTGCAAGAATACGTGATACAAAGAGCATTACTTGTATTTAATGAATGAGGAACAGAGGAAGCCAGCACATAAATTCTATGTCTGGAGCAAGAAAGGTTCGGCAGGCTGTTGTAGGAAATTATGTTAAATATTATGGAGAACATGTTTAATATCTTTCAGTCTAATTAGTGTAATTCTTTGGCATAGTCTCAGCACAAATGTGCTGTAAGTTTGAGGAAGTGCATTTGCCACCTACTAATGAATAGTTCTTCCAATAGTGAACTAATGCCCCCTTGCACTGCTCTATCAAATTTCTTGGACACATTAGGCTCATTTCACATGTCAGGAGCTAGTGTGTAATGTATATCGAGCTGATTTGTGCATACCCAGAAAATCTGGTAAGTACATCTTAATTTCTAAATGTTCAGTGTGGACTAGAGTTAAAACCTCCACATTTACAAATACAGCCCCTGTAGCTAGATAGTTTTGGTTCACCCTGTTAAAACGCAAAATATTTCAGGGAGCTGTGTCGATACAGAGATCTTTGATGTTTCACACACAAAGCTGCGGGAGCCAAAGATCCTGCTAAGATTCTTCTCTGCTGAGGAAACCAGTCAGTACCAGGAAATTATGGGGGAAATATTCAAAATTTCAGATACCTGCGGAGGATACTGTAGCATGAAGAAGGGATCAGAGGGAAAACCTTAATACCAGGCATGGTTATTCACACTGAAGATCAAATTAAAGGATATTTTCAGTCTAAAACATAAAAACAGTTTATGAAGGTTAAGAACTGCAATGTAAACAGAAGTGACTGTTAAAGAATAGTCAAAAGCTTGTTGCTGGATCTGAGGTTTTGCCCCAAGTCTGCTTCTAGACATAAAACTGGCCCTGACAGAAGGGCACTAGAGCATGACATTTCATTGCTGTGCTCTGTTATGGTGGTTGCAACAATGACAGAGCTGTTCTCTACTCTCCACTTGTTGCAAGGACAACTTCTTACAATTGCTCCAAGAATAAGTGTGCTAACAGTATTAGATAGATTCAATCTGTCTTCCTGGTAGCTGGAGTGAAACCTGAGGGGAAAATATTCACCATCTGAAAAGGCAACTGAATGGAAATTTGTTAGAGAATTGAAAGTAGACTGCATGGCTTAACAGAGAACAAACTGTAACTAGAATATTTCATTAGGGGCTCCTGATTATTTGAAATTAAAGATAATATTGTTTTACACTGCGTTCCTAAAAACATACTGGGAAGACATGGAAGTTGTATCCAGTTTTCCAAATATTAGTACTCAACATGTCAGTCACAGGAATGGCAGATGGATAAACACCCACAACAGTGCTGAAGCTGCCTCCAACAACCAGGACATGGTGTGAGTGAGTCAGTAAGTGCACACAGGTGATCATGTTCTCTAAGGTGTATTGATTTTGGTCAGTTGATGTACCTGACTGAACAACGTCTTGTTTATGGGAATGCTACGAATGCCAGACAGAGATATGCAGTGGGTTTTGTTGAAAATGATGGCATGTATCTAACAGACAAAGAGCCTGATATCTACCTACAGCATGATGAGCTAGAGTGAAGCCAAGCATAAAACTTTGGATAAAAAGTAAAATGTAGACATGACACTGCTGATGGCAAGATCCAGTGTAACTGAGCACGAGAGTTAAACACTTTGAAAGAACAACTCCCAGTTTCCATCTACAGTTGATTACTAGAGTACAAGCATGTTCCAGAGGTAAATCAGTGACTATACAGGCTTTTTCCAAAATTGTATTTTTTTTCTCCAGTTCAGTTTTTTGGGATCTCAGAAGGAAAATTCCTCTTCAAGCTGCCAAGAGATAGAAAGTTTTCTGAATGTCATACTGTAGTACCCGGTGCAGTCAGGGTTCTTTTAAAAATTTTGTCTTTATTTCAGAGAAAACATTTTATAGAACCTGGTATGATAGATTTCTTAAGACACTAAAATATTAATAACTTTATGTTCTGTAGAAACCAAACTAGAAGCTTTCCATTAGAAAATAAAATAAGCTAACACATATTGATAGACTAGAGCTCATCCCCCCCATGTCAGACAGCGATACTCGCTTTCTTCCTTTCCTGGCCAGAGTTCTTTTGTTATCAAAACATACTTATTTGCATGAAAACCCTTATCAGTTTTATTTGAACACATCCTTGTTTAATTTTTTAACACCTTCTTTATTTCAGCACCAATTTCATCTCAGTGTTCATGAGTGTTTTCTCCTTCTCCAGAGCTATGGTTCTGATATCTGGATACCTCCCATTGCTGATGATTGCATAATTGAGCTGGAATCTGAAAACTGACCAGCATCAATTTGAACACAGAAATGAGCAGCTGCTTCACAGAACCACAAATTGGAAGGGACTTCCTGTGATCCTCTAGTCCAATAACCTAGAGCAGGTTTCCTGACTGAGCCCAATGCTTGGAGATATTCAAAGAGATTCCACTACCTCTCTCAATAACCTGTTACATCATTTGATCAACAGAAAGAAAAAGTGTTTTCTTATGGTCAGATAGAATTCCATGTGTCTTAATGTGTCACCGTTTTGTCAATAATGGGTACTACTGAGAAGTCCTCCTCTTCTTCATTTCCTCCTGTCAGGTATTTCAACACACTGATAAGATGTCACTGTGCCTTCTCTTCAGCAGGCTGAATAGCCCCAGCTCTCGCAGCTTTTTCTCTCATGAAAGATGTTCCAGTTCATTAGTTATCTTTTGGCCCTGTGCTAGAGTGCCTCCAGTAAGCAGTGATCACTTGTATCTGTTAAGGGATTTTAAAATTAACTAATACATAAATTATATATTTATCATTAATGGAATTCTCCCTATTCCTTGAATATACTTTTTTTTCCCCTCTTTTTTTGCTTTTCTGCTATTATGTAAACAAATAAAATTATTCTGGTTCCCATGTTCTCTATGCCATTGCTTTTCCTGTCACTTTACACAAATCACACTGAACTGTAACCTTTCCAACACCATTTTTATCAGCTGATCTGTCCATTTTCTTGGCTTTTTAAAGTTGAACTTCTCTTATAGTTCTGCATGGGTGGCTGTCATTGCTCTACTGCTGTGTTCTTTATGGGAATAGCTGCATTTGCATATACTGGTCTAGGTCTTTCAAATGGCCTGTCCTTAATTTTATTTCA
>PYHW01009979.1:11767559-11798597 GCA_013186435.1 Turdus rufiventris
AAAGGCAATGCGCATCCATTGGGAATGCTCACAAATGACCATGCTATTGTTCGTGTCTTTTTCGGCTTGTAAATAAAACTTGCAGGGAGCACTGCCGCAGCTATCGTGTGTGTCTTTTTTCACTTGGAAACAATGTTTCCAAGGTCGGCAGTAAGCCAGTAAGCCCTGGTGATCCGCGATTGTGTTACTAAATGACAACTTTGTGATAGTTCACCGCGAACAAAAGTGCGGCTAATATTCGGGTGCGGCTTATTTATTAATGAAAACATCAACGTTGCCGACACACCGGGAATGCGGCTTATACTCCATGCGGCTTATATTCGTGAAACTACTGTATTATGAAGAGCTTATATGAAAGGTTGTACTATTGTACATGAATAATTTGTCTTTGAAGAAAGAGCAGGGGAGGTTTTCAACAGCTCGGTGATGTTATAGTTTTCAAAGCTCATAATATATTTGACACTTTCCTTTCTGAAAAGGTTTTCATGTTAGTGAGAACATTCATAAGCAAATGTATTTGGAAAAGTGGGTTATACATGTCATAGTGAGCTTTCAACTTAAGCAGTCTTGAATAGTATTAATTAAGCATGAACATTAATAGTATTATGTCACAAAAATATCATGGCAAAGAAAAGAGTCAGCACACTTCCTTTTTGGCATCTGTTGTCCCATTTCTAAAGCACATGAATTCTTTTATCAGAAGTTTGTAACACAATTTATTTTTATTTTTTTTAAATTTTGCTAAAAATTACACTATTGGAACATGAAGGATTTATATTTTTATGAGTATCTGCTTTTGAACACTTTGAAAAAGAAAGGTCAGCAATCTGAATCTATTTTAGAGTCCCAAGACTATTGTTTTTGAAAGTGTTAGTTTTTTAATGACAATAGAGGACAAGATGCTGAATCTTCAAAAGAGTACATTTTGCTCCCAGATGGTCTGTCTGCAACTTTTTCTCTGAAATTAAGTATAGAGTTTTTACACATTCTCTCCCTCTGATATCTGCTGACTCCTTTCATGCACATTTTCTCAGAGAAGAGCTCAGTAGCTGTGTCCACAGTCTGCAGTTACTAGAGACGCTGTGTTACCACCAGTAGGCAGAGATATTTTATGCTGTATTGTTCCTAGAGTATGAAATTATTTTAAACCAAGTATCTGTTCACGTCACAATTTATGCCTATCTTTGCAAAACCATAAAGCTTAGAATGACAGGAGAACTGGTTAAAAAACAGGAGAACACACCTGCAAAGGTCAAAGAGATTTGTCTAAGACTTCTTTAGCGTTTATTATAGAAAATTTAAATACAATGACTGGCACTGTCTACAGCAATGCCAAAAGAAATATCTGTTATAAAATATGTACTTAAGTGGTGTTTCTCTATTGTCTGTTGCTATTACAAGTCCTAGAACACTTTTCTGCTGTTAAAATTTTCCCTGACAAGATGTAAACTTTGGTTGACCCACAGCTACCAAGGTTGCAAGGACTGTGATATTCATGCCTGGGACAAGAGACTGAATGATATCCTTTATGAAGCTTAGGGATCATCAGCTTTTTGGGATTTTTTACACCTTCATTATGTGGAACAAAATTTTAGTATCCTCCCATGGGACATTTTAAAATTCAGTTCCTCATATTTTCCCAAATTTTTAAAAGTTTCTAAACAGCAGTTTAGTCACAAATTAGATTGTAAGATTCAGCTCCTGGATACTTATTCATGGGTCTTAAAAGTGCTCAGGAATTTATGAAACTATAAACCTGAAGAAGATTTATAGAATTTCAGTGTTATTAGCTAAATATTAATATTATAGAACCAACATATTTAATATAATAAAATATATAATAAAATATTGACTAATAGTATATATTATAAAATAATTCATAATAATTTCCTTTAAATTTAGAAAGAAACTTATTCTGTAAAGTAAAATTAATTTTCCTGTCTTAAGTTTTGGAAATTCCAATTATTTTATGCAGAATTTCTTGCATGTGGTAGATATATTGTGGTGCTATTATGAAATTGCTAAACTCAGTGTTGAAATTCTAGAGATGATTAAAGTTCTGAATTCAATTTGCAGAGATGATGGTTTTGGATATAATTTGTAAAATTAAATTTCCTGGGCTATCAGTAAGTGGTTTCATGAAATCATGCATCATGATTCTTCCTCATTAGTTGCAGTGTAGCCAGTAGCCTTTAGAGATTTTCTTTTGCCATCAACAGCTTTAGGGATAAATTTTGCTCACAATTTCCTTATCTCCTTTCAGTTTTCAGAAATATTTCATATGGTTTTTTTACATTTTCAAATGCTCTGAATGCAGATAAGTTGTTGTTTTTTTTTTTTTTTTTCTCCTAGACCATTGAATAGATCTATTGCTATCCAGTTCTGCTAAAAACTGAGGGACTAATCCATGTTCAGGATCAGTTTATCTTCAATAAAGAACATCTCTTTATGGTTTTGATTAGTTTTGGAAGTTGGTAGTCATTCCAAAGTTTTTCTAAAAGAGGAAAGTAAATAGTTTTCAGGAACATTCTTTCAGTTATAGTGTCTACCTTAGTCTACCTTAAAAAGAGGATACATGCTATGCATGAGTAGCTTGGATACTACTGTGCTCCTTATCCTTAAATAGTGCCTAATTCTCACCAGTTTTGACCAAATTAAAGCATTCATTACATGCCAAGTTTATTAGTTCAGAAGAAAGTAGATTATATGGAAACTAATATAAGCATTCAGACATAGTCCCAGGCTGAAAGAAAGAAATGGCAAAGTTCCTATTGACTCTAATGGTCCATTATCTGAGACTGGAAGAAGATTTTTATTAATTGTGCAAGACTTTGACACAGACTGACAGTCTTAAACTTGTGTGTTTTTATTCCAGGCACTGCCTTATGAATGTTTCATATTCTCCTCACTGCAGTCCCTGCTATATTTCTCACTGTCATTGTTACAGTATGGAACCTATTCATGTAACAAACCTATCCAGAATAAAGAGTAGATTGTAAAAAACCAATGGGAAAGCAGTGACATCTTCTCAGACACTACTGAGATCAAAGATCAATGTCTCTTCCCTTTCATGTAATTTCAATACATCTGTTATGAATTCATCATCTGTGCTACAGGAAGTAGAATATGCAACCATGTACATTTTAGAGACTCGCATTTCCTTAATTGTTAGCTGCAAACGCTTTGCAGTGGCTGTGCCTTCGCATTTCCTTAATTGTTAGCTGCAAACGCTTTGCAGTGGCTGTGCCTTCACAGTAGTACAGCTTGTAATTGCTTGTAAACTACATCAGGGCCAAAGTCTTCCGACTGTCATCCACGCTGTCATTCAGAGGCAAAGACAAGAATGATTTCTGTCCAATTAGTGTGGAAATGTATAGCTCTTTAAACTGCAAATATTCAGATACACTTGGATGAGAAGGAACTGCTATTACTATGTCTGTGTTGATGGAAAGCAACAGCTGAATTCCAGCCTAGCTGCAGGAAACCTTATCAACCTACTGTCTGAGGCTGATGAATTTTTCAATTCCGTTCTGCTAGTCTGCTAATAATAGACACTAGAGCTTTAATCTTATTTATTTATTTGATCTTGCCTGCTTTAACTGGATAATTGTTGATTGCTAACTTTATTTGGCTTTTTCAATTAACTTAATTTTTAGAAAATGTTCAGACACTGGGCTGGGTTTTGTCTATTACTATTCTATAAAATGGGGGTAATTCAACAGAAATCAATATTACTTACTGCACTGTCCTTTCAGGGCTGTATCCTGTCACCATGAGCTTTTATAGGAATTGGTTTAGGCTCATAGATACAGATTAAAAAATAAACAAAGAAGATAAAAATTCACCTTAAAAAAATTTTTTTTGGTAAGCTATGTACTACAGCGGAGACATACTTGGCAATTCTCAACATTAATGCATCAGACTAAAAATAAAATAAAAAAAAAAGCAAAACTTTTTCTGGTAATGTTTTTTTTTTTTTCTGATTGGGAAATGGGTTAAGGATCTCTCTCCCTGGCAACTTCCTTCTTTGGGTAGCTAGCTTAAAGAAACACCCTTGTTTATTTTGGCTGTCTGAGTTTGCCTGCTGTAGACAGAAGAATCAGAAAGAGAGGGATGTAACAGCACATCTGCAAGAGGATGATCAATCACAGTCACATACTGCAAACAAAAAAAAATGTTTAAAAGTATTAGCAATGATCTGGTGATAGTTTAGGTCTGTTTTTCTTTCAGAATATACATATCTAATACATCTCTGTTGAAAAGCTTTACTTTCTTAGCCAGTGTAAAATTATTTCAGTGCATTAGCTCTGATAAACTTTCATTTGTAGATGGCTATTTTATCCTCAAAAGAAGAGAACAAACATCTTTCATTACTTTCCTCGCCATCCTCCCTCCCCCAAACCATGAACTGTGTATTGAAGTCCTTGACAACACAAAAATAAAATTCTGCTTTAAACTGGGAGGAACAATCCAGAATAATTAAAAGAAATCTGCATCCTTTCATTTCCACACAGCCTCTGGAAAACTCATGCTGTGAGAAGAATTTCTACCCATAGAGGACTGTGAAATGCACATGATAAATAACTGTGTAATCTTCTCCAACTCCTCCCTTAGAGGAGTTGTAAGGAGGAAAAAATCCAATCTTTTGGTCCATATATTGACAGGAAGAGGGAGGGGTGAAGTAACATCTTCTTATCTATCCCTTTAGTGCCATGAAAGGCACTGAATGCAAGCTGCCTGCAAACAGATGTCTTTGTGTTTTGAGACAGTGCAGTTATTCGGGGAGAGGGCATTGCTAGAATGAAGAAATATTCCTCCTCATTCAAAGCCACAGGCATTTTCTTTACGCAGTTACTGTTGACATTGGCAGAAGCGCTTTGCAAAATTCCCACTCTGCACCTGTAAATTCCCCCAAGGCACACTCGAAACCTTAGGGGATGGACAGCCAGGGACAACACACGGGCATGGTGAGGGCCTACGTGCATGTGAGATGGTTTTTCAAGCATACCTCAAGGTCAAAGAATCCACGGGAAAAACATCCCACAAAAGTCCCTGTGGGTTCTCAGGCCTGTGATCCCTGCTGACTCTGTGGGTGTCCAGACCCAACCCCCCAACATTCCTCAGCACATTATGCAGTGGAAATTGTGGCTCGAGCCTGCAGATCATTCTGCCTGATTTTTGGCCATCCCATGACTTTTTTCCATGGGAGGATGTTAACTGAGCCAAAGTGTTTAACTGAATCTGGCAATTCTCAGCCATTTGCTGGCAGCTACCAATTTGGTGAATCGACATAATTTGTGACACTCTCAGTGTGGGAAACTAAATGGAGACATTTTTATTTTAAAAAGAATTAGCTCAGCTCCTGCGAAGAAAAAAATAATAAGGAAAAAAAACGTTTTCCAGGACTAATTATTTCTTGTGCCTTAAATGATGACACAGGCAGTATAAAACTGTGGGATGAAGTGGAAAACCACTGCTCCTAAACAAGACAAACCAAGACTGCCCACGCCCATTAAAAATTCTAGGAAACAGGGACAAATCCAACAGTTTAAACTGTAACCTTAGCAATGTGCTGTGCTGTCAATAAGAGGTAATACACAGTTACCCAGGGAAAAAAACAATTTCTTCCAGTCTTTCCTATATTTCTTTTCATTGGGAGAAGAAATATTACTTTTTGGTTGCTTTGCCCTCCATTCTTCAGCTGTTCTCTAAAGTGATTTCTTCTTTGACATGCTCGCAGGAATGTCGCACAAAATAGCATCCACTCTAGCTGCCAGAGTAGGCATGGAGCTGGAACTACCATCATTTGGGTTGACTCAAAATTTAATGGCTTCTCTTTTGTAAGCCTGCTTTAGGTTCCTCCTGTTCTTGTAGAAAAGAGCCTTTGCTCAGTAAAAACTGCCATCATTAAACCTAATAATGACACACAGTTCTTGAAAGAGTGAAACACTCAGAGAAGGCAAAACCACGGTGGAGCAAAAATGACAAAGCAACTTAGAGTTTGCTCTTTACAGAAATGCTTTTATGGCATCATACTTCAGTTGGCAGTAGACAATTGTTAAAGTGTTTCCAGAATGTTGGGGCTTGTATTTGCATCCCTCTCCCCTCATGCCATAGCTCTGAGCAGATTTAACAGAGCTTTACTGAATCAGCTTCAATCACTTCAATTGACTTTGGGTTCATAATTTTTTTTGTCTCTGTAAAATTAATTTCATTATGTTAAAAACTATTAGGTGTTCATCTTTTTTAAGAAATGAAAATAGCTTGTGGTCTGGGATGTTATTTTTTTCCTTTCCATTTAAACAATGGAATCATGTGAAAAATACAGCCTAGGGTTTAAAATAAGTAGATTCAGGGCTCCAGAGAATTTAAACAAAAGTAAAATGAGCCTTGAAATGTTTTCTGTTTAGCTGTGTATTACAGTCAAATATTTGGTATAAAGGCAGTATATTATACAAAAATAATTAAAAAAAAAAAAATCCCCAGATAGGTTATTGGCCAGATCTGCTGCCATTTATATACCATAGCAACTCATCAAAATCTTGAATAGAATGATACACCCTCAACAACTAAAAGTAACACCACTGAAATCAAACCATGTTTATTCACATGGGCACTAATGTAAATGGAAGATTTGACACAAAATAAATAAATACAGAACTTAGAAAACCATTGTTATTTGACCAAATACAGTCTTCCCAGCATGTCAGCTTCTCAATAAATATTAAATCAAAAATTTAGAATACAAGAGAAATACAGAATATCAGTAGAAATAGAGAATGTCACTAACAATGGTGTTCAAGATCAGGCTGGGTGGAGCTCTGAGCTGTCTGATTTAGTGAAAGGTCTCTTCCCATGGTAGGAAGGTTAGAACTAAATGATCTCTATGGTCACTTCCAACCCAAGTCATTCTATGTTAATTCTCTGTGTGCTTGGTTCCTCTTAGCATTCTCTTTTATGCTGTATATTCTTACAGGCTTAAAACTCTTTTTTCCTTTTTTAGGGATTTCAGTTATAGACACTGAAAATGTTTAATCAGGCAAATTTTCATATCAGAAAAGATATTAAACCAGAGAAATGACATTATATTTAACAATTTTTTCCCAACTATTAAGAATAATTTAATAATCATCTAGGGTGTGAAACATATGCTGCATGAACACCAACAACAAAGTAATCACTGAAATTTTATATTTTGCTTTCTTTTGGTTGAAAAATATTAATACACTATGCTCTCAAGATTTGGTAATTAGATTAACCTCTTACATCATATAGGCTGCTGGCTACTTGAGTGATTTGAGTACTCATATTCTTGTTTATTAAGTTAAAGTTTCACTGCAAAAAACTAGATTCATATTTTTTGTACATTTCTGAATACATAATTGATGAGTTCTAATTTTCAACATGTCCCTTATTCTCTGGAGCTATTTCTCTGTGAGACTATTTTTCTTCATTCTTAATGAGAAACTGTCCAGTACTTTAGTGGTACTAACAAATGAAAAATAAATCTGGAGTAAAGTGTGATTGCTTTGCTAGAAAGAATAAGGGGAATCTTATGAAATAATATCTACTGCTTGTTTTCAAAGTCTCTCTGCACTTAGATATGTCTCTAAAATCCATAAAATCTCCTTGTCATGTCAGTTTCTCCAGGATTCTTTTCTATGTATAAGCCTGAGTTGTGTGAAGTGAAACTATATCTTGAGTAAATTTTCTTTTAGTATTCTACAGGTTGAGGTGATTGATTCCGTTTTCTACATCAAAGCACAATCCTCCGGAGTAATCTGTCTCTCCAAATCCTGTTCACAGTCCATCCTATTAGTAAGACCGCTTTGCCACAAAACTTTTCTGAAATATGTGTGTAGAAGGATTGTATACTTTTTGTCCATTATCTAACCAACTTATCTATGGAAGTTAATTTTTTGATTAAGAAAACTTGCTATGTGTTGAAGAACATAGTAACTCATTTGTATGTCTTACTACTAGTAACCCAGTAAAATTTTGGATTTCAAAATAAGATTGAAATATTTCTATGTTTTCACAATTTTATAAATTCAATCATAATTTTAATTAGACTCAGTATCTTCTATGTTTATGAAATTCACTCTGCTTCCAGATCTAAAACCAGTTTAAGGTTTATCACCATTACAGAGGAATCTCAGAAGCATGGAACTTATTTTAGGTTTTGAATGTGTCATTTCTGCTGCAGGTAAAAAAGGGAGGGAAGTTTCTTGGAAGATCATGAAGTCTTTTTCTTCTTCTTCTTCTTGACATCCAGAGGCTGACATCCAGGGAAACATTGAAAGTCATGAGCAATATTTCTGCTGGGAAAGAGAAGTCCGTTAAATATTAGCCAATAGCTCAAAATTCCTCATTTAGTTGCAGCAGTATTACTTAATGCCTCAGAGGTTTTAGCAGGTGAAGTAGGCAGATCCAACCACAGCAACTTCACTTTTACTAGCACTCTTTGTTTCTGCCTGGAATTAACCCTGACCAAAATAATTGTCATAATCTCAGCCATTTATTCCTTATTTAGAACGAAGTCTTTGTTTAAGCATTACATAACTATATCTACATCCAAATAGATGGATTACTTGATCTGACCTTTCTTGTTTTGCCCAAGACATAATATTCATAGATAAGAGTTTGTATTAAGGACCCAGTAGAGATAATTTTATCTTACCTGTAGAAAGCAGTTGAGTTTACTTAGCAGCAAGCCCATAGATTCAGATAATCCAGGTATATATAGGTCAAAATTCTCACCAAGGAACAATAAAAGCATGTCGCTTCTGTTAGCTGATTTTTTAAAAGCTGTCTTGTTGTCATTTCAGGCGTGGATCTTCTGATTTTCAATTGAATTGTTCCATTTTATCTGAGATGTAAAATTCTTTGAAATGGAAATCCTAAATCATTACTTCTTGACAGCTTCAAAGGATTGATAGCCCACTTTGAATCTCTTTGAAGTACTTACTTCAAATTAAAAAACAAGTTACCCTGAAAGAAGACAATTATACCTTGAGCAATAGACATTCTTTCTGAAAGGTTTCCTGGTCCATGAGCATCTTTGAAGTATATATTGTTCACCAGTTGCACCTTAGAGTTTAACCAGTAATAAACACTCCCTTGTAATACAGAGATGAAGTTTGACATTTTAATAGTCAAAGAGGAATTACAATTAATTTTCATCACTGTGTACAATGTTGTTCCATATAACCAAATTAATTTGAGGAAATCAGGTATTACAGGAATAGCGAGCAAGAAAAAATGTCTTCTAATTCTCAACTTCATCTCAAACTACAAATTACAGGATTGATTCAGCTAAAAAAAGTGTAGTGCTTCCTTGCCTCCTTTTTTTTCCTGAGAAAACTTGCTACTTATTTTGAGTCTTTATTAACCTAATCAATAACTAATTCCTGAAATTCAAGAACCTGTAAGTCAATATTGGTTAAATTAATGTTCAGGGAAATGGTGTAGTTTCCAAAATTTATACATTAAAACTGGAGTAACATGATTTCTGAATTGAAATTCTACATTCTTGACTTTTTTGAAGACAATTATACATATGAAAGATTTTGATCAACTTAGATTTGTGTTGTTTTCTCCTACTCTTCTCCTTTTTGTCTTGATTATTTTTTTATCCCATTTTAGTCATAAAATTAAAGAGTAGGGCTGAAATAAAGAAATGATAAAACAAAGGTTTTGAATCTAATCTGTGACCTTTAAATAAATGAATAGCCCTTCTTTTATCAGGACAGTAACTTGATTAGAATTTTTATAAATTTTCACCATCCAGGCATATATGGGAGATTAATTGTGTATCTAAGATGCAAGTAGGGTTAAACTGGTGTTTTCTCCTTTTTTCCACCGTAGCTGCGGAAACCCCAAATATAACAAATGGTCTGTTCAGTGAAATCCCTGGTCATTCCTGACTGACATCTATATTTGGAGTTTACTTCCCACACAAAATTTTCATTGTGTTTAGAAAAGTCAGCAGACTGGATGGACTGAAGAACTGATAATGATGGAAGAACAGGCACAGTGTCACCTTTCCTTTGCAAACTATATGCTTGTTTCAAAGCATAGTTAATTCCATCTAATTTGCAGGTGTATACAGTTGGCATGTTAGATTTATGATTTTCATGGCTGGCGAGAAACCAAGCAAACATTGGACACTATCAGGAGAATTCATGCCTCCTTAAGAGGAGGTAAGCAGCTGGCAAGCATCAAATATACTGTGATCTGGGCTTTACTCAAGAAACATTATCTTGACAGTATATAAACTATCTTTACAACCCTCTCTCTAGCATTCCCTTTCAAGGGAAATTCCTAGAGAAGATGACTAAATAAAAGCTGTTCAAGGAGGTGTTTCATACTTCATCCTCCTGTTTCATACTTCATGCTCCAAGGGGAATAAAAGGGAAAAAAATCTCACCAGTCTTACTCTTGATCCCATGTACTTTGATATAATTAAGTGCAATAGCACTGAAATTACTCAAATTATTCCACTAAAGACCTTTCAGATCAGGATCAAAATGAGATTCAGTGTATCAGTCCATTTTTAGTTGTGTTGATACTGTTGATCCACTTGTTCAGATCCCTCCTGTTTTTTTATTTGGAAAATAATGTATTGAACTAAAACACAATTTTTCTAGCTGCTAAAATAATACTGTTTAGATAGAACATTCAAAACATAAAACAATATATTTCTTACTATGCATGATAAGAGAAATACTTTATCAAGTGAGCTGATGTTCAAATAATGATGTCCAAAACCTGATCTTTTAATCTTTCCACTAGTGACAATAATAAACAAGACAGAATATCAGCTTAAAATGAATAGAATGAAAGACAAAGCAAAGGAAACCCACAGCATCCCAAAAACGTCACTTAGAGGATGCTGACTAAAACTGAACAAGAGGCAGGGAATGACATGAAGCGCCTTCATCTTTCACTGTTTCTCCTCTTCCATATATAAAAACAGGCCAAACTATGTAAATTCAAGCTTTGGAATGAATAAAATTGGGAAGCACACTAAGCATGTAAGCATGCTCTTTTTTCCCCTAATAGAACACCAGTTCTCTAAGTGCTACAACAGAAATACCAGATCACAAAGTGTCATAAAAAATACTTCTGAATATCAAATATCTCTTTACATTATAATCCAGACTATGGGGTGACATCAAGAGTTATAACAGCAAAAATTTCATGTCATTGGGCCATAACACTCTGCTTATGTGTATGCAAGGGTCATTGACCTCAATGTAGTTAAACCTCAATGAGCTGGTGAGGGTCTGCCCTGTGTTGTGTGACCAGTCTGATTTGCAAATAAGCACACCTATGGCTTCATCTTTTTCATGTTTTCTCTCAGTAGGGTGTGAGTAGGGTTGCGTTAGTTGTCAAGACAAAATTTGGAAGACCCTTCAGACTAACAACATAGATGATAACTAATAGTTTTTTGGATTACCAGAACACTCTTATAACCTGGAGAAATTACAAGGTATGGTGTGAAAATTTCTACTGAGGTATAGGTGGCTCCTGTAGTAAGTCTATGGCTGGAGGTTGTACCTCTCATTCCACTGTTTTTTACATAGTTCATAGTTTTCAGCAGCTCTGTCTAGATGTTTTTGAAACATGATCAAGTATTTTTTGAAGACTTCAAACTGACACTTCTCTTCAATCACCTCTTTAAATATCTGAATTTCCTGTAAACAAAATAACAAAAACAAAACATACAAACACAAGTACGTTTAAAAGAACAATTTTGAAGCATTTTCACAACTCTAACTCTGCCCATAAACAGCCTTTCCCATGAGTCACAGCCTTCCTTTTCCCTCATTGCTTTCTTCTGGTTTAGCTCAAATATTCTATCTCAATTATTATATATAAAACATGTCCAGATGTCTTCCTAATATGCCACCAATCCCACAAGCACACAAATTACGAATATTTCAGAAAATCACAGTGAACAGATAATAGAGAGAACATAGCGAACACATTTTAGCTAATGCAGGACAGTTTTCCATTATATATATTTAGTTCTTGATGTCTGTCTTGTATGAAATAGCTCCTGAAATAGTTATCTCATTTCCTTCAGGAGACACATTCCTAAACCAATACATATTAAACTGCTGAAAGTTTTCCTAATATCCAACCTATATATGTTTAATTAATTTGATCCTATTGCTATTATATACATCCTTCCACACTATACCTTCTCTTTTTGTACACATTTGGAAAATATCTAGACTGCTTAGACCAAATCCTCACTGAAGCCATGCTGATTTAAACCAGATGAGTATCTGGTTCTTTATGTCTACTAAATAAATCACGTTAAATCTTTCCTCACAGCTTAGTCTCTATAGATCCCTGAATATTTCAATTTTTTTTTTACTATTTTATTTTTTTTTAAGTTAAGAACAAGAGCAGAATGAACTAGTGCAGACAGTACTAGGCCACTCTTTGGTAATATGAAATGCAGCTTTCCTCTCTCTGTTCCATTTATTTGGTTCCTCTGTTAACTTAATAGACTATAATTATTATAGTTGCCTTTTGCATATCCTGACCTCCTTGCTTATTAGAACTTGAAAGATAATTCTTAAGTATTCTAGCCTTCTGAATTTCTATTTCCTTTGAATACCTGTGGTTTGGAAAAATTGTGCCTTATAGGTGTAATGCAATAAGACATGATTTGTTTCTGTTCTCTCTTGCAATTTTTTCTTTGGTAGGGAACATGTCAATTCACAAACCAAATCAAAATTTACACAAGAATTGATGCACACAAGGTATAAAGTAGCCATGTTGAAACAGTAACAGAAATACGATTCTTGATAAATGAGGTTTAAATTTGGTATGCCTTGAAATTCTTTCTTTGTGCTAAACACTTGGGGTGCCAAGATAGCTCAGTTGTATTCAGCTGCTACAATGGAATTATGCCCAGATATGGGGCTGTGTACTCTGTGCCCTGTGTACAGAATAAGTAGTTACCAAGTCCTGTGACTACTAATGCCAAGTTTTAATAATTTCTTCTGTTTAAATTTTGCTGGTTTGGTTTCATCCCATTAAGCACTAATCCATTGATTTTTAACAGACTTCATGACTCATTTTATGTAACATTATCCATTTGTTTTCTTTTAAATCAACATATAGAGTTCCTCATGCATAGTACATAGAGTACATCTGACAATTTTTTTTGACAGTCCAGTTTAGCCTCATTCTACGTCAAGGATTTCTGGCCCTGTTCAAATGCCTCTTGTGGCCTTGAGATATCTGGCAAAAGCCTCAGGTACAACCTAACTCACTTAAGGCATAACATGATCTTAGCCAAAGCAGCCCTGACTGGCTAGGTCATGACAATAACTATTAGTGCAATCAGTCCTAAAAGACGCTCATTAATCAATACCTTGTTGTGTAATACCTGCTGGTCTTGACCGTAGCTGTATCTCCTGGGGAACAAGAAAGATGAATGCTGCATCCCTGCAGTTAAAAATAACCTAGAGGTAACATCCCTGGGGTACAGATATGTTCCTATAAATCTCTCTGAATCTTCCAGGACTTTGGAAGATGCTCCAGGATCAGAGTTCTCAGCTTCTCAGAAATACAGATAAAATTGAATTTTGTGGAAATAATAGAGCAAGGACTGAAAGAGAGGGAAGACAATAGAATTGTAGCAACTGATGCATAAATCAGGAGCCCTGATAGAAAGCTGGGAGGAGTCATTTTGGCTTCTGGGAAGGTGAGAGAAAACTAGGAAACTGTAAATAGGGTTCCCTCAAGGTAGATGCAGAATTTCATAGCACTTTAAGAATATGGGGGAAAAAAACCCAAATGTACTAATGTTATTGGAAACTGTAATTCTTCCCCACTTTCATATTGCCTCTTCCACTGCCACTGTATCTCTTGATAACAGGAATTTACCTTACACAGAGATTTCTTTCCGAAACCAAATTTGTCACTTGGAAATAGGGTTTAATTTGCCATCTCTCCACTTTCTGCCTAACACAAACTGATCAGATGAAGAAGTAGGATCTTCTCTAACTGAGCAGAAAAGAAAGAGATGAAGAAAGCAACAGAAGTGGCAAATTCTTCTCCTGAGATTGCAAGGCCTGAAGAAAGAGGCTGAAGGCAGCTGCTGCAGCCTCCATATAGAGTTGCATCATCAAAAAAACAGCCATGATTTTACAACTTCTCACATACACGATTAGACCTTACAGAGCAAGAAATTGGCTTTTTGGATCACACATTACTTGAGTAGCCAATGGAAAGAAACTGCTCCTATTCTCTTACTGTCATGGTCTCTTTTCCTGTTACAAAGGAATTGCAATTTAAAAAATTCTTAAGATTATCTTACTTTTTCCTATCTACTGCGAATTTTCTCAAGTATTATAACCTAGAGCCTAGTATGATATAAAAGCTATTTGACTCATAACCTTAAGAAATTATGTATAAATGACACAAGGATAAGTAGACACAAAATAGATCACTGATAGCAGAGAGTTGATGTAGAGCTATCTGGAGTTGATTTGAGGGCATTTGCTTTTGCAATACCAGGTAACATTTATCTTGTAGCTCAGAAACATGCTATGATAGCAATGTTTAAAGATGCAAATTACTCAAAACCAACTTGAAAATATAAATTATGTACTGATAGTGTTTAGCTTTCCTGGCTTTTATATGTCTCTCTATTTACCCAGGTTTGCCAACCCTATTATGTTGTATTCTTTGCTGCTCCAACACTGTTAAATTTCTAGTTATAGTCAAACTTTTGCTGTTATATTCTTCTGGTAAAATTGATGTCATTGTTGCAGTGTGTATGGAAAGAATCATACAGCTTTGTTTATGTTTCACAGCTTGGTAGTCATAGTTATTTTAACTTCAGAGTAGAAGCTATTCTCAGAAAGACGGTCTTTTTTTTTTTTCCTTAGAAAACTTTACTGCATTTCTAACTCTTTAACTCTTACTCACGCTTGCAAGATGATTTAATGGAGAATTGATCAGCACAATTACTGATAACACAGCTGAAGTTAATCTGGGGCATGAAAACCACAGGATTCAAAAGGCATTCCTCTGTTGGCAAGTAATGGGACAATGCACAGGAAGTTCCTCCTGAAAACAAGGAAGGACTTGACTGAGCAGGTGACTGTGCACTGAGTCCAGCCCCACTCCTACAAGAAACTGCTCTAAGTCTTGCCTTCTCTTTTGCATTCTACCAGAGTAATAATTTCCAGTTTGCTTAGATAATCTCCTCTTTGTTATTATATTTCCTTACTGTTTATTATTTCAAATAACCTGATGATGTTTTAGTTAAAAGACCAGACCTGTGTAAATCTGTTCTTAGAATCACAAAGGGTTTTAGTTCCCTATGTCTGAGAAAGTATTTTGTTTGTTTACAGAGGTCATGCATAAACTCTCATCACACTGAACTATTCAGTTAAAGCAAAATTTTAAAAAACACTGACAAAAACAAACCTTATCCCTTATCCGTGATGATCAGTTTCATTGAGTATTCCTCATTTTCTATTCAGTAAGAGCCAATTATCACCAATCTGCTGAGTTCGAAGTCGCCTTAGATACTAAGGAGTCTTCTGATCCTCTGACTTGAAAACAGCTTTACTAATTTTCTAGCTTCATCCCTTGTGAGGTTACCAAAATGCTCTGTGATGGCAGAACTTCCAATATCATATATATATTAGTCTATTAATGAGAAAACATATTTGAAAAGAAAAATTACTTGGTAGTATCTGCTTTGTTTTTTCTTACAGCCTGAGATATTCACTTAAATAAATTTTCATAGCAGAATTAAGACTCACAGAATGGGCGAGGTTGGAAGGCACAACAGTGGCTTGTCAGGTCTAATGACCCTGCTAGAGCAGGGTGATCCTAGAGCAAGCAGCACAGGATTGTGTGAAGATGGTTCTTAGATATCTCCAGGGAAAGAACAATGCCTCTGGGCAATCTCTTCCAGTATTCAATCACCTGCACAGTAAAGAAGTTCTTCCTCTTACTCAGGAGGAACTTCCTCTGCACTGTCCTATTGCTTGGCACCACTGAGAAGAGCCTGGGTCCAGCGTCTTGGCATCCTCCCTTCAGATACTGATAGGCATTGATGAGGTCCCCTCCTCAGCACCTCTTCTCAAGGCTGAACAGGCTCAGCTCCACCAGCCTGTCCTTTTAAGAGAGATGCTCCAGTCTCTTAATCATCTTTGTCACCCTCCACTGGATCCACTCCAGGAGATCCATGTTGTCTCTTTTTCTCTGAAAAGTGCAGAATTGGACACAGCACTCCAGATGTGCCTCACCATGGCTGAGTAGAGGGGCAGGATCACCTCCCTCAACCTGGTGGGACTGGTGGGACTCCTCTTCCTAATGCACCCCAGGATTCCTTTGACCTTCATGGCCACAAGGGTACTGCTGGCTCATGGATAGCTTGTTTTCTATCAGGACCCCAAGTCCTTCTCCAAAGAGCTGCTTCCCAATGGTCAGCCCCAGCCTGTGCTTGTCCAGGGGATTGTTCTTTCCCAGGTGCAGGACCCTGCACTTGCCTTTGTCAAATTTCTGACAGTTTTCCACTGCACATCTCTCCAACCTCTCAAGGTCCTTCTAAAGATATGGACAGCCCTCTGGGGTGCTGGCCACTCCTCCCAGCTTTCTGTCATCCATGAGCCTGCTGAGGAGGCATCTACCTCTTCATCCAAGTGACTGATGAATATGTTAAAAAATATGGAACCTTGGAGGACACCGCTGGTGACAAGTCTCCAGCCAGACACATGCCACTGATTACAACATGTTGAAATCTGCTGTTCAGCTAGTTCTCAGTATACAAAGAATACAAATAATAATTGAAAAATATGATGTCAAGCAATGGGAATCTCATTTTCTGGTTTGGCTTGGGTGGTTTTTTTTGCTTGGTTTTGGTTTGGTTACCTTGATCTTGTGATTCAAATGAGAAATCATGAAATCTCTGAAACCATGATAATTGTTTCAATGTAGAAATTAACAGGCGGCAGAACAGCAAAATTCCATCTGTTCAGAAACTTTCCATTAATCTCCTGACTATTTTTCCTAGGCATCTTTTCTTCTCATGTCTCCTACTTGTTTTGCAAATTTGAAGTACAAAGTTAGATACAGTTCTCTCAGTGTCCCCAGTGGCTGATGAAGTAAATCTTTCATGAGAATGTTCCTGAAACTTCCTGAAAGCCTGACAAAAGCCACTTACAGTGCAACATCACTGGAAGAGTTCTTACCAAGGTAAATAGAAGTGTAAATAGTATTTCTGCTTAAGTTTAACCAGATATCAAAGAATACACTAAATTAGAACAGAAAACAGGCTTTTAGTTTCTGCTTAAGTTTAACCAGATATCAAAGAATACACTAAATTAGAACAGAAAACAGGCTTTTAGTTTTTAAACATGTTTTCAACTGAAACAAACCAGTTACAAAATTCTAAATTCAAAATTCTAAAAAATAAAAAAATGCTACAAAAAATAACTGGGGAAAAAGGTAATAATTAAATAATTTTCTTTTTCATCTTAATAAAGGGCAACTTAACTGTTTCTAAATCATTAGAAGATATTAGACAAGGAATGCACATAACAGGTTTCATATAATTTTAAGAAAACTTAGAGATTAGGTTTACAATTGCCTGTTGAAGATATAATATATTAATTCTGATCAGATCCTGTACATTTAATCAATTTTACTCATTTAAGAAGTGTAAACATGCTTCAGGTAAAAGTTAAAGGAGAATAAAACTACTTAAAAAAAACTTTAGGTTTGCTCATACTGCGAGGGGTGTATTGCTTCTTTTGACTGTCACATTCCTTTTGTGACGAAGATTCTGTGGGTGCCTCTGTTATTGATGCTCCCTGGGGCCATGAAGTGTGTGACAGTCAAAGTGTTTTTCTCAAGGGGAATAAACAACCCAATTGCAGTGCTAAGGAGAGAGTGAAAGTCTCTTGGAAAAGGTCACCAAACACTTCCAATTGCTACCAATTAATGTATTTAGTGGGTTGTGATAAGGAGTAGGGAATATAAAAGAAAATCCCATATTAGTTCAATACTGGAGGCCCAGTGGTCAGTGGAATTTGCTTGTATAATAGTAAGCCAACAATACTCTGGAGATTGTGAAGTCTGTGTTCTTTTTCAACTCAAAATTAACGAGACATTTTTCCCAACTGTCAGCTCCCTGGTGTTTTCAGTCTACAGTACTGTTACCATGTTTCTCAGAGTTTTTAATCTGCATTCCCATTACAACCTTCATCCTTATTACCAAAGGTTTTATTTCTATATATACATAAAATTCAGAATTATAAGGTCTATTTGATACTTCCTGCAATAATTGCATCTCATCAAAGGTCAAAGATTGACTGTCATCTAGACAAGACACTCCTGAGGATGATGTTACAGTATGTAACAGTTCATCTGAATCATCTGTTTTCTGCCCTGAAACATTTATGAATATTTTAAAATTCTGTGGCAAACTTGAATGGTTGTAGTGAATTTCCCGTAATAGCTCTGAATTTAACCTCTAGAATTTTGCCTTTTGGTTTGCTTCTGCAGTAGTTATGATATCCATCAAGCTTTTTAATGATCAGAACCATAAGTTAAAGTGTAAATGTTAGGGTTTGAGGGTTTATGCTTTGTTCTGTAAGCCCAAAACCTTTTGATCTTGGTGTGTGAAGCTGTCAGCCAATTCATGAAGTTATTTCATTCTGCCTTTTCCCATAATGAATTAATTCACCTCTTGGTCTTCCATGTTGTCTGCATAACACCTTAATGGATAATTGCAGGCATCCAGGTTCATTTATTTGAAATTAAATTATTAAAATAATCCTTTTTAGAACAATGGACAGCCTTTGGATCTCTGTTTGCAGTCTGGTTGAACAGCCATCTGAAAGGACCCTAACAACCATAAATCTAAATCCTCCCATGTACTGTAAAACCATGAAATTTCTGGGCTGTATCAGTGCTTTTTCTCATCATTAAGTCAAAGGAAATGCCAAACTGTAGAAATGAAGGAATTCAGCCTTGTCTGAAAAGGACAACATTGCAAAAGAAAGAACTATTATACAGTTCAAATTAATGGTTAAAACATTCTTCTACTTAGACTGTACAAACTACATCTTGATAAAAAAGCTTGATGAAGTTAAATATTTTTACTGGCATCCTGCAGCACTTCAGACAGTAAGAAACTTTGAGAAAATGAGACAGCTCAGTCTGGCATCTAGGCACAGCAATGGTCTAACCACAGTCACATTTTTTGTAGGCACTATGGAACAGGAGATTCTTAAGTTATGTTTTGGAGGCAAAAAAATGAAGTAGCATTGCAGGAACATTTCCTACTCATCAAGAGGTATGAAGAAGCAAAGTACAATACCTTTTGTTTGGAAAAAAAATAAAAAGTTTTTGTCCAGTGAAGGAATGTTGCAGTGGAGGAGGGGCGAGATTCTTAGCAGTAAGAGAGATGATATACAATGTGGGGCTAGAAAAGAAAGATCTCAAATGTGAACACAAAGATCTCAGAAGTGAAAACAAATTACCTATTCAAAGTATGACAGACAACAGAGAGTAAGAGAAATGATGTGAAGAAGAATTTAAGGTTTTAAAGAAGGAATATTTTGACAAAAAGGGAAGTAAACAGACCTCAGAAGCCCCAGTCCCCTCTGGGACCAATTTCAATTTCCTGCAATGCCATATAAAATCTAGGTATTTGCCTAAGTCCCAATGTGAGAGGAAAAAAAAAATAGTTTTATCTATCCTTGATCTTCAAGCCTAGTCTGGAAAACTCTAGATCATTCTCTGCCTTCCTTCTGACTTCCTAGTCCTTCTTTGGACAAGATATTTAACAGTGATAACTTCATGAGATTAAGCAGAGTTACCCTAGAGATAAAGCAAGGGTTGAGGTACTCATGTTTCTTCCCAGGAGTCAGCCAGGATGTTTAGGTGCACCACTGAGGTACTTATGGATCTTCCTTCTAAACCATGCCTTTAAGATCTGAAGGCTAAAACTTGGAAATTTTGCTACTTTCATCAGAATCTCAGTCTGCAATTTATCAAGAATTTTTAAACAAAAACTTAGTAAACTTCAGTGATCACTAGTGGACCGTTCTACTTCTTTTTATAGTAAGGATGAATTAACGTTGTCTGGAAGGTAGATTTATTGCTTGAGAATGTTGCAGATCATAGACCAAAAAAAGCCATCAAGGAATAGATAAATCTTGCAGATTAATTAAGTATGGTCTTAAAGGCTATCAAAACCATATTTTTCACTTTTTTTTTCTAGAATATTAACAGTTTAATGAGAAGACTTCTGCATTCCCACAAACTTTAAAGTCAATGAGTTCCAAGTTAATTCTGAATTGATGGATTTGGTATAAAAAATGACTAGGGCAAGAAAAACAGAGCATAGTTTTCATTTCTTCACTCAGGACCTGGAAAACAGCAATGGCTACTATTTACCAGTAATAGTTTATAGCCATCCGTGAGGTATTGCACAATATAAATATTGGCACTATATAACATACCCTTATTCCAAACAGTTAAATTTATATTGTTGAAGTGAAAGCAGTGGTTAAGCTTAAAACCATCCAGGAAATCATCTCCAAAGTGCAGTGTACATCTGTCAGGAGCAACTGCAATACCTATGGCAGCTGCATCACACACAGGAGCAAATTGCTGGACAGGTGGGATGTAACCAGTGAAACTTGCTTTCATTCAGATATAAATTCTTTCTCTCTTGATCCTACACTAGTCTACACATTATCTTCCTTCTATCAGTCGCCATTTCCATATGCTAATTTGCCAAGTGCATATTTAGTGGCTGAATTCTGACTACTTTTCCTCAGTGGTTTCAGTTGAATGCAATTCCTTGGCCCCCTCCTCTAATTTGCATAGAATTTAAAGCAAAGGTACTTTTAGACTCTACCTGTCTTCAAAGTGTGGCTAAAAATGGTCAGATGTATCAAAACCTGGAGAACAGAGGTGCTGGTACACAGGCTGAAAGACATGGGATTGCATTTCTGGGTGCTAGTCCAAGGTAAGAGACAAGAGGCAGCAGGTCACCAGCGCTTCAAGGAGCTTCTTAGAGAACAAAATCACACGGTCGTACCATTCTGTAGCATTCTTCTTAGCACTATATTCCAGTTTTATCACAGCATTTCTTGTGCTGCTTTTTGGGAAGAGCACCCTCTCTTGAGAAAATATGATGTCATCATGCTGTCACAAGTTTTAAAGACTTTTTCACCAGGTGCACTAATAGGTTTGTGCTTGAATGCTCATACTCTACATCTGCAAACCAAATGCCAGCAGAGTTATTTCCACCCAGGTCACAGGTTCTGTGAGTAGGAAGGAATAATGTTTATTCCCTGAAGAGGAGAGTAAAATTGATTGTTGTTGCCCTAATAATGCCAGTCTAGATGATGCTTAGGATAGCTTAAAAGCCAAATATGTTACACAAATGGAATGTAATTCTTTCACTAACTGACACATCCTATTACTGAAAGCATAAAACTTCCTATTGGTTTTGATTATGTGAATTTTAAGGGAAAATAAGAAAGCATAAGCAAAAATGTTCTCTTGCTTCTCATAATAACAAAATAATCATTAACCAATATGTTCCTATCATTTGCCTGTTATGATGGAGATGAAAGATCAATGGAACAGTGCTAAAAGTTATAGGAATTGACTCTTTGCCACTTTTTCAGAAATTATCCCCAGGAAGAAGATTTAGAGTCAGACTTTATGCGTTTATGTTTTGTAAGTAGAAGTTTTAATAGCTTTTTATATTGATGTTGACAGCTTTCTTTATAGAAATGAGGATTTCTCAGTGTAATGCTTCTCATCGTAAAATCCCAAACCAGTGGGGAAACCATACCAAAACAAAACATCCTTTAATTTTTATTTTTTTAATCTAGTTTGAATTAAGCCTTCATATATTCAGATATTTCAGATCAGGTTTGATTTTAAAAGCAAAAGTAAACAGAATAAACTTGAGCAGAATAGAGACTCCTAGAATAATGGAGAGTGTTATAGTTAGGTTACTCCCATAAGAGCAAGGAGATTAAGCTTTTAAATTACTGCTCTGTGGGAGTTGCTTCAAGCATTTGAATCTGGTTGTTCTTTGTAGGTGAATGGCCTAGTCACTGAGCTGTTAGATGTGTTCTCTCCCTCACCAAAGGGGATGTCCTTCTATGTGCATATAACTAAAGATGCATTGAGAAAAAAGGTATTTTTCTATGCATTCATTTGTGTAAATTCAATTTAAAATGTCCTAAATCTAAATATTCTTGGCTGGTTCTGCACTGATGATTATCAATCCAGAAATTTTGCCTATTTAAATAATTTTTGATTATTATCAACTTCATTGAAGGCTCTATTATGCATTACTGCCAGATCATATTGCCATCAGAATTCCAACAGTGATTCAATGCCTAAAAAGAAACATAGAGCCCTGCTTTTGAAACCTATGCCAATATTCTGTATAACTTTGCTTATGGGGATATAGAAAGTGTATTGTGGTGTGCTTAGTGCTGAAAAGATTCACTCTGAGACTAAAAATCAAACTTCCAGGTACTGATTTACTTCAGGTGCAAAAATGTATGGAAACAAAATCATTGGAAAGAACTGAAATACCAGAGTGATACATGAAATTAGTTAGAACTAACTAATTTAATATTCTTTGACTAGACAATGGTTGATCATTGCAAAGAAATCCCAGGAAATAATACTATCCATAAATACAGATAAAATCATTATAAGGTAAATTTTATCATTGCTTAAGAGTTGCTTTGTATTTTAAAATAGGAGAGCTATCTTTTGCAGTTAAAGGTAAAAAGTTTAAATTAGCAGTCAAAGCATTTCATTTCATCTAAAATGTCAAAATCTTTACTTCATATACACTTGTATTACTTTTATCTACAGAAAGCCTTTAAAATTTCAAATGCTTTTTCACTCTAGACAAAAAATGAAACAACCAAATATAGTAATATTGGGCCTGCCAAAACCATGGGAATTCACCTATTGAAGCAGATCTATAAGATGCTACTTTTATTGCCTCTATTAAAGTGATTGCTTCCTTGATTCCTAGAGCAGATTAGCTAGCCATGAGCAGATTGTGAAGGTGTAAGTCAGAGATAATGCATATGTATTTAGAACACTTGCATTTCATAAATGAGAATCTAAATCTTAAAGCATATTTTGAAACATCTTTAAAAATATTTGCCATGTTCTGAATAGTGCCAGTTATGCAGAACTCTTAAGAATTTTATGGATCCTATAATTTCATCAGTGTTTGCAGAAGTATATATATCCAATACAGTATATTTCTTTAATTTATATGTCTTTATATTTGTAGAATATTTTGCTGTCACCTTATATCCTGCTATGGGTCCTATTCTAATAAACTATTTTTAAAACCACTGGAGTATAGCATAATTATGTCCTATTTTGGATGTTGTTCAAGTGTTCCATTAGTTTCCCAAGATGTCTCTGTTAATTCCATAAATTTGTCAATTTGCACTGTTGCCATTAAATAAACTAGATGCTGTTCAATTCAAAGCTTTTGGTTTTGGCTCTAAAAATCTACTTCCCTCATTTGCAACAGATTTCTTCTCTTCTGCAATTTACTTGTTATAATTATTTGTGCAAAAGTTGAATTTTTAACTTCATGTGTGCATGCAATGTGGCAATGCTGAGCTTGGCATTATTGTTTACAACTGGTGAAAATATTTTTGAAAGTATGCATCTCATCAGTAGACCAGAACGTGACCATTTTCAGTGGAAATAATTCTCATCAAACCAGTAAAGCAAATTCTGGGCTTGAGTTTTTGCCAATTACTTTTTTCAGCCTCCTCCCTGCCACCCCCCCACTCCCCCGCCTTTTTTTTTTTAATGTTCTGCCATTTACTTGGAAGTTAGTGTGCCATATTTTAATTAAAAAGTTAATGGAAATGTTTTAAGCTTGCCTCTGAAATTGTGGTTCATTGTGAATGATGAGTGTTTTCACACATATTCTTTGCCAATAGATTTCATATGGATTATTGTCACTTTGGTACTCAGCTTCACAGTAATGTCAAAAAAATCTATAAAATTATTTTAAAAACATTTAAAACACCTCTACAAAATAAATCTCTGACCTGGATGTGTTTATTGGAAAAAGGGCAAAAATTAGGAGATGATATTATGGTTTCTCTTTCTGTTAATCCAGCACCTAAAGACAATCAGTTACAATTCAGACAGTGCTGTGCTAAGCCATGCATAGAGACGTCACTTACGTATTGTTCACTGTAGCTGGAAGAATGTATTTTGGTATCAACAGAGTATGAAAACAGCAGTAGGGGTCCACTACACTGACCAGTGGATAAGCACAAAGTATGATTATGATCATATTTTTGGCAGCTATTTTTTTTTCATAGTGGCCTGTATGGTATTATGGTTTGGATGTGTGACCAAAACAGTGTTGAAAGCACACCAGTGATGTAGGTTGATCAGTCCCTACACGTTATCAAGACTTCCTCAGTTTCTCTTGCTGCCCCAGCAGTGGCTGAAGGGATGTATCACAGCTTTACACTGTCTTCAGCAATAAAACTGGAGTAAATAAAGAGAAAAGGTGAACTTTGGAGTGATGGTGTTTGTCTTCCTAAGCAACTTTAAAGCATAATGAAGCCCTGCTTGCCTAGAGATGCTTAAACATCTGCCTGCCAATGGTGAGTAGTAAATTAATTCCTTATTTCTCCTTGCTTGTGTGCACAGCTTTGCCTTACCTATTACACTGTCTTTATTTCAACACATGAATTTTCTCACTTTCACACTTCCAGTTCTCTGCTTTTTCCCACTGGAGAGAGGGACTGAGTAGTTTTTAGCAGGGTTAATCCACAACATACTTATTCTCACATCAAGGAAGAACTTGTTAATGAGAAGGCTGAAGGCAGGCTTGGAGGGGTTCAGCATGTGATGAGAGAGCAGGGCAAATCCTCAAGATCACACTACTGGACCACAGGAGAACAGGCTGTGGGCACTTTGAGATCTGCTCAGAAAAGGCCCATGGAAAAAGACCCTGTAGGGAAGAGGGACACAAAGAGACTGGTTGGTATTCAAGGATCGCCCTAAACTCAAGAGCAGTCCACCCCATCAATTAGGAAATCAAGTAAAAAAATGAGAGATGGTCTTCATGGGAGAACAAGGAGTTCCTGAACAAACTGAAACATGAAAAAGAAGCATACAGAGGGCAAAACTGGGAACAAGTATCCTGGAAAGGATACAGAGGTACTGCCTGAACATGAAGGGATGAATTTTTCAAAGCCACAGTCAAATGGAATTTGATCTGTCCAGTAAAGTGAAAGACAAGAAAGTATTCCGTAATTGCTTAGGTGATAAAAAGAAGTGTAGGGAAAATGTGGGCCCACTGCTGAACAGGTAGGGGACCTGGAAACTTGGAGAAGGATGAGGTTCTGGATCCATTCTTTACCTCAATCTTTACTAGCAAACCTCAGAGATCGTGGCCTTCTTGCATTTTTTTTTTAATAATGTCTTATTTCTGTTTGTCCATCTCTACTCTTGAAAACAGACTAAAATGTCTGTAATCGTGTCATTCATTACCAAAATTCAGTTTGTTACAAGCAGACACCAACTCTACAGTGGAGTTCTCAATGAGAATCCTGACTTAATATTAATCCTATCTTGTCTATCTTCATGGCAGGTTAATTGGTTTTCTGTAATTTTCTGTGTAAAACAAAGAAATTTCATCAACAAGTGTCTGAGATCTAGTTATTGCTTCTGCATGATGCTTCTCAAATTTCTCAAAAACTGTGTAAATTGTTAAAAAAAGGTAGAGGTCTGTTACGCTATTGTACCTTGACAGCACCTCTCCCATTAGTGTAATATTAGCTACAGAGGGATTAGTATAATTGAAATCCTGGCAAACAGAAGAAATGAGAAGAGAGCATCATGCACAACAGAAAAAAAGAAGCATAAAGCCTGAAATAAGCCAGGGACAGGCACTCAGTGAGGTTACTAAGGGAATTAAACAAAATCCATTTTCAAAACTAATGAAAACTGTTACATTGCTATCTCTCCTCAAGGCATGATAAAAGCTCACATGAAGATTGCTAATAGCCATACACCATTCTGTCAGTAAAATTGCTTAAAAAAACTTTACTGAAGACAACTTGTCCTCTGTCTTCTTCTCTTTCTCTTCATTGCTAACAAAAACATCCTTCCTGTTTATATTGGCACATTTTCTTAGTATAAATTGTTTGGTCTTTGGGCTGCTGGAACCAGGATAAAAAGGCAAAACATAAGTAGGATTATATTCTGAAGAGATGAAATTATGAGTATATATAAATGCATATGCACATAGTAAAATATAGGGGGTTTATCCTTTTCCAGGACTATATTGAATTCAGCAGGAGTTTCAAAAATAGAAATTTCAAAAATAGAAAAGCCTATCTCTATAATTTTAATTTGTTTTATTAAAATGCGGAAGAAAAATGAATCTCTGTCCATATTATTTACGTATACTTGACAAAATTTCAAAGTATCATAGTTACATCTCACTATCAAACTGGGGGGGAATAGAAAGTATCACCATTAGCAACCTCAAATTCTTATTGCTTCACATATTCTATGAATTACCAAAATCCCATAAAAACCACCCTATTCTGAAAATGAAATATACATTTCTTTACACAAGGATAGCATACTAGACAGTCCTCCTCCAAATATTTCTGTTCTTCCAGGTAACAACAGTTTTTTTGTAGTGTTTGTTAGGTCACTTTTGTGTGCATTTACCAGCTTGCTTGCAGTAGAGATTGTTAATATGTGGTCACCACAAGAGAAACAGTCATTTCAGCCAACCATGTTTCAGGTTTTTCCTTATAAATGTGGTTGTTATCCAACAAGAAATCTGTGTTGGCTTCCAACCCAGTATTGTGCGTCAATATAATTTGTCTGATGGCAGAGGCCTTATTTCATTACTATTCCTGTCTTCCTTCTTTTGAGCAGTACCCCTTTCATCTTGGACGCATTTTTGAATTTTTCCCTGTATGAGATTAGCTTAGAGCTGATGTTTACCGCCTTAAACCTGATTGTGTGTACTTTGTAGGTGAAAAACTATCTTTAATTGCAAATTCTAACAGCAGATAATGTTTGGTCTGTGTGTGGGTAATGAACTACTGAACACAAGGAGAATTTATAATCTGGATCAGATTTTGTGTATTCTACTTATTTGTGTATATGTGGCCTCATCTTTGGCGTCTTTTTTTGAGTGATCCCTCATTTTCTTAAAATTATTTCCCCCATGTTCTTCTAATGTCAACAGGCTACCACTGAACTTGCAACTTAGGGCACAGGAAAACTCCTTCCTCTTTGTTTGTTTGTTTGCTTGCTTTTACCATCAATTCTCCTTGTTTCTTTGAGGTATTTCATTGTTTAGAAAATAGATGCATATAGATGTTACTTTATGCTGATTTTTAAATTTTGTTTCCTGTCTGCAAAGACACTTCTGGGCTGTTTCCTTTTGTGAGTCTACTCACCTACACTAAGGTAAAAATGTACTATGACATTGTTTTTGTCATTAAAAGATCTTGATATTCTCCTCATTTTCCTCAGTATGAGATCATAAATACGCCCTTACATATTCTTCTGCCACTTGTCTTGAATTCCTATCGTTTTTGTTTTTTTTTTCAGAGGTGAGGACATAGAGGTGATAGGGCAAAAAAATGTAAAAATATATTATATTTGTACTCAGGCAATTGCTGGAGTATGCTTTATTTTTAATTTTCTTCCTATGAAGAGTTATTCCATTCAGTTCTTGTCGTCTATCTTTCAGTATATCAGTAAATAAAAAACTTCACTTTCTCATTTTCTCTCATAACGATAAATGCTTTTTTAAAGACACATTTCTTCATGTCATGTCTTCCATGCCTGTACAGTCTCTTTGAAAGTCAGTAAAACATTCCCTGCGGTCTTAGGACTTTCATAATGTCACTTCTCTCCATTTCAAAGTGTCTTATTTTTGCTGCTGAACAACATTTTATTTCTCTTTTGCACGATCTTTAAAATACTCTCTGTCATCAGGTTTCATACACCCTTGAGAAGACTAAACCTGTTAAAAGGATGCTCTTCAGAGATGTCATAATTACCACCAGGATTGGAGCTGTATGCACACAGATTGTCTTCCTGACATTTGTTTCTAATTATTTCCTTCTACAATCTTTCCTCCATGGAATTTTTGTTACTGGTTTAGAAAGTCATACCTTTGGTATTACTATTTGTCCATACCTTACAGTGATTCAGTCTTCACCCTCCCTAGAAAGAATATTTAAGGAGCTACATAATATAATGGGATTTGCCTCCTACTTCTGTGTACCTTGGTTGATCACTGATTATTATGCAAAGAGCACACTTGAGAATATATACACTAAAACATCAAATAACATCCTTTTACAGAGGTTCTAATATTTCTTTTTAAAAATTATTTAGAAGCAGGGTAAATGACAGCACAAGGTCTAAGGCAGTGAGGGTTATATTATTCATGTTCTTAAGATTGGTAAATGATTCCACAGAGAAAGAAGTAAAACAATAGCTATAATTCTCAAGGGAAAATCTGAGATTTACTGCAAACCAGAACACAGCCCGTTCTAGGAGCATATTAGAGCAACACCCTCTGATATATAGCTCATAAACAGCAGTTATATTACTGCTGTTCTTCAAGGAACCTCAACTACAAGCATATTAACAGGAATTACATTTTTGTAAATAAACATAAATGAGATTAATACACTGGAACTCACTGCCCATTTGTTTAATCTAACAGAACCTACTTTTCAAGTCCAGTTGCAGTAACTATTCCTCACTATGACAACATCGAGAGCCATTTGCCACGAAAAGTTACCCTATAGCAAAGGTCAAGTACTAGCCAACATCATTTGTTTGTTTGGTTTTTTTTTTCCCCAGTGCTATGTTTCACAAAAAACAAAACAAAACAAAAAAAACCAAAAAAAAACCCACCAAAAACCAAGGAAAAAAAAAAAAAAAAAGAAAAAGGAAAAAGGAAAAAAGATTTCTTTTTCTAGGGAAATTTGGAGCATTAAAAGGTGATGAAACATAATAATTCATATTTTGTATTCAAGAGAGAAAGAAACGCATTATCTGTTTAGAGAACTCATGAAGAAAATGATCACTGGCCAATAGCTGTGTAATTAGCATGAGTTATTTGCAGAGACTATCCAAACAGATTTACCTTTATGTTTGAAAAATAGGTACATACATTACCAATGAGAAACATTCTAACATGAAATGTGTATTAAATCAAACATCTACCTGGCCTACTGGGGTAACGTGGTGGTTCCTTACCACAGTTCAGGCAAGGCAAGTTATGTAATCACTGAATTTAATTTCATTGCTGACAAGACAATATAAAAATAATGCAGTCTTTTTGGAAGCAGAGATAAGGCTAGGTCTTCCAAGTTTCCAGTAAATCAGGTATGCTACACATGAACAGTAATCCTGTTTCCTTACAGTTGTTCTGGGGCCACCTCAGTACATGCTTTTTACTTAGTGATCCTTGCTAGCTTCCTTGCCTGATGGCTTGGCTGGATCAGATTTGGAATTCTAGACTCCCATCTATTATTGGTCACAGTTTTTTTGATTTCACAGAATATTCTGAATTGGAAGGGATGCACAAGGATCACTAAGCCCAAGTCTTAAGTAAATGGTCCATATGGGGATAAAAGGCACAACCTTGGAACTGTTAGCACCATGTTCTGATCATTAATGTCATTAATGCCATTAAAGAAGTTTGGCAGAAGTATGAGTACAAACTCCTGCAATCCATAGACAAAACCGGATGCATTTATTTTCCATGGATTCAGGACACATTAGCTTTGTAATTTCTGTGTATGTATACCTAGCTCAGTGAAAAACTCTGAAATATGCAGCAGTCATTTCTCTGGAATTTTTGAATGACTATTTGGAAGTTTTATAGGGTTACAAGATAAGGTGGAGTTCTCACTCTCCAGGCTAATTTTCTAGACAGAAAAGAAAATATGTCTCACAATGTATTTGTGAGTGAAACCAAGTAGTTGCTACAGCAATGTCTTCTCAGAGACCCAGCTCACCAGAGGAGGTATTCAGGGCTATGACCTCTTATACAGCACTCCTCAAAGCCTTAGAAAGCTAAATTGAACAGTAGCCTTTTACTCAGACTATCTGAACCATTTTCATTCTTTGTCTCCACTAAATACTCTGGAATGACACGGCAAGGATATAGGGAATATTCAGAAACGCCTAAAGACCTAGATTATTATTATTATTATTATTATTATTATTATTATTACTATGGATGAAGCCATGTCCAAAGTGAAACCAGCTACAGAAATGTTTCAGTCAATAGCTGTATTGTTAGTGTGACATAAAATTCAAGACAATTCTAGCCCCAAAAATATTTTATCTCATTTTCACACTTTCACAAAGTCAGAATATACTGACCTAACTTTGAGAACTATAGTTACCAAAAGTAAAGTACCACCATTACCTATCTTACCTAAATACACAGTTAAATCATATAAACACAAAACATAGAATATATATACACATCCAAATGGACAGTAGAGGATCAACTGGTTTTTTATTCATCCTTAGTTTTGTTGCCCCTCCTCTTCTCTGACAGTGACATGAAGAAAGAAAATATTTTTTTAAGGCAGTTTGATGCTTTATATTTATTTATAAAGACTAACAGTTCATTTGGAAATTTTTTTTTTCAATTTATTCATTCTGGAAATTTTAATTAAAATTCCGAAACAATATTTCAAGTCTTGCTCATAGGTTTTAAACTTATTTTTATGTTACCTTCTTATAATTTATTTTGTCATTAGAAACTCTGGATATGATGACCATCATCATAAGAAAAGTTAGGAAAAATAACAGCAGAGAATAGGGGAGGAAAAAAAAGCAAATGGGGAAGAAAAAAAAAAAAGGTGAGGAGAGACAAATAAAAAATAACAGTCTAATACAATAGATTATTTATTTTTTTAAAGTACAGTAATTTCA